>JAMJFZ010002601.1:3062500-4262500 GCA_026225945.1 Cricetomys ansorgei | reverse complement strand
TTGAGTGGTTAAGTATCATGCTTGCTGCATCTGTTCATCTTCAAAGCAATTTTATGAGATTGACATTGAGTACTGTCATCATCTTGCTTCAAGATGGGAAACTGAGGCTAGCTGTCTAGTGTAATGTTTCTTAACTATACATGTTCAGCCAGCTTATGAATGCAGATAAATCTTGTTCCAGACTGGGACAAGACAGAGGGGGAGAGGCACAGAGGCAGAAACAGAGACACAGAGAAAGACAGAGATGGAGAGAGACAAAGACAGAAAGAAAGAGGCACATAGAGTATATATATCAAGTAATTGTGAACTTTCTTTCAAACTTCGTTTAGCTGACTCAGGAATCTCAGACACAAAGCATTTTAGTACTTTTAAGGGCACTCAAAGAAATATACTGTTGAAAATTTTTACTTTGAATCTTATAACCATAAAATATTTTTATTGCTTTTCTATATCTTTTCTCAGTCTTTGAACACACACACACGCACACACGCACATGCACACGCACACACACACACGCACATGCACACACACACACGTTTTATATTGTTGGAATTCCAGCAATCATGAGAACTTTATAGTTTTTTTTTCCATTAACAGTATATCATAAGTATTTTCCATGCTGTTACATATTATTCACAATTGTTTTAATGACTTTATAATAGTCTACACAGTTAACCTACCAAATTGATTTAACTACCCCTTATTGTTAGACTCATACACGCATTTAAATTCCATTGTCAGGTGATATATCCATAAATATTTTAAAGCTTTAGCTGTGTATTTCAACTTTAACTGCTTCCCTAGGATAAATTTCTGGGTTGAATGAAAATGTGTATATTATTGCTGTCACGATAATGAATGAGAATATCATTTCATCACAACCTCACCAGCAACAGGAAATACATAGTTTTAAATAGCGGGATTAATGCAGTAGCCCACTGTGTTATCTGAGTGCATCTTTATTTATTTTTATTCTGCTAATAAGTGGAAGTACAATTCACTGAAATACGATGAGTAAATAAAAAAAATTCATCTTCTACCCTACACCATTCATGTTTTCTCATGTTTGCAGCCTAAGCACCTAATATAGTAATTTAGATCTTAAAAGGCCTCAGCTTGATCAGAAAGAAATATGCAGCCATCATATTTAGCGAGTCCTAACTTGGGTTTCTGATTAAGTTCCAAACATGAAAGAGTTTTCTTATATTTCTGTTACCATTTTGTTCTGACCTGGATGACCTTGGCCTGCTGCTCTATTAAAGACCTGGACTGTGTTTTCCCCACCAGGATCTCAATGTACACTGAGTGATAACCTCTGTAAAAAGAACCAGGCCGTGGGTAAGAACATGCACAAAGGTGAATGTAGACACTCATTATCTACTGAGAAAAGATACAGACATAATTCCAGATTGGCCCCAAAGTGAAATCTACACCTTCCTCCATGAAAAACTACCACTTTTTGGTTTTTTTTGGCATGTGGCACAAAAGGCCATAAAAAACATCCTACCCTTTTAGACTGCCCTTGTAAATAGACTTTTTTTTGTGCTGAGAGCAGGGATTTTCCCAATCAGCTCTAATAATATATACATCTCATCCCCTTGATGAACATTAGCCTTTCTAAACAAGCCCACCACTACACACACAGACAGACACACAGAAGCACACACATACACACAAACACACACACACACACACACACACACACACACACACACACACACACACACAAAATGCCACCTAGAGGAAGTATGTATTGTGATTCACTAAGGCAAAATGCCTCAGCATATAATGTTAGACTGGAAATTATTACAAAACGTTACCATTTTACATCACACACACACACACACACACACACACACACACACACACACACACACACAATTTCTCAGATTCCCTTGCAAAGGGCATTAATGACAAGGGGAAAATGTCAGTAACATCAAATAAAGACATCTCCAGGGTGATTATTTTGGCATGGGATGCCATATTCTTAGTAATCTGTGAATAAAGTGTAAGATGCAGAAAGAGGTCTCAGGAACCTGAGTGCTTTGAGAACTCTTATGTGCTATAAATCATAGCCTAAAACTTCCATAGTCATTTTACATGTTGAAAATTACATGCAGGCTAGGATCAACAGTGAGTTTTTCCCTCAACGAGTTCTTGTTCTTGAAGGTTGTAGTTTTTAGAATAGAGTTTGCCCAGAATAGCTTGTACAGCAATAAAAGGCAACTTTATTGAAGGCCTGCTTTATTGCTACCAAACACAATGCATTTATTATCTACTTTTATTTTCTCTGAGGAAAGTCTCAGAGCAATATGGAAATCTTTGCAAATCTTTGCAATCAGAAAGTTTACTTCAGTGCACCAAGAGTGCCATGGCCAGAAGAGTCAGCCCACAAAGGGCTGGGAATCCTATAACTCATCGGGACAGGTACAATTAATATTCTTTTATAGATAGAATTGGATCCCTTGGGGCTGAAAGAGTCAACAGTTAGTGTGTAGCAGATGGACTTGAAACCCACCGTTTCCCACTGCTGCTCATATCATCATGACTATTATGAGAAAGAGGAGGAAATTCGGATTAAAGACTGAGTTTGGGAGTGAAACTGGCCCCAATGTTTTCTACCTTCTCCAGGTCAGTTGCTGTCCTTAGGGAAGATACGAGTCCAGGTCAACTCTCAAAAAGAAAAAAAAAAAAAAAAAAAGAAAAGTCAATCAATTCTTTTGTACACAACCATCAACACTTCTGAATCTTTCTCATATCTTGTACACACGCTGAAATACCATGAGGCAGATAGAGGTGGGAAACTTGTGTGGCCATGTTTTGCATAGCTGAAGACAGATGGTCAAATTCATACTATTGTCAGTAACAATATTCATAAGAGAAATTCTAGAGATGAAGGAATAGAAAATACATGGATTTTTTTCAGATCGTTGCTGGTTTCGAAGTCCAGAGATTTGCACAGAAAGAGCATACTAGGGAACAGAGAGCTGGCTCAGAGGTTCAGAGTGATGGCTGCACAAACATGAAGGCCATAGTTCAAATTCCCATCACTCATGTAAAGCTCTGGACATGGCTGTGAGGGTACCTGCAACCCCACAGTTGTGAGGGGAAGAGATTAAGGGATTGCTGGGACTTGCTGCCTGCCAGCCTAGGTTCAGTGAGAGACCCTGCCTCAAAGAAATAATGTGACACATGATAAAACAGGACACTCTGTGTCATCTTCTGGCCTCTACACTCCTGGACATGTGTATTCATATACAAGTGCATATAAACCACACATACATAAATATAAATAAATAGTAAATAAACCCAGAAAGGAAGTTGGAAGAACATACTTCTGGATACTGTACCCAAAGAAGAGAATTGACCATAATCTAGATTCTTTTGGATACAAATAAAGACATTTAGTTGTTAAACTGCCAATGAGATCATTATAAAGTAAAGTAATTTCTTAGACACTAGTCTTCCTTTTTTTTTTTTAATCCATTATAATTCACTCATAGGGTTACTATAAACTTTTCTATTTACATAGAAAAGAAGTTCAGGGAACTACTCCAAGATAATTATTTGCCTAAAATATTCCACAAAGGTCATTGAAATGGTAGTAATTTATAATCTATTACCAATGCTCCATATGCAAGCTCTCACCAATTTTTAGTGACTTTCTTTCTTGTCTTCTTCACACTGATGAGTGAGGTGAAGGACAAAGGTGCATCATTAGAGAAAACCTACGAGGGCAATTAGTAGTGGGAGGGAAGAAAGTGTTCATTGAGAAGGAAGGCACTGTAACATTTAACAACTAGCAGCAAAGTCTGGCAATAAGATGCTAATTAAGGCTTTAAGGGTCTGCTTTGTCCTTTAGTCTTGTACAACTTGTTCTGTCCAGGCAAAATGAAGGGCTAAGCAGGTAATTACGCGGATAATATAAAATTCTCCCTTCTGCCTCTGTTTTCTTCTTTCAGCAGGAAAAAAAAATGCAAAGACTGTTTCTAAATATTTCCTTTGCTCATGTGTGTGACATGCATATGCATATGCATGTAAATGTGTGCAAACCGACATACATGTACATACATATGAGACGGCTCTTTCAGTGATAATGATTGTGTGAGTTGATAAGATTCATGAATGCTAGCCCTCCACAGCTGCAAATGGGGATGACACCAGCCTGACTCCCTTACTGTTCAGTCATTCCACATCAAGAGCAAACTAAAATGCTAAAATCGAAGAGGGTTTATCTACCGATGTGTTTTCAAAAATCCTAGAGATCCAGTTTCTTCAGACTACCACACTGGTGGAAAGTCACTTGTATTGTGAATCCCACAAAGCCACCAGATGGCTGAAAGATGACCTAGAGCTCAGAGGAAAGAGACCTCAGACGCCAAAGAAGGCTCATTGGCAGAAGCAGGGTGACATTTTAAGGCACTGGAGTACAGAAAAATTCCTAGAGAGAGACTTTTAGGGAGTAAGAAGAGTGAAAAGCAGGTTTGCCACTTCTGCAGAGACTCATCATTCCAGAGTAAAATACTAAATGAACACTTGGCAATACCGTACAAGAAGCATCTTTGGACCAGATTTCTGAAGCTGGATATGGATAGGACACCTCCCTTCTGTGAGGAAAGCATGCATCAAAGTCTTTCTCATATTAGCACTCTCAAAAGATGGGAAAACACAAGATTTGTTGTTGGACTTACTGACCTAGGAAACTCATATGCATTCTCCACAGAAGATTTAGGACAGAGGTTCGACTGTTCTGAAATTTTTAATTATAGAGGAAATTTAAGGAGCCACATTTTTTTGAGCCAAAAGAAATTGGAGACAAATGTCACAAAATGAAGAAAGAAAACTCTCAAGAAAGATGAATGACTTGACCTCTTACAGATCAGTTGTAATTCTCTGTATCCCGATATTTCTATTTTTTTCAGATTTAAATGTATGCTAAATTCTGCTGATTTCAGCTCATTGTTTATCTATTACACTCTACAGTTTTGCACTAGTTCCTTCACACTGAAAAGTATCGTTACTAGTTTCTATGTGCCCATCATATTCAAGGTGAAAGAAATTTTAGACATTTTCAATTATCTGAGAAAGGCTAGATTTTCTAGTTTTAAGAGCGAGTTTATTATAATGTGAGTCTTACATATTTATACTATTTACACAATTGTGATTTTGATCTACTGAGTTACAATAGAAATTCAACAAAAGATTCCAGGCCTAGTGTTTAATCAGTGCTGTTTATATAACAGGCCAGGTGTCATTTACCAGTATACTACATGGACTTGTGAATGAGTTAGAGATGCTTCACTTGTGGAGTATATTTTAATAACTGTTTAAGACCTGCTTAATTGAAAGATATATGAATACAGTTCTTTGCCTTTTCTGAGTTTTCAGATAGCTATATATTAATAAAGTTCACAGTTTCCTCACTTTTTGCTTAAACTTTTAGAAGATTAGCGCTATAACTTACAGCTCTAGTATACGCTGAGAAAAAAAAAAACATTGCCTATTTATAGTAAAAGAAGAAAGAAGAATTTATCTTCAGGATGTGTGTGTATGTGTGTGTACATATATATATATACACACATATATATGTACATATACAATATATATACAATATACATATATGTATATTGCCTAGATGAATGGGTCTTGTTTGTGTGGGTAAAGATACAATTTTCTTATTTTATGCCCTTTAATTGTTTGGAAAATGCATATTTTAATAACAAACACTCTGTGTGATATATCACACTATATGTAATTGGTTGTAATCATTGACTAGTAAGCATAAAAGGCAAGACAAGAATGCCAAGCAGAACCTTTCATGGAAGTGTCTTCCTGATAGGCATCTATGGCTAGAAAAGGTGGCATAAATAGTGGGAGGAAATGAATGTAAATAAGACCAGTAATGACCAACAAGAAAAGATGCTTTATGTTCATTGTTTACTTGTCAGAATCTAGACTCACCTAGGAGGCAAACCTCTGGACACACAAGTGAGAAATTATCTAGATTAGTCCAATTGAGGCAGGAAAACCAATTTTAACTGAGAGAGACATCATTACATTGACTGGCGTCCTAGACCAAACAAACAGGAGAACGTGAACTGAGTATCACCAGTCATCACTCCCTGCATCCTGATGGCAAATGTGATGTGACTAGCTGTCTCAAGAGCCTACAGCCGTGCTGTCCCCACCATGATGGACTGTACATTCAAACTGTAAACAAAAAGTGAACTCTTTCTTCCTTCCTTAAGTTACTTATCTTGGGTATTTTGTTGCAGTAAAAAGACTAGTAAGCAATACATAGGATGGTAACAGAGTCAAAATCCATGGTTTATAGACTGTGGAAATTTCAGTGTCGTGGGAACTAATATTTGGTACTTTACACTTAAAAGCTATAGTTCAATCAATCCAAATAAGGGAAAGATTCTCTGTTCCTCTATCTATAAACTCAGAGCACAGAATTATGTCACTTGATAGTGTAGTTGACTTGGAAAATTCAAATTAAATTAAATATTCCTTAGAAACATTCAGTTATTTTAACTTTTAGAAGTCAGTCTAAAGAGTAGACTTTAACTCGGAAGGTGGTGGTGCTTTCCTGTGACTCCATGAGCATGAAACAAAAGCAGTATGTGTGTGGCTATGGAACAGATAGGTGGCATGAAAAGGCAAGGAGTATAACAATAAATAGTAGAAAGAGAATAGGTGAAATCTAAACATGTTGAGCAATGGACTATAAAAGAAATAACGGGTCCTAGCATCAGATACTAACCAAGCTGATAGGAAAGTAGAACAGCCTCCCCCCTCCTGTTTTCTATGAAGCCTTCAAGTAAAAGAGACAAAGAGGGATGGTGAAGTGGCTTGATGGTTAAAATACTTGCTGCTCTTGCAGCATCTATATTGGACAATCCACAACCACTTGTAATTCCAGCTCCAGAGGAACTGATGCTCTGTTTCCACTTCTGTGGGAACCCACACACAAGAGCATATTAACACACACACACACACACACACACACACACACACACACGAATAAACATAAAATAAAATTAAGAGAGAGAGAGAGTATGTGAGTATTTTGGAGAGTGTTCCATGAAAACAGAAGTTGGTTCTCAGCAAAAAATATAGTTTTAAGGCAGAAGATCTGTGTTTCTAACAGTAAGTAGACACTGGAGAAGGAAACATTGCAATTATTAGTTTATTCACCGATGTTGTAGAAAGTATAATCTGAAGGGAGTTCTTACAGTCAAATAGTTTGGCTGGAGAACAGGATGCTCCATATTTTGTGTCTATAAGCCTCAAAGACCTTTCTTTCTGTACTGGCTAAGCAAGTGACCACTCCAAGCATCCATGTGAACCCAGAAAACTAGTTGGGACTTGGACTCAGATTCATAGACACACATCTACTTGTATGGAAAGTATAGACTGTGGCACATAGTAAAGTCAAAGACAAATTTGTCAGGGCAACTCCAGACTGAATTCTGGTAAGAGGAAAGAGACTAGCTGCATGTGAATACCAGCAAGGGACCAATGGGATCAGTCAATGCCCTGTTGCTTGCCCAGACAGCATACACTGCTTTAGGTGCTCTCAAAAAATTTGAGAAATTGGGTGAAAAGCAGTCACAGCTTGGGGATTTCCCGTGCCAAACCCTCAATATCTGGTATGAAGGGGCATGCAAAGGACAGAGTCCATTAGGCTCAATGAGCAGGAATAGTTTGAGGGCAGTCCCTGTCCTCCCTAACCTCTGCATTGGCAGGTCTCCATATTAAAAAAAAATACTGGAAGAAATCCAGCCTAGCAGGAAAGTCAAGGAAGGGTCTGGGCTTGCAAAAAGGCCTTTCTAGTCTAAACTGTTTGGATTTCAGAGATATAACTGGCTGTCCCCACTTCATCCAGCAAATTGCAAATGACAAGTCAGGGAGTGGTATATTATCTCCATTCTCTTTTCTTCTGTGAGAAATAAATAGTGACTTTTAACTATTTTGAAGTAACTTAGTTCCTTTCTCTTCTAAAAAAATAGAGAGGTTCATTTCAACAGATGCAAAAATTGGAAAAGAGAAGCATAATCATATGAAAAACCAAGGCAATATGATTCCAAAAGTTTATAATTCTTCAACAAATGAATCCAAAGGTACTGAATTTCAAAAGTCTAGTTTTTAAAATGGTCAGTGGCCTCAAAGAGGGTCATAAAATAAGAAAGGAAAAAAAGAAAGAAAGAAAGAAAGAAAGAAAGAAAGAAAGAAGGAAGAAAGAAAGAAAGAAAGAAAAAAGAAAGAAAGAAGGAGACTTTAAAACGTGCATAAAAAAGTCAGGAATGGATGAAAAAATCAATAAGAAAATTGAGGTTCTGGATGCAAAAGAAGTGTTTGAAATGAAAAAAAAACTTAAGCAAAAAACAAAACAAAACAACAAAACAAAAACAAACAAACAAAAATTAGTAGAATGCATTACCAGTACCTTATGCAAGGCCACATTTTGGCATCAATAAAAAAATTAAAAGTAAGCATGAGTATAACTTCAAGGACTCAGAGATGATCAAGAAACCAAACCTAAGAATCCATGATATAGAAGGATCTGAAGTACAAACCAAAGGTACAGAAAACATAGTCAATGAAAATTTCTCAACACTAGGGCCAGATATTGGCATCCAAGCACAGAAGGCATTTAAATTTAAATAGACATGACCACAAAAGATCCTACACACATCAATAGTTAAATTGCTAAGAACATATAGCAAAGAAATCATATTTAAAGAAAAAGAAACATCAACTTATTTAGAAAAGCAAACTTATCAGGATTATGTCAGATATACCAGCTAAATACTAAAATCTGGGAAATCATGTGATGAATATATTTTAAGCCATGGAAATAAATAACTGCCAAGCAAAATTATTATTTCTACCAAAGTCATTTGAAATCAATGGAAAAATAAACACTTTATAACATAAGCATACACTAAAGCAAGCCATGCTTACTAAGCCGGAGTTGAAGAAGATAGTCAGAAGAATCTTAAGTTAAAAGGATGGCAAAATGCTATACCAAGTAAAGAGAATACAGAAACAAGTAAGAGTAGCAGTATTAATATATTATGACTTATATATCAAAGTCACTACATATTAATAAAGGAAATAATCCATCAAAAATATAATTATTGTAAATATATATGTATGAGATACTGGGGCACTGATTTCTTAAAGCAAACATTGCTGGACATGAATGGACAAACAATGCCAGATATTATAGCAATGTCTGATTCTAATGCTGCACTTTCATCAGTGTCTGTATCATCCAGACAGAAAAATAAACAGATCAACTTCAGAGTTAAATTGCACAATAGATATATAGATTTAACAAACATCTACAAAATATTCTATCAAACAGCTTCAGAATATGAATTTTTCTCTGCAGTCCATGGAACTTTATACAAATATATCACAGTTTAGACCATAATGCGACTTCCATCGAATATAAAAAATATTAAATGTATATTATCATATCACAAATAAAATTAGAAATCAATAGAAGGGAAATTACACAGATCATAGACTGATCATTCAAATGATCAATGTGTCATTGAACAGTGGGGATCAGGATTTTAAAAACTCTAAGAATGAAATGAAAATGAGGAAAACAGCTTATAAGAACTGCAAAGGCAGTTTTAAGAGGTAAATGTAGAGATAGGTGTGATTAAAGCAAAAGCTAAGAGAGGTCTTAAATAAACACTCTAACGATGCACCAAAATGTCTTCCAGAAATAAAAACAACCATAGACAAAATTAGCATATAGATAGAGATAATAAAAATCAGGACAGACAATAACAAAATTAATAATACAAAGAATCAATGAAGCAGAGTTGACTTTTTCAAGAGATAGAGAAGATTAATAAACCCTTGGTGAAACTAACAAAAAGAAAGATACAAGGCCAAATTAATAATATTAGAGATGAAAAAGAGATTTTAGAATAGATGCTTTTTGAAAAGTTGTGGTGAATTAAAATTGAAAATTCAGATGAAATTGATAAATTTCTAGGTAAATATGACTTATCAAAGTTAAACTCAAAAGGTGTAAACAATCTAAAGTAGTGGTTCTCCACACCTTTCTAATGCTAAAACCCTTTAATACAGTTCCTCATGTGTGGTGACTCCCAATCATAAAATTATTTTCATTGCTACTTCATAACTGTAATTTTTCTACTGTTATGACTCATAATGTAACTATCTGATATGGAGTGGTCTTAGGCAACCCCTGTGAAGGGTTGTTTGATCCCTCAAAATGGTCATGACCCACAGTTTGAGAACCACTGATCTAAAGAAATGCAGGAATGAGGAATGAGATAGAGCCAGTAATAAAGAGCCCCCCACCCTACACCCCCAAAAATAAAGCCAGGACTGAATGGGGTGCCTGGTGAAACTTCTCAGAGCTTTATGAATATATACCAGAGCTTCTCAAAGTGTTGCATAATAAGTTTGGAATGCTACTAAATTTATTTTACAAATCCAATATTGTCCTGATACCAAAACCATTTAAGGATTCACACACACATAAGCATGAAAGACCGATTTCCTTAATGAACATAGATACAAAAGTCCTCAATAAAATAGTTTCCAACTGAATTCAAATACAACAATCAAATTGGCTAATAAGAAATGCAAGCGTGGTTAAACGTATGCAAGTCAATAAGTGTAATACAGCACATAAATATATTTAGGACAGAAATTACATGACTACCTCAAAACATGTCAAAAATCTTTGACAAAACCCAACATATCTTTATCATAAAACATATAAATTAACTAGAAATATAGTGATCATACCTCAACATACTACAACTACCTTTGCCAAACTTAGAGTTATCATTATACCAAATAGGTAAAAAAAAAAAAAAAAAAAAAAAAAAAAACCTACAAGGATCTTCTCTAAAATCAGGGATGAGATAAATGTTCGTTCTTATTTCATAAAGTGCTTGAATTGTTAGCCAAATAAATATGATGAAGGAATAGAGGGGTTTCAAATAATCAACTAAAAAAAAAATGATTTCTATTTATAAACAATACAATTCCGTACTTAAAGGACCTTAAAGACTTCATTGTAAAGTCTTAACGTTTGATGGTCACTTTCAGCAAAGTAGGACCCAAAATCAACACACAAAACTCAGTAAATTTTCATATACCCAGAGTGGATTCACTGAGGAAGAAAACAAGAAGCAAATCTAATTCATATACACTTCCAAAGATGGAATTGGAATGTAACACTTAGGAATAAACCTAACCAAGGGAGCAAAATATCTCCTACTATCAAAACTGTGAAATGATAAAGAAAGAAATTTGGGAAGACATTAAAAGATGGATTGGCAGAAGTAATATCACAGTTTTATTACTAAAAGCAATCTTTGGGACTCATTATGGAGATCCCTCAAAAAACTCAAAATAGATCTAGCTATGTTCTGCTTCTGGGTGTATGTCCCAAATAATCTACGTCAACAACCAGCAACACTTCACATATTTATAATAGCACTGTTTACAATAGCTGAGATATGGAGTCAGCCTAGATTCCAATCATCAGATGAATGAGTCAAGAAAATGGGACCTAAATACACAATGAAGTTTTGTTCAGCTATAAAGAATGAAATTACATCATTTTCAGAAAACAAAATAAGATAATAAATAATATAAAAATAAAAAACAATAGAGAAGTTACTTTCAATACATCTCATGTTGACATGCTACATGGAGATAGCTAGAGAATCTTGTTCTGTGGTGCATTATCAAGAAGCTTCTATGTGTCAGGCACTTAAAGCTGTTGTACAGGCAGACATACTCCCTGCCTTCAACAAGTAGAGAGACCAGTAGAGAATACTGACAAGCAAGTGAAAAACAACAGCACAATGTGACAAACGATGCAATCGACTTGGAATACAATTGATCTGGTGGATTTAAACAGATACTCAAAGGGGAGAAAAAGTTGCTTATTGTTTGTAAAAGAAGAACAATATTTACAAGTTACAATTCTCCAAACTACACACATCATGTGCAATAAGGACCAACAGTCTCTACCACACACACACACACACACACACACACACACTCCAACAAACCAACAAAGAAAGAGTGTGTTTGAGTGCAGAGCCTCAAGGCACACTGCTCTAGCCGGTCCAGATGCCCAGTTGTTTTGAGGAGGATAGTTTTTGATCAGACTGCTCAAACTTCTGTCTTCTTCATCACCAGAAAGGCTCAATAAAACACACATTGCTAATTGCCAACCCAATTTCTGATGTTTCTGATGTAGCAAGTCTGGTGGTGTTGGACCTCAGAGATCTGAACTAGGACCCCCAGGGCCCAAACTGGAACGCCACACCCCCACAGAGACTCACAGACGGGATATCAATGCAAATAGCAGAGGATTTATTCCAGTATACTGGGGCCGTTCTAACACATTGGATAGAAGCGGCCACGAGGAGTAAATGGTGAAGCTTTTTATACAGTTGAAATGGTTGCTAGGCACAAACCTAGTTGGGACAAGTTGATTGGTCCCCAAATTGTTTTCCCATTTTGATAGGTAGGGGCCAGTTAACTTTTAAACTGATTGGTGCTGGCATATAGCAAGGTTGCGGGCTCCTAGAAAATGTAAACTTTAGGGTCTTTGTCAGTGTGGGTGGGGGGAAGATCCTTAGCCCGAGGCCATGGGCTGTCTACGTGGGGAAACTCTTTTAGCCCAAGGCTGTCTTGTTTGTCTTAGAGAGTGTTTTTCTTTAACTCTGGGAACTGTTTTGGGTCACGGTGCTCCTGGCTTGGGCCTACACAATTTTGGTGCTCTTAGAAGCCTGACTAAAGTTTGGCTGCTTCCTTTCAGTGGCACTCTGGAGTTTGCCTCGCAGGAAGTGCCTGGTAAACCCTGATGTTACTGGTCAGGAAACTATTTCTGAGAACCATGAGTACATGCTCATGGGTGAGTTTCCTAACCACTTTATTTAGGAAAACTGCCTAGGAACCTGCTACGTGGTATATTCATAGGCATTAGGTATCAAACCCAGGACAGATGACTGAGATGCCTATTTAACATATCAAAGCAGACAAGGCTACCAGGTTCTCCCAGCATCCCTCAGTCCCTGCCTGTTACAGGGTATAGTTGGCATACCCCACCCCCTACCCTGAACTCTCTAGCTCAGGGATCTGGGATGTGCTTCCCTGTATAATCCAGCCATTTTAGTGACTCAATCCTTTTTCTTGGCATCTTGGTTGCTACTCTAGGTTCCCTCTCTTTCTCTTCCCCCTCCATCCTCTCCTCACATGGCCTGTCTCAGGGCTATCCTCAGTCTGGACTTTTCCAAATGCCCATGGCTATGCTCCCTTTCATGTCTACTGTGCTCTACCCTTTATCCACAATAAGCCTTCTCCTCCACCATACTTAGGAGTAGTCAGTCATATGTTTCTTTTCTTTTCTTCATTCATGGTCTATTGTATGGTTCTCTGTAGTCAGAGGAATCATGCTGAATAATTGAAAATGGATACCATCAAGGTAATATTGGGAAAAGGCTATGGACGTCCAGTAGTGTCCTACTGAAGTGATCTTACCTCTAGGCTGAGAGAAAATCTATCTGAGAGACTGAGCCAGTTGCCCATGCAAAAAGCAAGTCCCAAGTTGAAAGCAGCCAGCTTATTGGAATTTGGTGAAGAATGTAGAATAAAACAAACCTATGTGGCCTAAGCCTGAATCCAGGGTTAAGCACTTGAAAATCTATCCCTGCAGATGCAGACTCTACTTATTCTAGTTTTAGGTTTCAATGGTGCCCCGTGAAGACTTCCACAATGGAGAACAGTGCCCCAAGCATAATTATTTAAATTGAAACCACAGTGAGCTTCCCTTTCTCATTCATGCTGCAGAAGGCAGTGGACTGAGCCATATGTTCATTAGCCATTTTATTGTCATAGTCCATCACAAAACATTTTCTCTACAATTTCTAAGTCCATTTCACTTGCAAGCATGGGAGCTAGTCTGCTGCAATGATTTCCAGCAAGGTCCAGCTTTAAATTAAGACTGGCTTTTACAGATCCTGCAATAGTAGGTAATCTATTGGTCCTTGCAGACCTCCAGGGCTATAAATTGGCCCCTGGAATGTGCTGCTTTCTGGGTCACTGTCTAGAGCAGCAGGGACGAGGGTAATTACCTTGTATTGCCATCATTCTCTCTTCTACCAAAGAATTTGGTTTTCCTCTTTAAAATTTCAAATGGAAATCCCGTGTTAATACGAAAAACAATCATTTTATCAGGCTCAATCACACCTATCAGTGATTATTTAGTTCTTGGGGGGAATTATCAGGATATAAACCTGAAGAAATGTATCTGAAATCTTTACTTGTACCTTTTTCCAGACTTTAGTCTGAGAGCAGCCAGGTGACAATGGAGGTTAAAAATATATATATATATAAACAGTTTTATTTATGTCTCAGAGAATGAAAACTTGCCTGCACACACACACACACACACACACACACACACACACACACACACACACACATATATATATATATATATATATATATATATATATATATACTATCTATAGATCCAGTTAAACCACTTGAGGCCATGAGGTTCTACAATGAGGAAGTTATTTAAGGTTTAGACCTTCAAGAAGATTATTAGAAAACGTATTCTATCTCTTTCATAACAGACCAAGCTAAATTGTTTGGGTCAAATTAACCCAGATAGCCAAGCAGTTCTGAAGACAGCATCCATTCATCCAGTTCATAAATCTTGTTAAATAAACAAAAAGAAGAATCCCACTCCCTGGTATAATCAGACTCAGCATTCAGAATTCATACTGAAGCAGTCTTTTCCAGATGAAAGTGCTTTTCCAGAACTTATCCAGTCACAAGGAAAACTCAAGGAAAGCTTAACAGCTGTTTATGCTTGGGCAGGCCTGATGATTTATTCTGATGTAACAATGGAATCTAAATGAGGTATGAGAAGAAAGAAAAAGGAAGGAAAGAAAGTTTGGCAACTCTGCTTATCCGGGGGCCTTTCTCTCAGTGTTAATGTGAGAAAAGGAAATGGTATTTTTATTTTCATTAAAATGCAAAAAGCACCAAAGTCAGAAAATAGATCATCTCCCCCTGCCTAGAAGTGAACAGAAGTAGACGCGTATATGCATTTTGCTGGGCTTCTCTGACACAGATCCATTGTATGGCACAGGAGCATGAGACAAGGCCTGAGGGTTGGGCTGCTCACTGTCCATGAAGGACTTACAACTACCCTGCTGTTTCTGCAGAGTGCTTCAGTCATTCACTCATTCATTCCACAAGTCTATAGACATCTGCACAGAAGTAACATTTATTAGCTCTAGGGATGAAAAGATGAGCAAGCTGTGGTAATATTGTCAGCCTGATAGAAGGGACATGCATGTATTTCCTTACCATAGGGGCAATAACCCAGCAAGAAACCAGAGTTCTATGCAAAACCCCAATCCACTAAAACAAGATTATCAACAAGTACTCCAATATTCTGTGACTCTGTACCATTGGTAAATTACTATCATGATAGATGATTGTTGTAATAACTGTGTGGGGAGGTGGCATAATGATACACATTTCAAAGCACTTTCTATGTTCTTTTTCCTGCTATATTAACACAAATCATGATGCCAGTTAACAAGGCGGCATGAGTGTAGCGAGTGTACCTTCTTTGTAGCAGGACAACCGTTTTCACCACATGATACAATTTGGAGTCTACCTCCCACAAATTTTTCTGAATGGAGACATTAGAAAACAAATAGGATTTCTTTAATCACGTAAAGATTATAGGGACAGAAAGTGGGATAGTCAGTGGGTGCGTGTGAGTAGCGCTGTGGGAAGGATCATCCGCTCATCCAGACACTTGCAGGAAGCTCACGGCATCCAGATGACAGAGATCCTTAGAGAAATAAGGCTCAGAGGCTGAATGGCCATGGAGTGACAGTCACTAGCACACGATGGAGGAAATGTCCTGGCGAAGTCAAGCGTAGGGGCAGGTTTCCCATGTTCAGTCTAAGGGTATGTAGTGAGTTAAAAGACACCTAGGACCCATGACAAATATGATCTTATAAAAGGTCTTTATGAATGTAACTAAGGAAGCATCACGGCATGACATCGTACAGGGACTGGGCTATTGTTTGCTCCAGTGCCTATTCTTAGATGAGAAGACTGTATGCAAACACAGGTGGATATTGCACTTGGGTTGACAGAAGTCAAAGCATGCTTAGGGAAACCAAAAGCTGTAACAGGCAGTGAAGGGTTCTCTCCCGGGGCCTTTGGAAGTGGGCAGGGATGGACTAACTCCTTCATCTCAGACTTCTGCCCTTCAGAAATATGAGGATTAATTTTTTATTGTTATAAGGTACCAAATTGTTGGTAATTTATTATGACAGTCAAAGGAAACTGATGGATGGTAGAGCTGTAAGGAATCCAGAGAGGCTTCTGAAAGAGGTATTTGTGTTTAATTTGCTCATGACTGAATTAACATTGCCAAAGAGGGAAGGGCATGTATGAACATACAGCACCGTAGGGCTGAGCCCATTGCCCAGAATACAAAGTACCGTTTGTATTTTGGAGTTTTAGTTAAAAACTTTTAACTTTTAGTTAAAAAGTATATTTTATTATCTTTTACCAAAAGTGTCAGACTTTCCTGTCTGTGTGTTTGATGTGGCGAGAACAGAGCTCTTTCAGTGCATATTTGGAAAGCCCTGCTCTGGACTGTTCTAGGGTGTTAGAACACGTTCTCCATCCCCCACCTGAAGCCAAATTGCCACATAATCTAAATTCCCCTTCCCTATTTTCTTATAATCTAGGAATTATAAAATTTGTATTTCTTTAGTCATTGTCAATGCTTGCAATTTTTTATAATGACTGATATCTTTCTATTTCTCCGTAGCTGTTAAAGGGCTACTGCGTTGTTTCTAGAACCTTCTCCTTAGGCTCGGATTTACCACTTGACATGTTGGGAAGTATGTCAAACTATTTGAGTAAAATGGTTTTAAGATAAGCCAGGGCTTGTCTGGAAGGACATGTCTTACGCAGAGACAAGCAGAAGGGTTAGACTCAGCATGGTATGAAGGGCCCTGGAAAAGATGCAGAAAATGTCCCAGGAGACCATTTTTTCAGGGGCTGGCACCCCGTGGTGCCCAAATCTCCAGTTACCAGTTCAGCGAGCTTTGACTTCCGAATCAGGCAGTTTGCTTCTACTTTTCTTCTGTTCTTCCATTCTTCATATCTCCAAACTTCTGAATTCTGCCCAAGCAGGCAATCCCCAAGTAATCTGAGATTGCCAGCTAAGAATGTCTCTAGTATCCAGCCTGGCCATATTGGGCATACTGTTTTTATTTTTTCCTTGGATGGGTAGAGAAAAGTGAAAAATTTTAGAAGATAACTTTGTAGGTAACATCTGTTTGACCAAACCAAATTGCTACCAGGCAGCATAGAGCCTGACATAACTGGAAAGAAAGTTTTACTTCAGTAAACTCTTATGCTTCCTTCCCACCCAGCCAACCCATGTCCAAAGTTGCCATTTTCGTGGTGACAAATTAAAAAGAAATAAATAACGCCTAGAGCCCCAGGCCAACCCATGAGCATTTCCAAATCCCAAATCCCAGTTTAGTTTAAGCTAGACTTTCTGTACTCTTCCCCAAAATCAATTTATAGCAAAGATTTCTTCTCCAACAAGTATTTAAACTGATTAGAATTCAATTTCTCTGTGTCTGCCTCTCTCTCTTGCTCCCCCTCCCTCTCTCCTTCATTTCCTCTCTTCTCCCTTTGCTATATAGCTCTGTGGTTGTTTGTTTTATACATTAGGCTTGGTTTTAAAGTCCCAGTAAATCTTTCCCTTAAGTAAAGGACAGATTGCTGATCTGTATGCAAATGATATACTTGCCTGCCTTAAAAATTTAAGATTGACTTTGGGTTGACCCCACGCTTTATCCCTCAGTGGAGATCTATGGAAGGATATTTATAACACCTGTAGATGTAGTGTATGATACCAGTGGGAATTTTCTTCAACAGCAGATGAATAGCAGAAGCATGGGCAGACTGAAACTGATTTACATAGCTAGATCTCACTGTAGCATTCTGCAGAGCCTCCCTATTAGATACCTAAAAATGCCTCAATTTGCTGGAAAAATCAAGAATATAAAACAAAAAAAGTACACATATAAAAGCATATCACTTGCATACCCAAAACTTTAAAATACAATTTGTTTTTCTTGTTTTCTATGTAAACAATGGTTTTGAGAAAAAAAATTAAGCAATTTTTATTATGACCCTTTTTTTCTACCTGTGGGCAAGGGATAAAATCTCATTCATGTTGGAAGTTCTTGTGTTTTTAAAGTGGATACCTCAGTGTTCATCAGCACTAGGGGAGATTTTTCTTTGTTTTATCTCTTAGGACTCTTCGAATTGTCTTAGAAATTAGAAAAGACAGAGCAGAACATTGACTTGGGATGCAATATAGATTTTTTTGTATGCTTTTCTGAAACTCAAATTTTATCAGTTCTCTTAAAAATGCCAAAGGACTCCAAAGGATAAAATTGAATGAGATTAGCATACCGATTCTTTTCTTACAATAAACATTTCTCATTGTAAACTTCAGCAATTGCTTGGACCACACTGCTTCAGAGCCACACTTTTAGTGTTTAGCTTTTATTTCCAAGGTAGCATGCCCACTGGTCAATGTTCTTATAAGAGGCAGTAGAAATTCTGCACTTCACTGACAAAATAGTTGGAGGCAGGGTCATCACATCTGAAGGTCACCTGTTAAGTCTTTTCCCTGAAACACTGCTGTCTCTGTTTGCTTAACCTTAATCCATGGCTTGTAGTGGAGTCATGAGAAGTGCTGGGTGGGCATTTCCCAGCAGAACTATGTGTGGTAGGGGAAGAGATGAAAAATAATGGCCTCCCATTTTTGCCCTTTGTCTCCCTTTGGAGACCTCTCTCTCTTCCCTATCTCTCAGGACTCATTTGCTCTCTGGCGCCCCTACATTTATTAAAAAGTCAACATCAGTCTTATTTACTGAGACTTCTGAATACACGTGTACACTTGAATGAATGGATGAATGAGTCATTTACTTCCCGTTTTATGATGACTAGACAAAGGACTTATAGAGAATGTGTGGGTCCTGCAGTGTCTCTTGTTATTGCTGGGATCAGATATCAGAAAGAAGAGTTTATTTGAGACTTAAGTTTCAGAGGGTGAGTCATAACCATCATGATGGGGATCATGGTGGCAAGGAGGAGAGCATGACACTGGAGCTGTAGGGCTGAGAACTTATATCCTGACCCACAAGCATGAGTCAGAGAGAGAAATGACTGGGAATGTCTTGAGATTCTGAAACCTTAAAGTCCCATCCCTCCCCCACTCTAGTGACCTACCTATTCCAACAAGGCCACACCTTCTGATCCTTCCCAAACAGTTCCACCAACTGGGGTAAAGATATGAGCCTATTGAAGGTATTCTCATTCAAACCACTTCATGCAGGATGAATAGATCTCTTCAATATCTTGAAAAAAAATTCACAAGTCTAACTGTAGTCTTTCATTTTGGAGCACATAGAAATCAATATGGCTAAAAAGAGTTGACATTTGTTTTTGGAGAAGGAAATGGAAAGCTGGCATGAGAGGGGTACAATCTTTATATAGAAATCAGATGGTGTAAATTAGTGCAGCCTCTATGGAAATTCCTATGAATGCCCCATCCCAAGGTCCTTAAAATACAGCTACTATGTGATCCAATTATAGCACTTCTAGGTACATGCCCAAGGGAGGCTAAATCAGCAACATAAGTACACATTCTGTTTATTATAGCACTAAGCATTCTTCTCACCTGAACCAAGAGCTTTTCTGTTAGCAATGTTTCTTTCTAGTCAGGTGGCTCTTTTTGACAATAAATTCAGGCATTAGTCTGTGGCTGTGACCTTCTAAACTCCATTGGAGAGTATCAGATTTTAAATGTCTGATATATTTTCAGGACATTTTAAAAATATACAATAAAGTATTATATATTGAAAAATAGTAAAATGAAGAAAGCAAAAATACATCATGATGTTTTCTAATTAAATGAAGCAAACTTATTGTCAAATTGGGCAAACACAAAACAAAACAAAACAGCATTTTTAACTACTTTCAATTTTGTGTTTTTCTGTTTCTTGCTTTTCATGGTGTGATGGTTTGACTGAGAATGGCCTCCATAGGCTCCTATATTTGAATGCTTAGTTCCCAATTGGTGGAACTCTTTGGGATGGATTGGAGGTGTGACCACATTGGAGAGGTATGTGGCTGAGGGTAGACGCTGAGGTTTCCAGTTAGCTTTCTCTGTCTAGTGGTTCTTGTCTTAAGATGTAAGCTCTCAGCACCATGCCTGCCTACCTGCCTGCTGCCATGCTCCCTGCCATGATGGTCATGGACTCTGTCCCTCTGAAGCTGTAAGCCTCAAATAAACTCTATCTTCGACAAGTTGCCTTGGTCATGGTATCTTACCACAGCAATAGAAAAGTAACTGAGACACATGGAAACCATTCTTGATACACAGCTGATACTCTGAATATTTGTAATGGCAGAGAAAAATTCTCAAGACATCAGCTCAGTGCATGCATCTGTATGTGAAACTTATGACAGATGATTGTCTTTCCTCTTCACCAAACATCTGTAGTAGAGACAAGAAAATCAGTCTCAACAAATCTCTGTTCGTAGGGCACAATGATCACAGTGTATTCTGGGATCCACATGACTGTTTAAATTTTACCAACTAGTACTTATTTTTAAAACTCAATAGAAAATATGGAAGGGCCATAACAGTATAAAACCAGCAACAAATTTCGTGATTGATCAGAATCTTAAAACTCTGTACCCATTCTCCCAAAGATGAGCCCCCTTATTAGTTGTCTTATGCAGAGTGGTCAGCCTTGAAACCATATGCACACAAACAACAAAAACAGACTCAACAGGTGACATTTGTGCACATACATGCGTACGCATCTGTATAAATGGAACAAATAAAATGAAGGAAAAAGAGATTGCCGACTTGAGAGTAGGAGTGTGTGGGAGGGGTGAGCAGAAGGGTAGCTGGGGGAGGCTGGAGGGAGGAAAGAGGGGAAAGTAATAAGGCTTATTTCCTTTCAGTCTGGAGCATCTAATTCCATTAGCCTAGAATTTAGGTCAAAGGAAACAGGCTAACTGGAGATTTGTAACATATTGACTCTTACAGAAAATGTCAGATCATTGGGAAGGATGTGACCGGGTAAAAATGTTTTACAGATAAAATGTACCACTGGGTTAAAATCAGATTTCTTTTGACAATCTGTGGGAGAAGAACAGATCTGTGAGGGAACTATCATAGTTGTGAGATTAGAAAAAAAAAACCCTCACAGGACAGCCTCCAACTTACCAAGCAGTGGGGAGACTAAAACTTGATTATTGCAAAGGTAGACTGGCATATTAATTAAAAATAAGACTGACATTTGAAGCATATTTCAGATTTCATGGCAAATTTCATCATTCTAAGTATAGTTTCAGATTAATTATGACACATTTTGTGCTAAGCTATTTTAGAATTCAAAACATTTTTGTCTGGGAATGGTTGCAGCAAATTAAGGTACTTGATCAAGGCTGTGGAGAAAGGGGCTGCATTTAGTATTCTTCATCTCCTCGCACCCTGCCTGTAGCTTTTCTCTTCTCTGTAGGTTAAGTCAGGAGAATTATGCAAAGGGGACAGCCTTTTAAGTGCAAATGGGATTTGACATTTTGGGTGTAAATAAGAGTGGTTTATCTTCTTGTAAGTCACTCATTACCAGTGGTTAAAATGAAGTAAAATGCTCGACCGGCACTATTTTACTCTTTTCCAATTTATTGTCTCATTTCAGGGATTGAAAATGATATTTCTTCCAGATGATTATTACAGAAATACTTTTTTTTTTTTTCAAATATGGCTAGGAGCTGGGCGTATTGCATTCCTTTATGACCGGATAGCAGGCATACCTATCATCCAAAGTACTGATAAAGCAGAAAACTGAAGGGTTTTTTTTTTTTTCCACTTTTTTGATTTTCTAAGGGATCATTGTCATAGTGAACAAAACATACGGGATACCTATTAATTCTTTTCCTAATGTTACAACAAAGGGAAGTGGCAAGAGGGTGGGCTGGGAAGAAGGAAGTGACTGAGAAAGAAGGACTTCTGACCTAGAAGAGATGCTTCATTTCAGGGAGGCTAAACTCATGCCATCATGACCATGGCGTTCAGGCTTAGCCTGCTGGCTCCTTGCAGAGCTAGCCCAACAGTTAAAATAGATGTGTTAGGTATGTTATCTCACTACCTGTGTTTCATTTTCTTCATTTGTAAAACCTGCGTGTTGGTGAGATCCTCTTGAGTGCCCTCTGTTGCTAATACTCAGGAACTGGTGATGTCAATCAATAGACTGTAAAACCTAACTCTCAGTCTTTGCTAGTCTTTGGAGAAAAGGGTGCTTATTTAAACTCCCTAGGCCTCAGTTTCCTGTCTGGAAGACAGAAGAATTAATTAACTTACTACACGATCATTGAATTTTTGTCTGGAGTTTCTATTGTCCTGGAGGACAGCATCCACCTATCCACCTGCTCATTTTTCTTATGTTCTAAAAAGTAGTTACCAAATGCTAGCCATTGACAGGCAATGTTATAGTTGCCGAGATACACCAAAAACATATTCCTGTGGGCGAAGGTTCCTGCCACCAACCCAGGAGATCTGAGTTAGATCCCAGGTGTTAGCGTATCGGGTTCACATTATTCTATTCCATCAACTAAATAATGAAAAGACAAGGAGAACATTCAAGTTAAATCAGAAAGGAAAGCTTATTGGCCGGCAAAATGGACTCCTGTAGCAGAAACAGGCCCCAGAATCTGCTGACTTTGAGGGGGCGTGGTTTTCTTGGCTTCAAGTACCCCTTCCCAGTAACTCTCCTCCTTTCCTCTATTGGTTTATTTTAGTTTGTAGGTCTTTTCTGGCACAGGAATTATGTCACTGCTCCTTTCCACATTTGGCTATTTACCTTTCATTGGGGTCCCAATCTCTAGACAGAAGTTTGGAAATCGATGCTGGCTGGTTGGAATTTGTCACCAATCAAGATGGGTCCTTGGCTTCCTGTTTGGTGGTATATTAATAGTTGGTATAATAATATGATAATAGGGAAAATTGCAGCAATGGAGAGGAAATGGAAACATCATTTTCCCTTTTTTTCCTTTTTCTCCTTCCTCAGGACCCATGTGGTAGAAAAAGAGAACCAACACCAACTCTTGAAGGTTGATCCCTAACTATGTGTGCCACGACTTGTACACACGCATTCACACACACACACACACACACACACACACACACACACACAAACTAAAAAAGGTAGCAAGCAGGAACAAATATTAAGAATGAAACAGAGAAAGGGGGAATTTTT
Source organism: Cricetomys ansorgei (assembly GCA_026225945.1). Lineage (NCBI taxonomy): Eukaryota > Metazoa > Chordata > Mammalia > Rodentia > Nesomyidae > Cricetomys > Cricetomys ansorgei. Next base: position 4,239,068 of record JAMJFZ010002601.1, on the reverse strand, counting down.
TTCCTTTATAAAGAACTTATGAAAAGCATTCTTATAAAAGTGACATTTACACTGAAGCTTAAAGCACAAAAAGAAATTGATCATGCAGAGTGAAAGGGCCAACATGTGTATAAATAAGAAAATCAACATGGCTGATAGTAACAGGAGATGATGAAAGGAGAAGTTCTCTAAGGCCAGACACACAAGGGCCTTATGGGTCTGGCTGTGCTGAGTTCAGAAGATCCTGAGGTTTCCTAGTACGGGCAGAAATTACAGGATCTGACTCACACGTGGAGCATCTTTTTGGCTAAAGGAGAACTGATTTTGGTTAAAAAGAACTGATTGGACAGGCAGGAGCTAAGTGAGACGATCAGTCAACAGTTTGCTGCAGTAAGGAAGGCAACAATTCCCAGCATCATGGACTGCAAGGGAGGCAGAGGCACTGGGGAGCTGCAGTTGGCTGGGGAACATTTTGAATTTAAAATAACCAAATTTGCCTCTGAATTGTATCTTGTTGTTTCATATCTCTAGTATTACAGCTTCGGTTTTCAACCTTGAAAAACCATATGTTGAAGTCTTGACCAGTAGCTTATCATGTGTCTGTATTTAGAGGTAGGCTTTATTTATAAAAAAGAAATTAAACGTGGTCTCGGGGTAAACCCTATCAAAAAATAACACAAAAAGTTGACCTTGATCTTATTTGTGCCTTAAGAGAAGAAATTAGGATACAGACATGCACAAACAGGCAACCTTTAGAAACCACAGGGAGAAGATACCTGTGAGCCAGGAAGAGGGGCCTCAAATCAAGGCCAACACTTTGTCAGACTCCCACCCTCTAGAAAATAAACCTAAGGAATCCAGTGTGATTTCTTATGGCAGCCTTAGTAAAGAAATACACACTGTACATAGGAAGTCAAGAAAAAAAAAGGTAAAATCCAGGCTGATCCCACTGTTGGGGACATACGGTTGGAGAGAGGGATCTTGAACATGTTCTGTTTGAGATGGTGAAGAAGCCTCAGGGCAGGCTGCCAACTCCTCAGTGAGCTTTGTGCATCTAAGGCTTAGGGGAGAACGTTTATCTGGGGGGGAAAGTAAATATTACGTCATCCTCTAAAGCTAAAGGAGTAGATGGAGTCCCTAAGGAGAGAGAAAAGACAGAAACAACAGTTTAATTCTGAGTTCACAGGAACTAACTTGAATAATCAAAGCAAATTAACAGGAATCATTGAAGGAATAAGGGGAATCAGTATATTCAAAAGCACCAAAGGAGGGCAGAGAGCTTAATTACAGGGGATTTGCGCTGCTTTAAGTTCCTAAAGGACAAGGGAGACTCAAGAAGTACATCCAGATGAGTGGGTTGAACAGTGGTATTTGCTGCTAGTGATTTTGAACAACAACCTATTATTTGAAATTTTAGAGTGGAGAGGCATCTCAGAATACGTTTAGGTATGCAATGGAGATAGGGAAGTAAAGAAAAATTTGACTCAGAAGAGAGCCAAAAGATTGAGACTGCAGAAAGAGGGTTTATTTGGTACTTTTTAAATATAAGAAGTGGCATACAACATGTATATGCTGATGACAACCAAGGCCAAGGGAGGGAAGATAGAGATCGATGCTTTAGAGCGCTGAACAGGGAACTGAAAGAAAAAGCCTTTGAAAGGCGGAGAATGTTTGGGACATGGAGTAAAAAAGACCACTTAGCACAATGCTGGAGACCTCCCCAGTCAGTAAGGAGTTTAAAACACACCATCTAACACACACTGCTCCACCATACCGAGGACTTGGTAAAGTCAGAGCAAGAATATCGCTCTGGTCATCCTCCATTTCCTCGTACCAGCATGGACATACCATTCTTCTTCTAGGAAAATCTGGGCAAGGAAGCCTTGCTAAGCTCTTTCATTCCTAGCACTGCTTCATCCAAACAACCAACTTCACTCCAGCTCCCTCCTGCCTGCATTTTCATAATTTACCACAAGGTTCAATTCAGTATTTGAGTGTCCCAGATATTAATTTCCTAGTGAAACTCTTATGCTATGTAGAATGTGAATTAAATGAATGCATGTGTTTTTCCCTGTTGTTTTTTCTATCCTTAAGACATAAGGCTTAGTTAAAAAAAAAAAAAAAAACTAGCCAGAGAGAATGAAGGTAACATTTTGCCTCCTCTATGCCAGTAAAGGAAAGTATTAGAGGTGGAGATAGTTCTAGGGAGCTTTTCCTTAAATACGTTGGTCAAGCCTGGTAGACGATGAGATTGGAGAGACGATTTCTAGGATTGCAGGACAAATGTGGAGTCACTAATGTTTTCAGATCCAATTATCAGTTGCTAGTGAACGCAAATCACCACTGATCTTAAAGAGGGAACAATCTTGACAATAGGAGGTTACTGTAGTGCTGACTTAGAGTAAAGATGTTTGCCAAGAAATTAGAGAAGAATTGTTTCCCATTGGCCCTCCGATTCTTCCACACGCAGACTTGAAAACATGTCCCTTCTGTGTGCAAAGTGTAACAAATATACTAGAAAAACTTGCCAACACTTAATACAAAATGTTGTACTTGTGTTTTCCCAAAGCCTCCTCAAGGGATTTTACCCAGCAGATACAACATGGAAAGCAGAAACAGAAGCACGTGCACAAGATTCCTAGTCGTGGCACTATCTGTATAAACAAAATACTGGAAACAATTCAAATGGTCTTAAGAGTAGACTGAGTACATTTGGCACATTCAAAAAGTGTTTTAATCACAGTTTGAACAGAATGGAGGAATAATGAGGACCACCTTTATTTATTTATTTATTTATTTATTTATTTTGTTGTTGTTGTTACTATAACAAATTCCTGAGATAAACCATCTTTTAAGGAAGAAAGTCTTCTGAAGCTTTAGTGCGTGGATTCTTGACAGTGTTGTGTTGGATTTACAGCAGCTCAGCACATTACAGCAAGGTGCATGGTAGAGGAGAGGCTCACTTCACTTTGGCCAGGAAACAAAGGAGAGAGGAAGATAAATGTCTGGGGTTCCAATATTACTTTGAGGGTTGGTCTCCAGTGAACTAACATCCTCCCTCTCGATCTCACCGCCTTCATGTTCTATTACTTCTGGATATTGCTACAGACTGGGAAAAATCTTCAAAACATCAGGTTTTTTTTTGGGGGGGGTGTATTTCATGTCCAAAGTATAGCACCTTGAAATTGAGTATCGACAGAGTCAGATAAACATAAGCACACAGCAGACTCTTAGCATAGTTATAGCTAATAGAAATTAGGTCAATTTGTCTTTCCCTGATTAATGTCTTAGTTACTTGTCTAATTGCTGTGATATAACATCCTCTCCCCATCAAAGCAACTTAATTAGGAAAGATTTTTCCCTCCTTGGATCACAGTTCTAAGGTATAGTCCTTCATGATAGGGGAATCACGGTGGTAGGCTTTAAGTATTTGTAGTCAGAAAGCACCGGAAGGTGAATGCTTGTGATTAACTTATTTTCTCCTTTCCATGTAGTTCAGGATCCCATCCTAAGGGATGGTGCCACCCACAGTGGGCAGGTTTTTCTATGCCAGTGAACCTATTTAAGATAATCATAAACATGGCCAGGACCCATCATCCAAGAGGTTCTAGGTTTCACTAGGTAGACAACGGACATTAACCATCACAGTGGGTTTGTTGTTGCTATTGCTATTGATACTATAGATACATAGTTATTTTATATTGTAGAAAACACATGGTGACAGAGCAAGCAATTAAACATCTTGGTAGATATTTTCAAATTTTCCTCCAAGATGGTTAGATTTATTTAAAGTCTTGAAATTTTGCCTATTCCTCTCTTGGGTCATTTATAACAATCCATATTAATTTGTATTAATCTACTACTTTAAGTAACTATTTATTCTCAGTAAGTATAATAATAGGCATTTCTTACATTTTTATAATTTGTCCTTGTTTTACTTGTATTTTTAAAGTTTTTATTCACTTAGAGTTTTCAAACCTTTTGGTTTCTAGATGGTGATTTATTAGTATAAGAAGAATGAAGGGCTAGGAGTGTTTTACTGAGTCTCATAGGATACAGATTAGTCTGGCATGTAGTTGCAAAAGACCAATGTGTGATTTGGGACCCTCTAATTTTATGCTGTGTCTGTGTACCTTCTTCTCTCTTCTTCCTGTCTACTTACATGAAGTCATTGAGGATCAAATTGAAATGGACCACACTTCTACCTAATTTATAGAACAGGAAAATAAGTATGCAAATAGGTATACCCATGCCACAGCAAAGGCAAGAAAAAATGTTAGAAATGCTCAATGGAGAGCTTCCTGTCAGCTGCTGAGACCAGGATATACACTGGGGAAAGGGAAGCAGTCAATGTGACTCTCTAATTCTAGATAAATTTTACATGTATGCAAAAAAGGACAGTCGTCTAGTAGCTCAATGACAAAGACAAAGGACAGTGTATGGGAAAGAAGTCTCTAGAAGCTAGCCTGGTCTGAGGAGAAGGCGGAACACGTAAGAACACACCTGGGTTTGGGTCCTGCTCCATCTATTCTTCCAGGTTATGTTGGTGTTTAGCCATACCAAAACAGGAAGTGTGGGCATTGTGGAGTGTTCACAGAGTGGGAGAGAAGGCTAGCATGTGTCAGTTCTGCTATGGGTGTCTGCTCTTAGAAGTCCTCCCTCTCCACTTCTATAGCCAGTGCCCCGGTCTGTCCCTCAGTTTCTGAACTTATAAGTAATACATCTTGACTCAGTGAGCAATTTGACAATGTCCAAATTGAAGATGACATGTATTTCCCTATTTCACTTAAAGCTCATATAATCACTGTCTTAAAACAGTTAAGTAGCTTTTAGTATCTTCTCTTAGATGACACATGGCCTTCTGGGCCCACATCCAGACAGTGACATGATTATTCTGCTTCTTGTTTTGAGGAAGCCCAAGAGAGTGGCCTTTAGAAACATTTCCACTCATTAAAGTGACATATAATTCTCTTAATCTGGAAGACCAATGTGCTCCCTCCTCTTGAGCACTGGCCACAGTTGTTCCACGTGACAGTCTCCTTCCTCATCCCAAAAATCAATTGTATCACTTGGCATTGTGACCTGGGGGTTGGAGCTGTGAGAGAGTAATAGGATTTAAACTCCAATTCTTTTTAGCTTTTGGCTAGGGTTAGTGAATGGAGATAAATAGAAACTCTTTGCTGTTTTTTATACATCCCAGCTTTGATGTAGGCTTAGATGTGAAACATCTAAAATTCCCCCAGAGGTGACAAATAAAACAATTAGTAGAAAGGTACAGAAAACCTACCTTTGGTTAAGGACTGTGTCTCAGTTTTTCTCCTCCACAATATTTGGGGAAATTATCTTCATGAGGGTTTTATTGTCACTGATTGCTTGAACTCTTCCTTGAGCATTTGTCAACAAATTGCTCCAATAAAAGTACTTGCAATAAATCCCCAGTGTCCTTTGGATTCATTGCCTTGTAGGTGTGATCCTTCTTGGAGATATTGCAGCCTGGTGGTTCAAAGACTTTGTAATTTAAACTCTAACGCGTAAAGGGAACCAAACAGACTGGTGTTCTTAAAGTAATGACTTCAAGCTATGATTCTGAAGACACTTCAGGACTCTTTGTTTCTATCTTGTATTTGTGCTTATAAAAGTCTGCTCAAACTGGGAGGGGTAACTGAATCTGAGAGCTATCTCCAACCAGGAACTATTGAACCCACCATGTTTATTGCTGTTGGAGAAGAAAAATCATAGAAGACACTTGCTAAAAGCATCCAAACATTGGAAGGAAATATCATTTTAGAGGAAGTAGACTCATATTTCTAGTAAAGCCAAAGTGGAGAAGTTACAAGGAGGAGATTTAACTTAATTAAAAATGAATCTTCTATCCTTAGTCCCATAAACAGATTTCCCAACATTAAAAATATCCAAATTGAGGCTATGAAAGGTCATCCTGAGGTGGTAATCCTTAATCTCTAATGCTGCTTGCCTATTTTAAGAGTAAACCCATTCACCAACATGTTCTAAATATTTTCATTCAAATATTAATTATTTTAAAATAATAGTTATGTATTGAGCGCTACCTAGATATTCTGAAAACAAGAGTAGGCTAGACCAGATGTGGAGATGACAATGGATGGAAACAGATGTGGCACTTGACATCCTAAGGTGGTAGGGAGACACCAATGATCAAACACATGACTAAGTTGGGGTCTAAGTAAAATGAAGGGAGTAATGAGGTAGCACCAAAAACTACTACAAAAGAACTTCCAGAACTTGATGGGAGCAGTGAGAGGGGAATGTGATGGCTGTGAAGAAACCTTTCCTGCTGATCTGATGTTTGTACAGGAAATAGGAAGACCTTGGTGAGGTGGTGAGGAGAAGCTTACAAAAACAGTGAGTACACAAGAAAATCTAGGTAAGGGTCCTGGTGTGAGTTTCTCAGTTTCTTGTACTAAGAATGACCTAAGAATTTTTGTTTGTTTGTTTGTTTGTTTGTTTGTTTTGGGTTTTTTGGGGGGAGGTTTGATGCAGGGTTTCTCTGTTGTAACTCTGGCTGTCCTGGAACTCACTCTGTAGACCAAGTTGGCCTCAAACTCAGAGATCCACCTGCCTTTGCCTCTCAAGTGCTGGGATTAAAGGCATACACCACCACTGTCTGGCTATCTAAGGGTTTTAACTAGAGAATTTTCTAGGTTCTTTCCTTTCAAGCATTATACAGTAGGATTAGATTAGAAATGCTAATTTATTAACTAACTTGAGTGGATATTATTATTAAAGGAGTTTCAGATGTGGGGCTAGAGATACTGGTTAACTGTTAAGATAACTAACTGGTGGCTAAGCTGTTTCTCCAGATCCAGGTTATATTCTAAGCTCCCACACAGTGGCTCACAATAATCTGTAACTCCAATTGCAGAGGATCCAATCTCCTTTTCTGGGCACTTGCCACACAAGTGATAAAAAGATATACCCTGCAGGTAAAACATCCACATGTCAAAAAGTTAAAATTAAAATTTAAAAAAATTGAAAGAAGTTCCAGATTCAACATTAGCAGATAAAAGGAATCAGAAGCAAAAGCAACATGAAGGTTGTGGAGTGCAGGTCAAAAGGCAGGCAGAGTACATACACTTGTCTGCATCCTGAGAATAATAGTGTATTTGTAGAATTGATAATTAAAAATTCTTATTATGGCTTCTATTCACTCTGTGAATGAAAGAATTGGTCATACACATTGGCACATGCTCAGTAGTCATCATTAATGCTGAGGAAAATTGAGAAGTGAGGAACCATAGGCTGGAAAATACTAGTTGAATCCATGTGCAGAGTTGAGGGCTCTCTTGGAGTGATAGTTATGAATTTGTAGAGGTAAAATTCCTCTTTACTGTATTTATTCGGTGATTTTGATATGCTGAAATCTCATTAGAGATAAATCCCAATAGCAAGTGTGGGCCCAGGTTGAGTGTGATAAAATATAAAGACATAGAGACTGTTGACAAGAGTGTATTTGTTTTTAAGGAAGGAAGTTATATTTTTTTGCTCATAGTTTCAGAGATGCAGTCCATTGTGGTGGGAGAATCATGGCACAATGGAGTGTTTCACGTCATGACGTGTCAGGAATCAGAGAAAGGGGAATATCAAGGTTCCTAAAGAAATGATGCTGACATGAAGGATTATATCATACAACTTGAACAAGGGGAGAAATGAAGGAAGAAACAGACTGGACTGAGTCTCAGCATGAAAGGGTTAGCAGACAGAGGTTCTGGAGAGGCCAAATGGGAACAGTTAGAAGCTATCAGTAAAGGGGCATTGTTACATGGAGATAGGAGTATTTTAAATAATATCAAGGTTCGCTGCAGTATGAAGTGAATGTAAGTTTCCTATGTTGGGGTTAGAAGAAAAGGTTATTGGGAAAGGTGCATCCAAACAGGCAAGAAATAAGAGCTTTTTATCTCTATTACTATGACTTGGGAGGCATAGGAACAGACATGGGGATCTTCTCAATGACCTCTTGTGTGCTTTTACTTTGCTAGCCAATGTGAGGGTGTCTCAAGGCCAGAGAACCATGTGGGATGTGGAGACTAATTTAGATCATCACAAAACACAGGCTTCATAATCTGCACATTAAACTATCCTGCCCAGAAGGCTTATTTGTTGGATGCTTGCTCTCCCACTGGTGAAATTATTTTGAAAAGTTCTGGAAAGTTAGCTGGAGGTAGTAGAAGGTCATTGGCAATGGTTCTTAGGGATATCTTGTCCCTGATCACTTCCTGCCTCTCTGAGTTCTTCTTGTCAGTCACAGGCTCTGCTGCAGCTTCTACCACCAGGATATTCTTCTCACGGCCGTGGAACCAAGACTTGTGGACTGCAGTCTCTGAAACCTTGAGCTAAAAGAAACCTTTCCCCCTTCTACATCGTTACCTTGTATATTTTTGTTGGAGCTATGAAAACTAACAAATGCGGCAGACAACTCAGAAGGGAACCAACAGAACGGGGCTGGGGGGGATAAAAATAGTAGGAAAGGAAACAGGGCAAGTGGTCAGAAGTTACCAGAAATAATGAGCCCCTGGGAGTTCTATAAACATTGAGAAAGAAGAAAAATAGCATTGAAAATTCAGCACTGCCAGACAAGGTCAGTATGCTCCTTTAGCACCAGTAGGCAAGAGGTAGAGCCAGGTAGATCTCTAAATTCCAGGCCAGTTAGGATGACAAAGTAAAACTGTCTCACAAAACAAAACAAAACAAAACAAATAATGACAAATCCTGGAAAGTCAAGCAAACTTGATGACTGAGGTAAGGACAAGGGGAGCAGAGGAGCAGGGACAGCACCCTGAGGAAGAGACACCCTGCTTGAGATCACCCTAGACAGTATCAGTTCCCTGTAGCCCTGATAAAAAACCAAGCCAAGCCAAGCCTGGCCTGCAGATGGCAGTTAATGAAAAACAACCGCCTGATAGGAAAATGTCTGCCTGGAAGAAAAGCTTGAAAACACATGGTCCTTTGTCTTTGAAGATGGCCTTATTATACTTTAGACTTTAGGTTGGGATTAGCAGCCAGAAAGAAGAATCTCTTTCTATTTCCTTTCCCTGGTGGTAGCTGATTATCCTGGATAGTCCTTGGAAAATATAATTGCAATGCTTTGCAAGTTCAGAAATAACATTTCTTCAAGGGCCCATCAGTTGAGGATTGAAAAACAAATAAACATATTTATCCTAGGCTTACAGAAGGCCAGTGAGTGCATTTCAGGATGATTCTTCTTGAGAGAAAAAAAAATGGGTCAGTTTAAGCAATGCTGTGTTTTGACTCAGATGACTGTACTTCAGATACTTTCTCTTTCATACTTGTCTGGGTGTATCTCACCCAAAGAGTGTCTGGAGTTAGTCAGAATGGCCAATCTATAAATATCCTTCCTCCTCTATGTTCTGACATGTAGGACCCTGGCTGACATCTTTGTTCAAATGGTCTTGACCCAACATTCAGAGCCCAGATGCATTTTTACTTCACTACTGCTCCTGAGAACACAGTGGATTCACACAAGGTTCAGTTGGGGACAATGGCTGGAGATTAAACATGTGACCTAATTTAGGTGCTGTGGTAGTTAATACCTTAGAGCTTTCAATTCTGGTCCCTCTCCCTTCCTGGTGCTGTTTTTCACGCTTTCAGGTGCCTTGAGATAGTTAGCTCTAAACACTGTCGGTCGTTCCAGTGGAAATTGCTACTAGTTTAAAAATTGGGTTTCCATGAGTTCTTATCTTCTTTGCAGAGGACACTCTTGGTTCAATTTTTTAATTTATTCAGACTTCCTAATTACAAAAATAACACATTACAGAAAACTTTAAACACAAAAAATGTATAGTCTCCAGATTTAAAATGTAAGTAGAGAATAAACACAATATGGCTTTGTCCTAGTACTATGTACAAGGGACAAAAACCCACCAGAGTTGACCTAAATGGAAGGATAATTTATTGTGAAAATGTTAAGGTTTGTACATAGAAGACTTGAAAACAATGTTCATTTATTTATTAAAGCGCATGTGTCCCTTCTGGAAGAATCAAAGACAAGCTTACATACAGAAAGGACAGGAATCAGGATGAGATTCTGAGCGCTGTCTGGTAGAAACCCAGAGAGTCTCTTTTGGGCTGTCATAGGTAGGCGCCACCTCCGTCCCTTCTCATGTTTTTGAAAATATCAATTGGGATCCAGATTCACAGGGAGATCATCCTGCCTGGCTCACAAGCCTGCCTCTTGGCCAGAGCACATTGACAAAGGGGTGAGCTTGTCTCCACTAAACACAAACTTCCATGCCGCGAACCTGAGAGAAGGATTTGTGAAATGAAAACCTAAGTTGTTCATTATGATTGTTCCCACATCACTCTGTCATTGACATGCAGTTACGGCTGCACACAACGAGCTAACCTTTAAAGGTGCGGTGTTTTCTGGATGTGGTTGTCAAGAGCTTTCTGAACAAGGAAAATTACTGTAGTGCTTTTGATCAGCTGATTTTAAATACGGAGCTTTGAGTTGGCCTTATTTACCTAGACTTTGCTGAACTTGGAGCTTCCAACATGACCCATGCTGCTTAAATAGCTGTGAAAACTGACCCTTGCCTCCAAATCCTCTTGATCTGAAGCCAGTGTTTTAGACTAAATAATAGTTTTCAGGTCGATGAAAATAATGTTGATTTTGTGTTCCAGGTACAGGCTGGGGTTCAATGTAAAACCCTGCAGTGCCTGGCCATTTCCAGGGTGACAACTTGTTATTTCCTCTACCTTATGCCAGGCCCAATACCTACTGTATCTCTACACCTCACTTCAACGCTAGGAGCCAGTCTCAGCTAGCTTGCAGTAACACAGAAACAGAGGATCAGCAAGTGTTCACCATTTGACCAGGGTCTCAGTTTGGCTGACTTGGGATCTGAAATGAAGTCTGTGTAATTGTAACACCTTGTCTTTTTCCACGTTCTGTGCAGCTGCTCTTAGCCTCCACAGTGCTTGGGTCTCCATCTGCAGCTTTCTCTCACAGTGTGCGTACATCTGCCTCCAGGCTTACACTTGAAGTACCTCTCACAGTGAAGGCTGGTTTTGACTTATGATTATGTACCCCATCACTGCTTCACACAAGATAGGTGTTCTTTTTTTCTCTTGTAACTGTATTCTTTCTCTGCACACACACCCTCTCACGTATCTGTTTACATGCATACACACACATACTGACCTATGGTGATCTAACTTTATCTTAGGTTATATAGATTATCTTGAATCCTTGGATTTTTGTCCTATTTTGTTTGAGATAAGGTCTCCCTAATGCAGTGCAGGCTGGCTTCCAATCAATGGCTCTCCTGCCCCAACCTCCTGAGTGTGGAACTTCAATCTTAAACCAACGTGCCACAAGGAGCTCTTTTTATTTTCTGATGAGCAAATATCCAAATCTAAACACTCAACAACCCTTTAGTATTTATTTGAATAATAGTTAGTATTTGAATTAGCATATCAAGAGCCTAAATGTCCCCTCTCTGATAAGTTAATGAATGGAATTAGAATATAAAAATCTAAAAAGTAACTTCAAATATTCCCTCAATAGTTGATTTAGTTTTGCTCAGCTTTTGCAGGAGAACAAATGTAACTTAAAGTCTTAGAAACCACACTTATGAGAATAGCAAATGGGCTCCAAGAAGCTACAAAAGGTCTGATCTGTACAAGTAGAATAGGTTTTGTGGAAATTAGAAAAGAAAGGGGGGTGATGTTAATGGAGAGAAACGTGCTAGAAGCCCAAACCACAGAATGGTGGAATGTACTCATGACCTCACAGTCAGATAAAAGGTTGTGAAGAGAAAATGGGGGGCCACAGAGGAGAAGCTGAGGTGATGGGACCACGAGGAGGGTGGTTTCTGAGTTATCCATAGGGGAAGATGTGTCCTTAGATGGACTTGAGATCTGTTTTACAGTGTGCTCTCGTCTCTCACTTGACATAATATATTTAAGATGCAAAGTTTGAATGAGAAAATAAAAATCAGAATTACCAGACCCTGAATTTCTGATGGTAGGCATAATGGTTTCTGAGTGCATTCCTTTGGAATTTGATTATAAGGATTGAAAATTGATAAATTCCATGGAAATGAGTTTGTATCATTGCTCCAGGAAGCAACTGGTTCAATTGCCTTGGTTTATCTAATCTTGAATTTAGGTATACATTTAATTCTTTTAATCTACATGTTAAATTCTTGCCTTTTCTGGTTTATCTTAACTTCTAAAGACTGCCTTTAGTTTCTCCTATGTGTAAGGACTAGTTAATAGTTTATTTAAATTGTGCAATCCCAAGTGTCTTTCCCCACAAAAATTCTACATCTCTTGTGTTATAGTGTAATCATGAACTCCGCGTTTTGTAAATAGATATGGGTGATTCAGGTGCAAGGCTGCGAAACTGTGAGAAATATTGATTTTTGTAAAAATGCCAATAATGTGATCAGTCATACATCCAGACAGAAAGTATCTTTATAAACAATTACTTCATTTTGAGCCTTTATAATTTATGATTGTCTAAACGTGGATATAATAGAAAGAAGTCCTATATAAACATATAGTTATACCCATCAGGGAGAATGTATATATTTGAATATAAAGAACTTACCTACGTTACTATGATCAGAGTTGTAGCCTATCTCATATGACAGAGAAGAGGTCACCATGATTTCTATTTCTTTTATATTGAGTTGAAACATCTAGCATAATTTCTTTATGTGCTTTTTTAATAGGGAATCACTAATGGTGGGAATAGTCCTTAACTTCAGGACTTTTTCCTAATAAACTCACTATAAACAACAATCACTGTAAATTTTGTCTAAACTTCTAACATGCTAACCTGATTTTAGATTCTTAATTAAATAATTTGATATTCAATACTAGTATACCATGTAACTTAATTTGTAAACTAGGTCAAATAAGTTCAGCCTAATTTAAGGTATATAAAACCAACGAAGTGTTCGATAAACAATCAACACATCTATGATTCAGCATGGATTAAAATAACTTTAAACTAAAAATATTGGCTCAAATCTCTTATAGCTAAAACTAGGTGTAACAAATTATAATCAGTCAATGTTACTCTGCCTACTTTTTTGAAATAGCATCTTATTTTGTAGCCCAGGCTTGTCTTGAACCTGCAGTCTTCCTTCCTCAGCATCCCAAATGCCAGGATTACAGGGGTATGCTACCACAATTAATAAGATTACATTTTTAGCCCACTTAGTTACTTCCCTGTCTCACTTCCTGCCATTTTCTCAACTAACTAAATTTACCTTAAATATTCTCTGAAAGTTGCCTATTGGAAACAACTATTCTTGGGTTACATCATCTTCTAGAAGGTTCTTACAACTTCCTGACTAATAGTTCTTGCTCTGTTGATGTCTCTGCTTCACAGTAGCTCCACCCTTTTCACCATCCAACCCCCCCCCCCATTGTTATAATGAACAACAGCCTGGCTTACTTTTTCTTGCTCTCTTATGATGTCTGAGTACTGCAAACTTCCAACCCTGGTCAAACCCAAGTATCTACTTTTTCTGTTTTGTGCCAGAGAGGAGAAAATGTGACAGCTGACAAAGCTGATTGTATAAAATGAAAGCAAGGCATTCTAAGGGCTTTTGCCTATAATCTGCTTCACTGATTTCTCCATGTGTGGTGAGTTTAGTAAATGGGCTTCCCAACATAGGCGAGAAATAGGGAGAATCTTCCCTTCTGCCTTCCAACCCAGAAACGGAAGTTTTTTTCTGCCATGTCTTCATAGATCTTCTGGAATATTCTGTGTTTCTTGCAAAATATGTATATCAATCCAAATCCTGAACTCAGGACTGGATTAGGTCTTGAGGTCAGGCAACTGAGATGACATCATAGCCTGTGCTTTCAGTGCCTCTTCCCCAGGCTCTCACGATGGCTTCTTTCAGGAAGGTGGACAATTCAAAAATTGAGGGTAACAAACCATTTTGTCTTCTAAGGCTTGTCAATGCAATACAGAGATCTTACCTCAAAGGAATGAAAAAGTTTACTCTTAAACCCATTAGGAATGACAATTAGAGATTGAGGTTTTCCCGAAAAACATGTTCCACTGTGGAAGAAATTACACGTCATTTTATTAGTTAAAGAACACAAACAAGCTTTTTTTTTTTTTTTAATGTTTCCTAAATATATTTCTGGGAGACTACATGTTAGCAAGGCACAAAGCAAAGCAGGAAAGTGGCTACCTTAAGTTTCGTATACTATCTGATAGCATTTATTTTTGAATTGGTGGAAGACAAGAATCAGTTAAAAATAATACATTTCAATGGTTTTGATAGTCACATGGACGCTTAGTTAGACCAGACACGGGGTGGACAATGAGTTGCTTTCAAGGGGGACTAAGAATAGCCTCAGGTAATTTGGCTTTAATTCTAATACACCTCAATCATGAAGCTCAGTCATCTTCATCTGGCCTTGTAGAGTCTTTAACACAGGTGTGGCCTTTCTTTTTTCTGAGACCTTGAAGATTAGGCTAAGGTATATAGTCTTTGTCACCTGTTTCCAGATAGATATGCAGATGATGGCTGTCTGGCTGAGATCTTGAGTGACCCAATTGCAGTCTCTTTAGTGACCTCCTCTCTCAGCAGAGGAATCTCTACTCTGTTAGAGTTAGAAAACTCACATCATCTACTCTATCAGTTTCTGTATCCTCCCCAGACTGCCCCAATGTCCCAAGGTTAATCCCTCCAGAGACCACCCCACAGGCACTCTTAAAGCCAAAAAGGAAGACTTTACTGCAGGTCAGCTGCTGCATGACGAGCTTGCACAACCATGCAGCCCTGAGCCTTGCATCCCTTTGTCTTTTATGAACAAAAACTACATCCTGATTTTCACATTTTAGTTAGCAAGAAGCAGACTTACAGAAAACAAAGAGCAAGGTTAGTGCATTTAAGGATTTTTCTGGAACTGTGGACTAGGTCTTTGTTGGATTTTTGTTCCCAGTTTGGCAGTTGTTGGGAGCCTATGTGCTGGGTTTTAAGGTCAGAATGGTGGCTCTAACAAGCATCAGTTGTGCTGAGGCTGGAGGTCTGTTGCTTTCCCAACTGGTTCTACTAGCATGGGTCAAATTGTGGACTTACCTTGGGGCAGGGGCTTCTATTGTTCCCTCAGCACTATCATGCTGTCAGTTGTGCTAAATAAGGTCTGGGGGCCTGTTACAAAAAGCACATCAATAGCCCTTTAAACCTGGAGTCTCTTCAACCTCGAAGGCAAATAATTCTTTGAGCAAAGATGTGATAAGAATAACGAGATCTGATTCCACTCCCTATGGCCGTTTGTGTCTTTTAGTAAACAGTACACATATTTGGGATGCTGAATCAACACATTTCAGAATGGTCACACTACTTTCTCATCCTATCAGTACAAGCACCTGAGAGTGAAAAACAAACACTCACTAGTGCCTCGTTTGTTTTGGTTTGGTTGTGTTGGGCAGCCTCCCTCCCTTTGTGCCTCTTGGGACCCTACTACTTCCTACTGTCTTTGGAAGATAGCAAAATGAATTGTATAGCACTCCCCTAGGTTTTTCTAAGTTCCTTTCCAAACAGGCACCCCCCCCCCACCAATTCTCAGTCCTTCTTATACACAGTATGGAATGCGGGTTGTATTTTGATATGACCTTTCTATAGATCCTTTGTAGACTTGTTTAGTGAAAAGTCGGGCATGTTAGCTCACATCAATAATTCCAGCCCTGGGCAGGGGGATTTTTCACAAATTTGAAGCTTGGGCTACATAGTAAGTTCTGGAACAGCCTTGATACATTATAAGAACTCATCTCCAACCCCAGCCCCAAATAATAATAAGAAAAGAAAGGAAAAGAAAAGAAAAATGTCTCCCAGACCATTCGGCTTCACTCAGCTTTCAGCTTCTAACTGAAACTGTGAAATGATAGAAAATAACCTGTGCAGCTTTCTTTTATGTATGCATTCTTTTTGAATTTGAAATGAGCCTTTAGTGCGTTTCCCCACTTTTTACTTTGTTCCTCATGCTCATTTTCTTCCATCATTTCTCAGCTGTCGATTTTTCTCTTATGTTTTGATGAAAAGCTAAACATCATGCTAAGAAATTGAAATAAGCAAATGTAGCCGTGTGATCTGCCTTCCTCCTTGCTATCTAGGAGTCTCCTTTTAGCTAGAGTTGACATGGCTGCATTTCTGAGGTTATCTAATTGGGGAGGATGAGAATTTGAAGTATGTCTTGGAAAACAAGAAGTAGTAACACAGGAGAGGTTGGCTGGACTTTGGAACAGGGTCACCAAACTTTAGAGGCTGTAACAATTTAAATATAGATTTTTTAAGGCTGTTCCACAATCTAAATTGGATTGTAGTTTATAATATTTTAGTTTTCATAAGCATTAGCATTATCATACCTTGATATCAAAAACGTAGATCGATCTTTTGTCTGTTATTATGCTTTAAGAACAAATAAGCCCTCAAATCAACCAACTGGAACAAAAAGGCAAGTTTGTCTCACATATAGACATGCTCAATCTGGTTGTTCAATTGAGAACTCAAGGATGCCACCAAGGATCCAGATTCTTCCATATTCTGCCATTCTTTGAGTATCAGTTTGCTCAGCCTCTTCTTGGTCATGAGATAATGATTATCAGTCCAGGCACAAAATTCAGAGCTTCCTATTTTTAGAGAAAGAAGTGATCTCTTCACCATTCTTGCCCTTGGCCATGAGGTGAGCACACTCTGGGTGTTCCTTCCACACGTGCTGTTTCAGCATAGCCCCCGAAAAGACTGAGTCACTGACTGGGACCAAAGCCCCCAAATTTCTCTTTCCACAAAGAAAAATGCAATTAAAACCACTTTGGGATTCCATCTCATGGGTCAGAATGATGATCATTAAGAAAACAAAGGATGGGGCTAGAGAGATGGTTCAGCCATTTAGAACATTTGTGGATCTTGTAGAGGACCCAGGTTCAATTCCCAACACCACATCTCAGCTCACAACCATCTCTAACTCCAGTTCCAGGTGATCTAACACCCTCTTCTGACCTCAGGAGGCATCAGGCATGGTACACAGACACAAATGAAGGGAAAATACTCAAACAGATAAAATAAATACATATAAAACTATGAAAGAAAACAAAGGATAATAAATGCTACTGAGAATGTGAGAAAAGGGGAACACTTATTTACGGCTGATATCTCTGGGAACTGGCACAGCCACGGTGGAAACCAGTGTGGAGGCTTCTCTGGGATTATGTCTGGCTTCATTCCGTCCTTGAAATACTTAGGAAACTGTACCTTTCTCTGAAAGTTTTGAAAATCACCTCTTCTGATGCTGCCAGGACCATTTCCTTCATTATTATTTTTGTTTTGTTTGAGACACAGTCTTACTATATATCCCTGGCTGGCCTGGGACAGGCAGTACAGGTCAAACTGGACTTGAACACATAGAGCTACACCTACCTCTCCCTCCCAGTGTTGGGATTAAAGATGTGCTCCACCACACCAGATTCCTTCATTGCCTGGGAGAAAAAAAAAATGTCTTTATGTATTTCTCTGCTATCATTTCAAGGGTTCTATGGAAGAACACAATAAATATAAGTACTCAGTGAAAGAACTGAACTGTTCAGTGCAAGACCTGAACAGTAAACAGATTCTGACTTCAATTATTGTGCTATTTTTTTTCCATTTCATTTACTAGTTGATGGCCCATCCATTCCCCCAAAGAGAATTCCTTGTTTACAAGAATTATTAATTAAAGTGCTATAATACCAAATGCCCCACGGTTAGCAGTCTCCAGTTGGGAATTACATTCTGATTAAAAGTTAGTGTACAGCTGAATCTGCATCTTGTTCTTGACAGTATTGAAAGCTATTACACCAAACAATTGATATCACGGCAACTAAGACTAACCTATGTGAATGCAGGCTGCAGCAGGGTGTATTGTTAGGAGACTAGATAAGAGACTGAAAATTTGAAAATCAAATGTTGATTGATGGCAATGTCATAGTCAATGTTTTATTGCTGTGAAGAGACACCATGGCTAAGGCAACTCTTACAAAAGAGAATGTTTAATTGGGGCTTGCTTACAGTTTCAGAGGTTGAGGCCATTATCATCATGGTAGGGAGCATGGTGGCATGCAAGCAGGCACTGGATAAGTAGCTGTGAGCTATATCCTGATTCATAGGCTGATAGAGACTTTGGGTTTGTTATGAGTTTTTGAAACCTCAAAGCCCACCCTCAGTGACACACTTCTTCCAACAAAGGCCATACCTTCTAATCTTTTCAAGTTGGGTCACACCCTAGCAACTAAGCATTCAACTCTATGAGACTTTGGGTGCCATTCACTTCCAAACCATCACAGATGAGAAAAAGGAATTTGAGGATTTGATATATTAGAGTCTCCCCCACCCCCATCACACACAAATACAGATTCAAAATGCCTTTTTGTGCTGTAAGAGCAGGTGGACTTCTTAGCTGAAGATCATAAAATAATAATAAACGAATAAATAAATAAAGATCAAGAAGTTATAATAGATTTGGGGATGTTTTAAGTAAAATTGGACTGGTTGGTGATGATCTTTGTTAAGTCCCAAACTTACAAACTGCTGACTGAGATACCTATTTAACATATCAAAGTGAACCTAGCTGTCAGATTCTCCATCCAGCATCCCATCTATCCCTATCTGTTGTCTACCCCAACCTGTTACAGGGTCCTCCTTGCTTGCATACCCTACCCTTTACCCTGATCTCTCCAGCCCAGGGGGCTGGACTGCCCTTCCTATATAATTCCAGCCATGTTGTTACTTTCTCTCTTGGTCTGAGGTCCTCTTGGCTTCCTGAACTCTTGGTCTCCTGGTTCCCCTCTTTCCCATCTTTCTCTTCTCCCTTCCCCTTCTTCTCATGTGACCCAGTAGCTCAATCTGGTCATGTCCACCTTGGACTCCCCCAGATGTCTTTGCCCTTGGCTGGGCTCTCCCTCATATCTAGTATATTCTCCCTCATGTATACAATAAACTTTCATCTCCAGCATACCTAGGAACAGCCATATTCTTTTCATTTTTCTTATTTCATTCAGTCTTTACAAGGTAGCTTTTGATTTTTTTAATAAAACTTGACTCATAGCAAAAATGGAACTTGTGTCTGTATAGAGAAACAGGAGATCCATTTTAAAAAGGTGCTTTGCTTATAATGTGGGACATTATAAGCATACGCTCTCTCTTCTTGCCTCATTGCTTCACATTTCTGAAAGATATGCCTTGCATGAGATGGAAATCACACTTGACACTGCTTGGTTAACCAAGAACCTGAGACTAGATAGTACAGGGACCTAGGGGAAAACCAAAACTACCGCCCTAAAAACAAAACAAGAAAGACAAATCACAGTAATAAAATGACTCCTAATCACATTCTGCTGTCCTCATCAATCAGTGCCTTGCTCAGCCATCATTAGAGAAGCTTCCTCCTGCAGCAGATGGGAACATATGCAGAGACCCACAGTCGAAAATATCCAGAGAGTGAGCGACCAAGAAACACTCAGCTTAATATGGGATGTCTCCATCAACTCCCTTGCCTCAGACAGGACTCAGGGAACCCTGTGGAAGAGGAGACAGAAAGAGTGCAAGAGCCAGAGGGGATGGAGGACACCAAGAAGACAAGGCCCTCTAAATTAACATGATCAAAGCTCATATGAACTCACAGAGACTGAAGCAGCATGCACAGGGCCTGCAAGGGTCTGTACCAAGTCCTTTATGTATATACTGTAGCTTCCAATTTAGCGTTTTTATAGGGTTTTTGAGTGCACAAATGAGTGGGTCTCTGTTCCTTGTGCCTTCTCTGGGGCTCTCTTCCTTCTGTTTACTTGTCATGTCCAATTCTGGTGTGTTAGCTTTTGTTTTATCTTATTTTATTATTATCCCTTAGAAGCCTGTTTGTTTTCTAATGGGAGACAGAAAGGGAGTTGATCCGGATAGGAGGGTAAGTGGGGAGAAACTGGGATGAGCAGAGGGAGGGAAAACCATAATGACCATATATTAGGTATTTTATGTGAGAAGAAAATCTATTTTCAATTAAACCGAAAAACAGCTTAATAAAAACAAAACAAAACAAAGCAGCTCAAGAATTACCAATCTTTACTGAGCAGTGATTGTAAGTTTGAAAATTATTCAAAGTCCTCTGAAAAATAGTATCTTTTTGTTAAATTTTTACTTTTAAACACTGGCAAATGAAAGAGCATGTATTTACTTCATCTCTGCTAGGAGTCACCAAACCATCTACACTCCACCAAGTAACTAGGATTTTTTGGTACTTCCTCCTCTAACTGTAGGCACAGTGCCTAGGATTAAATTGTCTCTGGAATGCTACAGAATGGTAGTAACTGGGGGGAAATCAGCCAAAGAGAGAGTCAAAGTCCTTGTAAGCCAACCTTTTAATTGATGCAAACCTTCTGTTCTGGGATGATAGAAAATAGTGTGAAATGGGAGTGGAAGAGGCAAGGTGATGGGATGCAGCCAGACTTAAGAGAATGGATGATGTAAGTGGAAAGATGGTCCCTGGATCCTCTTCACACAAGTGATTGTCACAATGGGGCAGTGAATTATCTGTGTGCTCCACACATCTTGCAACTGATAGTTATCCTCGCTTGCCCTTCTCTCTCTAAGAAGAGAAGTATGTGGAGTTAAACAAGACATCAACTTCCTGAGAATGTTCAACTGCAGTTGGCTCTGGCCTAGGAGGGTAATGAAAGAACAGACAGGTCATTAGGGTACAAGCCAAGCAACACCAGTAAGTGAACACAATAGAAGTGGTCTGAGAGAAGGCTTCAGCTGACATGAAATGTTTTTTAAAGGCTACAAAAATTATAAATTTCTAACCATGGTGAGGACATATTTCAGAAGAAATTTATAATGTTAATTTTTGAAAGTTAAGACCAAAATTTTAAAAAAAAAAGGGACTCACAATGTTAGCACTTTCAAATCTAACTACCAATGGAAGATTAGACAACATTCATTTCTCTGCAAAATTCTTTTTTGGGGGTAGAAAGGACCAGAAAGGACCAGGATCAGAAAGTTCAAGAAGGGTTCTTAATATTTTCAAACTTCAGAACTATCAGTAAGGAATTTGGTGAGATTATCACAATTAGAAGAAATATTTGAAAAAAAAAAATCTTCTGAAACCCTCTAGAGAACCAGTGGAAGTAGTCTCAGATGGGAGCCCAAATTATATAAAAAGCTAGTTGAGCTTTTCAACACTAAGACAGACCTCCTCTGGGGGAGAGATGGGTGGAAATCAACATGGATCAAAGCTAATATCCAGCCAGAGTTGAGGGCCATTGCCCCAAACTCTTGCTTTTCAGTGTGGTCCAAGGTTGAAAAGAGTAACTCAAACTTTTTAAATAACCCCTTCTTCCATGATTTTGAGCTATAGATCACAGTAATTGGAAAGGCTCAAACAGCTATGCAAGCTTTGGCTCATGACCCATCACTTCTTTGTTTTGAGTTGATGCTCTCATTCCTTAGAAGAAAAGCTCAGTTCTATTCTTGATCCTGATTGTGAGTGTCCTTGACTCTTCCCTAGGAGACCTGAACATTACCAGGGTTAGACCTATAATCTAGTGTCCTTTGATAACCAGATGCTAGAAAAGTTTTATTTATTCTTTAGGTTAGGCATCAACAATCACCCTTAAATGTCATTCCTGATTTTTTTCTTTGGGTTTACAATTCTACTTTGCGTCAGAACCCAGCTCTGAATTTAGCAGAGTGACGATGGTGATATTTGGCCTTCTCTGAAGAGCCAACCCTTTGCTTAAAATACTGCATTGAGTTCTAAGTGCATTTGTAGAACTGGGCAGTGATACTGAATGACACCAAAAGCACAGACTTTTCTAATTTTCTAACTAGCCCATGACTTCTTAAGCTCATTTTACCACCAGGCTGCTGGAATAGACTATTAGCCAGTAAAAAGACTTCTAGAGCAGAATTCCTCCTCCATTCCATGGCAGATGATCCTCCAAACACCAATCTTTTAGTACCTGGATCTGAAACCAGACTTCATAAAGCTTCTGCTGTGGTCTTCCCTTCTTTCCAACTGTATAAGGCTTCATGTCTTATGTCC
Source organism: Cricetomys ansorgei (assembly GCA_026225945.1). Lineage (NCBI taxonomy): Eukaryota > Metazoa > Chordata > Mammalia > Rodentia > Nesomyidae > Cricetomys > Cricetomys ansorgei. Next base: position 4,216,991 of record JAMJFZ010002601.1, on the reverse strand, counting down.
ATGTGAGCTCTAACATTCTCCACGGGTTATAGATTCACCACAGGGTCATCCCAAGACTGAAAAGGCTTGTGAGAAAAATCTAGAAGGTTTCAGCATATAGGGACAAGCAAACATGAATTCCAAGAGAAAACATTACCAAACTAGAGACATTTTTTTCCACTATATTATTATTATTATTATTATTATTATTATTATTATTATTATTATCATTATTCTCATTATGACATCTTACTCCTATTCCTACCATACGTGTATAAACGTAATCTGAGGTTCTTAGGTAAATGTACCCCCAAACATAGAGGTAGCATTCCTACAAACGTATCTGGGTGGTCATAGATTGGATTTAGGGATATATGCAAGTCTGGCTCATTAAGGAATTCATTTCTTGAAAGGAGGATGTGAAATTCCCTCAAAAAAACAAGAAAGCTCCCAATGGAACTCAAGGCACTGGACTGAGACATGCAGTTACTTGAGAAGCAGGGGCTTTTGAACAGAACAGCTGTAACCCATTTGGGCAGTTGTGCAAAACAGAAAGTTGGCAGACTAGACATTATTTTCAGACATTCAAACATAAGATGTTTGGGGCCAATGCTTGTGATTAAGAAATCAAATATTTTCTTTTCCTCCTTCCAACCTGTTCTCAGAATGTGGAAAGTTATGCGATTTTTCTTTTCTGAATCTCTGTTGTGGTTATTGGGAACTGTCTCCTTAGCCAGACTAGATTCAGCCACTCGAGATTGATTTGATTCAATTCAGTACATTGCAATCCAATTCAATCCAACTCAGCCTCATCCACCTTTCTTTGGGGGAGACTTATATAAAGATAATGAACTTCAGTGCCTTGGGGCTGACATACCTGTTGTCTGCAGCTGAACTTATCAAGTATCTTGATTTTTGTGCAATAACACTACTTTTTGTTTCTACCAGGGCCTTGGATGCCTATTTCCTAGCCTGTCCTGAATCTGGATTCTTCTTTTTCTGTAAGTTGGAGATAATACATAGTATGGATTGTTCTAGTCTCTTTGGGCAGGACCTGCTTCTTTTGTGCCTAACTCTAACCACAATTTCTGCATCCTCACTCTCATGGAAACTCTTCTCCTGGATGCCTTTCTACCTGACCTTTTACTTCAGTCCTTCACATCTCATTTCCTTCTCCCACGGCTTGTCCCAACAAGGTGCAGACTCTCTGTAAAAGTTTCCTTTCATGTATATATAGTGAGAGATATGTGAACATCTGGCATGAGTTTTTTTTTTTTTGTTGTTGTTGTTCTACTTCAGTTTCTCATGAAATATAGGAAGATGTGTGTGTGTGTGTGTGTGTGTGTGTGTGAGAGAGAGAGAGAGAGAGAGAGAGAGAGAGAGAGAGAGAGAGGTATTAATGGAAGTAAACAACAGAGAAATGCCTTTGTGTTCAGAAAATATTAAGAACCCACTTTAGCCCCAGTTGAATAGTTGACTCTCTGGATTCAATCCCATTTTGTTCTACCTCCACTCAGCCACAGACCTAAATGGCCTGGCAGCAGCAGGCTGGTGAGGGGTATGTGTGGGTGGTGACTAGTGAAAACTGTCTGCTGTTGCTCCCAGTCGTGAGGAGCAAAGGGGTGAAACCAAAAGTTCTATTCATCAGGCAAATATCCAGGATGGCCTTAGTGATATCTAAAATACTGAAGTGCGGTCAGTCTGCAGTGTCTCTTGGTTTCCTTTCAATTGATTCAGTAAACCCCACACAGAAGAAAAATTATGTCTGTACTAAACATATAAGACTCTTTCCCTTGTCATGTCTTGATGTTCTACTTGGCATTCTATTGCTGTGATAAAACACCATGGCCAAAAGCAACTTGGAGAGGAAAGGGTTTGCTTGGCTTACGGTCCAGATCACAGGTCATGATGAAGGAAGTTCAAAGCAGGGACTCAAGGCAGGAAACTAAAGACAGGAATTGAAGCAGAGACCATGGAGGAATCCTGCTCACTGGCTTGCTCTCCATGGCTTTCTCATACCACCCAGGGCCACCTGCTGAAGGGTGGCAACATGCACAGTGGGCTGGACCCTCCCATGTCAGTCAGTAATCAAGAACACACCTCCACAGATTTGCCTACGAGCCAATCTAATTTTCTCAATTGAGTTTCCTTCTTCTCAGATGATTCTAGCTTATATCAAGTTGACAAACACTAACCAACACACCTAACAGTGCATACAGCTGCTATTCACAAAGTATTTACCCTGTAATGGATATTACGCATAACCCAGAAACAACATGTGTACCAGGGGATATGTGAAGGTTATGTGCGAATGCTACACTCTCTTATGTAAGATATTTGAACATCCATAGGTTTTTGGTTTCCATAGATACTCCAGATAACAAGAACAACTGTACTTCCTTGTCAGTGATGAAGAGCCACTCCCATCCCTCCCATCTGCCCTCTTCAGCATGCTGTTCTGACCACCACCACTGTTTTTTGTCATTCTTCCCCTACTACATAAAAGTCTGACATTCTTATGGATGAGTTCCAAGCTTGGTATCATGTTAAATGTTATAAAATCACTCCTTACTGATCAGTATTAACTAACTGTCTGTCATAGCAATATAGTGCTTAAATTCTCTTAGGAACCCATGGGAAAGAAAATAAAGTCTTAAGATCATTTTAGGAAACACTGTTCTCATGGTAGGGGTTTCATATAAGATTCTTCATTTGTGTAGTGTGTGTGTGTGTGTGTGTGTGTGTGTGTGTGTGTGTATGTGTGTATGTGTGTGTGTGTGTGTGTGTGTGTGTGTGTATGTTTTGAGTTTCTGTGATGTCTTTCAGTTTTTGAAAACAAATCCCTAAAGCACAATTTCTTAAACTCATTGTGGTCTAATGAGAGACAGGTGAACACTGCTGTGCCCAGTTCTAAAACATATTAGTTCTTTTCTCTTTGACCACCACCAACTGATCATAAAGATCTTCTCCCTCAACCTTCCTTCCCCGAAACTCATCCCATTTCCCAAGGCTCCAAAGCTAGCAGACATTCATTGAGAACATACCAGCTAAGAAGAATAGCAAAACAGGTAAGCTAACTGAAGACACTCAACACTCCCCCCTCACCTCCAAATCCAATCCCCCACTCTCATCTCTAGCACTGCAACAAAGCACTAGCTGCAGCCTTCCTTCCCCCCATGCCCACATCTCCTGTGGATCCCACAGTTCATCTTGTCCTGATACCCTCTGGTCACCTTATCCCAGCCTCCAATCCAGGAGGCACCCCTTGCTAACCCAAGGGTGGTCATTCCTCCCAGCTCAGTAAGTAGGCTGAAAGTGGATCCATAGCTCTCCTGCTGTTCCTGAGATTCAATCCCCTAGTGTCATCCTCAGCTCTGTAACAGGAAACTGGATATAATATCCCTTTCCTCATTGACCCCATTCCAAAGAATCACAAAGACATTTCCTCCACAAACTTACTTCCTCCAACTTATATCAGCATCTCAGTCCGCAATACCAGCAAGCATTTTCTGTGAACACACCAACTGAGCAGGCCAGGAAAACAGGCAATGCACAGCTACCACAATCTCCAAAAATCCAGAGAGGAAACAGAAACCGAGACCTATAATCATCCCAAATCGAGATGCCTATACACTGGTGAAAAAACATAATCTATAACATCCAGGACAACATGTCAATACTGGAGCCCAACTAGCCTACCAGGACAACCTACCCTGAATATTCTAATTATAACTGAAGCACAAGGAAAGGACCTTGAAACCAACTATATGAAGATGATAGAGGTCCTTAAAGTGGAAATTAATAAATCCCTTAAAGAAACCCAGGAAAACACAAACAATTGGAGGAAACAAATAAACTCCTTAAAGAAATCCTAGAAAATGCAAGCAAACAGTTGAAGGAAATGAATAAAACCGTTTAAGACATGAAAATGGAAATAAAAACAATAATACAAGTACAAACTGAGGGAATTCTGGAAATGAAAAATCTAAGAATTTGAACAGGAACTACAAAGGCAAGCTTCGTCAAGAAAAATACAAGAGGTGGAAGAGAGAATCTCAGACATTGAAGATACAATAGAAGAAATGGATATATTGCTCAAAGAAAATATTAAATCAAAAAAATTTCCTGACACAAACATCCAGGAAATCTGGGACACTATGAAAAGACCAAATCTAAGAATAACAGAAATAGAAGGAAAAGAATTCCAACTAAGAGGCCCAGAAAATATTTTAAGAAAATTGTAGAAGAAAATCTCCCTAATCTAAAGAAGGTACTCTGCAGGCTACTGAAAGAGAAATGTTAACACCAACACAGGCACAAAACTTATGACCTACAATCTGTACTACTGGCAAAATATACTATGTCAATGGTGGCACAGAACTTATAGAAGTAGACAACAAACATCTGATTTGACTTAAGGCCCAGTTTATGAGTGGAAACCTGGACCCATTACTATTTGGGTAACGAAGAACCAGAGACTACATAGCCCAGAGACTTAGGGTAAAACCAAACATTTCTGGTCTGAAAAAATGTATTAATAAAATGATTCTTAATGATATTCTGCTATACACATAGATCAATGCCTTAAACAGTCATTATCAGAAAGACTTCCTACCCATCAAATGGGAACAGATGCAGAGACCCAAGCCAGCCATTACATGGAGAGAGAGTCTAAATGAGAGGTCTCCTTCAAATCCCTCCTTTCAGAGCTCAGGCACAAAGATTGTAAGAGTCAGAGGGTATGAAGGACACCAAGAGAACGAGGCCCTCTGAATCAACCAAGAAAGGAATATGTGAGCTCACAGAGACTGAAGCAGTAAGCACAGGGAATATATGGGTCTGCACCAAGGCCTCTGTGTATATATTACACACACAAACACACACACACACACACACACACACACACACACACATATATATATAATATTATAGCTATTAGTTTAGTATTCTTATGGAACTTCTGACCACGAGAAAAAGTGTCTCTCTAACTCTTGCACCTGCTCTTGGGACTCTTCTCCTGTTGGGTAGCAATGTCCAACTTTAGTATGATAGATTTTGCTTTATCTTATTTTATTTTATTTTGCCATGTTTGGCTATTATCTCTTAGAAGCCCGTTCTTTTCTAATGAGAGACAAAAAGGTAGTGAGTCTGGAGGGGAGGGAAGGTGGGAAGAAAGTGGGAGGAATGGAGGGAGGGGAGACTATAATCAGGATATATTGTAAAATAAAACTATTTTCAAATAAAAAATGAGAAAATAAAACATATTTGTGCTGCTTTCAGAATGTATGCTGTGATTGACATTTTGACTGAACTCTGGCAGTTTCCAAAGGAACATTTGTCAAAGAATAGCTAGGCAGGCCAAGTTAGAATTTGCTAGTGATGTCATCATCACTCTCCTCCTCACAAGGTGCTCATTACCATAACCATCATTATTTCTCTTAAAGGCAATGTATAGCCAACTTTGATTGTCTGTCAAAGTGGGTTTTCAGGCATGTAGACATTTAACAGCAGAGGGAGAACTGGGGTTTTCCTTAATGGTAGATTGTTGTAGAAGTTTATTTTTTAGTTATCGATAAAATAATTGCTTCGTGCACTGCTGGCTGCCTAGGTCTTGGTATTTTGTATTGTCTGCAGGTGTTGGATTTATGTGGGGAACGTTTGACTGCACATGATACATGCATGCTATCAGTAGAACACCTGAGGAGTTCTGTATCAATAAAAACACCTGAGCTGGGGTGCTCAGATTCCACTGTCCATTATGGTGCTTGCCATGATGGCGGTTCCCTCTGCTGAGGTCTTGAAGAGTGTGCAGGTATGAATATGCCTCCCATCTCTTCCTTGGTGAACTGCCACAGCAGCTTACAGCTATAGTAGATTGTTTTCCTAATTTCTGTGAAGATCTGGTTACAATCCTTAGTATGGAAGGTTGTGGTATAGGAGCAGGAAAGAGAAGGAGAAAAGCAAGATAAATAGGCTTGGTGAGAGAGATGGTGGCACTTGCCTTGTTTGACAGTAAAAATTGACCTGGCATCTCTAGCAACAGGATATATGGATGGAACTTTCTTATTGGAAGGAAAAACATCTTTATCCCTAGTTTATTTTACCTATTTAAAAACATTTTGTTAGGTGGGGAAATATTTTAGACAAGGCATTGGTGACACACATATTTAATCCTAGCACTTGGGAGACAGAGGCATGCAGATCTCTGTGAGCTTGAGGTCAACTCTACAGAGTGAGTTCCAGAACATTCAGAGTTACAACAAAGAAACCCTGTTTCCAAACACAAAAACAAAAATGTTTTAGATATTTAGAGAAGCCAGTGACCAAGCGCCACTCCAAATGGCCTTCTTATTTCAAATATACTTATACCCTATATAACACAACCATACACCCTCTGTGGTCACTTAATGGATATATATATATATATATATATATATATATATATATATATATATATATATATATATATATATATATATGATGCAATTCTCTTACCAAGAGCACAAAGCACAAAGGCTTTATTCTCTTAACAGCTTATTTTCTATAAGTCACATTTTTGGAAATAAGGGACCAGCTAGGATATATATCATTTGATTACTATCACTCCATGTACATGATAAAGCATAAAAGATAGCTCTCTGGTTCCCTATATTTTGCTGTAATGTTTGCTGGTCTTTATTATATAATTGGTTTATTTAGAAAATAAGAGCAAAAATAATCACTAGGATAGTGCATGCAATTTGACATGACAACTGATCTTTCTAGTTGATGGTAGACATGGGAATTCAGTGAATGCAAGTGTATATCCAGACAGATTCACAAAGGACATCATAGAATTCCTATGGACATATAATTCCCCATTTCATATACATCAGCAAGTCATTGCACCTTGAATGGCTCTTGTTTACGAGCTGCGTTTAACTACCTGTGAAGAAGTACATTTTTTTTCTCCTAAATTGTATGCATGCTGCTATCAACATTTCAAATTAGCATGCTACTCCTCTTACCAAAGTCCATCATGTTATGAACAAAAATTCATTTTCCTTTCAACATATTTTTAATAAAATAAGGACTATTGTCAATGCTTCAGGAATTAGAGTCATGTTCAGATGGAGAAGGCAGTGTAAAGACCCTCGTCCTTTGCACTCCTGTTCCTATTTATCTTCAATTCTACCCTGCAATAGAATTGATAAATTTATCCACAGCATCAAAAAGAAAATATCCAGCAAATTTGAATTTCATAAAAAAGTGATTTTAATGTGTATTCTATGCAATACATTACATGTGTAAAAAACCATTTGTCATTTATATGAAGTTCAGATTTTACTGGATTATCCCTTGTATTTCTCTAAATTTGACACTCTTGCCAAAAATCCAGAGTTGACTCACACATTCAGCATCTGTGTCCTCACACTTCTTTAAACATGTCTCTGCTAAAATACTCACATGCGGAGTCCAGATCTCTTCAATCTAATAAGACACAAGCCCATATGCAAGCCTGAAAGTTCTTCTTGGACCCTTCTCTATGCAACAGAAATACAAAAATCAGCCACCAACTGCAGTAAAGTCTTTCCTGGACACCCTTGAGGTCATATAGTTCACCATACAAGTCTTAGTGAATATCTTCATTTCCTGTTCTCTCCTGATCAAGATTTCTGTTTCCTCACTTCTTCATGAATCTACTTCCCATTATGTTTAGATACCTTACCTCCAAAATTCTATTGCTCAAGTTTTCACCCATATCCCAGAACTACCACAAAATTCAGAGGGGCGAGGGAGTTAAAAGAGGAAATGTGGTCAGGATGCAGTTCAGCGATAGAGCACGTACCTAGCATGAACAAGGCCCTGACCTTCAGTGGGCGAAATAAAAATATTATGGAAACAGGTTTATGTGTGGCCCAACACTACCAAGTAAAATAATTAGCCTATCAGCAGGGAGGTTGAACTGAATTGAAACTTTTCTTATTTTGGTTCGCAAACTAAAACAGCCTGAATTTCTAAAGCTGTCCCCTTCTCAGCATTGTTTATAATTATATTGTCCTTCAGTGTCTTATGGGAGAATTTCTCACATAAAATATAAAGTAAGGAATCCCCTTTTCTTATTTTTAGTGTTCAGGGTCACAGGAGAAGCCCAGAAATTATCCCCTGTAGGCAAAATTCCATTTTCTGCATCCCTTTGGATAAAATCAAGCTTGTGTATAGTAATTCCCCTATATTCCCACACCACACACTTACTACAACTGACATTGCTAGTTGTATTTCCCCTACTCCTCATCATAACAGCTTATAAGTATTTGATGGGATTAAACAGAGCAGGCCCAATTTTGTCACTGAGGCAGCTGAAGTCACAGTCCAGGCATCAGTATACAGTGGAACAGCTTCAGAAGCTCACTCACGCTGATGGTCATCTGCATGTTCTATGGATGGCTCAGCCTGGCTTTAAGTTTAGGGGGATCAGGTAGACCCACAGTCTAGTAAAAACATATAGAGAACATTACTAGTTAGAGTTCTTCGTGACGAATCTGGCTACATTTTTATTTAAAAGAAAGTCTTATCCAGTCCATGCCTGGGGACAATCAAGTTCAGTTTTGGCAATAGCTGTTCACATTTTCACTTACCCAGAATAAATGAGGTTTATTTCTGAGTGTGGAGAAAAATGTTTGTTGACTTATGCTCTTGTCAATAAGATAGTAAAAGCTTTAGGAAAATCAGGAAAAAGCAAATTAAGGAAAAGCATAGTAAAAACATATTTTTTCCCCAGGGTGAATAAGAACAGCAACAGCAATAATGATAATTTGATATTGGCAGGTCGTATATCAGTATTCCAAATGATTAGCCTGTTGTGTTTGAAAATAACTGTAGAGGGACAAATGTGATATTTAAAAATACTTTACTGCTGAAGGTTAGAACTGTTTCCATCTGGAGAATAAAGAGATTAGTGATTGTAATTGAAAGCAGAGGCAAGCTATCCAGCATCTTTATACTCAGTTTCTCGTTTTTGTAACAGTGTGGCTCTAATTCTGTAGATGAATTAGGTAGCATCTACACAGTAGAAAAACATCCAGTTGAAATTTGTTAATTTAGCCAAATGATATTTTAAAACGCAGTATAATGCCAAAGTTTTAATGGATTCATTTTGTTTCGTGGCCTCATTCCACAGTTCCACATTGTTGATCCACTCTTCCCCTGATGACATCATGTTTGGCTCTTCCTGTGGCTAAAAATTACCTTTTTGTCTGGAATATGCATTTACATCATGCAAAGATATCATTTGACTTTGGTGATTTTATCTTTCTGAAGTATATTAGTATATTAGTAGAGAATTAGTAGAATATATTTGTAGAATGTTGAGCTCAACTATGTCAATGAGAAAATGTTAAGCCAAAAAACTTCTCAAAGCTGGATACTAAGGAAAATGTGCATAATGGTTTCAACTACATAAAAGTATTGCAAAGACTAAAGGTGAATTTTGAGGGTAATACTATAATATTCCTTAAGAATATATAGGAAGGACATGGATAAAATCTGGTTTACCGTAATCTAAGAAATAATATCCTGGAAAAAAAGTCTTTCAACACAATACTTGTTTTAAGATAAAGTTTTATGCTCTAAAATCATGCATATGCAGCCAAAGCAATTTATTACTAGGGTGTATTGGGGATTTAGTTGCTGTATTCCTGAGGGGGAAAAAAAGCAAAGCACAAGATTAATATTTTAAAAGTTTTCTTAGAAACAAAACACTACTGGCCTCCAAGATACCATGTACCAGTCTTCCCCTTTGAAAAATTTTTACAGACAACTTATAACCTCCCTAAATTACAGGGTTTTGTAGAAAAATAGGGGTTATTGTCACAGATCTTTAACTCTAACTGTACTGGTTGCTGCTACTGAAATTTATGCATAGATACTGATTCTAATTAAGTAATAGCAGAGGTTGCCTTTGAATTTATGAGGCTATAATCAGCTCCCTTGTGCTCAATAAATGCCACAGCTACAGTCTGTGGTGTTAATTTCACACTACAGTGGGAACTAGTGCTTGTTGCCAAATATACTCATAAGTCACAGGCAATTTGGATTATTACTGTAGTGTGTGCTGCATCGAGAAATGAACTAATCGTGATCACTTTCTAAAGTCATTATTGAGTGTTTGTGTATGAGAACTCTTCTGACATTGATGAGGCATAGTGTGATAGCTGGTCTTTCCCTCCAAATAAATTCTAGGTAAAATATATATGCTTAATTCTCTGGGAAAAGTTACAATATAGGAACCATGCATCTTTAACTATCTGGCTAATATAGTACATGTAAACTTGAGAATTTCCCTATAAACTATCTCCTATGTGTTGTTCCCCAAGGGATGATGCCTGTATGGGTCATATATGAATGGATATTTGATGAATCAGTGGGATGAGAGATTTTATTAATACCATGAACTTGCTGGAAAATGTGCTCTGCGCCTTTCTAATTTCCTGAACCAAAGTGTCAACTCAGGCATCCTCAGCGAAGTTTAAAGCTAGAGTCACATCCTCAAAATGTCACACATGTAAACATGAATAAACCAACTGAAATAAAAGAATAGCTGTATTTTACATTTGACTTTTGTCTCAGAGAAGTTACTCTTGGCAGTTGGGCTTTGTGAAATCTCACCCAAGACAGAATAGGATTCTACATATTATCTTACATTGACTAGTAAAGTGGCTTCTTACTGTCAATGGTGATTGTGTTCAAACAGCAGCTACTGATACAGGTTCTTCATGAGTGAGAAGGCAAACTTTGTTAACTCCACAGACAACATGCTCTGGCAGAGACCACAGATTTTTGTTGTGAGTCCATCCATGTGATTTCCTGAGGAACCCACTAGGCTCTGGTGCTTCTACAACATAAGATGAGATTTGGGTTTTCTTCTTCAAAGCAAGCACAAAAGGCAGATAGCTCCTCGGATGATGTGAGACTCGACAAAAGAAAGATGCCAGGAGAGATAGAAAGTAGTCAAGGAGTCACTGCCTTGTTACATATCTTCCAACTAAAGTAACAAAAAATTCAGACATTTCCTGTGTTGCTTTCCAAGTTCTCTCAAGACAAGACTCTCTATATATCTAAGGTATCTTCAAGCTGGAACTGAAACCCCTCTTTTGATAACAGGTTGGAAATATGTGTATGGAGTACATGTTTGTATGTGCACATTCATGTGCATGTGGAGGCAGTTGTAGGGGGGGGGATGTCCATGCTCTGATCCCTTTTGGTAACACTTCAGGGGCAGATATTATGATCTCAAAATAAAATCTAATATCATGTTTTCTTCACATAACTTTCAACACAAAAGACAAACACCTTTTCTTTTATACAGATATATAAACAAAAATCAAGACAACAGCTTGATTTTGATAGGAGAGAGGACTAGGATGTAAGTAGACATGCCATATTACATAGTTGCCTTGGTCAGTACAGGTGCACAGTCTCACTTCTTGGAAGAACGATGGAGACCTTTAACAAATCTTGCTTACAGAGTAGTCTGAAGTCGTGGTCTGTGTGGTCACAGAGGTGCACCAGACAGATCTCTTCTCCGAAGAAATGTTGAGTAGCATCATTAGCTGTTCACTTCTGCTACCACCCTGCATCCACCCCAGTGTTCGTGCCAGGGCTCTAGTCTTCTCAGGCACCTCTGAGAACCACTGAGAAGAGGACATCAGAGGAGCCATAGGATGCCTGCAAACTTGGCTCAGGAATCCCTCAGCTGCTTATCTTATCCTCTCTCCTTGCATTGCATGTTCCTGAGATCCAGTCCCACATTACCATCAGAACCTTCTTTCTTCCTTCTTCTATCGAGTCCTTTCACCATATATGATCTTCAGATAGTGTCAAATGTCCACTGGAAGCTAAGAATGTTCTCTCAATGAAAGCCACTGGTATAAAGCAAAAAAGCTTCTCTAGAGTCTGGAGAGATGCCTCAGCAGGTAAAGGTACTTCCCACAATGCTCATGACCTGTTTTCATCCCCAAGACCTACATGATGGAAGAAAAGAACCAACTCCCATAAGTTGCTTTCTGACCTCCACAGGCACGATGTGCCACACACACACACGATTAATAAATAAATACATATATTCAATTAAAATGTTAAAGAAAAGAGAAACAAGTTTCTCTAGAGAGAGCCAGGTGCTTACTGCTCCAGGTCTTGGGCCATGTAGCTATTACTGATCCTGTGAGGGTCTCCCACTTCATTCTAGGCACCTCCAAAGGAATTGTGCTTCCATACATATTAGATTTCTCCAGCCTTCTTTTGGCCCCTTGTAAACAGTGTTCATTTAAATGTTGACTCAGAGTAAGGAAAGAAGGAGGAACAGAGGAATGGGGTTGAGCTGGAAAGATAGAGCAAAGGCAAAGGGAGGTGGCAGGGGAAGGTGGAAGAGGGTGACTCTCAAGTTTTCACCTGTTGAGTCTGGCCATACCCAGTCCATTGTTTCTTATTTGACTTTGCAATATCTCTCCTTTCCTCTTCTTCAGCAGCCTCCCTTCCCTCTTTCTCTCCTCTCTCTCCCTTCCTTTGTTCCTTCCCTTCTTCCTTTCCACACTACTTGTTTGTTGAGAAACTGTTCATTGTTTACACCCAAAGTGTTGAAATACTCTTGGAGTTTTAGATCTTTGAATCCCCTGTCCAGGCAACAGCTGGTGACTCCTATCCACCCCTGAAAATTGACAAGCAGTTAGCCATCAAAAGTGTGATCTTAGACATTGGGCACTGCTCTAGAGCGTGAGATATTTTTTGATTTGAAATGAATAAGAAAGAAGAAAAGTCATTTTGAATAACACCAATTCCCTAATGAAAAGGTAAATAAGAATGTCATAATCCAGTTCCAGCCCTTTTCACGCACAGCCCTTCTGAGGGTGATCAGCAGTGTTCCCAGGGCCTTTAGGCAGTCCATTGTTTTATATTTCTCAAACAATATGATAGCCTGGGAGATTTGGAAAGGAATTTATTTGCTTACTAAAATTATTTGAGACCCAGAGTAATCAAAATGATAACAACCGTAGGCACAGAAAGGAAGAAATAAAACAAGATAAAACTCAGCTTAGTCTGTCTATCTTAGCTTGCTCTTTCACTGGGATTCTTCTGATTCTGGAAGGTGGGGTGATATAAGCAGAGGTAAAGGGACCTGTGCTTAGGTGTGGACCACACTAGACTACCCCCAGTTCACACACTAAATGCTCCTTTAATTTTCTTAAACCTGTTCTCTCAATAGCAGTTTGCCAAGCTTTAGTGTTTTTTAACTTCTAGAGTTTTTAGATATATTTCATAGTCTACATAAGAGCTAAAAATATTCTTGACATCCATCTCTGACACCTCAGATGCTTTGCCACAGTCACCCAAAATGGAGTTTTATGGAATCCTAAATTTTTAAGGGGTGAATGAATTATTAAACTCAATAGTTTCTAAAGTTTAGTTAATAAAACACCCACTGAGATAGAATTCATATTCTGATGAGGCTTAGAAATATACAACATTTATACATTGTTAGGTAAGTGTAAGTTCCAAATGGTTAAATCTGCTCATTCAAGGTCTACAGACCAGTGAATTGTGGTTAGTTACATAGCTCATGTCATGTGCTGCATCTCCAAGATACAAAACAGTTGCATAATCTAGGACACTTTCAATTTTCAATCCCTTTGCAATTGGTGTCCTTTCCTCACTCGCATTTATAGCCCCCAGAATATATTATCTTTATTTTAATTCTGTAATTTTGCCTTCTGTAGAATTTCATATAAACAAAACCATAAAATACAGAGCATCTTGTGTTCTATTCTCTCTTCTAGTATAGTGTTCATGAAATTTCTCAGCAGAGTTTGATATTGAATTAGCAACTGTAGATGATTTGTACAGTTTCATGGCCATACTTCTGAAAGCATTGATTTGCTTCAAACTCTTTATTTTAGAAGTGAAAGAAAAGGTACAAAGAATGTAAATGTCTGACTTGAAGTGAAACATTATTGAGAAATATTTGAAACTTACGTCCCTTGAAAACATTTCTTCAAGTCACTTAATTTTTCTCTACCTCTCTGCAATGAGAGATTGGATCCTGAGGAAACGTCAGGAAACACTTCTCATTTTCAATTCACTGAATAATGACAGTTGATATAATGTGCAAAGGGCTCTGGAATTTTCTTCTTGTTACAGGAAGTTATTCTCAGGAATTCCCTTAAACTCAGAAAATTTTACTAAAAGACTAATTATCAGTAACAAAACAGCTCCATAACATTCTTGGTATATTTGCTGACTTCAATAGACATTTTTCTAAACAATATGCACAATGACCAAAAAGAACATGAAAAAATTTTCAGCATCAATAACCACCACAGTTCGAAGCCACAGCAAGGTATCCCTTAATGCAGAATATCTGTCTTTAAAAAGACATACACTAACAATTGCTGGTGAAGATGGAAGGAATAACTGATAGGAATGTAAATTAATATAGTTATGGTGAGAAACGACATGATTGTTTCCCAAAAAACTAGAAATAGAACTTCCATAAGATCTAGCAATCCCAATAATGCGCATAAATCCAAAGAAAATGAAATCAGCATGCTGAAGAGACACTTGTACCAACACTTTTATTGTAGTAACATTAACAATAATAAGAAATAGACACAATCTGATTGTCCATTAATGGATAAAGGAAATTATACACACACACACACACACACACACACACACCACACACACACACACACATCAACCCCAAAAGAATGAAATTAGCATTTAGGCAGCTTGAATGTAATTGTAGAGAACATTGTGTTGAGAACATTGTGTTAAGTAAAGAGACCAATGCTGAACATCCTCACTTACATATGGAATTTTAACAACTGACCTCACAGAAATGGGCTAGTAGAAAGCAGAATTTGGAAGGTTAAAGGAGAAGGACAGATACAGAAGGGACAGTCAGCGGGTACACAAGTGAGAGCAGATGCAAGAGACAACTTTTAATGTTCTATATTACTGTAGAATACTATGGTAGGTAACAATTTATTGTGTATTTCTACATAAACAGTAAAAAAGAATGCTAAATATTCCAAATATAAAACCCAGTAAATGTCTGAGATGATGGACATGCCAGTTGCCCTGAGGTGATCATTGCATATTGTATACAAATATGGAGATGTTACATGTGCCCATCAAATGGATTTGTTTCTTACCTTTCATATGGAAACAGTTTTTCATATGGAAACTGTCTCACTAATATTAAGGGGACAGAACAATGAATGTTATTTCCATCTTTTTTCAAATCACAGGTCTTTGAGAATCCAGTGAAGCTCTTGCAACCATGACAGAGGAGTTTCAGGGTCACACAAGCAGCTGAGCAAGAGGATACAGGATCAGTTAACCACAGTCAGGGAATGGTTTGGAAGGTCCCTGTAGGGCCCAGTGCAGCTCTAGGGAGCACTCCAGGATAGCCAACATTGCTTACAGCCACACTAATGGCTGAAGATTTGTGACTTCAGAGACACAACTCTGTCCCATAAGGTCTGTACCCAGATGAGGAACCCAAACTGCCTAGAAGAAAAATAATCTGACTGTAGCTAGTTCTTATATTAGTCACATGGCCAGTAATTAGCTTAGCTAATTAGCTGGTGGCCTGTCACCATGGCACCTTAACTCCTGATCATCACTCACCCTGGGCTGTTCTCCCTCTGGATGGGAAGTGCACGTCTGAGCAGGGAAGGCCTGTTAGGCTATTGCCTTTTGACTACTTCTTTGCAGAGCTACTTTTGAAGGACTCCTAATGATAGATTTTGAATCCATTTTCTACTTTTTTGTTGTTATTGCTGCTTCTCTTAAAATTGGAAGTGTATCCAAAGCCATCAAAATAAAATGAGGTCATCTTCCTCCAAAAGTAGTAAAAGAAAGAAAGGGGAAGTGGCAGGATGCAGCTTTTAAACAAGCTGGTAATCCCAAAGTGGACCCAGACTTTCGTTTATAGCTTTCTTTTTCTGGGCTTTAGCACTAAGGGTGGACAGGAGGATGTTACTGAGGCTGGTGATGAATGCCCGGTTCTGGTCTGCAGGAGACTGGTACTCTTTTACACCACTGGGGTTGGAGGCAAGATGGATGGTTCCTGTAGTGATTGACTTCCATAATATTGCAGAGCTCCAGAGAGCTTGTTCATGCCAAGACAGTAAACAGACTGGAGGTGTGAAATATTCTTATAATTAAATTATATATTCACATATAAATTTGTACATTGCAACAAAAATATAAAAACTTGGAAGAATTTCTAAATAACACTCAAGCACATAATAAATATATTTCAAAGTCTTTAAAATAGTCAAGTTCATCAATATTTCTCAGCTAATTTCTTTTGCATTTCCATGGCTGACTACTTACTCCCCTGGGGTTTGAATTCCCTTTTCGTCCTCTTACCCCTTTAGAAATCTAATCAGCAGTCAAGTTTCTGCTTCAGCATGAAGTATGATTCAGCTACCATGATTTCCTAGCAGGGAGCACATAGCATCAAGTGCCTTTCCATAGTGTATGTTCTCTTCGCTATTTGCCTGCTTGACTATGAAGACTTACTCACTTTTGCCTTCCCAGCATCTGGTCCCGTTGGTAGCTACTGGATCATGATATCAGGAGAGAGAGGCAGGGTTCAGCACCTGCTCTGGACCAGCACCTCAGCCCATAGCACATGTGTGCATGGCCCTTTAAATGGTGGATCCTTGGTACACTAGTTGAAAAGCCCACCAGAACAATATCCTCTTCCTCTGTCTTTATGGAAACGTTTTTAATCAATATTGGCTCCTGCGCCTTTACTGACCTTTACGCATCCCTCTCTGATTAACAAGCTTTAGACAGGCTGATTGACATGCCTAGTAAGCATAGACCAATGCTATTGGACCTCCCCTTCTGCACTGCCCTGCTTTCCCCGTAAAAACCTGTTTTCCCTCCACAATAAATGGATTTACACCATGGAGGCTTATCCCAGAATCTGTTTCTTGGGTTAGTGACTCTGCACAGCTCACTCCCTCCCTTGAGCGCTGCATCCACAAAACCCACATGGCCCCATGCTCAGCCTGCTACTACTTTATGGGGCTTGCAGGGAGTAGTAATACTGAAGGCCATGCCAGTGCCTTGTTGTTACTGTGCCTACCAATTTGCAGGCCCCTTTCCTGCATTCACTGACGACTGTGACATATGGCTTCACTTTGCTTCCTTATCTCCCAGCATTGCCCTCTGTAATTCCATCTGCAATATGTCCTGCACGTTTGACAGAGAAGTCAAATGGGATTTGTACAATGACTCCACTTGATGAATTCATATTCATGACTCAGGAGTGGTTATTCTCATTACCAAGAGTTTCCTCCCAGCGTAGTATCTTCCACTTAACCACCTCCGGTTCCTTTCCTTCAGGATCCCTTTCCTTTCATTCCCAGCTAACCAGATTTCAAACCTATCAAGACCTCTAGTTTGTTTTTCTGACTTTATGAGATTATTCTTTTTCTTGTTCAAAAATCTATGGTTTGTCACATTTGTTCTGTTCTCATCTGAAATCTTACTTTTTCCCCTTCACCTTCAGCTAATGCTGTTGTAGAAGTTTAGTTTTAGTTATGTATAAAATAATTGTTTTATGCACTGTTGGGTGGGGGTCTGCCTAGGTCTTGCATTTTGTATTCCTTGCAGATATTGGATTTATGTGGGGGAAGTTGATTGCTATCAGTAGAACACCTGGGGAGTTATGGATCAATAAAAACAGCCGAGCTCAGATACTCAGGGTTCCACTGTCCTACATGGCACTAGCCAGGATACTGGTTCCCTCTGCTGAGATCTGATAGAGTTTGCACCTATGAATAAGCCTCCTTGTCTCCTTGGTGAGCCACCATAGCGATGTACAACTACAAATGCTATCCCAGAAAACGTTTTTATTCCGAGGCCACTAATACTGCTGGAGAAAACAACATTCTTTGAAAAAATAATATTGATGACCTTTGAATTGTATTTATTATTTTTAAGTCAACTTCCTATTGCAGACACATGTCACACATCCTGCCAGAACATGTGGACTTTCCTCTACTGCGGTCTTTCTACGGTGCTATGTGAGTTGCTGACATAAATATCTGCCTTTTGATTCACCGTTATGTTCACATGGACATAATTATCTTCACATGGACGTAATTCTCATTTCCTCTTCTAAGTCTTTCCAGGGAGCTTACTAGCCACTGGGACATAAAATCGTCACAGGGCAGTTGACCATCCAGTCTCTGGAGTAAATCATTAATCAGTGAAAGTGGCCATGATACGGAACATTCTTGTGTCTTCGTTTCTCCAATGTTCTGAAGGACTTCACTGGTCACTGTTGATGGACCTCTGGTGTCACACAATGAAGTAGCAACCACAGCAGCCGTCACAGCGTCTCATCATCACTGCTCTTGCTCCTTCTCTGTCTACTTTCCTTCTTCACTGTCTCCTGCTTCCTTGGAATCGTGCTGCATCCCTCCTTGCAAACACACAAACACAAGAAAGTGCCCGAAATAAAATTTCTTGCCATAGGCTATTTGCTGAATAATCCAGGCTAGGATATTGCCTATCTTTTAGTAAACTTCCTCAAAAAAAAAAAAAAAAGGACAATTTAGTTCCAATTTACAGTGAAAATGAATGCAGCCAGGTGTGAAAAGGTTCACCTTTCTCACTCCACAGATGCAAACTGAAATTATCTCTCTCTGTTCTTATCTACGGTTTCAGAGAGTAGGCTTTGTTTCTTCAAACAGTCTAACTGCTTTCATGGTTTGGGTCCTTTCTTCTCCCTTCTGAAGTATCATTTTTGACTATTCTTTTCTCATTGACATGATTGCCCTTTTTTCTATTGTTTCTTACCTATGAGTTACAGATATGTACAGATCTCTTATAAAAAAAATCCTTCTCTAAAAAACATTTATCTTCTATTCTTCCTTTTATTTATAAATTAGAAGTCATTAATGATCTTTTCCCTGCCTTTACGTCCTTGAACATACTTCTCATACAGCATGGTTTCTGCCTTCATCACTCAAACAAAGGATGGAGGTTATTTCCTCCTTGCCAATTCTAATGGACACTCTTCTATATTGATCTCCCCGTGGTTTGTAATCCCCTGGAACACTCTTTCCTTCCTTTGATTATTTCTTTCTTCGATTCCAGGTTCCTAATCTGTCCTAAACCCATACCCATTTTCTGTCACTTCTCTTTTTAGATTTCTTTGCTAGTACCAGTCCTGCTTTTAAAGAGAAGCTTCTGGAAGGCATTCCATCTCCTCCCCATTGTCACGCACTCCATTCCTTCTGTATGATCACACACAGTGGCACGCGCGTGATTCCCTCAATGCTGGTGATTTTCAAATATTGCTCTTGTCTAAATGTGTGCCCCAAGTGCTAATTTTACATGTCCAGTGACAAAGCTGGCATCTCCGTCTAGGCAATCAACTCAAATGGCGAAAGGCTTGAATGTGTTGCCTTCTACCCACCATGCTCTTCTTTTCTAATTCTACCTGTCAAACTTTTCTCCCCTTAAGAGCTCACTTTAATGCCATCTTTCTTTTTAAAAACCATCTTGGATAAGCCTTCCTCGATGCTGAACGTCGTGTAAGAAGACTTCCACTGATAATGTACACCAGGCAGCAGAAAAGAGATGAGAGCAGCCAACACAGCAGCAGAGAAGTCTCTCCACAGGTACAGAAGCAAGAGGGAAAAGATTATGGAAATGCCATGGTCCTTAAAATGTAGTTTGTTCATTTTTGGGTGTCTCTGAGACTCTTTCAAGGGTTCACTGAGCCAAAACTATTCCCACAGTAACATTCAGATACCATGTACCTTTTCCACCTTGTTGGCATTTGTACTGATGATGCAAAAGTAATACTGGATAAAATTTCTTGGCATCTTCAAATGATCCAATGCAGCAGCATTAAACCAGTCTCTGGATTCTTCACTGCCACCCACTCACAGTAAAATAAATGCCAGTTTCACTTGAGAATGTCCTTGGTGAAGCAGTAAAAATAATTAATTTAAAATCGTGGTCTTTGAGTGTTCATCTTTAATAGTCTATGAGGCAAAATGAGAAGCTAAGTGTGCAGAGAATGTGTTTTTGGTGTCCTGGTGAGGAGGGAGCATCATAAGACTTAGGAAGCTAATGAAAGTCAGGAAACTCAAACTCTGAGATCTCAGAAAGTCATGAATTTCAGAAGGCCCTTCCCCAGTAGCAAGCAATCCCTAGGGTAGGAAGAGACTTTGACAGAGCTGCCTGCAAGTTTGTCAGGGGGCTCCAGGGATGCAGTTGGGGGAGGTGCAAGCTATGTGGTCTTTTCAGTTGTGTAGTTATCCAGTCACCCATATTCCTTCTGGAAAGCCCTCATCTCTGCTCCTGCAGTAGCTTCTGAAAACTCAGTGAATCACAGAATTAGACTGGGGATGTACTGGGAGCCCAGGCTGGGATTAAGAAGCATTTGTTGGTACACTCCCCAGGAGAAGTCACACAACAAATGGTCAAGTCATGCAACAAATGTTTATCCCTAAAAATAAGTACTTCTGCCATTGTTTAAGTTGTAAATGGGATTAGCATTTTAAGTTAAACTGACTGACTTGTGAAAAGATTTTTCACGAGTCAATTTAACTTAAAAGGATGACTAATGAGCAAACAAAAGTCATCTAGTCCTGAGTATTTGGCAAATATTTTCTAAAAGTTAATGAGTAAGCCTGGTACTTTGAGAGAAACAACTCACTGGGTTGGTTGTCAATGGTAGTATTTAAGCCCTCAAGTAAAAATTGGAATTTTGGAAAACAAAACCACTTGTAAGTCTGACAGCTTCCCAATATCTGAGGCTTTAAATATGAGATTGGTGGTGATAGTAACAGTTTTTGATACTATGGAATGAAATTTGTTAATGTTTGGAAGCTCAGGGGACCAAGATTTTTTTCTGATGACCAATTCATGGTCAAGTGATTCTTTCAAATTTGAAAATAGGCCAATGAATCTTTATCAATTATCTCAGTAGGCTATTAAAAAGTATTCCTATTTGTTCCAGATGCGAACATGTGAGACCCGATTTTCTCCAGCAAAAGCAGTATTTCCACAGATTGACTTCAGCATCAGATGCAGAAGATAGCTATCATATAAACAGACATGAAAATGATTCACAGAAATGCAAAGCAACTCTATTCTTCTCATTACATTTTTTTTGTTTTGTTTTAGCAGCTATGGTTTGTTAAAAAATAGTTCTCAAAAACAAAAAAATAACTCACCAGAAATATGAAAATAAACACAAGCTGATCATATTATTCTACTTGTTAGTCAGTGAGAGAACCAGGCAGATATTACAAACAGTTCAAAAAGGAGATCAATTTGAATTTAAACAGTATAAAGCCGGATAAAAATGAAATGCAAAGGAGGGCAAAATAGGTTTTCCAGAATAATCTGAATCAGATAAGACAACTTAAATGTTTATTGGTCACCTGTAATTTATGACATTGCAAAATGGCTCAAAGAAGAGAAAGTCTAGAATTTGGCAACCCAGAAAGGATGTCCCATAAAGGAAACCTTTGTAAAGTAGTTTGTTTTGGTATTGCAGTGTTGTGGGTGAAGTCCTGAACCCAGGACTTCATGCATGCTAAGTGTCTACTTAGAACCAGAACTTATTCCCAATCCTACAATTTCATTTATATTATAAAAACATTAGTGATGTTGACAGGAAATTGGCTTTGTTGTTTTAAAATAATGTAAATTGATATTTTTAAACCCTTTTGTTCTTAAAATTTCTGTGGCTGATATATAGAAATATATATCCCAGATAAACAACATTTTCCATAAAATTATAACTTTTAGTAGTATAAGAGTATTCTGTAACTAAAAAGCTTCTAAAAACCGCTGTGGTAAGAATTAAAAGCCCTCTCACCAGCAGTGGGTGTGGTTCCCATTTGTCCACATCCAGCATTTTGTTAGTGAGGCTGAGATGGAATCTCAGTGTGGTTTCACTTTGTGTTTCTCCGATGGCTATGAGGCTGAAATTTTTTATATGTCTATTGACCATTTTTATTTCAGCTTTTAAGAGCTACCTGTTCACTTCTTTATCTTACTTATTGATTGGAACATTTGGTTTCTTGTTGCTCAGTTTTGTTTGTTTGTTTTTTGAGTTCTTTTATATTCTGGATATTAACTCTCTGTCAGATGTATAACTGCAGAGATTTTCTACCAGTCTTCAGCTGCCTCTTTACTGGATTTCACTGCTTCCTTGGTTGTGTGGTTGCCTTTGCATTTCATGCAATCCTATTTTCAATTCTGGGTATTATTTCCTGAGTGGCTAGAGTTCTATTCAGAAAGCCTTTGCCTGTTTCTGTGTCATAACATGCTTCACAACTATTTCCACTAACACCTTCAGAGTTTCGGGTCTCATAGTAATGTCTTTCATAGATCTGGGGTTGAATTTTAAGCAGTATAAGATTTGGGAATAGAGAATTGAGTTCCAGTCTTCTATGCGTGAATACTCTGTTTTCCCAACAACTTTTGTTGAACAAATTGTCTTCTCTCTAAAGTGTGCTTTTGATGTTTTGTCAAAAACAGATGACTGTAGCTGTTATTTCATAGCCAGATCATCTATTCTATTACATTAGACTCTGCATCATTGTGTATGTATGTACTTGTGCGTGTGCGTGTGTGTGTGTATCATGCTTTTTTTGTCCCTATGGGCCTGCAATATTCCTTGAAATCAGGTACCATGATCTATCCATCATTATTCCCTTTGATAGGTATCGTTTTGGTTATCAGGGGGTCTGTTGTGCTTCCAAATGGTTTTATTGTCTTTTTTGGAATTTCATGACAATTACATTAAATGTGTATGTTCCTTTGGATAGTAGAGGGCTTTCACAATATTAATCCTTCCAATCCCTCAGGGTGGGAGAACTTTTTATCTTCTAGTATCACCTTCAATTTTCTTTTTCAGTATTCTAAAATGTTAACTGTAAGAATCTTGGTTAGGTGAATGCTTGCTTGTTTTGGTGAATGGGGTTTGTTTTTGTTTGTTATTGTCATATAAGAGGATTACTGATTTTGGTAGGCTGGTTCTGTATCCTGCCTCTTCGCTGAGAGTGTTTATTAGCTTTAAGAATTTTCTGGCAGGATTTCAAGGGTCTATTATGTGTAGAATCATGTTATCTGAAAATAAAGATACTTTGACTTCTTTTTCTATTTGTAAACTTTGATTTCCTTCCCTAGTCTGTTTGCTCTGGGCACTTTCGTTTTGCTCTTGAATTTAGTAGAGTTCTTTTACTATTTAGTATAATGTTGTCTAAAGTTTTGTCACATATTCTTTATTACATTAAGAGATGTTCCTTCTATTCTTAGTCCCACCAGGGCTTTTATTATGAAGCAATGTTGTTTTTTTGTCAAAGACTTTTTTTCTGTATCTATTGAGATTGTCATATGACCTCTGTCTTTGCACCCATTTATGTAATAGATTTATTGGTTTGCATATGTTGAACCATGCCTACATCTTGGGAATGAAGCCAGCTTAATTACAGTGAACCATTTTTCGATGTGTTTGTGAATTTGGTTGGCATCCATTATGAGTTTTTACATGTATGCTCATCGTAGATACTTATATATGTCTAGCCACTATGGAAATCAGTATGGAGATTTCACAGAAAGTTAAAAATAGATCTACCATATGATAAAGCTATACCCCTACTGAGTACTTACTCCAAGACTCCTGGTACACGTATCACTGAGATACTTGCACATCAGTGTTTACTGCTGCACTATTCACAGTAGCTACGTAATGGAACACCCTGGGTGTCCACAAAGAGGAATGATTCATAGATATGCAATGTAATGTTTTTAGCCATAAAAAAAACTAAGTTATATCATTTGCAGGATAGTGGAAACAAGTGAAGATTCTTTAAGTGAATTAAGCCAATAAGATAAATATTGTATGTTCTATCTCATTTGTCATTCTTATATTTTATATAAATACATAGAATTATGCATGAATAGAGAGAGTACAAGTATTAATCAAAGCAAATATGCCCAGGAGACTGAGGGACAGAGTGAGTAATGAGAAAGGAGAGGGCAGAGTGTGCTTACTGTACAAGGTATACATAAGGATTCATATAAATGAAAATGTACTTATGTTATGTAGTATCAAATCCAATAAAGATGCGCAATGAAATCTCTTTAAGACAAGAATTAACTAACTACTGTCACTATTTGCTTACTTGATTGGGACTGGATCAGAGGTCAACTAATCCTGCTTTCTCATCTAACATTTCCCACAGAGACCTGGGCACTTTTTAACATTCCTTAGCTCTCCCCAGCACCAGCATGGTACCATAACTAGCCCATTTGGTTAACACTAAATTGTCCAAAGTCACCATGGCTTGCCAGTTTAAGAGGCTGCTGGCTAAAATTCATGCTGCTCTGGTCATCTCTTTGGAGTGTAACTTCTTCCTAATTTTCACCACCCTGATCTCTTTCCTTGGACCTCAGCTTCATAAAAAATTGGGTTTTTTTTTCTCCTTCTTGACTTTAATACCTGCTGTTTCTTTCATCTCTTGTCTCTACTGGGATCTGACTCATTCAAAGTGCTTCTTCCATGACAGCTTAATCTAGCAGCAGCCGCTCATTCTCCATTTACCTTCAAGTCAGTAGGTAAAGCAGACATGCTCCTCTTCCACAGCAGTGCTTCTCACACATATTCCTCACTCCTGCACAAAACATGTTGCTTTGGAACCACTGTCCTCCACCGTCTACCTCATCAACCATCTGCCCCTGCCCCTTATCTGTTCAAGATGCTGAAGATGTACACCTCGATCATCCTGGAATATGAAGTTCTGGCTAAAACACATCTTCCATTTCTTGATCTTTGAACTCAGATGAGCCCTGCTCTGCTTCCATGCCCACATCCCAGTGCTCCCTTGGTGTTACTAAGAACGTCCTCTCCCTTCCGCAGTCATGCCCTGTGTAGCTATAGACGTGTTGCCTTTCTTGATCTCTTTCTTTCCACATCATTCCTTCAGCTTCTTTGTGGTTTCCACATCTTAGTTCCTTCTACTGCCATTTCCACAGCATCTTCTATTTCTATGGCTCTGGGGTATGTTTGTTCTTTAATCCTGTCTCTGCTAAAGTCTTCAAATCATCCGTGTCTTTTCCTGTCACCACTGCCTGGTAAACTGCCACAGAGCTGTGGGTGCTGCCCATGGAGAGGCCACCACAAATCCATTTTCTCTCATTCCATGTCTTTTTCGAAGATTCATTTTCACATGACTACAGTCAATTCTTACCAAATTTTCTTATACCCATGAAGTCCTTCCTTCTACTAACTTCCCAAGTGTATCAGGAATGTTCTTATTTTCCTCCTGCAGGACAGTGAGAGAGTGCTATCACGTGTGATCTCTGCTTTCCAATACAGCTCCCCACAGCCCCATCCACAACCATCACTGCTTTCTTCTCTTTGATCACTGAGTGTCCTTCTCTAGGATAATCTCTACTTGGAGATGGAGTAGATAGAAACTTGTTTGAAGGTTGCAGCCTGCCTGTGGTGACCCCAGAGGGAAAGGCTCAGGAAATCAATTCTTAATCTCACTTGTCCTCTCTCTTTCCCCATTTCTTGCTAGTGCTTCTTGTTGGTTATAAATAATTAAGAGCCAGGTGACACAAGAGGCCATTGATGAAACAATCTTCCAGGACACAGCACAAGGGAAATGTAAAAAGCAGCTCAAGAGAGCCACAAGGAAATATCCAGCATGTTACAGGGCTTTAAAGTTAGGAACTGAGAAAGCTCTTGCAACATTTTTCTTTTTCTTTCTTTCTTTTTTTTTTTTTTTTTTTTTTTTGCATTTCAGTGGAATTCACTCCCCTAGGAACACGTAGATTCCAATTAGTGTACAGGAGCAGGAGGAGTAGAGGGCAATGTACTGGACTGGATCTGTCCATCAAACACTCCAGGTGGAAAGAAATCTCAGCATTCTTTCAGCAGTATCCATTGGAGAAATGATGTCATCCTTAAACTTCCTTTGCCTACTGTCCATGTGACAGCCTACTAATAGACATTATACAGTGATGCCATATGGCCCCTTTTCCATAGTCAATTCTCAATCTTTAGTGGCAACCCTACTTCTCCACATGAAGGGATGCCTCTGAGGACTTTATCCATGGTCCAGAAGGTTCAAGCAGCTGGTGAGACAATGATTGCTTACCCAAGGGTTCTTTATGAAATCTCCTGGCCCCAATCACCTGTAGGAGAGAAATAGATTGCAATATCTAATGGACGGCCACAGAGAGAAATAAAGTGATGATGTCTTCCACATTTTCTATGCAATTAATTTAGCTTCTCCTAAATCTTCCTTACTCTTGGTAACACCCAGTAGCCCCAATCACTGTAGCAAGGAATTGTTTTGCCATTAAGCATACAATACATACTCTGTCACAACAATGTTAATCCATATTCAGTCACATATTCACTCATTTCATGATGAGAAATGAAATCAGAAAGTTTTCTTTAGTCCTAAGGTTCATTACAGGTAAATATGCACAGGTGAGGTTGAGGCTGTAAAGGCATACTGTAGTTGATGGAGAAGAGGAGTATCCACTCCCCTCATTAGATGTGAAGTCACATCAAGTAGGTTTGGGCCAGAGTCCATGAGTCTGGACTACAGGCAAATCCCCTTCAGTGAAAGCAAACCTGATAATGGGAAATGAAGTCACCAGCAGCTGAAGGGAGCTGAGCCTTCAGGGAGACTTTCCTGGGAACATCAGTTTACACAGCAAATGATTCACCTGGTGGTTCCCTTGGCCACTGTGTCAGCTGCTGAGCCTCTGCCTGCTATTTTTGAGCCAGCCATTTATCACAACCAGAGCTTTATTAAAAATGTACCCTCTGCTCTTCAGAAAACAAATATGAAAATGTGGTTTCTGAAGATATCAGAACCATTTATTTTTGAAGTTGGCAGCACAGGCTGTGAACACCGCTCTGGGATGGATCTTTTCTGTGGATCCATATTTTTCAGAACAAGCTATTCTCCTTTCATCTACAAGAAGCAGTAAAATATTCAATGTGCTATGAAAAAATTAAAATATTTTGAAAGGGCTAAAGAAAGGAAACTTCACACCCTGATTGAAAACTGCAGCAGGCGGCCTCTCTGATGATACAGGAAAGAAATTTGTTGGGTCCAGGGCCCTCTGATCACCTCATCTGTGCTTAGCTTTCCTGCAGGGCCAGCAGTACATTAGGTGACTGAACTAGTTGCTCACTACCAAGTGCAGACAAGAGATAGAGGATCTTTGATGTAGCTGGCCAAGTTTGACCAAGATCTTGTTAGAGAGCCGTAGGAAAACTAGTGAAAGAGTTAGTCAATCAGTTAGCTGATTAGCTACTTAGGATGACAATTGGCTTGAAATTAGACAGACCCCAAGGAATTCCAACTCAGCCTTTTATTTGCTGTGTATTTGAAGATGTCTTTTCTCCACTGAGATCTATTTTCATTCACATCAATTAAAAATATATACAAAATATCCACTGGCTGCCTGGGGGATTGGCTGTGACTATTAATGTAAAGAGCAGGCATTTATCACAATAATAGATGCAGATACTTAAGGTTGTACTTATACTGTGTCTTGCTCTCAGGATTACTTTGTGCTAACTCATTTAATCCAGAGACAGCATATATAAAAGATTCTATATTCATCATCAATTTACAGATTTTAAAAAATTCTGGGGTTACAGAAAGGTCAAATAGCTTATTGCATACAAGAGGTACTTGTAAAAAGGGATCAGAGTCAGCTGTCTGGTCCAGGATCATAATCTCTAGACCTGCATTCTCTGCCAGGTAAAAATCTCACAAGGATTAATGTTAATTTTCTTCTTATCTACAATAACAGTTTGGCTTTATTTACACAGAAAAGCAAGGGAGGTCATTATTATTCATTTTGTGGGGATGTGACCCTCAGGGATTGTGAGGGCATATCTGACAGTTCTGGAGTTATTTTCTGCATAGATCGTTGTCCTCTCTGCTGTCTCAGAAATCTAATACACTGCAGACAGAAAGCATGTAGTTTATGTTCATCACATCCTAACAGAAGCCAGCTGATTTCATTATACTGATATACAATGGACAAACAACTGAACGTTTCGATATTTCTGATTTTCATCAGGCTGTCCAGATTTGTGAAGCGGTTTTAAAGCCGGTGAGTCAGAACATAAAGATACAATCTCTGTCACACAGCTGTCAGTAAGCTGAGGCACCAGCGGCCATCCACAGCCACTTCTGGTGCAAAGCTGAAGCACTGCCACTTTTGTAAGTGACAACAAAGGGAAATGTGTTGGGTCTGAACTTTTTCCAGATCTATTGTTCTGAACTCATTGATGTGTCTGGAAACAATAGGTATGAGATAAACATATGTGAGTGTCTGGATGAATGAACTGAAAGCTACATCCAAAAATTAACTTTGTAAGTAAATCAAAACTTAAAGTCCTGGAAAAATTTATCATTTTATAAACTCAGCTTAGGCAAGGGAGATTTGTCCTGTGATGGGATATGTTATGGCTTATCTATTTCATGCATTTGTTATGATGAAGATTCCTTTGGCAATCGGTTGTGTTATTTGACATCCCACACACATCCTATCTTATCTCCCTCCCACCCCTATCAACCTCCCTTAAAACCCTTACCAGTCCCCTTCCCTGGGTCTCAACTTCTGGTTTCCTTTTGTGACCCATTGAATTTAACCGGGACCATCTGTGTGGCTATTGGATTGGAACTATCCTTTCGAGCCTGGTCGGGTAATCAATAGGTACATAACTGAAGACAATGATTTCCTCTATCCCTGAATCTATTCGAAGCAAAAAGTTAGCAGTGAAGGTCCCCTCATGAACCCCTTCTCCATCTATACCTGTTGACAGGTCCATTCTTGTAAAGACTCAGGCATCTGAAACTTCTGTGAATTCATTGTTTCCATGGCTGTATCTTTCCTAGAAGATGACATTTTGAAGCCCATCTTTCTGTCATCCAGCTCTTATATTCTTTCCATCCCACCTTCCTCTGGTATAAATGTCTTGTTTAAGGCTGAGCACTGATCTGTCGCTTATTCTGATCACCTTGTGTCCATATGTTTCTGCATTCACCACCATAGACTGGAAAGTGCAGCTTTTCTGATTAAGGCTAAAACTAGCACTTGCTTATGAGTGTAACAGTAAATCTTTAAAAGGCATTTTAAATCTATGACAAATTATCTAAACAAAAGTATTTAGTGCATCCCTACACACACACCTAGGACTTAGGGTCTCTCCTGTTGTGGATTTTTTTTAAACCAGGGTTGTAGTTCTAGTTGTGGATTTCTTCCTGGGGAAAGATCCTTAGATGCAATCAGGGAGCATTTGCTTATGCCCGTAACAGAAGTACCTTGAATGAACAAGGGAGCATGGTTTGCCTAGATTGGTCTCATGGATTGTATGCTTCACCGTTCGGTAAGACCACTGTTACTTTATCTCTCCATGTAGACTTTATTGCACCTTCTGGTATTATGAAAGATAGCATGCAAGGATGGAGACTTCAGCCCCATTCCAGCTTTATCTCTCTACATCATGCACCCAAAGAATGTGATATCTTCAGCTCTAAGCTTTTATCATCTAGTTCCTGTAGGTAATTAGGAGGATGGCGAATTTAAATTGTTTGGGAAGACTTTGGGGTCTCCCTAACCAACAACTCATAAGGAGTGGCACTGTTAAATTTCTGTTAAATAACCCATCACTTCTGGACACAGCTTTTTGTAGTCATACAAGATATTTCCTCTCAAACTCTTTTTTAAAAATATAAATTATGTTTAGAATTTTTTAGGATATAGTAGTTTTTCCATATGGTGTTTTCATATGCTTTTATGATGGCTAATCCTTCTAGACAGCCCCTCGTCTCCTCTATGCTCCCACCTCATCCCTGTGTGACCCTCTCCACAGCTAGTGTCCTCCTCTCTCCCACATTACTTACTTTCCACTGTCCCTTATTCCTTAAAGCATCCCTCTTTCAATGGCCTCTTCCTAATTTTCTGGTGTCTACGAGTACTCCAAATTGAACACACAAAGTTAAGATTCACATATGTGGCGTTTGTCTTTCTGCTTCTGGATCACCTCACTTAATATAATTCTTTCAGCGCCCTCCATTTGCCAACAAATTTCATTTTTCTATAGAGATGAAGAAATTTCCATCTCCATGTGTACCACATTTTTATTGTCCCATTCATCATTTGATAGGCATTCAGGCTAATTTCATTTCCTAGCTGTTGTAGACAGAGTGACGATGAACACAGATGAGCAAGTTATCTCTATAGTAAGACATGGAGTAGTCCTTTCAGTATGCCTAGGTGGACAATAGCTGGATAGTCCTAAGCAAAAGTAATAACGCTGCAGGTACTTCCTTACCCATTTTCAAGTTATACTATAGAAATACAGCAATAAAACAATGTGATACTAGCACGAAACAGGCACAAAGGTCAATAGAACAGAATAGAAGACCTAGGCTTAAATCCTTACAACCTCAGCCACTTGGTTTTGATAAAAATGCAAAAAAATACACAGTATCTTTGACTAGTAATTTTAAGGAAATTGGATGTTCATGCACAGAATGAAACTAGAACTTTATGCCTCACCCTACACAAGAATAAAGTCCAATTGGAACAAAGACTCAAACTCTGAAACTGATGGAACAGAATGTAGGGGATATGCTACAGTGTATAGACAGTGTATAGGCTTCCTAAATAAGATTCTGAGAAACGGTACCTTATGAAACTAAGAAGCTTTGGTACAGCAAAGAAAACATTCAGTCAAGTGAAGAAACAGGTCACAGAATGGAAGAAAATCTTTGCCAGATTAATCCAACAGAGGATTAATATTTAGAGTATATAAAGATCTCAAGCAGGGCAGTGGTGGCACACACCTTTAATCCCAGCACTTGGGAGGCAAAGGCAGGCAGATCTTTGAGAGTTTGAGGCCAGCCTTGTCTACAGAGTGAGTTCCAGGACAGCCGAAGTTACAACAGAGGAAGCCTGTCTCAAAAAAAAAAAAAAAAACAAAAAACCAACAACAACAAAAACCAACCAAATGAACAAACAAAAAACTCAAAAGAAACAAAACATAAGGAATGCAATAACCCAATTATAAATATATGGCCACAGATCTGAACAAACAATTCTCAAAATTAAAAATATAAATGTCTACAAAACACTTTAAATGTATTCAATGTCACTAGCCATCAGTGAGATCCAAATTAAAATTTCTTTGAAGTTCTATCTAACCCCTACCAGAATGGATGGTCATAATTAAGAAACAAAATAACAACAAATGCTGATGAGGATGTGGGAAAAGAGGAATCCTTATTCATGTGGGAGTGCAAACTGATACAGCCACTTTGCAAAGTGTAGAGATTTCCCAAAAGACTAGAAATGGTGAAGTTTTAAAAAATAAGTAACACGCACACACATACCACACCACACTCACACACACACACACACACACGCATACACACACACACTCACACACACACACACACACACACACACCACATGCACACATGCACACACATGCACATACAGCAATGGTGCTGGACACATTCCTGGACATTAAGGTGGTGAAGTTCCCCATATGCTACCCATGAGTTGCTAGCAGTAATCCAACTGGAATCAGGCACCACCTGCTATTGCTTTTCTGTTTAACATAAAATCTTGACTGAATACAAACACCCGCTTCTGCCAGTCACTACTCCCTTTTCTACCCCCAATACCCAACTTCAATAGACTTGAGAGTTGCACTCAAATCAGTTTAATGTTATTCATGTGGTGCTCAGCCTACAAAATCATAGTTGAATTTTTTAAAATTTCTTATGTAAGCATGCATCAGTAGAGATAGGAGTATAGGAGTATAATCTAAAGGAGCAAAGAGTTCTGCCTAATGGTGGTTTTTGTATATTTCCAGCTATGGCTAATATTGTAGATCAGCACTGTGATGGTTATTCTTGGATGCCAAACTACATCTGGAACAAACTAAGATCCAAATGTCTGGGTACATCTTGAGGAATATTTTTTAATTAAACCATTTGAAGTGAGAAGACCTACTTCTAATCTGGATCTTTTGAGGTGGGAAGATCCATCTTTAATCTGGGCCATGCTTTCTGCTGGTAGCCTACATAAAGGACATGGAAGAAGGACATTTGTTTTCTTTGCCTGCTTACCCTTGCTCTTGCTAGAAAGTCCCAGCATTAGAGCCTACTTCTTCAGTACGCTGGAGTATACTGAAGACCAACTGAGTCATTCAGCTTCATGGACCAAACTACTAGATTCTTGGATCTTTCATTGATAGATAGCCATCATAGTTGGACTATCTGGGCCACAGCCTTTAAGTCATTTCCATTCTAATAAACCATACACACAAACACACACACACACACACACACACATTCACACACACACACATGTATTTGTGTATTCATTTTAACCATTATTTTCCTCTAGAGAATCCTGACTATGACAAGCACTCAAAAAGCACACAGGCACAGTGGCATTTGAAGGAAGTATATGGCACTTTATGCCAATTGTCAAATTGATAGGATATAGAATCACCTTGGAAACAAATCTCTGGGCGTGTCTGTGAGTAGTTTTCTAGATTAGGCTGAGGTGGCAAGAGCTATTCTAACTGCTGGAATGAATAAATAGGAGTAAGTGAGCTGCATAGGAGCCTTCACCACTCCCAGTTTCCTGACTGCAGATGCAATGAAGCTGATTGGCTCTTCCTCTTGCTGCTGTGACTTCCCTGCCGTGAAGGCCTGTACCCCCAAATCGGGAGCCAAAAGAAACCCTTCTTTCTTCATACTGCTTTGGTTGTGTATTTTGTGACATCATGACAATTAAAATACAGCACAAGTGGACAGTTTCTAACCAATTATTTCAGTTGATAGAAGACCCTGTGTTTATCCACCATGAACACTGAGATACAGTATGCACTTGAAATGTCACATCTGCATACAGAAAAAAAGGTGGGATCTGGTAGAGATTTTAGCAGAATGGGTGCAGACCAGGAGAGATGGGAATTGGTCTGCTGGACTTGAAACTAATTTTAGCTTTATGAATATATGCATTTTTGGTCAGTCCTTAAAAAGGGGATGTTTAAATTCTGCAAGGTTACAAATACATTTTCTTCCTCTGAATGTTTAATCGGCACAATGCTCCTGTTTAATTAAGGAACAACCGCTCATCTGTGCAAAGGGAACACTGTTGCTGAAGCAGAGAGGAGATTCCTGCAGCCTTCTGGCAGGAAGGAATGCAACTGTTGCATAGCTTTCAATACATTTTCCTTGTATAGATTGAACAAAATGGGAAAATTCACCATAAAATGGTATAAGACAGAAAGGACTAAGAAGACTTGAGGATTTGGGGACTGTACAGGAAGTGCTTAGTCTGTATGACTCTGCTGAGAACCTGCAGAACAGAACTGAACATTCCAACAAGAAGTGTTTGTGGGGACCAGTGAAGTAGAGGACAGGCTTGGACTGGTAAATATGGGGTAGAAGGGTGACAATCACATGGAAAGATGTGACAGTGTAGGTTTGGAAATCAATAAGTTGCAATAAGGGGGTCATTGATGCCCTTAAAGGTTAAATTTGGTCATAATTTTCATTTCACTATACTTAAAAGCTTTATCTAAGCAGAATGATTTATATTTTTAAGTTAGAAAAAACAATAAACAATATTTAAAGGAAAAGAACATGCATCCTAATTAAAAATTGGTAAAAGATAAGTGTTTATCACCTTTATCTAAAGGCTGCATTGAGATGATAATAAAAGCTTTTTATTTTGGGGGGGGGGAAGTGGGGGAAGAAGAATGAGAATGAAGATGAGCACACTAGTAAATGAGAATTCAAGAAATTTCTAGAAGGTAAGAAGTGGTTGAAAGTTATGGTGGTTTGAATGAAAATGGCCAATGTAGGCTCACATGTTTGAATACTTGGTTCCTAGTGGTGAAACTGTTAGGGAAGTATTAAAAGGTGTATCCTTGGGAGAAGGTGTGTCACTGGAGGTGGGCTTTCAGATTTCAAAGCCAACAGCATTCTTAGTCAATTATTCTTTCTTTCTGCCTCCTACTTGTGGATAAGGATGTAAACTCTCAGCTGCTTCTCCAGAATCATGCCTGTCCACTGCTGTTATGCTCTCTACTATGAGAGTCATAGAATCACCGTCTGAAACTATAAGCCCAATAAACTCTTCCTTCCATAAGTTGCCTTGGCCATGGTACCTCTTATCTGCAATATTATAACTAAGACAGAGGTCTACAGACAAATGGGTGTAAAAGGTACAGCCTAGAAAATTTTCTGAGAGTCTATAGTTGGTAGTGCAGTCACAAGCCTAGTGGGGCTGAGTCCCAGGAATGATGAAGCTGAGGAATGAGAGAAGAGGTAATGTGGTTAACACTATATATACTGACTGTCCCATTTACCTCCTTACCTCATTAGAACACGATTTCCAGAACCCTCTCTTAAATGTTTTGAACAAATCAGAAAAAATCGTAACCTCTGTTAAAGTCTTTTGACTCCCCAGGAAAAGTTGTTCCTTGTGGTGTCATTCATTGCTATTCACCTCATCAGCCATAAAACTAGCCTTTGAGTCCACTCCACCCATCTGTCAGGTCCATTTTCTAGGGAAGGAGAAAACAAGTGGTGGGGAGGGGACCCCTTCCTACGGATCAGAGGCGGGAGCACATATACTTTCTTCATTAAACAAGAGTTCTTAAAGGAGACACAAACACATGAGAAAAACCAGTTGTATGAAAGAGAAAGACCACAATTTCTAGAGAAAATAGGCATAATTAAGGAAACACAATGGGACTTTCAAAATCCCTCCAACACCCCAAAGATATTTGAAAATGCATTAAATCCACAAACCAAAATCAAATTGCTGTGAAATGGGAGCACAGAGCTAGAGAGCCTACAAATGAAAAAAATAATTGCTTGTACATAAACTAGGAAATCTAAAAAGTGTGGAAAATATGAAAAAAATAAAATTGAAAGATGTGTTAGGCATAGAAGCTTACCTTAAGGTACCATCCTCTGAATTAATGAGGAGCCAAGAAAAATAGATCTTAATAAAACCAGTGTGTGCTCATTTGCTAGTCTGGCAGGGCAGAGTTCCGCAGGCTGCAGGACTTCACACATAGGTATGAAACACCCTAGAGATTGGGAGGATGGAAGAGCAATGCCGATGAGCAGATGGCATGTGTCCTTCTGAGGACAGGTGGGAGATTGTTCCTGGGTCTCTTATGGCTTTGGGAAGGTTGATTTCTTCCCTACTCCTTGGCTTGTGGAAGCATCACCCTAGCCTCTGTCCTCTTCTCAGCAGTATTCTCTGCTGATGTCCATTTCTGTGTCTAGGTTTCTCTTTGTTATAAGGATTCGGTCTTCGAGGAGTAGAGGTCACACTAAGCTCTGTCATTTGCAAAGGCCATGATTCCAGAAGGTATGGGTGGACAGGATTCCAACAACTTTTGTCGAAAAGACTACAATTCAAATCACAACAGGGTGAAAATTCCTTTAAAAATTAATAGAAAATATCCTAAAGATAAAGTTAGACACGAGTCATTGACCTGAGAAAGCATATTTATGTAATTTCTAAACAAAAAGATTAAATAAAGTCCCCAACCTTCCAGAAAGGATAAAAATGTGACTTCAAGGGAACAAGAATTAGACTGTCACAAGACTGTCATGGTGGATGTTGGAAATCAGTGACCAGAAGCACTGAAAGTCTAAGGGGATTTTTTAAACATCTTATTCTTTCTTTAAAATCGAGGTATGACACTCACAGTGATGGACACCCGTCTGTACTACTATACAGACCAATATGCGCTTTATTTCCGTCACCCAGAGTGACCTCTTACACTGCCCCACTAATCTGCAGCAATGTTCTCCTCTACCTAAGTAATGACTTCTATCACAGTAGACATGTTTTCCTGTTTATAAATCTTAGTAACAAAAGTCGGTCAAATAGCATACACTCCTTCTACCTTGTATCTTTCTCTTAGTATGATTGTTTGAATATTCACACAAGATGTTGGGTAGATCTGTAGCTCATTCTCTTCAGTTGCTGAGTAGGAAGAGTTAAGGTGAGCACTAATACCTTTATGTTTACAGGACAGATCTAGTCAAGATCCTGAGTTACACTAATGGGAAGTAAAGGAAGAAAGGTAAAGTTAGAATGTGAGTCCCATGCAGAAAAGACTAGGATTTTGTTGTTTTGCTATTTTGCTTTTCCATATACAGAAGTGGTAGGGTCTCATTATTGCTATGTCTGTGGCACACAGAACAGTATTTGGGCACAACTTGCCCTTGATGCCAATTTGTTGGGTGAAGTATATACTTAAAGTTACGCATTGCAGTTACAAGGATACAATTTGTTCCCTAACATTTGACTGAGACATCTTTGTTCATTCTTTCAGAATGCCAGGTGTGGGGTCCCTGACCTAGGCTTCATCCCAGGGAAGACATATTCATGTGTCTCTCATTCCAGTCTCTTCTCACTATCCCTTGTTCTCTTAGTTCAGCTCAGCCTCATCATCCAAACTCCAAACTGGTTGTGGCATGGAAGGAGCTGTTGTATGCATTACTCCATCTCCTGGTGTTCAGTGACCTGGGAGCCTGGATGTGCCCAGTGACCTGCATGCATCTGCTTCAAGAAGAGGACCTGACATATATTCAGAATGAGACTTGAATTTTAGACACACTGATACTTAAAAAGGTTTGTTCAATAAATCAAAGCAACCAGGAGGTAGCATCAGGTAAAATACTTTTTTATCATTTTAGATCATGGACCTGCCACTTTAAGACACTCATCACTCTAAGAGACCAGATCTGAAGTCTGGGGAAATCAGGCCACTATTCCTTGTAGTTTGTCTCTTGAGACAAAGAACTAATAACTCCTACTGTGAGCACATGGATGTCTGTGAGGGAAAAGCAGCCCTCAAAGGGCATATGTGCCAGAAAATTCCTTGTTCAAGGGATTTCTCTGAAACTTTCTCTGAAAGTTTCCTGCCATGATGTTCACAGTGGCAATTTGTCCTATTCTTTCACTTTAAGCTGTCTCTCCTCGTGTCATCATGAAATCTATAATATTCTCCCACTTCAAGGCCCCATCATGCTGCCTCGAATGTCTCTCCTATAAGTTCCTTCCATTCCAGTGCCCAATCGGGGCCCCATGGTCCAGACTTCTTCTCCTAAGAAAGCTCACTTCTAAAGGGTCATTTTATATTGACTCTTTTATCAAACTCATCGCTGTGGTTTCTAACATTTAGTTGTTCTGTCAAGAAATAAGAAAATGCCTTGCAAATTTCAATTTGACTCTGCCCACATTTTAAATTTTGATTTAAGATGAAGGGACTTGCTGTGTTGATTTTAGGAATTGACTCACATGGGCAAAGCCTTGGAAAGAGTCAGGAGTAAAACAGAATGCTTAGGCAGAAAATCTCTGAGACCTTCCTCTCACATTACAGAGAAAGAAAATGGGAATCCAGAGAGGTTTACAGCCCTGGTTGAGATCCAAATGCTAACAAGGCTGGAAGTAATAGTCAGAATCTCCTGATCCTTGCCAACTGTTCTTTACACAAAATCATTTCTCTCGTTCTTTTGGATGCCCAGTCATGGATAGCTAAAA
Organism: Cricetomys ansorgei; assembly: GCA_026225945.1. Lineage (NCBI taxonomy): Eukaryota > Metazoa > Chordata > Mammalia > Rodentia > Nesomyidae > Cricetomys > Cricetomys ansorgei. The sequence goes on along the minus strand of JAMJFZ010002601.1, from coordinate 4,179,335 downwards.
GGTAATGACTTGATTTTTATTGACTCATTTGAAAAACATGATTTTTGCCATCTTCACATTGATCCTGTGAATAAATAACATCTTTAAGGAAAAACTGGAATTATGCATATCAAGGAGAGTATGTAAGAGGGTAATGAGGTGGGATGGGAGGAAACTCTGCTGATAGATGGCTTACCCCGGCAGAGGACTGAGAGAAAGCTCTCACTGGGATTCCACGTGCACTCTCTGAACACATCTCTACTGCACGAAATCCGGTTTGAGTTAGGAATCATTATGAGTAGGCTAATATATAAAAAGTGTCTAACTCAATCTAGAAATTCATTTTAAGAAGTTGTTTAAAATTCATTCATTTCACTACATTCACAACTTTTTCTTTTAACCCAGACTTCATTTAAGGAATAAAGGCACCCATGGGAAGCAGAAGTTTGTTTTGTAGCCTGCTTCTGTTCACCAAAGAAAGTCGGAAACATGACCAAGCCTGCCTGGGTGGAGGAGTAGGCTCGGTGGCAGCAAGTGGCGGTAACAGATGGATGTTTCAAAATATGTCATTGCTACAACAAGTTTTAGACCGTATAAGTGAAGTATTTATTCAAGAATTATAAACATTAAGTTTTAACATTTTAAGTTTATTTGTATGCATGGGCATGCATGTATACCACGATATGCATGTGGAGGTCAAAGGACTTTTCTCTCCTTCTACTATACATAGGTGTTGTGGGAGTTTATTTTTAGTTACGTATAAAATAATTGTTTTGTGCACTGTTTGGAAAAGGACTGCCTAGGTATAGGTATTTTTTATTGTTTTCAGGTATTGGTTTGATATAGGGGATGTTTGATTGCTCATGGTCTGCACCTGCTATCAATAGAACACTGAGTTCTCTATCAATAAAAACACCTGAGCTCAGATGCTTAGGGTTCCACTATTCAGTATGACACTTGCCATGATAGTGGTTCCTTCTGCTGAGGTCTGGCAGGGTTTGTGCCTATGAATATGCCACCACCACTGTGTCTTCCTCGGTGAGCCACCCCATAGAGGTACTGCTACACATAGGTCCTGAGGGTTGAACTTGGGTCATCAGGCTTGGAAGCAAGTTCCTTTATCCACTGAGCCAGTTCACTGACCCATATTTTTTCGATTAAAAAACTAAACCTGGTTGAATCTTGAAAGTAAAGTTTGGGGAAGCACAATGAGCTGTTTTATTTCTATGCTGCTTGGGCTATGATGGCCTGAGACACTGTAAGGAAATTTCTGTAGTCACATTCTAAGGAGCTAGTTTAGCAGAGGCACCCAGTCTTTTGCTGGCCCCTCTGCCACTTTGCATCTTATTTAACTTAGCTGTGAGTAGGCTGTGCGGCCCCAGACAGAAAGCTGCACTTCATTACAGGCAGACTGCTGCCCTGATAAGCTTTGTTCTTTCCCATGTTTTTTCAATAAAGCCTGGCTTCTTGCTTCACTATCTCCACCCCCCCAATTCATAGAAATGCCAAAATTACACTCATGTTTCCAACTATAAAGTTAACATGACCAGCAAGAGAGGAAGCTGTCTGCTTCCCAGTGCTTGCCTTTGCTGTGGGTTTTTAACACACGAAGCCTTTAATAAACCTGCCGCATGCAGTATTTCATTTCCTTTAGATGAGACGCTACCTCACTGAGTCCACACACCCTTGCCCTTGCTCACAGCAGCAGTCACACCACATGGAACCTGCCCAGGTGGTGTCCCACCTCTTCATATGAAAGCCCACATTTTAAGGAAACAGATGTAGTAATTAAATTTTAAATGGCATATGTGGCTGCTTCCCTCTAAAATAGAAAAGTTGTGGATTTATGTGATAATAGGAGAGGCCAATATCTCTACAGGGTCTACACATGCTGGATGAGATTTTTAGCTCTAGGACTCATCTCCTCCTCCTCCTCCTCCTCCTCCTCCTCCTTCTCCTCCTCCTCCTCTTCCTCCTCCTCCTCCTCCTCTTCCCCCTCCTCCTCTTCCTCCTCCTCTTCCTCCTCCTCTTCCTCCTCCTCTTCCCCCTCCTCCTCCTCTTCCCCCTTTCTTGCTCCCATTGTTTGGACTCCATGCTTACCTCTCCAACAACAATAAATATCTCTTTTTCTTCTTGGAACGCATATGAAATTTAGAGATGAGCTTCTAACTCTTTTGGATACCAAGAGTTTATTAAGTGGTGGATAGAGTGGAGGGTATATTTTCAGAAACAACTTTCAAAGAAAGGTGGTAAATTGGCATTTTGCAATCTACACAAAGTTTGAAAAGGCAAAAGCTAAAATAGTAGTGCTGAAGTGCTGAGAATTTCAGGGCTCATAGAAATTGGTTACGGGGGGTGTGTACCCAGGAGGGGGCCTTTAATTTATTCTTCTAGTCACTTCTTTCCCATTTGCATGGGCAGTAACTAGACTGCATGCTGCCTGCCTGTCTCAGTTGAGTTTCTATTGCTGTGCTAAGACATCATGACCAAAATCAACTTGGGGAGGAAAGGGTTTATTTCAGCTTACAAGACTCAGGTTACATACACTCCATCACTGAGGGAAGTCAGGCAAGAACTGAAGGCAGAAGCTTGGAGTCAGAAACTGAAGTACAGGCCATGGAGGAATGCTGCTTACTAGCTTGCTCCCTGTGGCTTGTTTGTCCTACTTTCTTATACACCCCAGGGCCACTTGTCCAGGGGTGGCACCACCCACAGTGGGCTGGGTCCTCTCTCATCAACTATTAATTAAGAAAATACACCAAGAATTTGCCTCCAGATCAATTTATGGAGGTATTTTTAGTTTGGCTCCTTCTCAGATAGCTCTAGCATGTGTCCATGTGGGGTGGGGGTGGGGCAACCAACCAGGCCATCTTACAGCCAGGACCATCTGTGAAATGTGGGCAAAGGAAACCATTAATATCTCTCTGACTCTGCTTCCCTCTCTGCTTTGGAGGAAACAAGGAGGACAAGGAAGAGAATTTGGAAGGTATAGGGTGGGTTGGAAGGAGCAAAAACACTGTGGGGTTGTAGTACTCATTATGTATGTTTTAAACCTCTGTGGATGTATTAGGGTTGGTTCCCACTCAGGGTAAGTATTAGTTTTTGTTCTTTAAAATAAGCAGCAGAGTGGAAGAGACTCAGTATTTATTCTAACTGGTCTTGCTTCTTTTTAATGGAACAATTTCTTCCCATGACATTGTTTCTCTTATTTCCATGTTCCCCAACCCACTAAGAAGACGTGGGCTAATCATTTTCAAAGAAAGGCTTGAGCAACAACCTCTGTATGCCTCAGACAGCATGAATGGGGACAGCATCTTTTGGTACCCCAGTTTTGTTTTGTTTTTGCTTCTTTGGAGTGTGAGGGTAGGAAATATGTTAAGACAGAAATGATTAGCAATGTTGTAAAAAAAAAAATACTTGGACTGCTTTTATATGGCTTCCTTGGTAGGCCTTTCTCTCACCCTTAGCAGCAACATGAAGCAAAATGAAAGACTCAGTTTGGACAGAGAAATGTCTCCAGAGTTTCAAGACATGAGTATTTTATTACAGCAGTGTGAGACTCATCATTCTGGCAAAGGTTCAGGCAGATCTCATTTGTTCGTACTTCAGCAAAAAGAATAAACATTGCAATTTACCAATCCCATTTGTTTCTCAAAAAATAATAAAAGGAAAAGAAAGACTAATTTTGTAGTAAGTACCCATAATTTACAGAATATGAATGTTATTCATTAAAAGAATTACAATTGTTTCATGGATTGCTAAGAAAAATGCTGTTGGTAAAATTACCTAACACTCTACTCTCACTTAGAGTTTTTATTTTCTACGTATTGAAAGAACTATTTTAGACTTATTTAGGCACAGATTTTTATGATATAGCATACTGGTACTTCACTAAACTGAGCAAACATAAATTAAGTTGATAAAGATATTCTTATCTTTAGTATTCAGATACTTTCTTAAAAACTTTTCATCTCAAAGCAGTTATGTTGTTTCTCCTCATTGTCTACAGTGTCCTGGAGGTTGGTGACTGTTAGATTTCACTAAAACGTGTTACCATCACCTTCTTTGGCAGTTCCATCATCCAACTACCTTTCTCCTATGGCTGTGCATAGAGCACACCCTGACTGTTGCCTCAACAACAAGGATTCTGAGGCACCCCATTTCAGAAGGAGAAAACACAGGGGAGAAACAACCATGTCTTAGAACAGACATTTTGTCCCAAACTTGTGATCTGACAAGTATAGTAGTAAGTTGCTGTAGCAGCTCAGCAAGGAGACACAGAGGCATTCTCTCAAATGGGTGAACTCTTCCAGACTTCAGCAAACCACCATCATGGCCAGCGCCATCCTCGACAGTGGAACCCTGAGTGCCCCAGCTGAGGTGTTTTTATTGATTCAGAACTCCTTAGGTGTTCTACTGATAGCACATATATATCATTAGCAATTAATCATCCCCCACATAAATCTAACACCTGCAAATAATACAAAATGCCAAGACCTAGGGAGCCCCTCACTCAACAGTGCACACAACAATTAGTTTACATAACTAACTATAAACTTCTACAAGTCCCCTTTTTCTGTATAAGACCAAAAAATAGCTTTATCTCTACAACAGAATTTAACACTACACCAGCAAAACTATTTACAAGAGGAAAAATCACAAGGGTTGCTGATGTACATAACCAAATGAAACTAAACATCTATCAAGCTTTTCACAATGCCTTTGGACAGCACAAAAACATTATCAATGTCCAATTATCTGGAATTCACTCATGGTCTTCTGGGATCCTTCAAAGGGATTTGATTACTTCTCTGGATTTGCCCTCTGAAGCACACACAGCTTGTCCTCCAGGCTCCTGCTGGCTCCATTCCACTACTGCTGCTGTTCTTGGTAGTAATCCCATGGTACTGGCACCTTCAGAATGTTGGGTCTTCTGCTGTAACCAGGCTGTACTTTCACCAATAGCCTCTTCTGGGCTCTCTTCATGGTGCCAAGCCTCAACTTCTCTCCAAAGACCCCTTTGTGCCTTTAAAACTAGGAACATCTGGGTGATTCTAATAGTATCAAGTTCGGCTACCAGCACAAGATACAACCTCAGGCAGTTCTAGAAGACAGCTTCTGTGTGCTGACACTGAAAAAACAATTTCCAGATTTTAAGATAGAGTCTGGTTTGCAGGAAAAATAATAGATAATCTTGTCTACAGGAAGGGCTCCCTTTTGGGGTGGAATTCTCATCACCATAGCAGATGTGTCTTGCCAGGACCATCTCACCTCAGGATTGCACAAAACAAAACAAAACAGACTCTGCGAGGTCTGGAGTTTCTTTTTCTTTCTTCCTTGTCTTCACGTTGGATTAGCAAGTATGATGTTGTGCCCCACATAGCAGGAGCCATTTGCAGCAGTATGGGCTCATCAAGGATGACAAGGAGGCTTAGTTAGATGTAAGCCCTGACAGATCTTAGCAGAGGAAGCCACCATCATGGCAAGTGCCATCCTTGACAATGGAACCCTGAGCATACCAGCTCAGGTATTTTTATTGATTCAGAACTCCTCAGGTGTTCTACTGATAGCACATGCAGATCATTAGCAATCAAACATCTCCCACATAAACCCAACACCTGCAAACAATGCAAAACACCAAGACCCAGGGAACCCTTCCCTTAACAGAGCACAAAACAATTATTTTATACATAACTAAAAATAAACTTCTACAACAGACAAGGTCCTTCCATATTTCTCTCATAGTTTGCAATAGGCATTAATTGATCTTTGACATTTGTACTTTGATACCGTAATCCAACTATAAGACTCATTTGCATATCTAACAATTTATCCATGTGCCCATTTGTACAATACATTTATTGAAATCCACCTTTTCTTAGATGTGATGGAAGAGTCTGATAATACAAATAGAGTTAATGTAGGATCTTGTCCTTTAAGAAATTCCCCCCAAAAGTAGGAAATAGATTTAAACCCAGTAGTGATAATAAGGTGTCATCAGCCAAATAATAATGGCATGTAATAGGCATTTGCTACAGAAATTATAACTTAGATTACGTGCACTAAACAATCAGTACAACTGTGGTAGAGGCAGATCACAGACAGGGCATCTACGGAAGGGGAGACAGGTTGTCTCTTCCATAGCAGGACTTACACATGCATTTCTAGCCATACTGACTTGTGTTCAGATTTGTTAGAACCACAACTTCCCACTTTGGTTGGTCTATTATATTAGAAAGTGAAGAAACTCCCATCTCTTTTATAGATACCCCAAGATTGAAGAACTGTATCCTTAAATAAGAAGTTGAGTTCAATAACAGCAAGCCCTTGGTACAGAAGAGGCTTGAGACATGTGAGTTACAGCCAAGAGACCTGAACTGGGTGTGCCCCTGACCCCCAAAGCAGCCCAGTCATAGAACCAATGACATTGTCACAGAGGTTTATGTTGGAGCTGGTATGCAAGGAATAATGTGAGAATTTTAAGGCAGGCATACCACCATGACTGGCTAGGCACCAACATCGTATTTACAGTGAGTTCCCATCAATGACTTTAAGGTGAAATATTTTTCTTTCTTGTTTCAATTTATTTTTACTAAAGGATACTCAACATTTTTTTTTCCAGAGAGAACTGAGGATCCTAGGTTCAGTTAGCTAGTGGTGAGGGGTAAAGGAGACTTTTGACTTGAACCTAATCTTTCTAATTCCAAATTTCTTAAGAGGCCCATTGGTATCTGGCGGTAAGATGATTCTTTCTCTCCTGAATTCATAAACTGCTAACAAAAGGAAGGCCAGAATTTTCTCTAATCTTCATTTGTCTGGCATTGTGGTTTGAATATGAAACGGCTCCCATAGGCTCGTGTATTCGAACACGCTGTACGCAGTTGATAGGACTGTTTAAGGAGGTTATGCAACTTTTAGGATGTGTACCCTTGCTGAGAGAAGGATGTCACTAGGGGTCGCTTTTGAGGTTTTATAGCATGGCCTTCTTCCTGTTCTCCTTGTCTGCATCCTGTGTGTGGTTGGAATGCCATCAGTCTGCTTCCCTGATGCCAGGCTGGCCTTGCACTCACTGTCCTGCAGTCCCCACCGTGAAGAGCTATATCCCCTCTGAAAGGCAATCCAAAACTTCCTTAAGTTGCTTTTCCTCAGGACATCTTATCACAGGGACAGGAGAGTGGCTAACCAGCTAGCCAGAAGAATGGAGGAAGAGATACCAAAGGTAGAATGGGAGGACTTGAGCTCAGTTTCCATCCATCACATTTCCTGGGGGTGGGGGTGGGGCGCCACATAGAGAGCAGTTAAACTGCAGCAGCCATTTCACCATTTCACTTCCCTGGGCTTTTTGCTCAAGCTGCAGAACTGCCAGGCAGGGCTCTTGACCCACCTTGCAGAGGCCGGTGCTCCTGCCCATTGCTTTCCCTGCTTCTCTGCACTGCTCTCCTTCACTTTACCAGGGAGCCTCCTATCAGTTAACTGCTGGGAAGAGTGGGGCTGGGCACCAAGACAGTAGCAGCAGGCGTGGTGATAAGTCAAAAAACCAAACCAAACCAAAAGAAATCTTTTCTTGGCTTCTTTTTCATTTCTTTGTCATTTGGTTGTTAGATGTGTTTCAAGGCATGGGAAATGATCTAAACTAAGATCTTATTTAAGCCTCTTGGTTTTAGTTTTGCTATAGATGTTTTACTAGAAAATTCCTGATTAGTAGGTGTTTTCTTGATTTAGTTCCTTTAGCTTAACATTTGTGAGATAGAAGAGTCAAGAAATTGATTCTGAGCCTGTAAGCAAAAATTCAAACCCAAACACCTAGAACAACTCCATTTTGTGACCAATTGTAGTTATTCAATCAACGGGTCAGTATTTAGTAAATATTTGATTGACAAACATAAATAAATAGTGTCCTGGCAGACATTATGCAATGTTTCCATTTATGCAACAGTGGCAAAAATGTTATTGAGGTAATCAACCATTCTATGATAGGATTTGAAGTCCATTCCACAAAAGGGGTTCAATAACTAGGAGTGTTAACTCATTCAAAAGCCCATGGTTGAAGTGGTCATAAGAGTTAGGGATAACTTAATTCTTTTGTTTCTCTAAATGACATAATGTCAAACAACCCTCTAAATATACGTGTTTTTACCCATAGACCACACCTTAGTCTGGGAAATCTCTCTTTGCAGTGAACTGATGAAGTCAAAGGCAGGTAGCAGCACAAGGTGCTAAGAATAAATGACTATTGACTGCTCAGCCCTAAACTCCTCTAAGGTTCAGGGAACATTGCAGAAGAAGGGGAAGAAAATCCATGAGAGCCAAAACATATGGACAAGGGCTACAATGCACAACCATTGCAACCAGAAGCTCTCAACAGCTATGAATGACTGCACTAGGCCTTCAAAGAAATGAGCCCATCAACAACTAGACAAGGATAAAGGAGGCTTTCAGGGGGCCCTATCTCTCACTGCTAAACTATTTCCTATGGGTGGATTCAGGGAAGGGAGGAGTGGTTTCCTTCAGTTGTGTATCCACTTGTAACCCCACTAGGCTCCACTGGATGGTCCCAATCCAGTGGTCAAACAGAAGGCTTTGATTAAAATAAATGGGATACACAACAAAACCAAAACTCATGAATCCGGTATTGGGACAGGTAAGAAACCAGGGTTAGATGGGAGGAGTCGGAGGAGCATAACAAAGGGTATAGTGAACAGAATATATTATATACATATAGCATCTACCACCCACCCACCCCCGTGTGTGTGTGTGTGTGTGTGTGTGTGTGTGTGTGTGTGTGTGAAATTGTCAAAGAACTGATCTAATATTTTACAAATTCTTGGTGCTTTTTTGTCATTACTGGGCTGCTTCATCTGCAGAACCCTTTAGTTCTCTGTATTTCCGGTCAATTGGTCCACTTCCTCCTAGAAACTGCAAATTGCTACTTAGCCTGTGCTAATTCTATTTGCAGGCAAAGCAGACGCACTTCTAAAGCCTTATGCACTATTATGAGATACTTTCATTCAGTGGAATCTAAGATAAACAGGGCATCTTCTTGCCTTTTGACAGCAATCGTTTCTTTGGAAGAACATTCGCTAGGGTAATGTGGCATGAAAATAAAATTACGACAATTGGAAAAGTTTGCAAGCTAAGGAGGGAGAGAAGGCAGAGTCGGAAGGAGGCAATGAGACACTGTAGTTTTGAAAACAGCTTCTGCAACACAATTTGGAAATGCCAGATAGTGAGACATCCCATGGCTGGAGAATAGTTCCATCTGGTCAGAATTGCTAGCACAACTAGACATTATATTTCATGATTAATGTTTCTTACACTGAGGTCCTTCCTTTAATAGTCATGAACACATTTTTGAGAGTTAAAAAGAAGTATTTTGCTTTATGACAATGTCTTCAGAAGAGGGCTAAAATGTTTCTTTAATTTTAAACAATAGCTTGAGCTGACATTTTCAAGTTGAAAGGTTCCTCTAGTGATCTGAAGTGCCTATGTGAAGTTGTTTCACCAAATTAATGTTCCTGAATTATTGACAACCTTTGTAGTCTCCAGGCAATAATTTTAGTTATTTGCCTAGGTAATAATATATGATTAATTCAACTCTATTTTGCACCTTTGACCTGTTATCTTGCATAGTGTATATTCAAAATAAATGAAAGGAAAAGACATATAGGTCTATGAAACCTCATCTAAACATACGGTATAGCTGGTTAATTTACAGTGTGGCCTGGCCCTTGAAGCATACTGTCCCCAGGTCCCCTCATTTGTAAGTCTCCCCTTGCTCTAATTCTTCCCTTCCCTCCTTTTCACTGCTTGTTTTGTGTGGGAAAGGAAGGGTGTGCTTTGTAATTCTGCCAATCAGCTGCAATTACAATATCAGTTCCCATTACTCCAACATTTATTTCAATTCTTCATATTTTGTTGGCTCTGGTTTTATACTAACAACATATGTACACAAAATAATTCCACGTACACAAAACAAGTTCTGTCAGAGCACCTTACTCATCTCTGTCTAACACTGTAACATCGGCAAGGTACCTGTGCTCCAACATTGTGCAAGAGCTAGTAACTCACATTTCTGGCCCACTCTGGAAGTCCTGTCATTTTATCAGAGGAAAATGGCACAACTCTGACTCATACTGGCTTGGTATGGTGATCTGAACCTACATTCTTTGAAATACCATTTATTCAAAACTAGTGACTTCTGTTTGTAGTCTGCTAATCATGGGAGACAACCTAGAGAGACTATGGAATGATTCAAACTTCTCCCATGAAGTAGACTTGGTCAGCAATAATGAGTAGAGCACTGTGGAGTTGCTGGTATGTGACTTATGAGGACAGATAATAAATGACATCTAGATTACTTCTGACTTCTCAATTAGGAAAGAGTCAGGACCATGTACTAAAGCCATGTGGGGCACTTTCTGGAGAAGTTCATGTTTAAGTAACAGCCAGAAGAACTGACTGAGTACACCATCTTAGAACCAGAATGCCAGACCTAGTCAGCTCTTCAGATGAATACCAATTATAATATAAGCATTATATATTATATTATATTATATTATATTATATTATATTATATTATATTATTATTATATCATATCATATTATATTTTACATTATATTATATTATATGTATTATATTATATAGTATTATATAATACAACAAGACCAGGGAAGACCCTCATCCAAAGACCACTCTGCAATTCCTTAGAGACTGTGAGGATAGTGGAAATGTTTTAGATTGTCATATTTTGGAGATAATTTGTTAGGCAGTAGTAGAAATTCATTCACAGTCACTCAATACGGTGCATATTAATTTTTTAGCCAGTTACATATGTGTGAGAAAGAAAATAATGTTCTTTATTCTTCAATTTAATCTCGATTTTAAATTCTAGTTGGTCTGTTGATGGGGAAAAACAACCTTAATCCATGCTGGGTCGAGTCAGTAACTTCAGAGTTTAACTCAGTTAGTTTAACACATTCTCTCTCACTCCCCATTTGCATAAGCATAGTATATACAATTGGGGAAGGAGGTTATAACTCACTTGCATGGTAGTGAGAATGCATGCAGGTATCTGTGGTCTTTTTAATCCATTCTCAGCAGCTGCCACTAAGATAGCAAAGGGAAAGCATGGTTGTAGGTATATTACTAATAAGGGATATAAAGACAGACTTCCAATATTTTTTCTAGGTCAATGCTTTTCACTGTTTTATCAGCTCTAAAATTTCATTAAAATCCAGGGGAATTGTACAGGGCATAGAACAAGCCAATAAAATCCCACTTAAAATTCTATGGCTTCTTGTGGAGATAGAAGGCCAATTTTAATTTAAACGTGTGGATCCTATGGAAGACCTTTCCTTTGCTATATATTATGGGCTGCCCCATGAAGGTTTATTAACACCCAAGATCTGCTTCAGAGGGGTGGAATGCAAAGGAAACTCTTTTAGCATGAGTTGATTCTTTCAAAGGGAGGCCTGTGTGGAGTTTACAGCGAATGCCTGAAACTTCTATTATTAATTAAATTTATTTTTGATAGCATTTTTTATCTTTTTGGAGTAACGGCCACTGGTCTATCCTAGAACCAAATACAAATGTGATAAATGACAAAACCTGTCAGTAATAGAATTTTGGCTTATTAGCTACCAGGATGGGAGTTATCATGTAGCGAATCACCATTTTAAATGGGGTTGGCCCAGGACTTGGAAATAGCTTCATCTCTGGCAGACAGCCAGGACAAGCCAGAAAGTGACATGCCTTCCTATGGGGCAGCCCAGAAACAGAGAGTGCACACCTCCACTACACTGCCTGGGAAGACTTTCCTTTCAATTTCGAGCCTTTGTCTTGTTTCAGACTAGAATTTAAATGGCTTTCATCATGTCCTATGTTCAATTATATCTCCAGGTTTGGACCATTTTGTCAAAGTAACAGCCTGGAACGCATCCCTGCTGCACAGTTCCCCTTTTATTTTTATCACGGCAAAGCAATTCACTTGTTAGCCTCTATAATTCCCACACAAGCTGAAAGATGACCCCGATACATTGAGAGGACGATAATGGGAGAAACCTGATCCTTTTGTCAGAGAGAAACTTTCATGGCTCATTTGTCCTTTCTAGTTCTCTTGCTATTAATTTCAGGGTTATTGGTACTTGTTTAAAAATAACAAGCTTCAAACCACAGTATCATTCAGTTTGTAGATGCCTCTATATTTTTCTAAAATGTACACACACACACACACACACACACCACACACACACACACACACACACACACACACACACACACAGATAGGGAGAGAGAGGGAGGGAGAATTATTTATCCATTGTGATGTTGTTTTATAATTTTATTTTATTAATTCTGATGTATTTTTTGGAATGTGAAATCAAGTAATAAAGGGATGTCATGGCATATTACAAAAACGTAACGACAGCTGGAATAATCACATCGAGTCTTGAGATGACGACCAAACCAAAGAGAAGTGAAGAAGACCGTGTGGTAGGAAAGGCTGTAACTGAAGTTTTAAAATAAGAATATGCCTATTGTAGGTCACATGTAAAATCAGTTTGGAAAGCAAATATAAATTTTGATGTTTGAGACAAAGTGAAAAGCTAAGACAATGAGGACAGTGGGTGTAATTACCCTTGTAACAAATGACATGCTGAATTGTGGAAGGTGCCAATTACCTTGTCTCTTTGAATTTCCACCGGACTGTTGGGGACATTCCATGAAATGTAATCTTAGGGTATTCTACTCACAGTCAGGAAATTTGACTCTGAGAATAAGGACATCTCATTCTCCAGAATAGTCTTCATTATGGTCTTCCAGCACCATAGAAATGTTTCTTGATACGGGGATGTTCTTATTCCCCCATGGGGGCCACACAAGGTGTCTGGAAGTAGGTAGGAGGGCTACAGTTTGTGGTCCGTGATAGACGTCAAGGTCGGAGAAGATTTGCACTTCTCTTCCAGGCTATAGTCTTAGACTGGAGCTTTTCAGTACAGAAGGCTCAGCCAATCCTATTTTCTTCACTGTTGATATCAAAAATATCTGTGAGTGTCTATGTACTATTTGTCTCTATGAAAATCCTACAATCAACAAATAGTATGAGCTACAAACAATACACAAAATCCTAGAAAATATAGACTTACACATTACTTACAAGCATAATACTTTCTCCAAAGCATAGAAGTAAAGAACCTAAATAAAACGATGACAAAATCAGAGGCAGTTAGATTAGAGACAGCTGCAGCTGATTTCTCCCTGAAATACAAAGGGTGATCTAAGACATTTTAAGTGTGATTAACCACATCAGTAAATCATTTAATACAATTACTCTAAAATATAATTAATATAATTCACTCTAAAAGTAAATTATTCATTAATAGAAGAAAGTATCATGTATGGGGTGTTTTATCGACTTGTTCATTATTAATTATACAAACTGAAGTTTTCACCAATACACTTTCATAAATACATACAATATACTTTCATCATTTTTCTCATGCTCCCTCTCCTCCACTTCTCTTTCCATATCCCAAATAGTTCCCTTTATGCTTTCTTCTCCATGTTTATTCCCTTAAATCGCACATGTAAGAGAAAATATGCAACACTTCTTCTGTGAGACTAGCTGATTTCACTTCAAATGATCCCAGCCTTCTTATTCATTTCCCTGCAAATGACAGAATTTCATTCTTTATAGCTGAATAAAACTCCATTGTGTATATGTCATATTTTTTTTTATTCATCCCTTATTGAGATGAGCCTGGGCTGGTCCCAAAACCTTGGCTGTTATAAAGAATATAGCAGTAAACATGGGCATGCTGTTATCTCTACTGTAAGTTGACTTTGACATTTTTTTTGTTAGTATTGTGGTAGCAACCCTGTCATCTTGGCATATGCAGGAAGAGGGAAGCTTAACGAGGATTTGCCTCCACCAGATTGGCTTATGGTGGGTCAGGGGGCATTTTCTTGATTGCCAATTGATGAAGGAGGTCTCAGCCCATGGTGGGCAGTGGCATCCCCTGAGAGATGTGCTGTTTAAGAACAGTAGCAGAGCAAGCCAGAGCAAGCAAGCTGGTAGGCAGCATTCTTCTGTCTGTGCTTCAGTTCCTGCCTCCAGGATCTTGTCTTGAGTTCCTGCTTTAGCTTCCCTTGATGATAGACTATAACCTGTGGGATGTAATAACACCTTTCCTCCCCAATTTGCTTTCGGTCAGTGTTTTATCACAGCAACAGAAACTAAACCAGGACATATATGTACCTATAAATAACATGGCTGGATCAGATGGTAGTTTATTTTAAAATGTTCAAGGGATGCCTGTACAGATTGCCATAGCAGCTTGACTAATTTACATTCCTACCAACAGTGCCCAAGTTTCCTTTTCTTTGCACATCTTTACCAATATTTGATGTTTTGGGATTTCTTGATGGTAGCCATTCTGTCTGAAGTAAGATGGAATTTCAATGTCTTTTTTAACTTTGTGATTACATTTTTAATTGTTTTAGTTGGCATACAAAATAGTGAATTTCTTTATAACATTTTATAGGTAAATATCATTGTACTTTGCTCATAGTCACTCTTCTGTTATTCTCCCTTATCCTCTTCCCCCTCACTGCCTTCTGCCCCACAGATAGTTCCACGGTCCCCAAACCCATCTACATTCATGTCACAAATGAATACATACATGCACACATACACATGTGCACACTCTCACTCACACACATATACATTTAAATCTAGATTCTATATACGAAGGAAAACACGCCATTTGTTTTTCTGAGTCTGGTTTGTTTCTCTTAACAAGATGATCAGCAGAGAATGTTTCTTTCTCACACTTCTGGATCCTAGAAAACTCAAAGTCAAAATACAGTGTCTGGTGAGATCTTGTTTTCTGGTCCTCAGTGGTCTTTTCCCTGTATTGTATCCTCCCATGGGCCAGGGGCAAGTGTTGTCTTTGCCTATTCATGAGGACACAATCCCTTTGGTGAGGGCCCAGCCCCCAAGACCTCATGACTTCCTCTCCAAGGGCTTCAGCTCTTAATACTGTACCCTTGTGGGTGACGATTCTCTCCCAGCATATAAATCTGGACGGTTGTATAAGCAATCGGAATATAGCTGAACTACTTAGACATAGAAGAAAAAAAACCTGATACATTTGCATACATTAAAGGCAAGAACTTTCTGTCCTATGAAGTATAGGAAAGCCAAACCAGAAAAAGTGAAAAAGTATTTGCAACCAATTTAACTAATACATAAGAAGAGGAACACATAAAAGGGGCTGGCTGGAGACACAGTTCATCAGTTAAGAGGACTGACTGCTCTACCCAGATGACCCAGGTTTTATTCCCAGCATCCACTTAATAAATCACAACAATCTGTAACTCCAGTTCTGGGGATCTGATGCTGTCTCATTGCCTTTGAGGGCACTGCACACATGTCATGCACAGGCATATATGTAGGCAAAATACCCATATACATAAAATAAAATTTTTTTTAATACTTAAAAAAGAAAGGAAAAGCAAGTAAACAGAAGAATTAGTTAACAGTTTGAGTATTTACTATGAAAGGAAAGGAACAAGCAACAAACTAACAATGCTACTAATTTTAAACAGAATAATACAAAGAAAACTCTATTTTCCATTTACTAAATTGAAAAAGTCTGAAATACCAAGTTTTGGCAAAATCATGAACTAATATTATATGCATATATCTATTGTTTAGAGGAATTTAAACTAATGTGAACTTTGCATCAATATGTCATCCTTTACTCTGAAGAAATCCATATAGGCATGTACCTTGGCTTAAGTAAAAGAGTGCTGGGGTGGAGGGATGATCAGTGCCTGCAAGGAAGTAGGGCAGAAAAGGATAAATACACAGAACCCCAGCAGATTTTAGGGAATAAAAGCCTTTGTAGATTAAAGTGATGAGTGTGTCATAAAAATCCATAGCATGTACAAGGAGGAGGCCCTCTGTAAACGCTGGACTCAGTGATAAATGTGTTAAAGCAGACACTGCATGTGGAGTGCAGAGAGGCCTGTGCACAGTGAGTTCACAAGCACACAGGCAGTCTCGGTGCCTTTTGATTGCTTTTGCTACAAACCTAGAACCAATCAAGAGGAAGAGGAGGAGGAGGAAGACAAGCAGAAGAGGAGGAGGAGGAAGGGGAAGAGGAAAATGATGACGGAAAGAGGAAGGAAATGCTTATTAAAGCTAGATAAAATGAAGAAAGATTTAAAAGGGAAACAAAGGAAGCCAATGTCGAGTTCTGTGCTTGCCCCAGCAGAATTTGGAATAGCAGCGCAGTAGTAGCCACACTGTTCTTTAATAACTAAAAGTTTAGCCAGTCCAGTTGCTTTTCAGATTTAAACATAAAAGGCATTCTCATATGTGATTCTGGAAACATTGCACTGATGAGCCTTCCTTGGGGGAAAAAAAAAAAAAATCTACTCAATATCAAAACCCACCCAGCTGGAGATAAAGCAAAGAATTCAGATATTGGGAAGTCATTGTAATACAAACCCAAACCAACAACAGTGGGGACTGTGGTCACACAACAGAAGGCCGCTCTTCTAATCCCTGACACTCCACACATGCAAAACACTAAAAAGAAAAATAAACAACAAAGGGTGTGACAGAGGAGAGTACCTTGCTGTTCTTTGCATTTCATAGCAGAACAGCTTATATCAACAACTGAACTCACCATGAACACAGGTAACACACATGCAACACACACACGCACACACACACACACACACATGCACACATGCACTTATGCACACATGAATGCTTGCTTGCATGCACACACATGTGCTCATACAGTGTTCCTTGACCCACTTATGCTACATACTCATGCTACAGTTTCTCATTTAAAAGACTTTTTACAAACCAGTACCTTGGGTAGTGAAGAAATATTTTTGTAAAAGGAAACAACTCTTTCTATTTTGCTCCATTTTCTTTGTCTTTTGTTAAATCAAAGAAATCTAATCACTTTCCATTTTTAAAATATTGCACTATCCCATTCTTTACAATCAGTGTTCTCTCTGTTTAATGTCTGTAATTTTCTATCTGAGCAGAAGATCACTGAGCAAACTGGCAACTCCCAGTAGAGGCTTTTGACATCATTTGTTGCTTGTTTAGATCTTTCACTGATCTTTGAATTATTTATAACAAGTTTCATTCTTTAATTAATTAATTAAATTTTGGGGGTTATTTTACTACTTTTTTAGATTAAAATATAATTACATCATTTCCCCTTTCCTTGGTTCTTACTGTTTTTATAACACTTTTATTAATAATTTGAGTTTCATGCAATGCATCTTGGCAATGGCCTCTTTCTATTCCTTTCTGGGCCCTCATGCCACCCCTGTGCCCTCAAAAAATAAAAAATAAAATAAAATAAATGTGAGTCAGGCCAGTGTGGCAGGAGAATGAATCACTAACTTCACCACAAATACTGGAGATAGCAGATTTCTCTAATGTTGGACATTCACCTGGTCTACACCAGTCCAAGACTAAGCACAACAAAGTTCAACTCAATGTTGGACCCACAGCCCAAGCCCACAGGTATGTGGAGATCATCAAGGCTCCCAGACACAGAACAGGCAGGTGCTCTGATATCCTACAAACACCAGGGCATCCTGCAGGCCCTCAGATATCCCATAGGCACCCAGACATCCCAGAGGCACCCAGACATCCCATAGGCACCCAGAAATCCCATAGGCATCAAGGCCTTCTGCAGGCACTCAGACATTCCACAGGTACCAGGGCTTCCCACAGGCACTTGGATTCCTTGTTTCATTCTTAACATGAAAACAAAATAATTCCTTCATAACAACACTTTATTTTTGTTGGATGGAGAAATAAGACATTTGAAAGTCCACCAATCCAGTAGATGGATTTAACGTTATAGTTACTCACGGCACAGCATCCTTGAGAATAAGAATTCTATCTATACTATATGACATCCCTCATGAGCCCATGCACATGACTGGTGCTAAGTATATGTTTCCTAAATAAAATTTCACAGTAAATTTCCATTTTTTCCTTTAGATTTAAAAATAATCTGAGAAAAAAATCTCTAAGAAATTTTTATTAATTTGTTCCCTAAGGAGATTCCTTTTGGACTTCACTGGCTGTGTCTATTCAAAAAAACACCTTCCTCAAAGTATAGCTCAACACTGAGTATTGGATAATTATCTTTTGGATCTTCTTTTAAATAACTTCATTAATTTTCACTAGTTTATTTGATCTATATTTACAGAGCAACTGTAATGGGCAGATGTGTTTCTTTGTGTCCATGGTGGCCAAAAAGAGTTTCCCTAAGTAGCTTACTTTTCAATAGGAGCACACCTACAAGAAGAAAATACATGTACCCTTTCAGATGACAACAAAGTCATGAAAAGACTTAAGAAGAGAAAAATGACAAGATAGATGACTTACCATCTTCTTGGAAGGCATCTCTGATAGCTTGTCATTAGATCTGGAGCTACAAGTGACCTGAAAGAATAAGGCATTCAAGTATTTTGAGGGTGAACTTCCCAGACAAAATATTCACTTAGTGAAAAGTGCAGGGATCAAGCATAGATACTAGCCTGAGGAGATGAGTGAATGGAGGGACCATTTAATGAGATGAAGACAAAGGCAGTGTTAGTAGGATAGGTATGTATGGAAATTAAGGGTTTGGTCTCAAATGTGTTTAGTTTGGGATGCCCATTAGACATCTTAAGTTGAGGACTGGGTGAACAAGTCCCAGAGGAGTCTGGAGGCCAAAGTCTATGTTAAATGAAAGGTTGGATAGATAAGCATGTATGCTTAACTATATTTAACAGATTATAAGCTAACGGATGCTTTCAGTTAGCAGAGCAGTGAATATCCCTCCACATCAAATAGTCCCACTGCTTGGCAATATAAAATATATTTCAAAACAGTTTTCTTTCAAAGTGATCTGCCTTTCGAATTTGTGCACAGGAAACAAAAATTCTGGGATTGTCTTTCTGAGTGGCCATTACAAACAGCAAAGCAGGACGTCTTAAAGGTTTTGCAGAATGGAGATACAGCGGTTGCCTTGCTGAACCCTGTGTTTGCTGACCAAGCTGTGCACAGCATCCCACACAGAGCATCAGCATTTTTTTTCAGGCAAAAAGGTTCTGCAGGTGAAAAGTCATTCTGTCCTTATACCTCTAGCTTGGACAAGCAGCCTTGCTCCTGCAGTGGGTTTTCAATAGAGCTGCGAGGACTTTCTGCCAATTAGTAAATGGCAGCTGAATGCAGGGCAAGCTGTGCCAAGGCTCAGCAGCAATTGTTCTGGAAGACCAGAGCACTCTTTTGCCTCTCTCCTGTGGTCTTATCATCCTCAAATGCCAGTGTTTCCTGTTGATGATCCATAAAGTCATCTCACAGACTGGATGTGGTATTCCTGCGGCTCGGCCTCCTGCTCCTGGCTAATGCTGGGGTTGTGGTTTAGATGGATTATTTCAGTTGCAGTGGTGCTGTATACAGATACACAAGACACACTTGATTTGGAGTATAAGGTGCTTTAAGTCTTTTGATTAAGAAAATGAATATGCCTCACCAAAACAAAATGAAACAAAAACAAAAACAAAAAACAAGCAAACAAAAAAAGCAAAAAAACAAAAACGAAAAATCCCAAAATCAAAAATGAATGAATGTGCATGGCAAAAATATTTCCCCACCAGACTACCCAAACACAGAGATAAGCGGTAGATAAGTGTTAGGAAATGTAAATGTAAGTAAGAAACTACACAATTAGCTAATGTGAAGAGTCTGTGAGTAAAATCCAAGGATACATAGGTCTCATGAACCTTGGAGATCTCAAATTTGACTCAGATCCAATTCCAGTCTCATTTTCTATGACCATAGACAAAAATCTTCTACCCATGACTTTGATTAATCCTAAAAATGTATTTTTTCATAATTTTCTTTGTTGCTGGTACCTACAGCCACTCAGTCATCTGTTTCCCTCTACATCATCCTGTACTCAACACTGAAAGCTTTCATTAATTTCCAAAAAGAAAAGATTGATTCTCAAAAATATCTGGTGGGTTTCATCAGCTTACTGGAAATTCAACAGAAAGCAAGAAGGGATCCATTGTGTGTCCCAGTGGCTTTGTCCCAAAGACTGGATTCCCTACAGATGCTGGACAGCCACCATACCCCATGCAGATTCTCATGCATTCTCATCAGCATTTAAATACCAAAGGAAGGTAGCTCTATTCTTAACTGAAAAACTAAAACCAGCTTCCAAGAAATGTAATTTTCCCTACCATTACATCAGACTAGAGTTAAATTTCTATTTTGTGAAAATCTTATTATGGTGAGAGAAACATTTGTATAAAAATTGTATTAGTGGTTTTGTGCTATATCCAGAGTTTAAAATTTCAGATTCTACAGTGTACTTTTGGGTATAGATGTCACCTGTCTACTGGACCAGTGGGTCTCAATCTGGAGGATTGTTTAAGAATACCTGATGTGCTTTCAAAACGTTTAATGGCCAGGCTCAGTTTAAACAGAAGTAAAATTTTGGAGAGTGGGACCCAGTCAGTATCATGCCTAGTAGTACCCCAGGTGATTCTTACATCTAGTCAATGACATGATCCATTGTTTGGTTCTCTATACGTTATTTGAATGGAAGGAGGGAAAAGAAATCAACTTGGAGTTTGGTATTCATCCCTATGATCTTTGAGTATGAGGAAGAAATTCAAAATTACAGCTAAGGAGCCTCACAGTTCAACATGGACACCACAGCACTGTGGTTTCAAAATTTTCATCTCCTAATGTTCAGGTTGACATGGACTTCTCAGAGTAGAAGTATTTAGAGAAGTGGCCTTTGGGAAGTTTTAGAGTCATAAGATGCCTCCTTTAAAAATGCTACGGACTTAAGAAGGAGTTTGCCACCATCCCTCCTTCCATCCTTTCCAAGTGTACAGCACTTCGTTTGGGAACATGTGACAAGACCCCATCTTGACAGTAGAGAGGCTGGATGCTCACCAGCTGGTGACTTAACTCTGGAGTTCCCAGATGACAGAACTGTGAGAAATAAGATTATACTATTTTTACAACTTATCTCTTTTGTGGTATTTTATCATTGTGTCAGAGGCTCTTTGCTGAAAAGAATGTTGTAAGCACCTACAGTTACCTACCAGGCCAAGGTCACTTGATGTGGTCAGTGGAGGAATGAGAAGACCATAAGCTTGGGTTAGAGGGTTCATAGCATTTGTTTAAATGCTATGACAGATTTTATTGAGAAAAATCATATTTTATATCTTTATTATTTATATGTATTTTTATATCTTTATCAGAAAAAGAACATGACAATTGCCAAGATCAATACTGTGATGGTTGCCAGGATACAACGATGTCTGTAATCTATACAGAGTATACAAGATATAAGTCCGATTGTCCTGTCAAACTTTTATGCTTCCATGACTACAGAGGGAAAGTACAGAGAAATACAAAGTAGCCTGAATTCTCCACTGCCTGAGGGAGTGTTAGTCCATCAGGAATGTGGCCAAATACCCAGGAGTGAACTCTAACCTGAAAAATCTATGGCACACGCCTCTCAAGGCAGCTAGGTCAGATCCTCTTCATGGTTCCGTGCAGAATATCATTTAATGTCATATACCTGGCAGCCAGGAAGGGACAGGCAGAAATTCCACCACCAAGCCATGTTACCTGCCATCACAGTTAGAATTCGGCTAGGCTGGGTAATTCTCACCCTGCCTTCTTTAATCCTCTCATCCTTCCTTCCTTTCCTCCCTCCCTCATTCCCTCCCCTTTCTTCCTTCCTTCCTTCCTTCCTTCCTTCCTTCCTTCCTTTTCCTTCCTTCCTTCCTTCCTTCCTTCCTTCTTTCTTTCTTTCTTTCTTTCTTTCTTTCTTTCTTTCTTTCTTTCTTTCTTTCTTTCTTTCTTTTTCTTTCTTTTCCTGCTATCAAATTGTTCAAACCTGCCCCAATCTCTCCTGCCCTCCTGAGCCCAATAATCATCAATTATGCTAATAAGTGAGTAATTGCCACAACGAATACATTTATTCTGTCAATTCACTTTAATCTACATATCAACATATGTAAGTTAATATTACATTACATTAATCACATTAATCATTACATTAATCAACATATATTCATGGACATTTTCTAGTCATTAATCCATTTTCTGTTTGAGAACCCATCCTCTGCATTCACAGAGCAACATAAAGGAATGCTATATATCACTAGCTTGTTAAATAAAATCCTAATAACAAAAATTTAGAAGGGACAAAATGACGATAGCAAGTCATTATGGTCTCGCCCATGCAAGCATTATAAAAGCCTGATAAATGTTTATTTATTTATTTATTTATTTTTCTAGGTGTGGGTCCTTGGTAGAGAGAAAACCTTCAGTGCTGAAGAGGCAGGTCTGTCAAATGTATCATATATTTTTGTAAATTAATGTCAGCAAGAATTTATTCCCCGAATTCAAAGTAACCCCCACACTACTCACCCTAGACGCTGTGCTCACCACAGGTTTGTGAGGCAGTTACCACAGTCATCCTAACCTCATTAAATTTGATCTTAAGAGCACTCTGGGAGCATTTTAGATGATTTTTTTTTTTTTTGCATCATTGCTGTATTCTTAAGAAACCTGTGGCACAGCCATCCAACATGAGCATCTTTTCTGAACCTTGTGTAAATCATGTACATCTCTGTATTTTGTGACTTGAGCATTTAGATGCATGTTCATCTAATCTAACATTCTGCAGTGCAGCCATGCTTTAAGAAACCCTTCCTTGCTCTATAGTACTGCAGGTTCTCACATCACAGTCGGCACATGGTCAAGATGTGCCTTCAGATTGAGCACTTCCTTCTCTCGTGTAACCAGGAATCCGATTGCCCTCAGTTGATGGGAATAACTTCACCTAGGCTTAGACTCCTGACGCAGATGCAGCCCATATCCAGTGACTGCTCTAGGTGTGGCCACAGAAGTCTAGACCCCTAGCTCTCAGTTCAGGACAACCGTTACAACTCCAACATAAGAATTTGCCATTGTGCAGGTGAAGCAACCTTCACAGCTGTCTTACCCTCCAGTTTCTCAGGCACTCTTGATCCCTCTTACTATCTGAGAAGTCTCTTGAATGCTTCAGTTCCTGCCCTGACTTCCTTCAATGGTGAACTGTGACCTGAGGTATAAGCCAAATAAATCCTTTCCTCCCCTCAGTTGCTTCTGGTCAGTTTTTTATTATAGCTCCAGAAAGGAAACTAGAGCACTTGGTAAAATGCAGACTCAGAGATTGTAGGTCATGGTCCGGTTATAGCCTAGGAATGTTTATTTTATCAATAACTCCAACCATCAAAAAACTTACAAATTGAAACACAGTGAAATGCCACTACAAGCCCTCTAGGTTACCTAAAAAAACAAAATCCACACACACAGGTTACATAGGTTAGCAAGAATGTGTATGAGAAATTAGAATCTATACACTTGTGGCAGTGGTATAAAATTGTATAGTCAGTTTGCAAACAGTCTTAAATTTCCTTAAACTATTAAGCATAGGCTTACCAGAATTCCACTCTTAAGTACGTACTAGAGAATTGAAAATAAATGCCCACATCTTGTAGGCAAATGTCCTCAATAGCATTCTCTGTAACAGTCCAACAGTGAATTTGGCTGTCAACTAGTAGAAAGATAAGTACAATGTGGTATAATGTTAAAATGGAATGTTAATTACTTGGTGATAAAAAAATAAGTGCTGATACATGCTTCAACATAAATATTTCTGAAAAATGTCTGCTAAGTGAAACAAGTAATCGTACAACATTACACATTTCACAACTCAATTTAAATAAATTGCCCTGAATAAGTAGGAAAGGACAGGAAATGGAGGAGTGGCCACTTAAAGCTGAGAGAGTTGGACGGAAATGGATAACAGGTTTCCTTTGAAGATGGTGAAAGTGTTCTGCAATTGACTGTGCTGGTCACCCTGTGAAAACCCTGAAATGGTGATCATCCTGTGAGCACACTGTGTGGCATTAGCCCTGTAAGTACATTGTGTGATATAAAGCCTGTGGGTACACTGTGTGATACTAACCTTGTAAACACATGGTTTAATATTAACCCTGAGAACACATTGTGTGCTATTTACTCTGTGAACACACTGTGTGGTATTAACCCTGTGAATACACTATACAGTACTAACCCTGCGAGTATGCTAACCATTATCTTTTTAGAAGCTATTAGTGAAGCTATGTTTGCACTAAGTTCATCATAAGTTCATATTATCCACAGAATGCTATGCTATATGCTCTCTAGATAATATGAGCTATAGCTTACATGTCAACACAATAATCCCCAGATGATACAAATGCCAACAGTCCAATTATCACACTCGGCAAATGCCACTGCAGGGTTTTAAACTTGATATTGTTTTAAAATAAACATCGCAACTGTAACAACTCTAATGATTTTCTTATCATGTTCACTACATGAACACAAACTTAGAAGAAAGCAGTCTTTATTCTGAAATGACTTTGAAAACATCTAGCTTTCTTAGCTAAGAACTGAAGTGCAGCATCAGAACAGACTGAAATGGACTCTCAAGAGGAGAACAAGAGTGTCAGGAGGAGGAAGTGTTCATTACTAATTCCTCTTCAGAGGCGGTAGGATGAGCTTTAATTTCTCCAGGAAGTAGCTTTCTTCCTTGTTCCTGAGACTCTTCTGGGCCCAACCCCTGTGCATAGTGTCCATTTACTTTCCCTCTAAGCTTGAGTGAGATGCCCCCTTTCATCTAAGAACTGGATGACAAGAAATAAGAAGATCTGATTCTGATTCACAGTGTGTTGATACCTAGCATTTCACCTTTTCCCTGTAGAGCTTATAGATGAGACCTTATACCTGTTTAATTGCTCCTGTTCCATGTATCACTGGCTTCATGGATCCTGGGGTAGGGGGGAAGGCTCTGTGTACAAAGAAATGTCGCGCAAAGCCTGTATGCCCCTTCTGCCTTCTGTGGAGGATGAGCAGCTCCCACTCCTACCCTGTCACCAGAAACTCTGAACTCTAAAAATGCTATAGTCTCTTAAGAACCTAAACATGAGGCCTGGGGGATGTTTTAATGGGTAAAATCCTTGTCAGGTAAGCATGATGCTGTAAGTTCAAACTTCTAGAATCCAGGTAAAGCCGGGCACAGCAGTGAGTCTATAACCTCAGTGTTCCGGCGGTGAGATGGGAGGTGGAGTAAGAAGTTCCCCAGAAGTCTGTGGCATGCCCATCAGCAAAACAGCAAGAGGCCCTGTCTCAAACAAGATGGAAGTCAAGGACTCTGCTGGTTAGCATTTTTGTCGACTTGACACAAACTAGTATCATCAGGAAGGAGAGATTTCAATTGCAAAGAAATTGCATCCATCAGATTGGCCTCCAGGCAAGCCAGCAGGGCATTTTCTTGATTATAACTGATGTAGGAGGGTCCAAACCACTGTGGGCAGTGTCACCTAGGACAGGTGGCCCTGGGTTGTATAAGATAGTAGGCTGAGCAAACCAGGAGGAGCAAGCCAGGAAGCAACATTTAGAAGTGCTAACAAGACCAGTTTTTTTGGTGAAGACTGGAGATCAACTTTTCAAACGGTTTCACTAGAAGAAGGGTCATATTAATTCTCACAAATCTGTTACATCCATTTAACTGTGGAGCCACTGATTTAAGGAAAATTCTATGGTCCTCTCTGATGTTGCTCTCAGATGCCCATTCTAGAGCTCCTGGGATAGAGAGCCTAGTGAGAGGAAAGCAGTTAAGAATAACAGTGGAAAGTCAACGCACAAATGCGGTGATGTACCCTGTGAGTCGACAGGACCTGCTAATTCAGTCAAGAACAAGACGGAGGGCTGTGGATAAACAACAGTGCCCAGGATCATGGGACCCTGACTAGCCGTTTCTTTGCAGGTGCCAAGAAAGGAGCACCTGTGACTTAAGCTTCATGTGCATGATTTAATGAATGGGTTTTAGCTGAGTACTCTGCTAAGGCAATGAAAAGCAGTCTTTGGTCACAGGCCACAGCAGAATATGGCAACTACCACCATTTCTCTTTGCACCAGTTAACAAATCTGACTTTCTGGAGCCCTAGTCATGTAGGAAATGCTTATCTAGAGGACCTTAAATCTCTAGTCATGGAATATTCCTTCCTGGAAGGAGGAATAAGGGGACTGCCTTCGAAGTTTGGTGTTTCCGTGTGTACATGTTCATATGTGTCAAGTTTATGTGGCTGAGTGTGGAGGCCAGAGATCAACATCAGAGTCATCCTCAACTACTTTCCAGCTCACTTTTCGAGACAGGTTCTCTCACCGAACCTAGAACGCGCAGATTCAGCTAGACTGACAGCAGCACTCAGGTATTCTCCTGTCCCTGCCTCCCCAGTACCAGAATTACAGGCATATGCAACTGTGCCTTCTTTTCACAGGGCTCTGGGAATAAAGTTCAAGTCCTCACGCTTGCAAGACAGTCCTCTACAGATGAGCCATCTCCCGGCTGCCTGACTTGAAGTTCTTAAAGTCATTTCACTTCTTTAATTCAGGGCTTTATTCAAGGCAATGCACTAAAGCCACTTTAATTGCAGAGAAATTCCGTATAAATTAGTAGGAGAAAAACAGCAAACGTTAGTAAGAAAAAAAATCTTCTTTGGTTTTAAGAAGTCTACTGAAATATTAGTAAAAGCAAGGAGCATGCTCTTAAGGGCTTTCATCCTCCAGGGAGCAGACAGACTGCTCAGGTGGCCAGATGGCACTGAGTGCTTTGGTTTTTCTTCTCCCTTAGATTCCAAGTGTTCAAATAATTTTCTTGATTGAGAACAAGAGAGTAATTAGTAGAAAACAGAACTTGACTGTTTAGGATACAAAACGATACTTAGACCAAACATCCCTTCCTCCTGGACTTCAGTGCTTTTGTCTATATGATGAGGAGCTCTCAGGAAGTGTTTTAGTCAATGTTATATTCCCATGAGGAGACACCACAACCTCAGCAACTCTTACAAAAGAAAGCATTTAATTGGGGTTAGCTTACAGTTCTGAGGTTTAGGCCATTTTCATGATGGTGGGGAGGATAGCAACACACAGGCAGAGATGGTGCTGGCGAAGTAGTTGGGAGCTCTACATCTGGATCCACAGGCAGCGGAAAGACTGGCTTGGGATTTTGAAACCCAAAGCAGTGACACACTTCCTCCAACAAAGCCACACCTACTCCAACAAGGTCACATCCCCTAATCCCTCTCAAGGAGTACCATTCCCAAATGATCAAGCTTTCAAATACATGAGCTTATGGGGGCTGTTCTCATTTAAACCACCACAGCAAGGTTTAGATTCCTTTTCATCAACAAGTCTGAGGATGATGCACTTGGTACCGTGCCCATCATCTTAACTTTACCAGTTAATTACAGAGTAATTTTTATTGTATTTGTTTATTGGAAAATACTGTGAAGAACATGGATATACTGATCGTTAAGTCTGGGTTGGAATTCCTGCTTGATCTAGAACATTCATTTAAATTTCCTGAGACTCAGATTGCATCTCCTGAAAAAACACCAATCAGCAATGCAGTTGCATAAGATAAGCTGTGTCTTGCCACAGTGATTGGACCACAGTCCACATCCACGGAAGTAATTGTAATCCTACACCAGACATTGGCTGCTGACCACGAACTGGACCTGGGGTTGTAGTGATAAGTAAAGCCAGTTTCTTTCCAAAGAGGACCCTAGTCTATTGGGGAGATAAATATACACTAACAATACGATACACTATTTTATAATGTATGGTATAATTATTTCCTCTGTTCACTTTTCTTCTTTTTCTTAATTTAATAAAAATCGTCTACTTGTGGTAATACTTTGTTGATTTTGTCAGCTTTCCTTTCGCTGTTGTAAGCGTCCAGGATTTCAGGGTGTTGATTGTTTTTGTTTCTTAATGGGACTGCCTTGGTTCTAATGTCTTTACTTTCACCATTTAGGTTTTTTTTTTTTTTTAATTCACATTTCTTGCTCTTGTCACCAACTCACTTCTGGTTACTTGGAGAGTGGTCAGCTGAGAGAACCTCCATTGTTCTACATCGCATCTGAAATAAGCAACGGCTTTCTGGGACTGTTGCTTGCAACAGGTTTCCATGACAACCTGAGCACTCATTGATAGTTTTTAACTTCCGTAGCACTAAATTCCAACACGGGTTCTCTCCTCCATCACTGTATTTCAGTCCTGTAATTTTACTTTGTGTTGATCTATAATTTTCTCTGTGAGGTCTGAAACTCAAGATGTTTGAATATATACGTATGAAAACCTTTTAAACATAAGATCAATTCTATGTGCTTTGGGTCATTTTGATTCTCAACAAGTGCAGGCAGATATGCAGGAGTGAGTTGACTGAAATTACCCACTCTCAAGCTTTTGTAGACTCCCATGGTCACACGACATCCAGGGATAATTGATGGCTGTGTTGCAATGTTCATTAAAATGATGACCCATCTTGTCACTGAGACTCTCTCACATACCCAGCCACAAACCTTTATTTTTAGCACTCTGACTCTTCTATTAAAAAAAAAAAAGATTATTGTGGAATGAAAAGCCAAAAGTGTTTCTCAGTTCAGAAACATTTTTTCCTTACTCTCCTCCTGAATTGTTTCTGATTCTCCCATTGTGAAAATCATTATGGTTTAATATTTTCCCCTAAAAAGTCCCCTATGAGTTCTGCAGCTTTGGTGGGAGCAGCTGTGCTTCGAAATTGTCATATGTACACACTGTTTTCCTAAAAATGCAAGTGGGGAGATGAATTTATTTTGACAACCACACAAAATGATGTGGGAAAAGCTATGCTAGAATGAGATGAGATCAGTTAAGGTGTTTGGTTAATAGGAGACATCCAGGTAAGATGGCAGACTAGAAGGTGTCTCAGTGTGACCTGGGGAAGGAGAAAAATAAGAAAGAATAGAGCCTATTCCAAAGAGACAGAGATTAGGAAATTAAAAAAGGTGAAAGCAGCTGGAAAGTGCCATGAGAAACACAGACAACTCACACACACACAGAAAAAGTGTGCTAAGCCAGACATGGCTCCAGCTGTTTAGCTTCACAACATGGGAGGGGAAGTAGAGGCCTCATTCAAATGAGGTCATTGCTGAGTAGAGGCTGGCAGACCTTCCCTCCAGACGCACCCACAACTCTTACATGCTATGAATCTAATTGCAGGTTTTGCTGACATGCAGTGACTCTGACCATGACTCAGCAGTGTAAAGGAATCCCGATTTGTCACTCTGTATGGCAGAGAGCAGTGGTCAAGTGACATCTTTAGAGCAAATACATTGTTTAAAGCTATGCCACTCTAGAGACCCAAGAACAGACAGAGAAACAGCAGGAATAGCGGATCCTGAGCATAACGTGTCTTAGGCCCAGAGTGAGACACTGGTCTGGGAGATACTTGTAGAGATTGTGGGGGCTGCGATCTCGGAAGCTAAAACATGTGACTGAGGAGGCTTGGCTCAGGTAGGTAAAGGTAGCTCCTGTCTTAGTGGCTGGGAGCAGACCTTATCAACTGAGACTAAATATGGACTTTGATCACCCTGAGTCTAATGTTGGCAGACAGACCAAACTCTGGAGCCACCTTAGAACTCAAAAGTTCCAACAAAATATCTGTCATGCACAGCTACACCCTCTCCTCTAGTACATCCATATTTAGAGGGTTTGGGACATCTGAAGACATGTCTCCATATACAGATTATAGTGCTGGTGTGACTTCTCCTCTCCCAATGCACTTGAGAGACACATGTCAACTACATTACCCACTGCAGAGGGTAGACTTTGGGGAATTTGGGGGCAGTGAGAGAAGTTGTCCAAATCGCATATGACAAAGTGTGGCCAGCAAAGGATGCTGATATACAAAGAAGGTACACTAGTTGAGCATGTGCAATAAACAAGGAAGCACTAGTTTCTCTCTAATCTTGTCTGTAGACATCCTGTGATTAGTTGCTTGAGTCTCTACTTTGACACCCCCCTCAATGATGGGCTGTAACCTGGAAGTGTAAACTGAATAAGCCACTTCCTACAGGATGTTGCTTTTGTCAGGGTGTTTCATCCCATCGGTAGAAATGGAACTAGGTCACAGGGACTGGAGAGATGGGTCAGTGCAAATGGGCATTTGCTGCACAGCACAGGGACCTGAGTTCAGATTCTTAACCTACATGAAAAGCCATTCTACAAAGTTAATCTTACCCTAATACCAAAATCAGATAAGGAAACAAAAACTTATAGACCAATTTACTGATGAATATATACGTATAAATAATAATTCTAAAAGAAAAACACCTTGAAAATTGAATTTAAGATCACATTAAGATGATTATTTTTGACAATGGAAAAAAGGTAATCCATCAGTTCCCATGGGGCTGAGGAACTGAGGGCCTTGACATGTCTATGTTCGTGTCAATAATACACATCCATGCAGTAGTTTATCTGCTTTCTAGGCCTCCACACTGATTTCTAAGGTGGCTCCATCAGTTTTTATTATGGCCAACAGTGTATAAGCAGTGCAGGGAAAACAAGATATCCACATGCAGAAGGAGGGAACCAGATCCATCTCTTTGACCCTGCATAGAAATCAATTGAAAATGAACCAAAGACATTTCTTTAAGATCTGAAACACTAACACTGCTAGAGGAAAACACTTAAAGATACAGAATCAAGTAAGGACTTTCTGGAAAAGACTCCAGGAGCACCGAAAATAATCCCAAGAATTGACAAATGAAATTTAAACTCTGCTTCTGAGCAACAAAAAGAAACCATATGTAAACATAGACAGCTTCCATGATGGGAAAAATGTCAACTCCCCATCAAACAAGAAATTAGTATCTGGAATACATAAAGAACTGTGAAAAAAAAGGAGACACATGAAAAAAATAATTTAATCAATATATGAATTAGTGAACTAGAGAGAAAGCTTTCAAAAGAAGAAATAGAAATAGCCAATAAATGCTTGAGAATGTGTTCAACATCCTTAGCCATCAGAGAGATGAAAATTAAAACTGCTTTGAGATTGTATCAAGTGTCAATAGATGTTGAACAGGATATAAGAGGAAGTCTTATATGCTGTTGGCTGTAATATAAACTGATAAAGCCACCGTGGAAATCAGTTTGGAGGGTTGGGTAGCAGATGAAGTACAATCATGTGTATTAATGACATGTGCAGGGACATGTCAAGACTCCCAGTGTGTCAGTCTCATGGAAATTGGTGAAGACTGCCCCTGGTCCAAGTACAAGTACGTATGAATGGTTATGAAAAACCACCGCTTCCTCCTCCCATATGACTGCGACCTGAGACTGCTTCTCTACAAAGACCTCCCACTACTACTAGCTAACCTGGATCTTGTTCTATACTTTCTGAGTTGTGGCTAGTAGCTGCCCTCCATCAGAGCAAGCACAGTACATCTGATCCCAGTTTTTCTGTAAGTGTGTCTATCACTTAATCAATATCTGTCATTTCTTCATTCTTTCAGCACCCCAGTTAGGCTTCCATGATCAAGCCATGTAAGAGGGGCATAACATGGAAGGTTTTAAAACAAACAAGCACCAACAAATAAATAAATAAATTCCTAAGAATCACTATATGCAATGCAGCTGTACCACTCTTGAATATACAACCAAAGAGCTCTAAGTCACAGTGGTGCATACTACAGTGTATGTACATACACACAGTCATACTACAGTGGTAATTTGCACATGTATGTAGAGGGAAATAGACATAAGCTGGATGTTTATTGACATAGGAGTGGTTGAAGAAAATGTGGTGCATACACACAATTGAATCTTAATTATGAAAGAAAGAAAGAAAGAAAAAGAAAGAAAGAAGTAAAGAAGGAAGGAAGAAGGAAGGAAGGAAGGAAGGAAGGAAGGAAGGAAGGAAGGAAGGAAGGAAGACAGGGAAGGAAAGAGGCAATTTCTGTATATGTAGGAAAATGGGCAAAATTCATTGTGATACTAAACAAAATAAGCTAGACTCAGAATTGTGTATGAGTGTAAACCTGTGTGTGTGTGAGAGAGAGAGAGGAGAGTGTCAGTCTAGGTCATGAAAATAAAAAGAGGACCATACAACAGGAGAAAGATCCTAAGGAATGGGGGTGTAGAAAAAGAAAGGGTAATGGAAAATGGGACTGAAAGCTAGGCAGGGGACCAGAGCAGGATTGGCAAGAAATGAATTGGTCAGAACTCAGACCCAGATCTGTCTAATTAGAAAACTCATGCTGGTCAGCAGGATCCCTCTTCTCTGCATTTTGATGACTGAGAAATTTTTACTCCATCATGTACTCTCTTTAGGGCTTCAAAACTCAATCATATCTATTCTTAGAAGCCTCTCTGATGGAGCCCGGAATCCTTGGTCTTTCTCTAATTGCCCTTAAAAACCAGAGTCTCAAACATCACATGTTCTCTCTTTTTGAAAGCTCCTAGCTCCAAATCTTCCTCTGTGAGTACATAGGCTATAGAAACTACAGAAACAAGGAAAGTGAAAGCACACTATTACCAGGATGGTGGGGAAATAGAGAGGCAGATTATCAGGGCACAATCTGATAAGAGAAATAGGAAAGGGTTGGATCCTTAGGGATAGGGAAGGAGGTAAATACAGGAGAAGTGGGGGATGGGTAAAATAGCTATATAGATGGCTGAAAATACCTCAAGGAATCATATAATTAACTCTTTGCTTAAAAAGTAACCTTATATTGCATGCAATTCAGTATATAAATATACACATACGGTTTTAATGAAATTTTTTCATCTGGGATGATGGGGTTCCCTCCAAGAGCCAAAGACTACCTAACAAAACCCCAAATACCAGACATGAGAAGCCCTTTTTTGAGTTGTTAGCCAGTGCTAAGAGACTCCCAAAACATACAGCCTTTGGCCTTTTACCCTTGGTTACTCGGATATGGAAGGTAAGTCCCTAGTGCTCAAGATACTATGCACTTGAGAAACAGGACCCAGAGGCCCCTGAGCAGGAACTGATCTGAGTGCCCCCTCCTTGAAGACTAGCTTCCAGGACACCAGAAGGCACATGTAAGCTTCCAAAGGAGGGAAGCAACCAACAGTCCTACACAGCTATGATACCTATGACCCACATCAAGGGCAAGCATGGCACACTAACCCTACTGGAGCAGTAGCGGCACATATATTTTGTCAGTAACCAACTGTTCTCTAATTAGACTTATGAGCCAGTCAACAAGAGGGAAATCATGCCTAGTACTGGAAACCTAGCTAACTAATCAGAAGTTATGGTTATTTGAGGAGAATGTACAACCACTAGTCTTCTAAAACTGCATAAATTTCTAACAGTGATAGATAAACATTTGTCATTATACTCATGGATAAGTATAGTCATCACCCTTCATCAAGTAAACTTCTATTTGAAGCAGACTACAAAAAACTACAACCCAATCAATATGCAGAGTTGGGGAACCCAGTACCAATGGATAAAAACAACTCTCAAACTAAGGCTCATGAAACATTGTCCAAGAGGGCATGGAGTAAGAGACAGAGTATTAGGGACTTCGTTATGAGATTGTGTCTCCTTGTAATATCAGAAGCCATATCTGTAAAGTCTCACCAACATGATCATCCAAATGTGAGCTGAAAAGGAGAACACCAATGAACACCCTAAACTGAAAACCCTAAACACTCTCATGGGAAAACCTCATGAGGCCTCAACCATAAACAAGTAACTATAGACAACTGAGTAAAGTTTCAGGGAAGAGTACACCAATTGGTTATCCAGTGCTAAATGGTCAGCCATGAAAATATACATAAAAGTCACATTCTATATTAGAGAAGATGTTTCTATATACAAATACATGTATGCATACAATAACAATTAATGAAAAGGAGGCAATGAATCTGAAAGAGAGAAAAGAAGGGTATATGGGAAGATTTGGAAGGAGTAAAGGAAAGGAAGATATGTTGTATTTGAAATAGAATCCCAAAAATAAACCAAAAATCTTTTTTTAAAAAGTCTCATGCTGTCTTGTCTTTTTCTTCATTTTTAAAATATCTTATTTATATGGTTATTGTCCTAATGCTACCTCTGAAATCATCTAGTCACCTGGCTATGGTAGGAGCTAACGTGTCCTGTCTTCTTGCATCACAGGAGGGTTCAGTTTAGCACCTCACAAAGGACAAATGAATAATGTTTGGTAATGGAGGCACTGGGCTTCGGCTGCTTCTCTTTTTTTTCTGAACACATTAGAAAGGAAAACCTAATCAAACGTGATGACTAAGTGTGAAAAAAGAAATGTCAAAGCACTGAACCAAAACCTTTTAGATGTTAGCCTTGGGAATTATAGCAAGAATCACATGCCTTAGTTAAATATGCCACACAAAACAAGCTCCCTGACTTAGAGAGCAGTATGTGTCCAAAAATATTGGAGACCTGGTGTATGGGGCCCTAACTTCATGTTCCTGTGTCCATTTCATGGAAATCCTGCTTGTCATAAAAAGGACACATTCAGCAAACAGGAATCTTAACTCCTATAAAGGCGTGAGATGATAACAGCACTCCAGGAGTGACAGCAGACTGAATTAAAAGGCAAACTAGGGCTCAGGAGGTTAGTCAGTGGATAAGTTGCTTTGTGCTGAAGCATGAGGGTGAATGCCAGGTAAGCGTGGCAGCAAGTCTGTAACTTTAGCTTTTGAGAAAGAGGACAGGAGATTACCAGAGCAAGCTAGCTAGCTTATCAAATCAGCAAACTCTGGGTTCTAGTGAGAGGCCCAGACTCAATAGAGAGGAATAGAAAGTGGAGAGTGATAGAACAAACAATGTCAACCTCTGGCCACCACAGGTGTACACACACACACACACACACACACACACATACACACACACGGGGAGGGGTAAGAGGAGGGTATGAAAGGCTGTGCATACATAAACATAGGAGGAAAGGACAAACCATTCTGGTATGATCTTAATCTTCTGCATGAATTGAATATCTTTAAAGTCTGACCTCTACCTAAAAATAACACCTTTAAGATCACGGGAGTCTATGAGTTACCATTAGAAGCTATTGCGCTGTTAAATTCGGAAAAAAAACTCCAAGATAAAGTGTAAAGACAGTGATGTAACTGAGCTCATTGGTGAGATTTTAGTCAGTTCAAGACTAACTAACTTCATATCTGTCACCCATGCAGAACTTTCTCATTTTTGGCTTTCTGTGTTGACTTTGGGTCCCAATATTTTATACCAGGTTGTGAAAACCTGCAAACTAATGTAAATAAGACTGTGGTTTTACCCTCAGCGGGAAGGCCGGGTCCTTACTGGCTTTCCAGGAAGAAGAAAGGTGGCCGAGAAGAAGCATTATGCCATTTCGGTTATGCCCCTACAAGGGTGAAGTCTATGGAGTCAAATGGACCTAGTTAGACAAGGAAATAGAAATTAGATGGAGCCATTTAAATAGTCAAGATTTCTATTTTTTCCATAACTTTTTAAGAGTATTGTTTTGCTTTCTGGTGATGATATCCTGCTTCTCTAGAAGACAAAATGTCTATTGGGTTAAACTACCATGCTCTAGTCCACGAACAGTTAGGTTTTCTCTTCATATCACACATCACCATGAAGGAGAATAAGGAAATCCATTCTGCTTTTGTAGCTATGGATCAAGAAAATGATTATTTGACTGCACAGCTCATCAGGAAAGATATGTATTACACCCTCTGCTGGTAGCCAGCTACCGGGGGCTTTTGTCCTCATTCGACAGGGTCTCCCGTTCTCAGCTTTAATCTTTTCTTCTTTTTTTTCCCCCCTGTAGACTTACATAAGATTACTCATGTTGTTGGAATGTTTCTTTGTGTGCCTTATTTCTAAAGGATTCATAAGTACACTGAGAAGGAAAATCTAACCAAAGCTACTATATCTATTTTTATTTGCTTGGTTTTCCTTTGGGCTGAGTCTTTGCAATTTTGTTCAGTCCCCCATCCCTACCCTCCCGATTCTGAACTAAATCTATTAATCTCTTTTGTTCATAAATAGATTTCTTGTGTGAGATTTATCTACCAACTGGAGAAGGACTGATGCTTTCAGAGTTTCAGAACAGCTTCAGAGACACAGATTGTCCTTGTAGATACGATGTATCCTAAGGAATTTTGTCCACCGGGATTCTCCAAGACAGGGGATTCGGTTTAAAACATAACCACTAATTTTAATTCAGAAGCTTCATTCTACATTATGAAGCCTTCTTTGTAACCTGTTATAATTGCTGAGGGGTTCTGAGCTACTATGTTTGGGCTCTTAAAATTGACATTTTCTATTCCTGTTGTCACATTCTTAGACTTATCATCCAAAAGAGTTTTTGTTTATTCTTTATTTAAAAAGTACAGTAAAAAATTGAAATGTTTTTCTCAGCATTCATTATTTTATTCAACCAGTTTTTCCAAGGAATTTTTTTTTCTTTTGTGATTTGTTTTCTCTTTAACTTTGGACACTCCTGAACTGAAACCTAAGGTTTCCAGGCTGGGCACCCATAACTCAGAACTAGTTATACACATCTCTTAGTCAAGAGACAATTCTGTGAGAGATAAATGGCCCAGCAGAAGGACAATTACCACTGAACAAAGGAAAGGGGAACTAAAGAGATGCTATAATGGCGGCATTAGATATATCGAACAAGGCAAGCTGTCCTGGAGACATAGATCTTCCCTGACATTTCTCTTTGATGATTTATGATATGGTTACATTGAATGTCCTTGTGGCCTCATATTCAGGAGGTTTTGCTTTGATTTTCTTTTTTTAAGCCTTATTTCATTCCACAGAGCACAATCAAAGAAAACCAGGGAGGCCTCTGCTTAATGCACCACAACATTTGAGTACAGATCTCTTTGGTGGAGGAAGAAGGGAAGGTAGACTGGCAAATTTATCAAAAGAACAATGATAAACAACACTAGACCATTCTGGCCTCTGCTGGAGTCATACCCTTTATCCTTCGATATTGTAGGCGTCTTTTCTTCCAATTAGATAAAGCAGAGTAGAGATCTGCACTGAAATCGCTTTGCTCAGTGATCGTGGAATACACGATCCAAAAGAGTCCTCTTCTGAGCAGGTTTAGCACCTAAGCTGTTATCACCACTGGACTACATGTGTGGCGTGGCATGGCGTCAGCCCTGTTACCAGAGCTCTGCGAGAAGGAAGGAGATTCTAGGAGTCAGCATTCCATCTTTTTTTGCCTAACTTTTTGCACTATCAGATCTGTCATCCAAGAATTATTCTAAGTCATCTGCAGTGTCAGTATAGTACCTAAACAAGATGGAGCCAGTCTCGGACTCCCCTTAGCAAGTGTCAACTTGCTAGTTGGCAGCTGGAGGCATGTTGTTAGCAATATCTGGTTTTAACATTCTCACACAAGTGGCATCTGTAAGCAACCAGAGCTGATTGGTCAACAGACCCTCAGTAATTTGGGGTTTCAGGCTGGAGACAAATCTTTTTGTCTGCTCCTCGTTCTTGAGGTCTCTCAAGGTTTGATGTTTCATCTTCTACATCAGCTTACTACCGAGAAAGTCTTCAGTTATAAGAACTTTTTTTTTCTGCGATAATGTCTGGTTATCTCCATGTTGTAGTCTTATCTTTTCACAACTTTGAGACATGGTCGTCTTAAGTTTGATGGTCCTAGCCATTTTGTTCATAATAAATATCAGATAGCTAAGGATACGTGGTTTAAAGGTCAAAAGAGGCAGAGTGAGTGGGCAGCAAAGGGCAAAGGAGAGGCAGAAAACAGGTGATGTTTCATAGTACATTCTTTTAGCCATGTTCCAAAAACCTGAGCAGAAACAGCTGGAATCTGGTCTAAGCACCAGGCAGCCTTTTCTAAAGTTCATTGACTTCTGTAATTTTACTGTTCTTTAGGTAACAACAACAGGATGTGTTGATGGCCACCACTGTGTCTGGGTAATCAAAACAAATCAAACATTGTATTAAAAAGAGTCCAGATGCTCAAATGTAAATTGGAAGCATTGGAGTAAACATTAAAATAACTTTTGTCTTTATTTTCTCAATTGAATTAGCTTTTTTTCTAAAATAACAATACTCAGAAGCCCTAAGAGATAGGCAGTCACTAAATCTACTCCAAAAAACTTTCTTCGTAGCTGGCACAATCAGAACAGTCAGAATTAAAGCCCCAAAGTCAATGTACTACCAATTACAAGATGTAAAAATCTGAATTTCTCAGTATTACTAAGTTCACAGCATTGCTAAAAGAAAAAGGAAAAAGAAAGCATTACTCCCTACAATTCATCTTGAACATCCTTCCTTTAAAAACTTCAGCCCAATACAGACATATTCTTGTACTCTGGACTGCAGCCTCGTTCTTTTTAAATGTGAAAGATAACAGTCAAGCAGAAGGCTAAGAAAGGGTATTTTAGGACAAAAAGGATTGTGTTTGCTTTAACTGATGGAGAAACATCATGTTCAAATCTAATCCTCTCTTTAAACCAAAGAAAGAGATAGTTATTGTCTTGATGACCTATTGAAACATATGAAAGAAATCATCAGATCACATGGCTCACAAAGAAAATGGCATCCTTTTACCAGAGGAATAGTAACAGCATATAATCAGAGCTCTTGGATCAGGCACCCCCCACGACCGCCATCACATACACACTTTGGTATGAAATTATGGATCTGAGTCACATTTGTTTTTAATTTCTCTTTATTCCAAGTTCAAAGATTCCAGTCAGTGGTTTAACATCTGAAGTTTGTATTTCTTTTTTTATTGAGTAAAGGAGAATGTTTTAATTTGTTTATTGACTCAGTACTAATCAGTCCTAATAGAGTTACATTTTATGCTTTAACTGGGTTTTTCAATGTCTTGAGTTAGAGTCTTCTAGAGGTAGACCAGAGGAAAACATTTGAGACTAAGCAGGTTATTTGGGAAGTAATCCTAGGAAACACCAAAAAGATAAAAAAAAAAAAAATGAAGCATAGGAATAAATAAAACCAATAATCACCATGGTCAAAACTGGAGCTGATATCAGTGCGTTGGTTACCAGATAGGGATGAGATAAATTCAGACAGCGAGATCAAGTATTTGCAGAAAGTAGATATTAACATGGTATATAAATAAAATTGCACTATATTTTATAGAAACATTATTTAGAAATAAAACACCAGTATACTTAAAAAAAAACAATGGGTTGTGAAGGAATATAGAACAGACACTTCTGCTCAAGGAGTGAGCAAGTTCTGTTGTTTGCTATTATCTGGATTGCTACTGGGAAACACTAACAAGTTATTCCTCCCAGGCTTCTGTGTGCATGGATGCAACAGAGGAAGAAACACAGGTATTGGCTTCAGAATATGGATAGGCCATCAACAATATCTGCTACTTCTTGTTTGGTTGGTTATTTGTTGTTTTAAATTAATCTAGAAATAACCTTATGTCTAGGCATGAAGACCAAATGCCATCAGCTGGACTAATATTCCTTGGGCAACTTTTAAAAAACATATCTGTTTATTTCTTCCATGAATTTAGACTTTTTAACCACTTGCTTAGAGAATCGCTCATTATTGATATGTTTATGTCAAAAAAAACCTTTCTTATCTGCCACAAGTTTTCTCCATAGTTCTAAGATTAAGAC
Organism: Cricetomys ansorgei; assembly: GCA_026225945.1. NCBI lineage: Eukaryota > Metazoa > Chordata > Mammalia > Rodentia > Nesomyidae > Cricetomys > Cricetomys ansorgei. The sequence continues at coordinate 4,139,748 of JAMJFZ010002601.1, read as the reverse complement.
CATTTGAAGATTAAAAAAAAATGACAGGGGTCTTTTCTTCCTATAGTGGCAGAAGCTCCTGGCAACACTCTCACAGAGGAACATCTGTAAACTTAAACAAAATACTTTAAAAATATCTAATTGAAAGTTATGGAAAATTAACAAGAAGAGGCAGAAGGGTAGAGGAGTCAAACTTAGCAAATGCTATATTCCCTACTTTGAAAGAATTAGACTGAGGTTAGATGTGACTTGCAATAGGGCATCTGTCAGTAGAGGGAAACTTGCTGTCCTTTGTCCTGTCTTAGTTACTATTCCATTGCTGTGATAAAACACCGTGATCAAGGTAAGTCATAAAAGAAAACATTTAATTCGGGGGAGGTTGCTTACGATATCAGAGGGTTAGTTCATGATCATCATGGTGGGGATTGTGGGGCTGAAGCAGTAGTTGCGAGCTCACATCTGATCTGCAAGTTGCAGAGAGATAGAGAGAAACTGGGCCAGGCATGGACTTTTGAAACCTCAAAGCTTATACCCAGTGACACACCTCCTTCAGCAAGGCCACACCTACTCCAATAAGGCCACACCTCCTGATCCTTCCCATACATTTCCACTTACTGGGGACTAAACATACAAATAAATGAGTCCATGGAGTCCGTTCTTACTCAAATCATCACATGGCCTAAAGAACTAGAGTTTAAAGCAATGACAGCCACAGGTTGGAATGGAAGAAAGAAATACTCACACAAAGGGCACTCTGGGAAATGGAGTGCCAAGTGTAGAAAGACTACAGACTTTGAAGTTTTGTGCTGATGGGACTACCTAAAACTTAACCTGCTTCCCATCATAGAAAATGCTCAGTTTCTGATTTAAATGTGTGAAGCAGGCACTAAAAGCAAGGAATTAACATTATTCAGAGAAATATTATAAAATCTTGATTCCTAAAATAGAATATTCATAAGGTCTAGGATATGATCCAAAATGAGTCAACACCCTTTAAAAACAGCACATAAGGAAGCATTACTCATAAAAGGTGATAGATAGATACAAGTTGCAAGACACCCCAGATGTTGAGTTAATCAGGAAGGGCCTTTAAGTAAGCTATCAGGATTATGTTCACAGAGTCACAGGAAAATACTCTCAAACAAGTGAAGAGAAAAGTTGACTCCTCAGAGAATATACAAATATCCTGTCTCAGGTTCCTCAGCCTTCTTATTGTAAGAAAGAAAGCACACAATTCAAGCCTACTCTGCCAATAAAGGCCTAGTTAATACAGGGGTAGAACCTACAGAGCACACGTGAAACTCAATGCAAAGGCACGGGCTCATTGGAGGACTGAGAATTCATCACAGGACTAAAGGACACTTTCCCTCCCTTCACAACCTGCTACCATATTACTCACTCTAAGCAGGTCTTTCATCTAATACATCTTGTAGTGTCTGGTTGTCCAAAACCATGATGAGGACACACTAACAAGAAAAAACAAGACAACACAAACACACGCACACACACACACACACACACACACACACACAAAGCAAAACAAAAAACAAAATAACAAATGAAAACCACTACCACCACCACCAAAAAACCCTAACGACACAACAACAAAAATCCAGTTTTAATAAAGTGCAAGCATCATATCTACATTTACATATTTACATACATGAGATTTACAGATTTACATACATCAGATATACAGATTTACACACATCAGATTTACAGATTTACATTTACATCAGGGATGCTAGAAGGATGCAATCTGGAAACTGAAACAATTATGTTGTGGTAGTGTGAATGAGAATTGTCCTCCACAGGCAAACCTGTGCTTCATGAAGTTGTTCCTTTGAAGTGAAAGATAAGTAAGAACTGAATCAAGCAAACAAGATTGGAGGATATTTATTCCTGGTTGGAAGGCCTTACCAGAAATAGTTCAAGAAGTATTTTCCAGAGAAGGAAAGCATATTGGAAAGGATATGCATTAGGGAAAGACACCAGAGAATTGGAAAATGAAGGTATGCTGGCTAATTTTATGTCATTGGATACAAGATATAGTCATCAGAGAGGAGTAAGCCTCAATTGAGAAAATGCCTCCATAAGATTGGGCTGTAGGCAAGCTTGTATGGCATTTTCTTAATTAATGATAGATGGAGGAGAGCCCAGTCCACTGCAGATGGCGCCATCCCTGATCTGGTGGTGCTGGATTCTATAAGAAAGAAGACTGAGCAAGCTATAAGGAGCAATCCAGTAAGCAACACTCCTCCAAGGACTCTGCATCAGCTCCTGCTTCCATGTTCCTGCCCTGTTTGAGTTTCTGTCTTTACTTCCTTTGATGATGTACTCTGATGTGGATATGAAAGCCAAACAGACCCTTTCCTCCTCAACTTGCTTTTGGTCATGCTATTTCATCAAAGCAATAAAAACTTTAATTAAAACAGAAAACAAAATTATTGTTCTCTTTCTTAATTGGTCTGATGATCTTTATTCCAAACCATTAAGAAGTATAATATATTCAATTATAAATGCATATGTATGATCATTACTATTTTGCTTGATTGTGCTTCTGAAAAGGAATAATGAGCAACATCAGCAGTGTGGTAATTTGTGATACGACATTCCACTGTGCCACAGTGCTATGTGAATGCAGATATGGATGGAGGCGTCTAAGTAAGTAGAACACCGAAGATACTTGGGAAACTCATGTCAGCACATGTTCATCACACCTGGAGAATGGATCAATATAAAGTACGGATTTGGGATGATAATGAGATATCAGTGTTACCAACATGGTTCAGGGTGAGGGTGTTGATCACTGAAAGGCACAGGACCTGTGGGAGGGCTGTGCTTTCTCATCTTTATGACATATTTAAAACAGCTCCGAAAATAAAACCTAATGATATCTTCATCAGTAAAAATAGGAAGCCAACAGAAATATGATTTTTTTCAGAGCCAAAAACGTGTTTTGATAAAAGATCCATAAAACTGAAAAAGCCCAGTTAGACTAAGGACAGAAAAAGAAAAGTACCACAGATTACTAACATAGTATAGAGAATAAAAACTCTTCATTGCAGAGCCTTACAATTTTTAAACGAAAAGACTATTAATAATTCTGTGCTAACAAATTCAACCACCTGGAGGGAATAAAAACAGATTCCTTGAAAATTTCTTACTTGTTTTGTGACCTTTTCATAGAGAGACATGACCTTCAAATAGGGTACAACAGGAGACCAACATACTGGGGAACTAATAAGTTTATCAGGTTTACTTAGAGAATCATGGTTGACCCCTAAACAACTGCATTGCTGAAAGTCTCATCTCAGCATGCACGACATCTTCCCCATTCTCGTATAGAGGGAGGCCTCCCGTCTCCAGTTACTCTTCATCAGTCTGTGTGCTCTGGTACCTCCCAAGAGCACTAGGACACATGCTATTAGGGCTGCATTCTATACAACTGGGTGGGGGGTACAGGAGGGAGCAGCTGAGATATCACATGAGGTCCGATGACCCTCCCCATACCCTCCTGCTATGAGGAAATATCAACAGACCCCATCTTGAGAGTCACTTGCAGGTAGTCACAGCTGTTCTGATAATAATGGTGATCTATCACATTACCCAAACCAATAGATAAGACAGAATATATGAATATACTCCTATCTACTAAGTAAACTCAATTCATTATGAAAAACTTGCCAAGAAATCTATACACATAAGGCTTGACTTCAAAATTCTATCAATTACTTAGGAAAAAAAAAACTGCTAATCATATATAGGAAATAGAAAAGTAAAAAGAAAAAAAAAAGCAAAAAACTGTCATATCACATTTGAAAGCTCAGAAGAACATTAACACCAAAACTTGACAAAGACAAATGAATAATAACTATTTTAGACATGTGTATACAAAAATCCTTAACAAAATATTAGCAAATCAATGCTCACAAGAACCCACCACAATTGAGTAAAATTCATTTCAGGAATACAAAGATGATTGATTAAATAGAAGCCATCAATCAATTCATCTAACTAAAAGAATAAAAGTGAGGAAAATATACAATCATTTTAACAGAAACAAAAAGGTATTTTCCCAAATACAATATACATTTAAGACATTCTCAGAAAATTACAAGCACCAGGCACATTCTTCAATCTAATAAAGGACATTTACAAATCAATCCCTAAAGCTGATATATTTTATGAGGAAAATATGAATTCTCCTCCCATAAAATTGGAAAGGGAACAAGGATCCCTTTTGTCCTACCTTTCAACATCGTATTTAACTTTTTGGTCATGGAGATAAAATAAAAGGCAGAGCAATCAGAGAACAAGTGAGATTGTTTCTATTAATAGAGGACATGGTTGTTCATATGGAAAATTTAAATGAATGCATCAACAATTACCATTGTAATGGTAATTAAAATTAGGAGACAGTGAGCAGCAATTACCAATGAATACATACCGAGAACTGCTGTTCTCTTTCACCAAAGGTAGAAAACAGCTACTGAGGTATTTGTAACTGCAAGCAATTCCATGAGAGGACTAATAAGTCTCTGAAGGGTACAGGATAATAAGTATAAAGCTAATATAAAAAAATCAATGCTTTTTATATTAGCCACAAAAAGCCACAAAAATTGACTTTGTAATTCTATTCATTTATAACTTAGAAAAACATAAAATACTCCACAGTAAATGTAAGACTCTATAATGAATATCAGTGCAGCACTGAAGAAAACAAATACAAAATAAAGAAAAAAAAAGATGTGTTCACAGATTGGAAGATTCAATACTGCTAGGTGTCAAATTACTCTAAATCCATCTACGAATTCAACATACTTATAGTGACTAATTTGATAAGTCAACGTGACTAAGTTAACAGAAGCTCAAGGAGCTAGAGAAACATCATTTCTAGTGTGCTTATAAAGGCATTTCTAGCCTATGCTAGCATTTAAATCAGTGGCTAACACCCAGCTCTGTTCTTACCACTGTAGGTAAGCACCATTCAATCCACTGGAGCTCAGATCAGACCAGAAGATGGAGCAAGGGTCACTTCTCTCCCCCTACCTTCTGTCTCTCTGGCTTGAACATTGGCATCCCTGGTTCACAGGTGTGCGGGTTAGTTTTGTCAACTGACACAGCTAGGGTCATCTGAGAAGAGGGGAACTTCAATGGAGAAAATGCTTCCATTAGTAGACTGGTCCATTGACAACCCTATTGAAGTATTTTCTTGATTAATGATTGATGTGAGAGAGCCCATGCCATGGTGGGCAGTGCCACCCTTAGGCAGGTGGGCCTGGGTTGGGTGAGACATGGGAAGTGAGGTAGTAGGCAGCATTCCTTCATGGTCTCTGCTTCAGTTCCTGCCTCCAGGTTCCTGTTAGTTGGGACTGTCATAGAGCTAAGAGTGGGTCTACACCTATATGAGGTCCCACATGACTTCCCTTAACAATAGACCATGAAGTGGAAGTGGAAGCCAAATAAAACCTTTCCTCCTCAAAGTATTTTTGGTCATGGTATTTATCACAGCAACAGAGAAAGAAATAGAAAACTAGGCATCTGGATTTCAGAATTTATACCAGTCCCTCACTATTTACACTCACAGAAGATTAGAGGAGATTAATGTTGCAGAGGTTTATTTCTAGTTATCTTTAAAATGGTTGTTTTGTGCACTGTTGGGGGAAGGGCTGCCTAGGATCTTGGCTTTTTGGGTTGTCTGCAGGTGTTGGCTTTATGTAAAAGATGTTTGATTGCTCTTGATCTGCACATGCTATCAGTAGAACATCTGTGGAGCTTAGGTATCCATAACCACCCACCCTGAGATGAGACCTTCAGGGTTCCACTGTGCAGTATAGCACTTGCCATGACATGTGGTTCCCTCTGCAGGGAGGTCTGGCAGGGTTTGCACCTATGAATATGCCTCCTCTCTTCTTTGTTGAGGCACACTGTAGGTGGTACTGTTACAGATTAGAAAGATGGTAGATAGATAGATGAGAGAGAGATGACAGATGATGATAGATAGATGATAGATGACTGATAGATAATTGACATATGATAGATGATAGATAAATAGATATAGATAGATAGATAAATAGATGATAGATGCTAGATAGGTGATAGAAAAATGACAGTGATAGACTACAAATCAATAGCTAGATGATGGATATATAGATGATAGATAGATACATGGATCCATAGATAGATAGATGATAGAGATTTATTTCACTATTTCTCTAGACAACCATATACCTCAATCATTCTTTGAAGTTGTTGTCAAAAGTACCTGGGAATGCAAATGAATAAAAATTTTGCAAATCAGGGTTGGGGAGATATCTTTGTGAGTAAAGAATTTTTTGTGCAAGCACGAGTACCTAAATTCAGATCCTTAGTACCCACATAAAAGCCTCTGCAACCTCAGCTCTGGGGGGATAGAGGCAGATCCCCCACATAATTGCTGTTCATCTAGTCTAACCAAAAGGGTGACCTCCTGGTTCAGTGAAAGACCCTTCTCAGAAAACAGAGGAGGATGCGGAGGGAGATACCCAATGTCAACCTCTGTCCTCCATACAAGTGAGTATATACATGTGCATACAACACAATACCACAGAGAGAAAGAGAGAGAGGCAGAGAGAGACAGAGTCAGAATCAGAGAGAGACAGACAGAGAGTAAGACAGAGAGAAAGAGACAGAGAGTGAGAGAGGGGAGGGGGAAATACACATCCAATTTTTACTTTATTTTTATTAGTTCTTTGAGAATTTCATAAAATGTATTTTGATCATAGTCATGGACACCAATATTCTTTCCAGATCCATAACCCCTTCTGTACTCACTCAACCTTGTGTCCTCTTAATCAAGTGCAACTTGTGGTGATCATATACTCTAGAACATGGGACCTCTGAGGAGAGAGTCAGTTTTCTTTAATGGTACAGCCCCTGGTGAGTTGACTGCACATGGTTTTAAGTGTCAAAGTCAAGTTTATCACTGAAGGATGTTGGAAGATATTAACTATCACGAACTGGCTGTAAAGTATATTATTAAACAGTAGTAAGTAGAACAGTTTTATTTGGAAAAAAATGAATGGAAGAGAATATAGAGCTGAGGAGGTGGGGCCCACACATTCATATTAAATCAAATTTTGACAGTGTCAAGTCAATCCAATGTGAAAAGATATGCCTTTCAACAAATGGTATCAGAATAGCTCGTTTATGGGGAAAATGAACACTAATCTTACTTCACACAGCAAACAGTAATTAAGCTGAAAGGCAACTTAAGTTTCAAAGGCTGAAATTAGTTGAAAGTACGAAACACCTAGAAGAAAACAGCCATAAAATACCTGTAGCTTCAGGGTAGGCAAATATTTTTCAGCTAGCGTAAAAGCAAACAAGAACTGTAAGAAAAAATCTGAGCAGTTATATTCTCACAAACTTAATGGCATTACCTCTTTGAAAGACCATAAGAAAATGAAATGAGATGGTAACTCAATGAAATGGTAACTCAATGATAGAAAGCTTGCTTAGAATGCCTGAGTCTCTGCGGTCAATAACCAACATCACAAAAAGGAAGGGTCTGTGAGATGACTCAGTGGGTAAAGGTGCTTGCTGCTGGTAACTGGAGTTTGATCTCTGGATCTCATGTAAAGGTAGAAGTGGGGAACTGCACTCAGTTGCCCTATGACCTCTGCACTCACTCAATGGCACATATACCCAGCCACAAATATTGTGCACAATACATATGACATTAAGAAATAAAAAAGTTTTAAAGGAAGAAAATATTTTCAAACTTGTGTTTTTATATTGGAGATGTGGCTTGTAATCATAATGAATTCTGGCAGCTCATTAAGAAGTTAACCTAATAGATCATGGAAAAAAGATTTCAATGGGCACAAAGAAGTTATATGAATGGCTAGTAATTCCAGGATGCACAAAATAGTCAGTCATTGAGGAAATGAAAATTCGAAACACAACATGCTGTCAGTTATCACTCCCCATAATATAACCAGTAAACTCAAAAGGACTGACAGATACTAGACATGCAGCCCAGAATCAGGCCAATTGGACTTTTATTGGCTGGTAAGAATGTGAAATGATTTGGCTGTTTGGGAGGATAACTCCATGGTTCCTAAAGAAACCAAAGATGGACTTATCATAGTCATGCTGTTCATCTCCCCAACAGAAAAGAAAACATTCTCAGAACAACTTGATCACACGTTCAGGCCATCTTTAACAAAAACAACTTGGGCATCTACTTGGGATGGAGACTACTACAATGAACAGCCCTTTTAACCTAGCACTAGAAAACTGTCAGGTAGAAATGAGAGCCCAGCATCAGTCCCTCAGAGACATGAAGCTTCAAGGTAAGCAGTAAGAGACCCCAGAGAAGGCAAGCACCTCTAAGCAGAGGTTCAGACACCTGAACCCCATTACTATCCAAGGGGGAGTTAGCTCATACAAACAGGCTTTTAAAATAATCAGATCAAATTTTGACGCATTCTTTGATTGTCACTTGCAGGCTAGAGAGGCAGTTTACAGTAGATAGGGTCCTGTCCCCACTCTTCCCAAATGAATACATACTAGAGTGATGTACTGACTCCGTCACCTATTTTTTCTCTTTCTTTGGTCTAATTCTGTCAATACTTGTACTTGGAACACTACTTGAGGTCGTTTCCTAAGGCAGCTTCTTCTGCTCTCCTACTCTGCCAGCATGTGCTTGTGTTTCCCTTTCTCCACCACCTTACAAGGTTCTAGAAAGTGGAGTACCTTGATTGAAATCCCACCCCTAATCCAGATGGGAGGATGAAATAGTATAGGATGCTTGTGGAGCATCACATGGTTCCTCTCATATTCCCACAAAAGGCAGGAGTCAACCCTGCCAGTTCTTTCTCTTGACTGTTGTCTTTTTGATCTGGTCTATTAAGTAGGAGTTGCCATAAAAAGGCCTATGGGGTGCAGATGAAGTCATGAGTGATGATGTGTATTATTGACATGAGCATAGCCATGTCAGAGACACCAATGTCTTAGACGTGGAGGAGCGGAAAGGCCTTCCCCTGGTCCAAGTATAGATGTGAACAAATGATTGACCCTTAGGTAAAAGCAGTATGTACAGAAAGCTCCAACTGTAGTGGAATATCTAAACATATTCTCAAATACTGTAAAGCTACATTCACTTCTGTGCAGTAATATGAATTTTGAACTCAATACTCTTGGACGGAACAGATTCATGTTCAAATTTAACTCGCTCACTGAGATCTTTGTGTTGAAGGCACCCTCCCTCAGCCTAAGCACTGGACAAGGAGTACCTTGCCTGGTGTCTTGCTGTAGCCTGTAAAACAGTGTCAAGTCAGTCAGCTACACTTGGGGGTTGTTGTACTGTGAAAGTTCTATTCATTTAAGCAGTTAAGACCTTTGTATGGGTGAGAGGCACCTTTCCTCAAAAAGTTACCTGGAGTCCACATGCTATGGGTCAGTCCATCAGAGTCAAGACCCTTTGTCTAGATTGTTCAGGCTTGCATCTCAGAGAATTGATCTGGATTCTATTGAACCCGCAAGAGAAATTAAAAGTTCCATCTACACTTAACCGCAGCTTCCTCCTCCTGAATGGCCGCAGCCTGAGGGTGATCACAGGAAACTTCTACTGAAGCTAGGTAACTCTCCTCCTTGTTCCTGTTGTATGTAGTAAGCTAGATGAGTTTCTGGGCTGCTGCTGATGCATGTCCATTCCAGAGCATGGACTATTGAACCCCAGATTTAGGTTACTGTTTCTGTCCTTTCTTCACTCCCTATGCCCCAGTCAGGTCAGGTCTAAAGCCCCTACATACCTATTCTAACTAAGAATTACTAGCTGTTGATTTGAAAGGAAAATTTGTGTTGATTTCTTATTCAAAAAGTGTGTCATTCTCTTAAAATGCTGATATTAAATAACTGAAAATCTAAAATGGTTGTTCATTGATTAATAACTCTGAGATGGCCTTCAATACCTTCAATACCTTCAATAAAATAATGCCTTCAATTCCATTTTATTTGATGTTTGTCCAGAATCTATAAAGTGCATATTCAGTAAGAATTCATTATGTAGTATTATATAAAGCAGAATTTATTCAAACAGAACATTGAAGGACCTTTTTTTTTCTGTTACTTGTAAACGTTTGGTTTTGCTCCAGCTGATTGGATCTGAATAAGTAACTGTATTTTGAACTGAAAGAGTTATTTAGAGAAGGCAGGGTCTCCCTGCTTTTACTTTCTGGATTTTAAAGTTTCTAAATATAAACCTTAGAAACCCTTCTGGGTAACAGCATAAGCAAGATGAAGCAAGCATCTTTATTTAGTAACTGAAGTCATGTAGGTTGAGTTCAAGTAACATTCTGAAAGTGACCTTCCAATTGCTCTAGTTTATTTTTGCACTATATAGTGTATTGGTGGATTTTAACTTTGATATTATGTGTAAGATTAAAGCTATCCATTACACTATTTATTTTTATATGGTGGATAAGTAAGGATAAATTTTCTTATTTTAATTGATTTATGGTAGGATACAAAGAGATAGATTTCTATATGGTGTGTGTGTGTGTGTGTGTGTGTGTGTGTGTGTGTGTGTGTGTGTTTATATTTTCTTCTGAATTATCTCTTTCCACCACTTCCATCTTGTACTTAATATGACCCTCACTGGCTTGTTCCACAAATAGTCTCCCCTTCTGTTTTGTCTCACAGGTATTCCACCACCATCCCTTTTTAACCCATCCTTTAAAATCTCTCCCGCTCATGGTGTCCTTTCTGCTTTCCAAAGGCAGACATTGTGGCTTATTAGCTGCCAAGGGTATTAGAGTCAATGAAGGACTGTTAGACCTCTGTAAATCTAGGGGATTTTTTTGACTTCTCAAATAGGATGACTGTGAATCCCCAGTTTGTTTGACTCACATTTCTGTTTCACTATTGTACTATGACTACTTAGGTCCTACCTGCAGTTCACATAGAACACCTCTGCTTCTCATATTTGCTTGTCCTTGACCACTGGGACTTTTGATCATCTTCCTCTTCCTCTCAATTTCAGGTCTCAAGCCTTTGTGTTCCTGTTTCAGCATCCGGTGAACAGACAAACCCGGAACTAACAGAAGTGGCAGTAAGGGACATGGGAAGTGATTGGTAAATGAATACTGCTGTGTTGACTTTCAAAACACACTGAGCTGGGGAGAGTGACGGCATGAATGCTGCAAATGGGGCAACAGGAATGTGAAGCTACTGTTTGATATTTGTTTCCTTCAAGACATTTCTTGATTGCTCAGTTTCTGTGTGCTGATAATTTGCATAGCTTTTGCCCCATTCCCTCAGAATGCTCACCTCAGATGTATCTATACCAACAAAATAGTTCTAACTAGGACTGTGCATGGTTACTGTCATCTTTAATTTAAGATAAGATTCTTGCATCCCAGAAAAAAAAAAAAGGTCTTATCCTAATCACTCCATTCTCAGGAAGGCAGGTGATGGAAGGAGATGTTTGGAATCCCTCTGATGACCCTCATGCACAGCACATAGGAAGATACCTAAGGTGTCTACTCTTCTGTACCATTTTAAGCAGTGTATAGCTCCTCTGTCCTACTCTCCTTTGTAAGACAAATATGTGCTTGTCAAGAATGGCTTTGTCAGAGTGGTGTTAACACTAGGTGCAGCGACAGAATGGATTCATGAATTATGTGTGGACCCTAACAAACTGTGTTATGTGGATCAAAAACCACTGATCTACTTACAGAGCCTGGACTACACAGTAAGTTCCAGACCAGCCAAGGCTGCATAGTGTGACTCTGTCTCAACACACACACACAGGATGAAAGAAACGAGAAAGAAAGAAAGAAAGAAAGAAAGAAAGAAAGAAAGAAAGAAAGAAAGAAAGAGAGAGAAAGAAAGAAAGAGAAAGAAAGAGAGAAATGAAGGAAGCAAAGAAGAAAGGAATTTGACTATCTCGTGACTAATATTTTATGTGTTTTAATCAAAATGCCCTGAATTTAGATGTTCAAGTTCAGTGTTGTATTTCAACACGACTATCTCTACTCCATACCTTCACTTCCCCTCTTTGGACTTATGAGGTGACAGTTACTTTGACTTAAGAATCAAGTAATTTACTACATGGACACAAAAAACGCTGGTCCTGTTGAGGCATAACAGGCATTTGTCTCTTCTTTTCCTCAACTCTTAAACTGTGGGTCCTGAGCCCTCATATGGTATCGTGTAACCAAATATAGTGGTTGGTGAAAATAATGTCAGAAGTAAGGAATTTCTGAATGCATAGCAATCAAAATTAAATTGAAACACAACAGATGATGAACCTGAGGTGTTTCTGGAAGGCTTGTCCATGTGACTTTGTGGCAGCCCTGCAGTAGTGTCACACAGCTTCATGGCAGCCCTGCAGCTGAACATACCACATGCATGCTTTACATGCTTTGCCCTATGTGTTCATTCCACAAGGCCTGTGCACACTGCCTGAAACATCTTGTTCATATTTGAGACTGTTGACCATGATGAATTAGTGTTTCAACTGTATATACAGAGTTTTCAACTCTCACAGAAACATAGTAGTTCAATTATGGAAGACAAAGACTTTTTGTATTTTCCTGTTATTTCTCAGCATGTAATATTAAATTAGCATACCATTAGCTCATATTATATCACAATATTTGATTTTAAAAGTTTCTGTTTGAATTGTTGACTTGAGTTTCATTTTTGAAAGAATCATTAAATGAATTGTGGCTTCATATTAGAACAAAACTTCAAATAATTTCTGAGATAGCACTAAACATGCTTCTGCCATTTCGAACTATATTTTTATATGAATCAGCACTCTCAAGCATTGATGAATATAAAATGAAAGCATCAATAAACTCTGAAAAATATTAAAGTTGCTCTAGGTCCTTCAGTATCAAATATTCAGCCAAGACTTAATTCATTTTCTTTAAAGATTTTAATTTGTGTGTATATGTAGTGTGTGTGTGTGTGTGTGTGTGTGTGTGTGTGTGTGTGTACATGCTCATATGTGTGCAGGTGCTTGAAAAGGTCAGAAGAGGGCATTGGATCTCCTAGAGCTGAAGTTACAGGAAGTTGTGAACCATCCAATGTGAGGGCTGGGAAACGAATTCCAAGATTTAATTTTTATGCAAAAATAAAGACACTCACCCACCCCATTGGTACGCAAGCTTACTTTCATCTTTAAAAAAAGAAAAACAAACTATATGTGTCCCAAAGAATTGTTTTAAATACATTTCTTTGAGATTTATTAATAGTAAATGTTTGTTTTAGAACTATTTTATACACCTATATACAGAGAATTGCAAGTGAAAACAGTTCAACTGGTAGGTCCTGTCTCCCTCAGTTGGGCAGAGTATGTTTTCCAGCATGAATCCTAATTGTATAAGTTCAGCTAATCCTGGCTATCATCCTGAAGACACACTCCAGAATGCCATTTTCCCAAATGCTGAACTTCCCAGAGATCCAAATGTCCAAAGTCTAAAATCCTGAAAGTCACAATACCAAAGAATTAAAATTCAGGACAGAAAAATCCAGACTCTGGATCCCAAAATGACAGTTCATATGACACAAAAGCTGTGTAGGAAGAGTAGAAAACAGAGTTGCAAGGGAAGATGGCTGTGTGGCAGAACAACATTAAAAAACACTTCAGTATGAAATATGTTCTTGGCATCCCTTCATGCTCATGGGACGCCAGGAGCTGTTCATGCCACATTGGCCTGAAGGAAACAGGGAAGCTACTGACTGGTTTGAAAATAATTATGCACACAGTAGGAAGAGAAGAAGTGTTGTGGAAGTTTATGTTCGGTTGTGTGTAAAATAATTGTGTTTCTGCACTGTTGGAAAAAGCAATGCTTAGGTCTTCGAGTTTTGTATTGTCTGCAGGTGTTGGGTTTATGTGAGGGATGCTGATTGGTAATGATTTGCATATGCTATCAGCAAAATACCTGAGGAGGAGTTCTGAATCAATAAAAACATCTGAGCAGATGCTCGGGGTTCCACTGTCCATAGTATGGCACTGGCTATGACGGTGGTACCCTCTGCTGAGGTCTGACAGGGCTTCCACCTATAAATAATGCCTCTGTCTCTTCCTTGTTGAGCCCACACAGTTAGCATTACTACTACAAACAGGTACAGGCAGTGATTATGCACACAAATGAGAAGATGTGCAGGTGATGGTTATGCACACCGTAGGACTAGAAGATGTGCAGGCCATGGTGCTGCTGGGCAGTCAGTTGTGCTGCTTTCGCCAAATTAACACTCTACCCAGGTTTATTTTCCCCCTTTTATAAAAGCTGTCTTTTTACTATTTAAAATCATCTATTTCATTTTTTGATAATTCTCTACAATTGATATTTCATTTTTGCATTATCTTCAATACTGGAAGTATAAGAGACTTAGTTCTAATTCATTTAATGCCTTCTATTTTGCCACAGAGTTGATTTACCCTGTTGCTGCTACCAATTTCTGCACTGAGATCAGAACCAACTTCTCTAGGCTTCATTTACTAGGGAACAAAGGCTCTTCAGAATCCCTCCAGACCCCCAAGACCACAGCATTGTGGACTAAACAATTACCAGGTTCACAGCTTCTCCAGTATAGGACAGACACTATGGGACTACTCCAAGAGCTAATGTACTCAGTCTCAAGGATCAAGCAACTATAATGTTCTTAGCCTCTCATGTGTGATTATACATATATATGTATGCATATATATACACATTATACATAAATATGTGTGTATGTATATATATATATATATATATATATATATATATATATATATATATATATATATATATATATACATTCTTTTCCTCTAACACTGACTGATACTTGTGTCCCACAGGGTATATATCATTCACAGGGTATAAAGAAAGGAAGTCATGAGAGTAGTTTTTGAGATATCACCAAGGGAAAATCTGGAATATTTCCTTTTATTTCCACAAAATACTTAAGCTTCTTTGTTATTGTCTGGAAAAAGTCACATGGAAAATATGATCTTCTATCCAATTAGCTAACCATTTGAGGTCCTATTATCAAATAAAAGGGTCAGAATGGATCCCAAGAAGCAACTGTCAGTCACTCTAGTGTAGACTGCTCCCTATTATGGAACTACTGTGACACTGTAAACATTAGCCATTCACCATCTTTAAGGAAATGGATATCTTTTAGTCATGACTACTCACTGTTGTCCTCTTGTTAAGAACCATGTGTGCTACAAGCTATTGGTTTTGAAAAATCTGCCTTCTAATTCAGCCTCTGCCTTTAAATTTAAGGGGTGGAAACAAACGAAACCATTTGCAGCTGAGCAAAAACTAGGTTTCACTATATCTGAGAGACACATATCTGAATCTTGTGTCCTGGCATCAGAGCTGATTTTTAACAAACCCAGAAGAATAATATTCCTATTACCCTCCGTCTTTGCTCAGCTGGATTTACACATGGTTCAGTGTCTGTAGAACTCATACCCACATCTTGTGAATTTTCTGAGGTCCCTGCTGGCTGACAAGTGTTCCCTTTGACTTCTTTACTACTTAAACATTTTTTAAAAGATTTATTTATTTATGGGTTTTATGAATAGGGGTGATTTGTTTGCATGCACACCTACACACCAGATGAGGGTGTTAGATCCCATTACAGACAGTCATGAGCTGGTATTGTGGTTGCTGGGAATTGAACTGAGGACCTCTGGAAGATCAGCTAGTAGCTCTAAACCTCTGAGTCATCTCTCCTACTCCCTACTTAGACTATTTAAACGTAATGTGGCTCACATCTTTTTCCCATGCTACTGATACTCTCCATGTATGTTAACCTTTGTGAACTGAGAGTCAGGTTCTCTTCCTATTAAATGTAGAAACATTCCACAGGACATTTATAGGAAAACTTGATGAGTGGTGGGTAGACATTTTCCTTTGTAAACTTTGGTACCTATGAAGGGGATTGGGCTTTCTGAAACCCTCCATGTGGGGTTGTTGGCCTTGGTACATGACAATCACATGCACAGTTGCAAAGGGAATGCACAGGATATAATAGCACTGCAAGAAGCTTCCCTGAAGAAGACTTAATCTGATGAGATCTTAACAGGCATGAAGAACATATTTAGTCATTTCATAAAATATTCTTCTAGACTCTTTTAATGATTTAGTCAGTAGATAGTTCTAACAATTAATATCCTGTTAAATTAAGACTATCATGAACAAAAGCGTGTCTCATCTTAAAAGAGTATATGCAAGCAGATAGCAAAAAGGAAATGAGATACAGATGTAGAATAGAGTAGGAGGCATATTTAATATGCAGCCCCAAAGAGAGTTCAATGATAAAATGTCAGATATCTGCAAAATTGTAATGTAAATCTATTTAATTTGCAAGCAGCACAGAAAACTTGAAAATAAGAGCTGGTCTTCTGTATCTCTGTGGCTTTGGAAAGAACAAAGTGAGCAGCCAAGGCTCCCTGGGCATGGGGATGACCAGAGCTGGGTTACAGCTCACAGTAGGCAGCTCTGTACACATTAACTCAAACCTTCAGGGCACATCATACCCACCAGGGCAAGAGCAAAGTGGTGCTCCTTTGCTTTCCTGCAGGCTGGATAAGCTGTTATTTTCCCTTCATGTACCATCCTAATTTCTATCTCTTCCTATTTTCATAAACTAAGCGAGGAAAATATTCTTGCTGTCTAAACTCATTTGGTCTTGAGACTGAAATGGTACATGATTAAATTATCAACCAACAAGACTGATTGAAAGCCCTCCCATCCCCTGTTTTTGTATTCTCTGATGAATTTTATGACAAGATGCCACTAATAAAGCTCACTTTAAAGGAATGGCCTTTCGTCTGGACACAAAAGCCAGAAGTTTAGTGACAACCACCAGCCAGTGTGATGGCATTTTATAAAGGGAAAGCATTCCAAGCACACCTGCTTCTAATGGCTGCTAATTACACGTGACAGGCTGATAGCCTGGTTATAAGAGAGAAGGCTGAGTTTTCCTGGCCTCCTAATACCACACCACAACCAATTATAGAGAAATGCATTTGAACAGCTCTCCTGTTTTTGTCAAGAGAAGGAAAGGAGAAATACAAAGAGTAATTGGGGATCGTGGCATAACAGAACAGCAAATGATAAAATGTGCTGAACTCTTGGAGGAAGGGAAGCATAGTGAAGCAGCAGGTCCCCAGCCCCAGAACCATCAAAAGGCAATGGAAAAAAATAGGACAACATCATACTTTTAATACCATCATCTACTTAATTAGATAAAAAGAAAAAGAAAAGCACAAAATAACTCCAATTAGCTAATGGCAGAGCACTGTTGTCACCTGCTGTCTTATAGAACACTTCCTTTTCAAAGAAAGTGCCATGCTATGTCAGACGTAGTTAGGGTGGAGAGAGGGTGCCATTTAGTTACGGCAAACCAATTCCAAGTGGCAACATTTTAACTTGGTGTTTTAAATCTCCCCCATTTAAACGAGCTGTGTGACGTTTTTTGTTTGTGAATTAATTAGAATTGGGTGATTTTTCTGACTTTAAAAAGGGTCTTATTAAATATAAAATGTAAATATAAATAGGGTCTGGACTGATTGATTGCTCTGTTCTCGAGAAGGACCCAATTTTGGTTTCTAGCTCCAACAACAAGAAGCTCATAACCACCTGTAACTACAGCTCCATGGGATCTAACACTTTGTTCTGGTCTCCAAGAGCACCCCCCTCACACACACACTCAAACCTGTACACAGCCCCACACAGTCAGCACAGGCATGCACATAATTAAAGAAATAAAAATAAATCTTAAAAAAAAACAAGATAAAATATAAAATCCTTTGTTTTGTAGCCTTGGAAATTCCAGTTGAGATCAGATTGGACATATGAATGCTGAGTCTCACAATCTAAGCTCACCAGAAACTGGGGGACAGACATGGTGGAAAATTAATAACTTGCTGTGGATAACACCACTCTTACAAAGTGTGTATTATTGTTTTCCTCCCAGAGAGCCTACTTTCTTTCTATTGCAAAGACGAGTAAACATTCAAAAGTTTGTCTCATGAGTATGGAAAAAAATATGGACAAAACCGTCTAGTTGCTTCAGAAATTGAAAGACTGGAATATCCACACGCGTGGCAGGAATGAGCTGGTGCTGGGATTTCTTTTTGCCAGGCAAACAGGATTTGGGTCAATGTTTTGTAACTCCTTTTTTTCCTTTGCCAACTCTCTTTTGTTTACATTTCACTCCTGCCCTTGACCTCCTTAAATTATGTCTGGTTCCTTGGAGATAACACCCTTCCATAAGTATTAGTATTGTACTGTCATTGATGATATTTATCTTCTATACCACTTCTACTTCCTGAAAGCACAGTTGACCCTCCGTGCTCACGGATTCTCTTGCTGGGACGAGCAGGATGAGTTCATACCTACTTAATCAGACTGCATTTTACTGAGGCAGCCAAAGTTCAATATTTGAAATGTACTCCATTACCTCTTCCATCCTATCTCTCTTTGGGCTTTTGCCATTATAACTGGATTAACTCAGTTTCAACACTGAAAGTGAGCACAGGTATAATCTCTTCATTACCCTAGCTTATAAATTTTGAATGTGTATCTTAGGTCTCAAAGGAAAATACAGATTCCACATTTTCAGAAACAACTTTGCTGTTTGTACAGATACAAGCTCTCCTCCTATTGGGTCAGAAATTGAGACCCAAAGCCCTAGTGGTTTGGCTGAGACATTCATACCTAGCTGAGACAGAGCTCTATAATTGAATGAATAATCCTAACTCCACAACTTAGAGATTGCAGAAAAGTAAAGGAGATAGATGAGGCCAAAATTAGAATTACTAGTCCTCAAAATTTTCTAGATAAGTCTGAACCACTGATGCCCAGGAACCCAGAGCATCATGCACCATGCTGGACTCAACAGCTCCACATCAGCTCTGTACTCTCCTCCTGAAAACAAGTGCTCCAACCAGAATGGCTGCCAGCTTTTAGCAATGTGCATTGTCTCAACTGTAGTTCTGATATATTTTGGATTAAATTAACTTATTCCATGACTACCAAGGAGAACCACAGAAGCCTAAATATATATTTATGAAGAGCGTTAAAGAGAGGAAAGAGATGGGCTTGGTGAAATGTACTTCACTTCCATCTTGTACTCACTCACCTCTGAGGACCAAGGACTCATGCAGGACTAAGTTCATGATTAGTAGTCCCCGAGATAGACTGTCTCTTCAATTTTCATGACTTGTATTTATGATCCATTAATTATTTAGATTTCTTTGTCCAGCCACAATATAATCTGGTCCCTCTAAATCGTTTGTACTATATTTGCAAATAATTTTCTTTGAGATTGTTCTAATCATCACACCATGGGATTTGTTGTATTGATGGTAAGAATGACGAGAAAAAAATCTGCATATGCTCAGTAAAAGTACAATTTTTAAAATGTATTCTTTATCCATATTAGTTGGGTCCTCAAATATGGAATCCCAAGTATATTTGAAACTCAGTTCTGAGTATTGTCTATTTCTTTCTGTATTTCTACTGTAAGAAATCTACCCTCAAGCAGGGTACATGGGAGCAGAACTAAAGTACCAGGGCAAACCAGGCAAAGAAGCTTGAGTTAGTGTTTTTAGTATAACCCCTACCCCCATACATACCAAGCAGTAGAATTCATTCATTTTTGGAGATCCTTGATCTTGTTCCAAACCCTGCTTATTGACGACAGAGATGAGTTTACCCACTCACTTTGGTCAGTTTACCTAGAACCTTCCAGCTCCACTCGTTCCTCCACACATGGACAGTTCTGCCTTGTCAGAGTGACCCTCCCTTTGTGGCAGAGAGTCTTGAGGAAATGGAGGAAACCAGAGCCTGAAAAGGGCAAAAAAGGAAGCCTTGAAGGAGTTTACAGGATGGAGTTGACATGTGACTACAGTGATCGGAGCAGGAAAAAGAGGGATATTGAAGCAATATTGATGGTATTAAACATTACTTTATACTGTCCAAGAACTGAGACAAAGTCCTGGAGTTTTTCTCTATTGTTTTGAATTACCATATGCATGTTCTTTGTGTTAAGACTTCACTCTGAGCCACATGAGCTGTGAGTTTTCTGCAATCTCTTCCTACACTGATTTTCTGCCCTTCTTCTGGCTTCTCTTCATCTTGTCCTCTCTCTTATCCAGGGTGCTGCTTTTCTAAGTGGACTTTTAGAGATGTATAGAGTATCAGGACTGGGTATTATAACCCATACTTTTAGACATGCTGATGAAAGCAAGGCATTATTTCAGATATCTGGTCTTCTAATTTTACTCTCTTGTTGCGTATATGATATATCACACATATGTGGATACTCATCTGTGATGATTAACACTGATGACAGGACCTGGAATTTCCTAAGAAACAAGGGCACACCTGTGAGAGTTTATCCAGATTAGGTTAACCTCTAGGCACGCCTGTGAAGATTATCTAGATCAGACTGATTAATGATTAATTAAGGTGGTTTGAGGAACCACCTTAACCATGGGAAGCACCATCTAATGGACTGGGATTGCTGAATAAGAAGGAGAAAGTGAGCGGATCACCAGTGTTCATCTTTCTCTTCTTCCTGACTGCTGATACAGTGTGACCAGCTGCCCCCACTCCTGCTACCATGCTGTAGTAGTATATTGCTGTGGTGGCTCACCAAAGAGGACAAGAAGACACTTTCATAGGTACAAACTCTGCCAGACATCAGCAGATGGAACCACCATCATGGCAAGTGCCGTAGTGAACAGTGGAACCGCAAGTGTCTGAGCTCAGGTGTTTCTATTGATCCAGAACTCCTCAGGTGCAGATCATAAGCAATTAAACATCCTCCACAGAAATCCAACACCTGCAGACAATACAGAACTTGAAGGTCTAGGTAGCCCCTCACCCAACAGTACATAAAATAATAATCCTATACATAACTAAAAATAAACTTCCACAACACCATGCCTTTCCAACTTGATGGACTGTAGCTTCTTAACTTTGAGCCAGAATAAACTCTTCCTCCTTGGTCAGGTATTTTGTCAAAGTAATAAGGAGAGTAACTACTATAGGGGCTGTGGCAAATCTCTACAGGAGTTGCTTCAGGCAAGGTAACTGACGTGTCACCCTAATGTTGCTAAGTCTTTTTTATCCCCACTTCATTCTCTCTATCCCCACTTCCCATTCCCAGTGGGAAGCATCAGCAGCCCTTCCTCAACTGTAAGCCTTCAGCACAATTTACAATTTATATGCAGTCCCTTGGGCTGCCATAACAAATCACCATAAATCAGACAGCTGAAAACAACATGAACATGCCTGGTGGTGGTGTCACACGCCTCTAATCCCAGCACTCTAGAGGAAGAAGAAGCCTGATATCTGAGTTTGAGGTCAGCCTGGTCTACTACAGAGTGAGTTCCAGAGCTGTGGTCCTTCTGAAGTCTTTGTAAATGAATCCATCCTTATATTTCCTAGTCCTTGAAGGCTACCAAAATTTTCCAATGCTCCTTGACAAGTGTCTACATAATTCCAAGTTCCTTGTCTTTGTATGACCTTTGCCCCTCAGTGTATGTTTCTTCTCTTTCCCTCTGCCTATCAAGGGTCAATCACTGGACCTACAGTCCATAATAATCAGTATGACCTCACTTCAATTTAATTAATTCCAGCTACAGAAACCTCTAATTTGAAATTAAGGTCACATTACAGATGAACATGGGTCTGAGGAGATGTATTGAGCCAAGCATTCCATGTAGTGGCATGCTGCAAGTGCTTCTTTCCCCTTTAACCAAGTGTACTGTAACAACACAAGACTGTCAATTCCACTAAGTCTGTGGATAGGAATATATAAGGTATTTATATCTTCATGCTGAGCCCGTGTCTTGGTGTCCTGACATTAGAATGTAATGTTTGGCATTCAGCTTGCTCTGACACACCGTCTATAGCTATCCAGAGAGACATTTACCCTACACACTTTAAGGATACTATGGAATGGTGTTGCAGTAGCTTGGCTTGCTACATAATAGCCTCAAAACCCCACTGAGTAGCCAGCTCTCCAGACAAGGCCCATCAACTCTAAGGCATAATCCACTTTATCGTTTCATAAAACACTTCAGAATGTGTGGACAGATCTCCATGACAATGGTTTAAACATTTCTGTAATGCCAATCAAGGATGAGCCCAGTTCACAGGGGTCTGTTTGACTCATTGGTATACTTCTGTGCTGATGTCCTACCTTGCAAGACAAAATCATGGAACCTGATTGAACTTCAAGGCAAGGCCAGCAAAAGGCAGAAGAAATGATATCTTACAGTGTAAGCTTTTGAATTGAACAGCACAACTAAATCAAAGCTCTTTTAATTAACACCACCAAAATAAGAGAACAATGCCCGTAGCACATATTTATGTACCTTCTTCCACTCCCATATCTGCCAATGAGCTTGGAGAAGCCTTGCTTCAACACTGAGCAGTGCAGTCTGGCTTGGTGGCTGCATTGCTGATATTTTGTATTGATGCCTGCCCTCACAATATATTTGAAGATAGAATTCCCAAAAGAATCTCAGCTGGATCATAACAAAAACTAGTCATTAAAGAATAATCCCATAAGCTTATGATAAGCTTTACAAGCAGAATCTCTCCTAGGGGCCCCTTATGCCATACAAAAAAAAGAGGTAGGTTTTCTGGGATGGAGAGCTAGGGTCCTGATGCCATCAGAAACCATTATTTATTTCCAGTGAGTGTCGACCAATCTGTATGTGAAATTCACTATCTGTCGTCATTAAAATTCTTTAAAGAAAGAACTCCCAAGTTTTATATAAAACCCCTCCATTTGAAAGTGTGGATAACTGATGAACGTTCATTTAAAACACAGTTCAAGTAGAAGAAGAAGAATCTATTAAACTTCTCTTCTGCAAGCATCTGGGTCTAAAAAGATTTTCTATCTCAGGATAAAAGAAGAAATGTCCTTTGCTTGTGGAGCCTTAAAAAGTCCTTCCTAATTTTAGACATGTTCACAGAGGTCTCCATTTTATCCAGAGGAACCTGGGTCAGGCTAATAGCTGACACTAACAACTCAAACCCTTTGAGCATAGTCATTTTCACTTCTGGAACTCTAGGGTCAGATTCTCCAGGCACTACCTTGAGGACAGCTATTGTGCTTGTTTTTCTGCAGTCCCTGGCACTGAGTTGCCACTCAGTAAATCCTCCATTATTTAATTCAGGAAAGGACTGAGGAAACAGAAGGATCGATATTAGCTTTACTCTCAAGATAAATAAACTAAGTCTCAAGATGACTATGTCATCTGTCTTCCTTCCCACCAACAGCAAGGCCAGGGCTGGGATAGGTAGCCTCTGTTTTCTGTTTGTGAAATGCTGGAAGGAAAAGCATCAAGCACAGAGCATAAAGGAAGACAGGCTGGGTGCAAGCACCACCTCATTTTGCTACCAGTTCAGCTCTATCTGGCTGCTTGCTCCTCATCACCCCCTCCCTTTACATTTTTACTCTTTAAGTTACAGCCACCACCCACGCTCATGCAAGCAACCCCAATTAATCCCAATGGGTCACCAAAGAAGAAGCAACAATGAAAATAGGAGGGGTACTTGGGAAAAAGAGCTCAAGCAGGAAGGAGAGGGTATCAAGGAGTGAAATGGCCGGAATTCATTGAATGTGTTATAAAATTAATGTTGTTAAGTTTTAAAAGGTACAATTTACATTCAGGAAAATCTATCCTATTTAGAGTAGACAATCTTAGGATTTTTGCAAACTTAGTCAAGTACCGCAGTTAAAATCAAGATACAGAGAAATGTCATCAGAATTGTGCTTGTGTTGGGCATCCTTATCTGTCTGTGGTTGTTATTCAGTATTTTCCAGAGACTTTTCTCTCTGTGTCTCGCGTTCAGCAGTTTTATTACTGTGTCTTTAAACCCAGTGCCACTTTATGCTGCGATCGCTAGCATTCTTTTAATCATGGCCAGCAGTACCTTGGTACCGTGCTTTCTCACCCCGGAGCTCAGGAAAGAGAAAGGAAGGATAAAAGGGGGGTGGAGAGGGAGAGGGAAAGGGAGACGGAGAGAGAAATCTTCATGCCCTTGTAGGTGGCCTGGAAAGAGAGAAAGAAAGAAAAAAATCTTTATAGCCATTTTTGGCTGTCCAAAGTTTGGAGAGCAGAAACTGATAGAAACTGGACTAAAGTCTCAACTCAATATCCCCAAACCAAATTTCTCCAACCAAAGTTGTTCTTAGCAATAACCAACTAACCAACAAACCAACCCACCAATGATCAACAACCACCCCATTCCGGCTCTCTGGGCTTCAGTCCTTACATACTCTAATCAAAGTTCTCAGAAATTCTAGCAGCATGCAATCATAAGGACAAGCTCCCTATGGCAAAACAGCTGCACATAATCAAATCATAGCCACCAGTAACGAACATTCCATATCAGCTCATCATCATCCACTACACTTGGGATGGGAACATCAACAACACCGTTTCGTGTTTTTAAAGAAACCAAAATCACAATCTCCTTCAAAGCATGCTGCTACAACAACCTAATGAAGTTTTCATTTCTGAGAGATAATGTTCGTGCCTAAAAGCCCACCTGGGGTATGTTGTGTATGCTCCGTTCCCCTCCCTATCTTGCTCGTGTATTCTCTTTCCTTCTTGACATTCAGTTACAGTAACTACTTTCTCATCATTTCGGTTATGTCTAAGTCAGTCCATACATTGAGCTTTTTCTGTTTATAATGAAGCGCATATTCTTGTTTTATTACATGTCTGATCATTTTTGTTTGTTTGAGACAGAGTTTCTCTGTTGTATCTCTGCCTGTCCTAGAATTCACTCTGTAGACCAGGCTGGCCTTGAACTCACAGAGATCTTCCTGCCTCTGCTTCCCAAGTGCTGTGATTAAAGACATGTGCCACCACCATCTGACACACGTCTGATAGTTTTTATTCTATTCCAAATGCTTTGAATATTACCACTATGGTCTTGACCATTCTGTGAGTTCCAAAATTATCCATGGATCAGTATAAGTTTCTTGGGAAATTCTTGGATTTTTTTAAGGTTTTTAGGCTTCAAGAATTAGAATCAGATTTTTATTTCTGGGAGTAGTTCCACCCCACTATTGGGGTCTTAGCCCCCTCAGTAATTCACCTGTGCAGCATTATTAGAAGGCTTGTCTCCACTGAATGATGGGGAAAGACACTAACCCAGTCCTGTGTGGTCTCCAGGGGTTGCTGCCCTGGCTCTTACGTTTTTCTTTACAAGCTTAAGCCTATCTACTTACTATCTATCTATCTATCTATCTATCTATCTATCTATCTATCTATCTATCTGTCTATTTATCTATCTATATCTCTCATATCCTCTTTCTCTCAGGAACTCTCTTCTCTCTGGTTCTAATGGGAACAAATTCTAGAAGCCTAGGTTTCAAAATTTCCCGTGAGCCTTAACTTAACTCCCCTACCCCACCTCCAGCTTAACTTGCCGGAATCCAGACTTTCCTGGGTTTCCACTCCTCCCATGTAGCCCAGTGGATTTCTCCAAGCAGAACAGCTGGAGGAGTGGCGGGGCTCAATGTGTGCACTTTGTCTACTTAAGAGCGTATACTGCTTGGTTTGTTACCTAACATCAGCAAATATTTCTTGCATACATTTCCCAGCTATTTAGCCCTTTGAACGAGTGTAGGATGAGGAGAGGATCTAATTCAAGTCTATTCTACCCAGACAGGAAGCAGGCTATAGATCACCCTGATTTTACCAGCCTCTCATTCCATCACCCGTAGGAAGTTCTTTTAATATTTTTCTACTGTCTCCTAAATGCTTAATTCAGGCATCTTTCCCTGTCACGTTATCACAGGTTCTTAAATAAATTGGAAATGGGAGTAACTTTATGATATTATTTCTAGTCAATGACCACAGGTAATTTACCTTTTCAATTGATCTGTTACATACACATTGCTGTATCAGCTACTACTTGAGCTGAATATTGATCTGGGCATCAATGTGCAGCTCTCCAAGGGTTGCCTCCCTGGTTCTTTGCAACTACTTCTTAGCATTACCTTGAGAATTTCCACTGTCCTATTCATCTCAAGATCATTATTTCTGTCCACATGCATTTGTACACTTCCAAAAACTACTGTAGAGCATCCATATATCCAGTTTCTGCATCGTATCCTGGGAATTGAGCTGTGAGCAAAGCCACTGCTGTCATCATCATGAACTTGGCCGTATTACATAGGTTACATATTACAGTCAACTCTCAGTTTCCATATCTGTGACAGTACATCTTCGAACGCTTTTCTTTCTCACAATGTGACAGACTATCTTTGCTGAAGTATTCTGCCCCAAAGGCTCAATATACACCTTAAAAATGTTATTCAGGGGCTAGAGAGATGGCTCATCAGTTAAGATAGCATGCTGTTTTTGCTGAGGACCCAAATTCAATTCCCATCACCCACGTCAGGTGGCTCACAACCACCTGTAACACCTCAGGTCTCTGAAGACACTGCACTCATGCACACACACACACACACACATACACACACACACACTCCCCACCCATCGCCACACACACATATAATTAAAACTAAAAATAAATCTTTAAAAAATATTGTCCAGATTTATTTAGATTATTGCTGGAGAGCAATAATGCTTTACTTTACAAAATGCTTTACTTCTCTGAAATAAATTAGAAAATACTCTGCAAGGTAGCATCTCTGCCATTCTGGAGACTTGTTTGCAACATTCCACACAAAAGCAGGAGAAAGAGAAAACTTAGAGCTCACAGAGGAGAGATTGCATTAAGCTTTACAGGAGCCAGGACCCCAAAGAGTGATGCTACAAGCCGAAGAGCTAGTCTGCTCCATCTCATGGAAAGAGTTGCTTCTATCTCACTATCTGCTCTGCCAGAGCAGAAAAAGGTCTCTGAAGTAATTGGTTACTACAGCCTTCTCTCATCTGATATTGGGTATTAAATTAAAATGTGAAGACCTAAGATCCCCAAACCAGAAAATTTATTTCAAGTGTTATTGGCAGAGCACAGAAACAATAAGTATAAGTGAGTTGAACATGTGGCAGGATAATAAATAAACTTCAATCATTGTAAAAGTACAAGGAGGGAAAGAATGTGTTGCTACTGAAGTACCTCTTCTTCACTGCTCGGGTGCCAGAGAAGCAGACGTGTGCGGACTTCACTGCTGGTGTTTAGAGCAAGCTTGAGCCAAGAGGAAAAGCAAGAGTCATTGGTGATATGCAGTAATCTTTTTACATATCAAACCCACATCTAAGACTCTGTCCTCAAGAGATATCAGAAGAAAATACAAATAGCTACCAGGATATGGCTAAAACTGAAATCTACATTTGTAATATCAAGGGATTCATGTAAATTATATTTTTCTACATGATGTTTGCAAGAAAAATAACAGGAATATTTATGATGTAAAATAGGTGGAATTAAAACAGTGAAAAAAGATACATTAAACAAATGTGGACCAGAAGAGGTCTTGGGATGGTTAGCCTTAGCTGTCAGTCCTACAGGTACTGACATTAACTAGAAGACAAACCTCAAGCACCCCTGTGAAAGACTGGCCATTCCTGTGAGAGATTTTGTTGATTGGTTCACTGAAGAAGAAAGACTCCACCTCAAAGTGGACAACACTATTTCTCCTTAAAAGTAAAAAAGAGAAATGAGCTGAACACACTCAGTGCTCTCTGATTCCAGGTTGTAGAAACAATGAGATCAACTCTCAAGCCTTTAGCTGTAATAAATCCTTTCTCTTTGGAGTTGCTTTGACTGCCAGATTATCTTATCACAGCAATGTGGAGAAAACCAGATGAGTGAGGAATGCATGAATTGCTCAGACTCAGACTGAAACACCAGCCAGTCCTTCCTGGGTTTTAGCGCACTGGCCTTCAGACTCAGACTCTCATTATCCTCAGCTCTCCAATTTTCAGATTCTTACAGATGTAGAGGTTTACCAGTGTTCGTAATCACAATGGGATGCTTCGTCGTTAGCATTTTCTGTTTATACATAGCCTATGTGTTTCTCTGAAGAACTCGACTATTATTTACAACCATTTTTAGTGAAACAAAAACTTTTCACAAAAATAAAGTGGATGTAGTAATTACATCTATTCTGGACAGAGAGAAGGCTGCATTTAGAGGGGACTCAGGATAGTAAAGTTTATGACAAGGCTCTTAAGCTTCACGTAGGTGGGGTACATTATTAACCTTAAAATATAATTTTCTCTGGCAGTCTTCTTGTTTGTATAATATACCTTACAACATTTTTTAATTAAACACAGTTGGGATTTGTAAGTTATTGGTTTAAATGTACACGGATGTCTAGAGGAGAGCTGAAAGGGAGTCACTGATCATTCTGTCTGACTTTCTGCATCTGGAACATTTGTCATTGCGTTCATTTTTGGAGTTCACAAAATAGTCAGAATTATGGCCTTTGCTCTTTCTCCACATTCAGTTTACAGAGGAAAAAAGTATTTAGTGACACACTGAGAATTCTGCAGGTTCAGAAGACACTAAAGTGAATGGAGCATCCTCACGAGCCCCAATGCTCACTCTGAGGTCACTCTATACCCAGAAAGTAGCAAAGTTGAAAATATGTCCTTCCCCCAATTGGTAAATACTGAAACACATGTCTAGGGAAGTAAACTCAGATCATTTGAAGTTTTATTGGCCTAGTCGTGGCTCACAAGAGCAGAATTTTAAATCACAAAAGAACTCCATGACAGTGTTGTGTGTGAAGCTAGATGCTCCAAAATCCTATTCAAGGCTGAGTGTTCCACAGTCCTTGTCGACTCTTGTCTATTTCTCCATATTGCCCCCTCCTTATTTCTGTGCTTGGTACACATCTTTAAGAGAAACACAAAGCAGAGAATGAACTGAAGGTAGGTGAGGCTTTAACTCTTAAAGCCTGCCTCAGTGGTGCACCTCCCCAAATATAGTCACATCTCAACTTTCTCTAACACCATCAACTGGGACCTCGTGTTCAAATGTCTGAGCTGTTAGGGAACTTTTCTCATTCAAACTGCCACAGATGTTCACTTTCCAGAAGGACTGTTCTTATGACATTTGAACTCAGTCCTCAAGATTAGCCCCAGTAATGAGGTCTTTGTTCCTTACTGCATTTTATTCTTCAGGAAGCATCTGGGAGACAATTTAATGAGAAATTTCAGATCCTTACAATATCAGCCCATTTGCTTATGCTAATTCAACTATAGGATACTCAAAGAAAAGTTTAATATTCCTTCTAGTCATGTTCTAGAAAGACACCTAATTATATCTTTTCTGCAATTCTTACAGAATGCCACTTAGATGCTTCAGGGTGCCTTTGTTTGGGAGACCACGGTCCATATAGAGAAGGTAGAAGCAGATACTAGAAGAGGAAGAGAAGGAGGAGGAGGAGGAGGAAGAGGAAGAGGAAGAAGAAAAAGAGGAGGAGGAGGAAGAGGAAGAGGAAGGAGAAGGAGGAGAAGGAGAAAGCAGAAGGAGGAAGAGAAAGAAGAAGGAAAAGGAGGAAGAGGAGGAGGATCAGGAGGAGAAGGAAGAAGATGGGATCGGGGATGGTGACCCAACTTCACAGAGATAATCATCTCTTGATTCTTGTGTTGCCATGGATTGAGAATAACTTAAGTGGGCTTCATTTATATTCAAGGTCACAGGATACTGAGGTCCAAGATGCACAAGTGTTTTGGAAGGCTTTGTCCTAAGCCCCTGATCATGCATCTGAGAGAATGTTTCTGCCTGTGTGACACCCCTAGTGGAAGATATGATGCTGCTGCTCACATGTGGAATGCAAGCCAGAGTCAAGGAGCTTGAGAGCAACTGGAAGGTAAAACAAAGAGCCAGAGTGCTCTGCGGTGATAGATACTCTAGTATCCATGGACAAAGAGTAGGAAAACTTAACAAAACTGCCACTCAGAATAGATAGTCCTCAATGCATTTCAGATAAGTCATTTTTTTCAAACGTAAAGCAATCTATTGTTTTTCTAATATTCCAGAGTTCTGGTGAAAATGTCCACCCCCAGCTCCCCTCAATTCATTGATTACTTTTCTTTGCTCCACTCTGAGAAAGCTTTCACAGCTTTCAACAGCACTACAGTTCCCTTGACTCAAATGCAATAGCAACCTTAGGTGAACAGAATAAGAGTCAGGTGGTTGGTGGCGAACCTTCCTGTTTTCTTTCAGATGTTAGGCTGATTTTTGCCTGTTTAAATTTGGCCACTGCTAAGTACACACAAAAACATAAAACGTGTTCATAGTATTGTCTTGGAAAGCAACAGAAGTGCTAGTAGACTTAGAAGACTCTTACAGAAATATGTTTGTACTCAAGGCTGAGAAATACTGTGAAACAAAAGACGGTCACTTGCCTTTGACGGTAAATCTGATGCACTAGGAAGGGCTTTAAATTGTTCAGCTGCAGTTACACATCCCATAATACCATCCTCTCTGAGGAGCTGTTTCAAACTCTTTTATATAATACTCATTATAAATTAATTGTCTATGACAACTAACTAGAGAAATATTTTAATCTGGGAAGACAGACTCTCTGTCTTCGAAGGAGCAACTGTGAGTTCTCCAGCGTGGTATTACGAATGATTTCATTAAGGTTCAGTGGTGATTTGCAAGCTGATATTGTTTGGATGTTTTTGAATCACTGCACAGTTGTTCTCTTTATCTACCAAATCAGTTCTTAGAGTAACCATTACATAGTGAGCTTTTTGATGGGATGGTGAAACTGAACTTATTCTGTGTTTTGATTACCTGTATTATTATTAGTTTTCCCATGAAAGGCCTCGAAAATTTAAATTTTTCTCAGGAATAGAATGAAAGTAAATACTATTAATCTGTACAGATATACAAATTTAAAAGTAACAAATGTTTCAAAGAAACCAAAGACAACTTTGCCCATGGAAAGTTTGTCTCCCTGTCAAAGGCCTATAGACTAGGTTTACTACATAAAAATCAAATAATGCATATTTCAGTTGAAAGGATATTGAAAGCAGAATTATATTTCTGTGTTCTGTGCATAAAACATCAGCAAACAAGTTGGTGATTGTTGAACAGTTGTTTCTTTTGATTGAGACTTTGCAAGTGTGTTGTGTTGTTTTGCAGTTCTCTGGGAAGAGCAATAAACATGACGAATGCCTACTCTGAGTTAACTCCTGTTACAGTGATGCATCAGGCGACTCAAGCTCTTTCACTCATGATCTTCAAGGCATCTCATGATTTCTATAAATATCTGAGCAACCCCCACTTGAAATGCTACAAGAGGCAAGAGGCACACCTTCTTGGAGGTAGAAACACAGACAAGAACAATTAAACTGACTTGAAATGTCATTGTCAGATTGCCCGGGACAGTCTGCAAACAGCTGCTCTGCAGCCTGCCCTCTTCCTCCTCAACCCCAATTCACCCAAGGACAAATCTTCAGAATGGACAAAACGGAAACACATTTTTTTATAGCTCACTAAATCTATTTGTTAAATAGCTTTGAGCACTAAATATCTGAATGTAAATCCTATACTTCCAAGACAAGACAGTCAATGATAAAATGTCTAAGAGCTAAAAGAGACCTGAAATATCAATTTTGCCATAAAGAAACTGACCAAAATGTTCAGTGGTTAAACTGTGTTCTGTCAAAACAAAAGGACTGGAGTTCAAATCCCCATAACACATACAAATGCCATCTGGGCATGGCAGCCTATCTATAATTCTAGCCTTGGAAAGTAGCGACAGGTCTGCAAACCAAGTCAGCTTGTGTAGTGAAATTCACCTAATAGGCAAGCTCCAGTTTGATGGCAAGATAGTGCCTCAAAAAAAGAAAAAAAAAAAGATGGGCAGGATCAAAGGATCAAAGAAGGTTCTTTACATCAACCTTGCACCTCCACATTAACATACACATAGATGCACACATACACACACACTAACACCTGCGAACACATGTATGCACACCATACCCCGCATATACATGAAAAGTAACAGAGTTTCATATATATACATATACATGTAAGCACATATATGTATATATACATATAAGTGTGTGTGTGTGTGTGTGTGTGTGTTGTGTGTGTGTGTGTGTGTGTATATATATATATATATATATATATATATATATATATATATATATACTTATCCTGAATATTTTAGTCAATTGATATATGGAAACAGAGCAGTGGTTCTCATCTTTCCTAATTCTGCAGCCATTTAATCCAGTTCCTTAGGTTATGGTGACCCTCAACCATTAAATTACTTTTGTTGCTACTTTGTCTCTGTAATTTTGCTACTGTTATGAATCATAGTATAAATATATATTATTCAAGATGGTCTTAGGTGAACCCTGTGAGAGGGTTGTTTGTCCCCCTCAAGGAGTCATGTTCCATGGGTTGAAAAACGCTGGTGTAGAATGTTGTCATATGATATAGAGTATTATGATACGGTACAGGGTGTTGCTATATGGTATAAAGTATCGTGCTATTGTACAAAGTATTATGAT
The DNA here is from genome assembly GCA_026225945.1 of Cricetomys ansorgei. NCBI lineage: Eukaryota > Metazoa > Chordata > Mammalia > Rodentia > Nesomyidae > Cricetomys > Cricetomys ansorgei. The sequence continues at coordinate 4,107,278 of JAMJFZ010002601.1, read as the reverse complement.
GTGGTATATAGAGTTGTGATGTGGTGTAGAATGTGTGATACAGTACAGCATGTTGTGACATGAGACAGAGTGTTTTGATATGGTGTAGAGTATTGTGTTGTAGTATGGTGTAGAGCGTTGTGTTGCATTGTGTCGTGGTACATGCAGAGTGTTGTGACATAGTATTCCGCAGATGATAGTCAGTTTTCATTTATCTGTGTTTAGAGAAGAGGAAAACACTTCTTGTTACTACATGCCAAGCAATTTACAAAGTGCTCGACATTCATATTTTACATAACATAAATGAGGTTTATATTGTATTCTTTTTTAGATTTTTCTCCTTTCTTGTCTCTTTTTCTTTCATAAAGAAGCCAAGGTTCAAGAAGGCTTTGTAATCTGATCAAAATTGCCCTAGACAAAACTGCCAAACCAATAAATGAAAGAGCTGGATTCTGAATGTTGGATTGTCTTGTTCTGTTTTGTTTCACACAGGCAGTTGAGCCATTGCTGTTACAATTAGGCTTTTTTTATTGACCATTTTAATGAATTGAAATATCTACAAAATGTCTTCAACAAATGCCTGTGACAAAATAGAGATTTATTAATACTAAAAAAAGAAAAGAAAGTTGAAGTAAAAAATGCAGACAGTGTAGTTCAGTTTGATTTCTAATTCTGTTATCTTGGTAAATTAAGCAAAATTAGAAACTCTCATGGAAAAATTGCTTGGAAGATTGGGTGAATTTATTCCTCATGTAATATCCTAGAGGCACTAAGCACAAAATTCCACACATACAGGAAAAAACACAAGATGAATCATTACAGAGATGAAGAGCACCTATTGAAAATAAGCCTTGTGAGAGACTGTCAACCAAAGCCCACAAAAAGACATTTAAAAATCTACTGAGTAGTCATCAGGCATTGCATATTGGAATTGATGCTTTCTTAAATCTCAGTATTGTAGTACACTGTTATGTTGGCTCATCAAGGAGACAAGGAGACGTTTTCATATGCGGAAGCCCTGCCAGACCTCAGCAGAGCAAACCACCATCCTGGTCAGCACTATACTACCAGTGGAACCTGGAGTACCTGAGCTCAGGTGTTTTTATTCATTCAGAACTTCTCAGGTATATATCATAAGCAATGAAATAATCCCCACAGAAATCCAACACCTGCAGACAGTACAAAATGTGAAGATCTATGCATCCCCTTTTCCAACAGTGCACAAAAACAATTATTTTAAACATAACTAAAAATAAACTTCCACAACACAGTATCCTTATTGGGTATGGGCAAGAGAAAGAAATCTGGACAGAAAGGAGTAGGTAGAAGGCAAGAATTCCTATGGAAAATATAGCCTTGATAATTCATGTAATTGTTGTCATACAAGACAGTATGTAGCCTAGATCTGAGCTCAAGAATCCTAGGAAATAAATAAAAGTGAGTATCTAGAAACACATAACTGGCTCCCAAAGGCAAATAATTACATCTCTAACCTCTTTACTAGAAATCCAGTTACATGAGCGTCCTATTTACTTAATTATGCTTTCATCCGAATGAGAAACATCAAGATCTTAAGTTCCAAAGGAAACAGGAAAATTATCTTTTCCATATGTCTCTAGAAAAATGGCATTATATGGCAGAATGATTGTCAACAAGCAATGTGAATGCCTGACTGGATCTCATCATCAGTAATGCTATAGGGTAGTAAGGACTCAGATCCTGGACTTAAAATCTTATGGTCCCAATCCGGCATCAACAATTTATTACTGTGTTACCCTAAAATGTTACTTTATCTCTATGCCTAAATTCCCCTGCTTTAAAGAAAAACAATGGAGCAAAGGAATAAAAATAGTAACTACTTCTTAGAATTGTGCTAAGTGTGGGGTGGGTTAATATGTGTTTCATGCTTGATTAAAGTCTGATTGGTATTACAGAATTACTAGAGCCACTATCCCAGTTAACCCTAGGATCAATATAACCCCCAAACTGTTTGTTAATGCAGCAAACTGGGTTAGTAGGAAAGAAAGTGATAGCTCATTTTCTTTTCTCATTGCTGCTCTTCCATTTCCAGGAAAGACACTTCAGGGTTTGTGTCCCTACCATGTGCCCAGAGGGAAAGCATATCAGTTAGTGTTAGCATATCTTCAATGCCCTGTCCAGTGAGTAGCATATGTCCCTATTCATCATCAGCAAGTGTGGCCATATGGTATATTTTTGGACAAGAAGCTGTGAAACGAGATGATTTTTACATTTACAAACAGAAACTTGAAGAAGGTCATCTAATGTAGTATGTTTTGGTCTCTCATTGGGCCAGTTAGGGGCAACATGGACAGCCCAGATTACCAAAGAAGGCTATATAGATTAGAGACACAGCTATTTTGTAGCTGCCACAAACTATGGGTAAAGAATAAGTCTTTGCGCAGTAAACCCACCAAGAGTCTGGAGTTGTCGGTTTAGCATAAGTTCCCTAACTGGCTGATACAAGGAGGATGGAAAGAGTGTTGGTTGGGAGTCCAGGCAAATATTGATTATTGGAGAGAAGGAAGAAGTTGTCCCAGACTGGAGACAGAAGCCCTTCTGCCTCTTCGCCTTACTCCTGCTTTTGCTCTGCCTAGGATAAAGGTGGTAGGAAAATGAGCAGTCTTATTTTAGTAGGAAAAGAAGGTGGCCATTTACTCTTCTCTCTGTAGATACACTCTTAGTTACTAATCCTGAAGGTCCAAACATATTGGCATGACCTACAATCAGCTGAGAAAAGAGTCTCAATGAGGAATTGTCTAGACCGCATTGGTTCGTAGGCATGTCCGTAGTGGCTGCTTTCTTTAATTGATGCAGGAAGACCAGGACCATAGTGGGTCATGGACTGTGTTAACCTAAGAGAACATGGGTGCACTCATTTTGCCCTGGTTTTGATTATGGATAGGATGTGACAAGCTGTTTGATGCCCTTGCCCTGACATCACCACAATGGCAGCCTGCAACCTAGAATTATAAGCCGAAGTAAACCCTTCTCTCCTTCAAAGTGTTTTTTCTCAGGTATCTTATCACAGCAAGAGAAGTCAAACTAAAACAAGAACATTACACTATAGTCCCCGAAATGATGGCTTCCCAAGGCAGCGGCACTGGCAAGTACAATCACGGCTTCATAGGCTGATGGCCTTATCTACACCACACTCTTTAGAATCCTCTGGAATCTTGATCTATGTCAAACTTTCCCAGACCAGGAAGCTACTTTTTAACTTCTTAACCTGTGTTTTAACATCTACTAGCTTCTTTCTTGATTAAAATAATACAAATTCAATTACTATGTGAAAAGATTAAACTATTTGCTGCGTGTATACACAGATATTTCTGGTAAAAATCAGATGCAAATAGCAAAGTAGTGCAGCGACTAGATTGGTAATTCAATTCCCACCCCAGTACAAACATGCTGTGATTTTTCTCCTTCCTTATTTCCCTAGTCCTATATTTATAATACCTTCATGGCCCCAATTTCATCTAACAGCCAATATACTATTCCTCCAACATTTCTGAATACCAAAAGTTCTTGATAAAGTTGAAGGGATGGCAAAATGGCTCATCGGGTAGAGGCATGTGGCACCAAACATGATGAGAATCTACTTCTTTCAGAATCTACTTCACAATCTGTTCAGTGCACAGAAAGTGCTACCTACACCCCAACTCTCTACCTATACCCCTCATTCTCTTGACTTTCCCCTTAGCCACCCTTCCCTCCTCACCACCTTTTATCAGACACATTCCTGCCTTGGGACCTTTCTACTATTAGCCCCTTTGTTTTCTTGCTGGTGCCCGCTGACCCTCAGAGAATCTAGACATTCCATCCAAAGTCAAAACTCTTTCTGGCACTCCCAGTATCCTGTAGCTTTTTTTCCCCACAAATCCAGTGGACTTACCCAGTTCTCATAAATTCATCAGCTCTGATTTAAAGTAATCCTCTTTAAAAGATTGTCTGGATTGCTTCAGTAAAAGTGAGATCTATAAATCTTAGTTTCATCCATGAACATATGATTAGCAAAGTATAAACCAAATTCTCAATAAATATTGGCTGAGTTGATTGACAGGTGGGTGAGTGAAGGGTAGTGTGGACGCTAGGGTTCACAGACCAGAGTGGAAGCCACTTCTCTCAGGCTTGATGGACCTGGACTGTGGCAACATAAGTATGTTCAGGAGCCTCTGATCTTCCCAAGACTGGATCAGATACTGACTGATGTTCCAAAAAGGAGCATCTTCTAATATTTTCTGCCCCAAGTATCTCTTACCTAGTTCCAGCCTTAGCCAGGTGTGATGGCCTGCTCCATAGATCAGCGCATCTAAATAGGAAAGTAGCAACAGAGAAATGATGAAACATTTGAGTGAATTTTAAATTTTATCACCTGTGATCTAAAAACACTCCCACTCTGTCTTTTAGGGAGTTTTAGCTTTCAGAACAGGATCAAGAGCAAGGCGATTCATTTTCTTCCACAGAACAAGGCACCCATGAGAAAGCATTGTGATTCCCATATTTTTAAAAGGTTATTTAAATACATAGCAAAAATGATGTTAAAATTGTACGTTAGTTTTTATAAAACATTCCAGTGTAATTATTTACTTGCTACTGTTAGATTTAATATTCAATTCAGTTCCGTTCTGTTAGCTCCAATTGTTAACACTTTGCTCCTCAAATATGAAAAGATCTTTCAGTTGTCTAGGAAACTCTTTCTGGACTACCTGAGTTAATATCCAAAGCCTTGCTGAGTGCCAGCAGGATGTAGGCATGTCCTTCACACATGCAGAAGCTCAGCACTGCTGGACGCTTGCTGGCATCAACTCTTCTCCATTCAGATTATAATGATGCTGTTTGATTAGGTTTGAACACAGTTCACCAAAAATGCACCCCCAGAAAAATCTATTATATGACCTGGTACCTCAAATATATGTATGAAAATATTACTCTCTTCTTGATGTAGAAGTTTCCATGGAGAAATGCCAACCTTTAGGTATTAATTTATCCATCCACTGGTTAGTTTTCTTCCTTCATAGCAATTGTAGGAACATGGAACATCAGTAGAGAAAGCTGACTCTCTTACCAAATTAAAAGTCCATCTGATTGCTCTGATGTAGATGATTTTTACCATGTGCTTTCATCTGAGCTGCAACTGAAATTGACATTTCAGGGCCCCAGCATTATAATCAGTCATAATTACAATGGCAATAACCTACTAGCAGGACTTGGTAGGAGAAAGGACAGTGCTGTCTCCTCAGGGCACTCTCCTCAAACACACCCTGTCACTGTCCCTTGTGGAAATCAGCTCAGTTCAGTTCATCACTGAACAGAATGGATGTCTCTACTGTGCACAGTCTTTGTATAACCCCGTCCATCATTCATGCATATCCTGGGTCATGAGAGGAGAGAAGGCTGCCTTTCCTGACATTATCTCCCACTTCACAGAATACATCTAGTGTTTGTAGTTGATGAAGTGGAGATGCTCAGACTGTGGGCTGTTGTTGAGAGAGCACCACAAAGAAGAATCCAGCAGGAGCTGATGTTCCTAGATGCTGTTTTATATCCAAAAGCAGAAAAAGGAGGAGGGCATGGCGGGGTTATAATTTACATTTGTATTATTTATTTATACATTAAACACAGAATGTCTGAGAAGAGTGTTGCTTCCAGCTCATACAGCAGGCTTGAATAGTCAACTGTTGCCAGCACATCTTCTCCCTGAAGACTTTGCAGCTCCATCAGCCCAACAGTCAAGAAAATGACTTCACCTTCTACATGATCCCAGGTACATTAGTCTTTTAAATGAATGCTTGCCTTACCCCTATGACCAAAGCACACATCTCAGTACACTTGCTGTATATTGATCTTCTCAGCCTCTTACTAATTTTATGGCTTTGAGCACATGGCTTGATGACTATAGACCTCAGTGTCATTATGTATACCACAGGAGCAATGAAAATACTGATCTTGTTTTATTTATATTTGGACCTAGCGAATGTACATGTGGCTCACTACTTGGCAGCATAGATATGGCTGTCCTTTAGTGGGAGATTGGTTCCAGCACCCACTCAGACACCAGAAGTGCAGATACTGAAGTCCTTTCTATAAAATGGCATGGTATTTGCACTTAGCCCACTCACATCCTCCAGTATACTTTAATTCATTTCCACATTACTTATAATATCAAATACAATGCAAATGCTAGCATGTAGTTTTATACTATATCATTTAGGGAATAATGTCAAGAAAAGTCTGTTGTGTCCAGATACAATTAGTTTATTTCTTTTTCTTTCTTTCTAATAGTTCTACCCTACCATCATTTAAACCTGTCGATGTGAAACCTGTCATATAGAGGGTCAACTATTCTCACTAAAGACTACCTGTTATCATTATTTCTTACTGGCACTTTAGAATAGCTGCTTCCCAGTTAGTTTTCATGAATAAAATTTCAAAAACTGTAGTGACTGCTAAAGGTTTCTTGGCTTCTGATCAATTTGGAGGTGACTAAAAGTAGTTGACTGAGGGAAGAATTTAGGCACAAGTAGTTGATTTGTGATGTGATGTCCAAAAACATGATGGGAAAGTGAAGCAATATGAGGAAAAGAGACCTGCCAGCATCAGGTTCGTAATTGGTACAGTCTCAGACCTACCCATGGAAACCAATTACAAAAGTTTCAAGAACCGTGTGAGCCAGTGTTAAACACAGCCATCACAGAGTTGCTTATCCAGGCCTAGATGCCACTCCCTACTGCACACCAAAGCTTTCACACAGCTGCTTCTAGATAGGCAGACCCCTCACTGGTAGGTTCACCCATATTACAGATCTGTTCTGGTGATGGTTTCCATCCACACTCAGCTTTTCAAGAGGTTCCCCGAATTCCTCAGTTGCCTCACACATTTTCTCTCACCATATGACAGACACCAATTCTTGAACCACATAAGCTACTCAGAGCTTGCGGGGAATGAATCACAGCTCGAATGGCTTTTCCCTGCTGACTTTCTCTGATTGTGGAGGCTGTGGTACAGAGGTAGATGAGCATGGCATATGGTCTCCAGTCCAAGTCCTTAGAGCTTTTCACCCAGGAGTCCTTAAATATTTATTAGTCTCTTTTCCTTCAGTGAAGCATCCTTTAAGAGTCTCTGTCATTATGTTCTTGTTCCTCAAAGGTATAACCATGGTGGCAGGAGATACTCCTGGTCAACAAGCAATAACTATTGTTGACTTCCCATTTTCATGGTCCTTAATCACTTTTAAGTTTATTTCTAGTTCAGCCACTTGACACTAACTCTCAGTGGCACATTAGCAGAGGGAATTTTGTAGAACCATGATTAACAAGAAGATAGGAGATTAAATTGAGCATGATAACATGGTGCCATTGAGAAACACAACAGATGTGAGACAAAGAAGGCAGATCTTTACATAGTTAAACAGGGATGCATTCTGGAACAATAAAAAGTACAGTACTGTGAACATGTAAGTTGTAATTACATGAAAGTCCTGTATTATCAGCATATTATTGTGTGCTATATGCAGTTGTGTGTGCCATGCTGTTATATGACTGGTACTATCGACACACACACTAGGAACCCTGCATTGTGATACCACCATGACCGTGACACCCCTAGGTGATGAGAGATCTCCAGACCCGTTATGATCTTATGGAAACACCATTGTATAGGAGGACTAACTCTGATTGAATCAGCACTATATGGAACATGGCTACATGTCAATTTTTAATTAAATAAGCTTTTAAAATGCAAAGATACCGAGCTAGAGACATACTACAGCAGCATAATGCTTACCTAGTGTATATAAGGCCTTGGACTCAAGCCTCAGTACTCCCAAGAAAAGAATAAATAATATTCATTACCACCAGCAGTGATGGGAGCATCATCCATTGTAGCCCACGCTTGGAGAACAATAGCAGATCCTGCAGGTGTCTTCTAAACTCCCCATTCAGTAATGTCACACCAGACTTCATGTCAGCAACAGTACAGATCAGCAAATGTTCTTACTTGGAGGCTGTTATTCAACACCATTTAAATATTGGCTAGCACTGGTTATGACTGTTGAGACAACTGAGTTTCAAGCCCGCTGAGAATCTTGATAGGCTGTGGGGACTATGACAGATCCATTGACTTCCATTGTGGGGAAGGAAGCCTGGATAAGTTGTCCCCCATTAGATAGGCTTTCTGTAGCACTAATAACTAACCTTCCCTACCCATAGCTAGAAAGCACATTGTGTGCTATATGCATTGAATGTAATTGTGAAGTTTTTATTTTCAAAGAAGCTTTATTTTGAACTGCTTTGGAGATTTTCAGAGAGCCTCTAGAAAACCCTCACACACCTCTTTTCCTTATTAACATTTTACATAATCATAGCAAAGTTGTCTAAATCCAGAAGTCAAGGCCAACAAAAGGGTCAGTGGGTGAAAGTGATTGTCATACAGCAGAATGAGAGAACAGAACCCTGAGAGTTGTCCTCTGGCTTCCACAGCATGCATCTACAAACACACACACACACACACACACACACACACACACACACACACACACACACACACCTGTATACACATATACACACATGGTGATAATATCTGTAAAAATCTGGCACCTAAAATGGTACAAGCTATTAATTAGACCATATATCAATTTTACCAATCTCATGAACTTTATTTTCCATTTCAGAATTCTATTCAGTAGTTCCACTTGCAATGTATTGTTATTTCTCCAACTTTTAGGAGTCCTTTGTTCCTTCTATGTCTTCATAATCTCAGTGTGTCTCTGTCAAGTGTATGGTAGAAGTAGTAACTTTACACTGAAAAACAGGTGATTCTACTTGTTACAATTAATTTTATGTGTCAATCTAATTGGACCAAAGAATACCCACCTATTTGGTCAAGCATCAGGTTCCCTGGTTTTTGGGCCTTTGAATTTGAATTGAAGCTGGCCTTGCTCAGCCTGTTAATATTTGGGTTTGTCAGCCTCTGTAAAGCCTCCTTCCTTCCTTCCTTCCTTCCTTCCTTCCTTCCTTCCTTCCTTCCTTCCTTTTTCTTCCTTCCTTTTCTCCCCTCTCTCCCTCATGCTTTCCCTTCCTTCCTTCCTTTCCTGTGTTCTGTAACTAGCTGTGTTTCTCTGGATATCTCTGAATTATACAAGTCCTAGTCAAATGAACAAGGCCAATATCATTGGTGATAGGATATGATGACATCACAAAACTCTTGTCATGACTTTCTAGGAAGAACAATTCAACTTTATGGTATTCTTTCCAAAACTGTATACCCTCATTTTGGCCATGAGAAAATAGCAGACAGAATGAAATTGACTTGCATCTCATGTTTAACTTTTGTCTGTGAGCCATAAAAGCCAAGATTCCTCCAGGAATCCCTCATCTTCTCCACCCTGCAACACTCAAGGCTTCCTATTTTGGCCCAGGTGTTAAGTCTTCTCTTTGGGCAAAATGGAGCAGGTGCTGAAACAAGCTGTTTAAAACACACCTCTACACCTGCTTGGTTCTAATCCCTTTCTCTCTTCACTGCTACATCCAGTCTCCAGGAGCCTTAGCCCAGAGCATCTCTGGGCTGTCCATTCTGTAGATGCCAGTGACCACCCATTCCAATTCAAAACACCATGGGGCTCTTTCCCAAAAGTCTGGAGTGCCAGGGTTAATGCAACTGGAAGAGACCCAGATCGACATCCAGTTGGGCCTGCTGAGAATCTGTGTTCCTCAAACCATACTCTTTTCTGAACTATGAGTTTAGTCTATAAAAAGGTTGCCTAGCTGCTCTCTGACACCTGCTCTCAGGCAGATTCTTCCATCAAACACCTCAATTACACACCATAGAAATGTTGACCAAAACCAATATGAAGAATGCATTTATAGCCACTTTGAAACTTAGCCGTCCACTGACATAAGATTTGGTTAGGATCAGACAAAGCACAGTGACTTTTATTTCTACCTGTGCAGTTTAAGCAACAGCGCCGTGCCCAATCCTTCTCCAGTTGCAACGAGATGCCAGTTCTAAGTGGTTTTGAGTATAATTTTAAATCAAATGGTGTAAACAACCCAAACTCCAGCAGTTCTTATTTAAAGTCTCAGCTTCTTGTTTTCTGAAAGTAACACCATGTTGTCTAATCACTAGAGTCTGCCAGATGCCTGGCACCTCCCACAGCAGAGGAGTCCATGTCAGAGACAGGTCTACCTGTGAAGCCTGCCTCACAGGATTTCCCCAATTCTAGCCACGGCATATTCCATTATTTCAAGAATTAATAATTCAATTTTAAGGCCACCATTTTTTGTAAAAAAAAAAAAAAAAGATTTATTTTTATTATTTTAGTTATAGGGATATGAGTGTCTGTGTGTAGGCAAGTATATAGGAGTGTAGGCACCTTGTACCATGCCTTGAGACCGTGGCAAAACTGAAGCCATGTTAAAGGCACCATTCTGAACTTAGAATCCAGCACATAGTACCAAATATGCCAAAACAAGAACGAAGACCTAATCCATCAAAGACCTACTCCATAGTTTCTGGATCTGAGAAAAGTCCCTAACAGTGCTAACCTTGCTTTTGGGCTTCTATAGTTTTGTTTTTTACTACCTATTCTTGCTAACAGAAGTATGTCAACCAGGATATAGTTTTTGCATGTAAAAGGTCAAGAAAGGTGAGTGTTAGGACTACATGATTTGGGCAAGGTCCCCATGCAATTGACAGCTAGCAATACAGACTTTCTATTCACTTTTAAGAGTGGGGTGGGTGGGGGGTTCCAAGCTGGTGGTGGGGCAGTTTGCCAAGTCTGATAGGGGTCTGAGTACCTGCTCTATTGCACCACCAATACAGTCTCCCCTGCCCCCTCACTTCGTGGTGGACACAGAGGAACTATTCTGTTGCCAAATTCAGCGGAAAAAAGGTTAAGAATTAAATATGATTGGAAAGACAACAGACCTGGAAAACCAACTGCCCATGAGGGCAGGGAAGAAGGATGGTGGAATACAAAAAGGTACTGCAGGAGAGATGTGGAGCTGGAGTCCTGGCAGGATCAGATGCAGGGGTCCCCCTTGGAGGCAGAGGCCACTGCTGCCCTCCCACCCCTACCCCTACCTCTACCCCCACCCTCACAGGCAGAAAGAATCTGAACTGGAAACAAAGTCAAGGTGCTGGTGCGACTAAGACAGCAAACAAAGAAACATGGGATGAAGTGACACAGAGCTGGAGGCTCTGCAGGCAAGGAAACAGTGGCGAGCACTGCTAAGAAATGCACGGCTAGAGATTGGTGACAAACAGGGGAGTGCACCCAGGGTGGAGGGGGACCAGTCCAGACCACCAGACTGGCCACTGTTCCCATTGCTGCCTTTGCCACTCATAGCGCCTTCCCTGATGGGTTAGGGGAGAGTGTGGACTGCAGCACTGCCGGCAGGATTCAGGCTGCAGGCACAAGGCCTCAGGTAGCAGATCAAATGGTGTTGAGGGCAGGGTGTGGCTCTACAACCTGGGGTCTGAGTGGGTCTTGCCTGAAGACATGCTGCCAAACCACAGGATCACTCTGAACCAGAGCAATCGTCAAGATGTCCTAGCTTAAAAAAAAAAAAAAAAGTGTCACCCTCCACACAAGGGACCAGCTTTCTGGCTACCACTAGACTGCCTGACCACTTCACTGCCTGCCACACTGGAGCCAAGCCATTGCTCCTGTGGCTATCTACGGCTGCTGTTTGTTATTGCCTTTCTGATGAGGAAGGAGAGGGCACAGACTGCAGCAATTACCGAGGGCTGCAAGCAAAAGCTAGGATGGCATGATGGATGGATGGATGGATGGATGGATGGATGGATGGATGGATGGTGCTGGGGTGTGCCTAGAGTCTCAGTGGGCCCTGACCCTCCATGTGCTTGGGAGCATCCTGATTTGGAGAAACAACAAAATGTCCCAGCCAAAGAATGTCCCATTGGTGGGTGGCATTGAGCCTCCTCCTTTGGGGAGGAGCTTTGAAGGCCTCAAGATCCTCACGTGGACCAGGCTAGAGTTCCATCTGCATTGCTGATGTGGCCGGAGTTCCCCTGGTGCTGGAGCCTGGCTTTGTGAGGTGCTGACTCTGGCAGGCAATCCAGGGCCCTGGATGATGACTAGGCGCCTACCTCAAGTGTGGTGGCCTGTGTGATGCACGGGAGCCTAAAGGATACCCAGTGCCTGTGGGATGCTGATAAACCTTCAGGATGTCCATGTGTATGTGAGATAGCCAGATACCTACAGGAGGACCAGGAGACAAAGATGTCTGGGTGCCTGAGGGATGGCTAGGTACCTGCACTATATCTGGAAGGCTGCCAAAAGAAGATGCCCAGGCATCTGGAGGATGGCTGGTTCCTGCATGATGTTGGGTCTCTGCAGGATGTCATGGTGCCTGCCAGAAGCTCAGGTGCCTGTAGCATGTCCTGGTGCCTGTAAGAGGCCCTGGTGGCTGCCAGATGACCAGGCACCTGTGTGATGCCTGGGTGCCTACAGGATGCCCTGGTCCCTGTGGGATGTTAAAGGGCTGGCAGGATTCCTCAGGGCTTTCAGGTTACCAGGGGGTCTGTTTGGTATCCAGATTTAAGAAGTGAGGCCCAACTTCAAGTTGAACTCTGTCATGCTTTGTCTTGGGCTAATATGGGCTAGGTGAATGTACACAATTACAGCTGCCTTCTAACTCCAAAGACCATGGTGTTGCCTGCAATGATGCTCCTGCCAAACAAACTCTTCTTTTTTCTTTTTCTCTTTCTTTCTTTTTTTGAGAGCACAGGGGTAGGAGGGTAGAAGATGGAACAGGGAGTAATGGGAAGAGGGTGTTATCAAGATACATTGTATGAAACTCAAAAGCATTATTTAAAAAACCACAGACGAGTGTCCTGGAGTCTCTGATGGAATTACCTTGCAACAGCCTGAGAAAGCCAGAGGCATCATGACACTGGGAGCTAGAGTTGTGAGCCACCTCATCTGGATGCTGGAAACCAGACCTGTCTACTCTGGAAAGACAGTACATGTTCTTAACTGCCGAACCATCTTTCCAGCCCTCTAAGACCATCTTTAAAAGCACCAAATATTAAACACTGTGTGATTGTTTATGTAGCACTCCCAACTTTTCATGAAATACAGACTGAAAAACAGAGCCAGGCTTCTAGCTCTATTGCATACTTTAAGGTTTCTCTAGTGTTTATATGTGAAGGGATCCCATAGCCTAGCTGGCTCCATAGTCATGGTTTTCACTAAGAACCAGATTCTTCCCATTATATTACGTGAATATTATATATGTATGTATAATACAAATAAATTCCCTATTTAAAAAATCCTAAATGCTGCTGCATTCCATGAAAGTAGCATATCAGAATGAATGGAAAATAAGATTTGCATCAGAAAGGAATAGAAAAATGGAATCTGCACTATTAACTGAAGGATTTTATTCAGGAAAACATTTTGTTTGCTTGCATATAAATGTTCTCATCTGTAAAGTTACAATACTGCTGCCCCATTAGAGAGTTAGGAAGGTTAACTGAGATAAAGCATTACACACTAAACTAGTTGTTCACCAAAGGTAAGTGAACTCCTCTAGTAGATGGAGCTGATGGGTTCCCAGGTACCCCTGGGTTTGTTACCTGTAGCCCTGCTGCTTCTGTTCCTTGGCTTCTCTGATGTGCTGACAAGATGGATATTTTCTTTCACGTTTCAAACTTTTGTTTGGCATGCCAGCCCGCTATTCATCTTTGACTGCATTTCCATTTTATTTTTGGAGAGAAGGAAAGGATTACAAAACAGATTAAAGGATCAAAAATAATAAGAATGCCTTCTGAAGGAAGAAAGCAAATATCAATTGATACAGTCCAGTAGATGGACAACATGTGGCTGGTGCTGATCCCAGCTCACCTACCTTATCTCCAGCATTGGACTTGTTGTGTGCTGTGTGACATCACTCTAAGGGTTTTAAATACTGAACATAGCTTTGATTCCGCTTCAGCATTTCATATGTTTATATCAAGTACTATGAGATGTTTGTATCACATATACATTAGGCTTTTAGCATTTTTTTATGTAAGCGAATTCAAATTCTTCTCTGTTCATCTCACTATTTTGATACATGATATCTTATTGTTTCTCATTATAGTCACCCTACTATGCCACAGAACTCCAGAATGTACTTGTCTTATCAAGCAATAATGTTGCACATTGGTCAGCCTCTCCCTTTTCCTCCCTCCCACCTGTTTCCCCAGCCTCAGGTAACCATAACTGTACTCTCAACTTCTGTGAGATTAACTTCTTCAAGATTCCACTTATGAATAAGGTCAAGCAGGGTTTGCTTTCTGTCCCTGGCTTATTTCACTTGGTATAATGTTCTTCTGGTCTATTCATGTTGTCCAGATAGCGGGATTTAATGCTTTTTATGGTTGAATAATATTCTACTACATACCATACTTTATTTTCCATTTTAATGCTACCTATCCCAATTCTTGGTAGAATTACTTCTTTAATTTTTTGCTTATTATTCCTTAGTTCTTTCTATCTCTTGCTGTTTCCTGGGCACAGGCTGTCCTGCCTTCTTCTGTCCTGCTATCTTCTCCCACCATCTCCCATATTATGGATTAAGTAAAATTCCTCTGTGAAATCTCTTTGCCTGCTTCAAATCCACATAGTTATGCATCCCTCTACATGTATTGAATGAAATGGACAGATAACATCTGCCACTTGGGATTCTTGTGAAGACTCAATATAACAATGCATGTCACCTAGCCCAGTGCCCTGCAGTTAAAGAATATAGCTTTCATGTTATTAACAGACCATGGTCACTCTCTTCCTTGCTGCCATTATTATGACTTCTACCTGTAACATTTTGCTTGTGTTTCTTGTTAGTATATGCTGTATTCTGTCTGACAGAAGAGGAAATTGCATTCAACTTTTCCATACAGTAGTATGCCCTGCCTATCATCACAGAGCATACCTTTCCTTCAGTGTAATGAGGGCCTTGTGCAGTGCTTGGTGTAGGGGGACCATTATATGTTTACTAGCAAAAAAATGAGAGAGCAATTTTAACACATCCTGCCTGTGGTGAAGATTTAAGAATTCTCACTGTAAGTGGTGTCTTGAGCATGCAATGTGATTAAAAAGGATTTTCTTTGTTGCCTTTTCTTTATTAAGTCTTTTATGGTAAATTAACTTTTCCATTTACAAGGTAGTCCCTAGATATCAAGGATCTGTGTGGTGGTGCAACCTTGAAAATCCTGGGCTGTCTCCACCCAGGCCTTGGTTTCATGTCCAGAATTAGTAAGGCATGTTGGGAGGCCCACTCTACCCTTTCAGCACTTCAAGGACCCAGCCATTCTAGGGATTCAAACTCAGAACTTTTTATGGTGCTGAACAATTTTTGAGAAAACGGCTTGGCTGTATTCATTTTGTTAAAGCACCTCGGTCTGTTGATTTTGTTGCATAGAGCTAGTGTCACAAATGGAGCAATAGTCCATGCCCTGGATAACATTGCTTTTATAAGCCTGGTTTGTAGAGTTGGAACTACAGCTTAGCAGGAAGGTTCTGTGTCATTCTATGGTTACTGTTCTCTTACCTTTGTGCATGGAAGGAGTCAGAAGAATGTGGCCTTGGCTGGAAGACATATTGCTTTCATTCTAACCACCAGTGGAAGAACACATCTCCTGGAGTTTGCTGTGGAAGTGGAGACTGACCCGTTTGCCCTCATCTTAGCACTCAGCATGCTTACATTTGGTTGAATTCTTTCCTATAGTAACTGCTGAGGAGAAACACACAGGTTTGTCCCTGAGCCACCTCTGTACTTTTGCATCAGGAACTCTCCTCCAAAACCACATGTTCTTGGCAACCCAATAAGAAGTAGGCACCATCTCTGCAGGAGGCAACTGTAAATACATCAGAACTGCCAGTCCTAAGATGGGTCCCAGGAGAGAGATGATGATGATGTGAGATGAGTCAGACCACCTTGACTTGGATGTCTATGAGATGTAATTCCCTCCAGTTCTGATAAAGGTTGCAGCCCCATGTCTAACACACTGGTAATAAAAACAGCTTCCTCTTGTCCATTTCCACTTCTTTATATCATCTTTTCTGAGGCCACTGTTAATGGCTGCTGTCCAAGGAAGACTTGAGTCTGGGAAATCCATTGGATACCATTGGCAAAATAAATGATGCTTGGCAAAGGAGAAAGCAGTGATCTGAATTCAGCAGCAGAAGCAGCAGCAGCAGCAAGGACATGACTTGCTTTCTCTCTAGATAGCAAAAGACCCTTACCAAAGGGACACACGACAGACTTGCTTTGCTCCGTTTAATAACTGATTATGTTAGCTTGGATATTGTCTTATTTAACAAAAAACTCTACTATATTGATTTGATTATCAACAAAACAGGAGATAATTTTGTCATAAGGGTCTTATACTTAATCAGTTTTTAAATTTTTTCCATATATCAATTATCATCTTTGTAGGTTAGGATTACATCAGATGAGGAAAATCATCCTTCCTGGTTTGGAACATGACTAAAGCCACATACAACACACACACACACACACACACACACACACACACACACACCACATACACAAGGGGGGGCATTAAGTTTCCATGAGGACTTCATAGTTCCTCAAGTTCTTGAACTGAGACAGTAACTCAAATGGCTTATTGAAAGATGTGGTTTCTGCAGAATGAGTGCTTCCATCACAGCCACAGCTGTCAAGTTTGCCAGTGCATCAAATGGGAGGGAAAGGATAATGTCTCCTTTGTCCTTTCTTCCCTTAGGATGTGAGAGACTTCCCAAAACTGCTCTGACTCTGCCCCATACTTTCAACTAAGGAAGAGATGGTGTAAGATGAGTTTATTTAATGTTTGCTAGTTATTTCAGGAAAGGGCACTGTCATCTGACTCCATGGGGGTATGTTTTCCTAACTGTCGAGTCAGGTGACCCCAGTAGGAAAACCATTGACAAGCTATGAGGTGGTGCTCTTGACAGAAGCCATGGGCCATCTTCCAAAATAGTGTTTGTGAGACATACACACAGTGGCTCTTTCCTTTTTTCATCCTTTCTAGAACTGGGATCACAAAGAGTTACCAAGCCCACAGATTGCAGACTGCCTGAAACCTCCAAACCTCGACAGACAATGGTTCAAGTGCTCCAGCTGCTCATTAGAGTTTCAAGGATCACTACAGAAACTATTTAAGAATCCATGCTCCACATGGGAGAACACATATGCAATCCCATGGTTCAGTAGGCAGAAACAGGAGGATCCATGCAAGTTCAAGGCCAGCCTGGTCTACATAGAGAGTTCTAGACCAGCCAAGACTACATAGTGAGACTTTGTCTCAAATGAACCAACGAACGAAAAACAAAAATTACATGCTGGAGAGATGGCTTAGTGGTTAGGAGTGTGCATTCCTTTTCCAGAGGACCTGACAACAGTTCCTAGCACCTAAATCTAACACATCACAACCACCTGTAATTCCACCTCCAGGAGATCTGATGCTCTCTCTGGCTATCATGGGCACTGCCATGTATGGCGCCCAGATGCACATGTGTGTGTACGTACAATGCACACACAGAGAGACATACATGAATAAGAATTAAAAATAATCTTAAAAATTATTATTAGTGACCCTGGGCTTCTTGAAGAAAATGCCAATCCTCACAGAATTTTTGGACCATGAACCAGACCACAATGACAATTTTCAAAAAAGGAAAATCACCCTTTCAAAACAGGTGAGTTCTGAGTTACATTTTTCATCTCTTACCTTCATCCTTCCTCAATCATTAATAGTTAAAGGCCTAAGAATAAGGAAGAGAGTATGTTTCTACCCAGGTGGATAAAACTCTTCACCTCTAGCAGAAAAGGGAAAACAAAATCCTACCTGTGAAGCATAACTACTGCATTGTGAAGCAGGTGACATGCAGCTCAGCATCATTTCTGTCAAACTGTTCACCACAGGACAAATCTAGGCTATGGCCTGCTTTGTGTAGCATATAAGTTAAGAATTGTTTCCCTCGTTTTAAGTAGAAAATGGCTAAAGGCTATTTAAAGGCCCTTTGTCTGGGTTGGTGGTATGTTCCCCAGATAAACTACCATAAATAAAAATGTTAAACAAAAGATCATGTCAGGGCATGTGCATATGTGTGTGTGTGTGTGTGTGTGTGTGTGTGTGTGTGTGTGTGTGTGACAGAAGACAATTACAGGTGCCATTCTTCTGGTACCATTCATCTTCTTTTGAGACAAGGTCTTTCACTGATCCAGAACATGCCAAGTAAGCAAAGCTGGCTAATCAGAGAGCCCCAAGGATTCATCTCTCTCCTCATCCTCAGCACTGGGGAGCATGTCACCACATCCAGCATACTCTTTTTGATATTGATTCTGGGGATTGCAGTTGTGTCATTATGCTTGCTTTGCAAACACTTTACTAACTGTGTTATGGCCCTTCTTCTTTCAAAGCTGCTGTAAATTGACTTAATGATATATGCCAGATGAAGAAACTGTGGTATTATCTCATACTTTAGCCCAGGCTGGCCTGCAACACACTATGTAGCTCAAGCTGGCCTTGATCTCGTGACCATCTTCATGATCAATCATGTCTCCCAAGTGCTAGGATTATAGGTATGAGCCAACATGCCCAGCTATAAGAAGTATTTATTCTTGGAAATCTACTATGTATTGGCCTTTTTAAAGAAAAAAGAAAATTTATATTATAGCCCAAAAGCCACTTCCTATTCTGTTTTTATACCCTTCTAGTTGCCCTTGACAGAAATTTTACTCTGTACTTACGACCAGACTGACTCTTCTTCCATAAGTCAAAGAATATGACATCTCACCAGGAGTGGAAGACAAACAGCACTTCTCATGTTGCAGGGCCTAGAATCCTGATGAGTGTGGCACAGAGATCAGAATCCTTCTCCACTCACATCCTGCTTTAGGAGGTGGCACTGTAGGTCACCTCAGCCATGGCTGACACACAAAAGATAAGCTGAAATACCAGGCACGGTTATTGGAAATTTAGGGAGTTCCTCTAGAGTCCCTACATATTGCCAGAGAAACTGGGGTGCCCTCTTGGGATTCTTAGTCTTGTTAATAAAAGGACTTGAGGGCAAATGAAAAAGAAAAGTCAGTAACAATTTTACTAGAGCTAAAAAAAAAACAAACAAACCAGGATCTGTAAGCTGTGAATCTTAGCAGCTGCCTGGAGGAGGAGAAGGAAGAGGAAGAGGAGGGGGGAGGAGGAGGAAGAGGAGGAGGAAGAAAAGCAACCAAACAAATGAATAAAACCATGCTGTTGGAGATGACATGGGAGTCAGCCACATGGCAGACAAGCAATCATAGAGCAGGAAAGAAGCTTACAAGAAATAGTGAAGCCCAAAGTACCAGGGACAGCATGCTTGGAACAGAGATAGACAAAAAGGAAAAGTTTACACTTTTGAGTATTTCAGAAAAGCAGGCTGACTTAAAGCACTGACTGTAGCTCTGTAAGTAACTTCACAAAGGGTGGGAATTAGGGGGGGAAAGTGCACTATTTCATTAAAATTATTCCTCCCGACTCTTTAACATGGCTTAAGGTGGTTCTGCATTCCTGGGAGGGCTGTGATAAGTTAGTCAGAGGTTGACCCAGGCCAGAGATTCCATTCTCTTGATTTGAAGGAAAAAGCTTTCATAATTTGTCTTTACCTCTACCATGACACTACCATCACCATCACAGACTAAAGAGCTCGACAAGGTTTTATTCCTGTTTCCTGGTCCAACAGTGACCGTGGCTGGAGCTTTGGACAAGGCAAGAGGCAACATCTATAAACAGAGTTCAGAAGCTTTCTGAAGGAACTGCCTCTATTTGAAACAATGTGTGAGAAAAGTTCACGTCTAAGAACTCTGAAAAGCGATGGAGATTTTGGCAGTAGCAAGGAACAAGCGACTGCAAGCTCTGTGAGAGTGAAAAGCTACATCACAGGACTTCTGTTTGCTAGAGACAACCCCACAAAAAGCCTCCTGGGATCACAGCAAGCCTCAGAGACTGGATCAAAATTTGCCCCAAGAAGGCTCTGACTTTATTTGGATAAGATTGTATATAATTTATATCAAAGGCATTGTCATCAACATCACAGTGATAAGCTGTCAGTTGGTGAAGATTAATTCTATAATGATGAAATTATTCCATCAATATTTAATTGTTATAAGCATATATGCACTAAATACTAATAGACACAAGAGACAAAATCTGATATAGAGCTATGTGTGATGACGCAAGCCTGCCAGCCCAGCACACGGGGAGCTGCAATAGAGTGATCACGGAGTTCTAGGCATTTGTCATGACTTCCCAGGAAAATCTCCCACAATGCATGTTAACAAATTGGATAAATTATGTGAAATGCATACATTTGTAAGAACATGACTACCAGAACTGACTTAATGGTTGTCAAATTTTGATAGTCCTGTAACAGATAGAAAGATTGGTCAAACCTGGGCATTGTGGCCAGCAGTCCATTAGTCAAGGAATAGTAGTGTATTAGTACGCTACAATCTTTTACCCTCAATTTAGGGAAGGAGAAAGGAAAGACAGAAATCTTCACAGCTTTTATAAGCAGCCTTAATACAGAAAGAGAGAAAGATAGAAATCTTCACATCCTCTTTTAGGCTGTCCTAAGCTTGAATCTCTCCAACTTTTGTTTAGTTAGGGATTATCATACTAACTAACAACAGCAACCCAACCAATCAACCACCAACCAATGCCCACATCATCTCTTGGGGCTTCAGACCTTTTATGCCCTAAACTGAAAGTTCCCATAAACCCATGCAGCACACAATCCCAAAGACAAGCTTCAGGTGCCAGAACGACTGCACCCAACCAAATTATAACCACCTGCATAAAGCATTTCAATTCCAGCTTGTAAACAACTATACACAGCTGAGGTGGGAACGCGAACCTATAGTGACTAGTCAGTTAAACCAAAAAGCTTTTCTTAACATAAAAAAAAATTCCAAGTGTTTCTCTACATAGTAGCAGGCATATCATGAGTTCAAAACCAGCCTGAAATATATAGTGAACTAAAGACCAGCCTATGCTATCTGATGTGATCCACCCTGTTTAATATTTTTAACCTATGAAATCCGATAACAGATCATACATCCAAACATTATTCCTTCTGTCATATACATACATTATATAGTAAGCCTATATCTTGAAATGAGGACATGATTGGTCCTGGGTATGGTTTAGGAGGATTATTATAGATATGAGGGAGAATTCAGCCAGAGGCATCTGGAAAAGTCCAGAACCAGGCCATGACAGGAAAGATGGGACGGGGAGAGATGGGGGAAATGGGGTGTGGCAAATGGACCAAGAGATTCAGAAGGAGAGCCAGCCAGTACCAAGACACAGCATAGCCAAAATGGCTGCTTTATATGGCAAATCAAAGATTGGGGGAAGAAAGCCCAGCTCCTGGGTTGGAGAGGTTTAGGGTAGGAGGCAGAGTGAGATGAGATGGGAGGAGCCACAGGTACTGAGTGAGCCTTGTCTCTGATTTCTTTGAGACTTAACAATTTCCAAGTATATTCATATATATATATATATATATATATATATATATATATATATATATATATATTTAAATTTTAAATTGATTAAGTAATCACTTTCATTCACAAAGCATGAAGAATAACTAAGCATTAAGGGATAATTTTAACAAAACATATAAGTTTACACTGTAAAAACTATATTTCACTGTTGAGAGAACTTATACTTGAATGAATGAAAAGGATCTCATGCCATGGGTCAGAATATTAACCATTGTTAAGATGACACTATTTCACAAATTGATCTATAGATTCTGCACAATTCCTACTAGAATTCCAGCTATTTGCTTTGCTTTATCTTTCAGAAATTCAGAAAGCTGATTCCAAAATTTGTATGTAGATTTAAGGCACATATGGTAGCCAACACAATCTTAAAAAGGAGAATAAATTTGGAGGACTCACAGCTCTCAATTCTAAAACTTGCTTCAGAGTTGTAATAGTCAAGTCTATTAGATACCAAAGGTGGATAAACATGATGATCAACACAGTAAGCATTGAGGATAAAGGGATAGCCCGTTGAATTAGGAAGCTTTCCATTACTATAATGAAATATCTGAAGCATGTTACTTAGAAAAAGTTAGTTTTGCTCACAGATCCAGACAGCATAGGTTTTGGAGGGAGTCTTGGCTGCATCTCCTTATGAAAGATAGGAATGTCAGAACATGTGCAATATCAAGGAAGATACATGCTGCCCCCAGAGACAGAGAAACCAGGCCTGCTCCTTTTGTAACAGTCATGCAAAAGAACTCAAAGTCAATAAGAACTACCTTGTGAGCATGTATCCCCCAGTGAGATAAGGAACTCCTACTAGACCTTACCTCTGAAAGAGTCTACCACTGGTCAATAGTGCCAACACATAACCTGGGAGACAGGTATATAAATCATGTTCAAGTCACAGCACCTTGAATAAATCTTGCTGTGACTACTCAATATAAAATGAGTAATCTTTTTAATAAATTTGGTAAAGGAAAAATTATATATCTACGTATCTACAAAAGAATAAAGTTGGGGTGGGGATGTAGTTCAATGATAGAGCATAGGCCAAACATGTGTGAAGCCCTGAGCTCCATTTCAAGCACCAAAAAGGGGAGGGGGGCATAAATATGGAGGGACAAGAGGGACAAAGGGATGGATAGAAGGCGTGAAATCGGATGCTTGCCAGACATAATATATAACATTTAATTCCATGGATCCTAGATTAAATGTAAAAGATTAAACTATGAATTGTTTAGGGGAAGCAAAGACTTAGCCCCCATGACCACTAATCAATAGTTTCTTAGTCATTACACCTAAACTATAAGCAATAAAAGAAAAATAGACATGTGAGACTTCACCAAAATTGAAGCTTCTATACTTAAGTGAAATAAAGCTAAGAAGATACCACCAAATGTGTTTGCTGGTTGAGTTTTGTCAACTTGATAGACATCTAGATACACCCAGGAAGGGAGAATCTTAATTTAGAAAATACCTCCGTAAGACTGGCCAGTAGACAAGTCTGTGGAGCATTTTCTTGATTAATGATTTATGTGGAAGGGCTCAACCCACTGTGGGTAGTGCCAGCCTTGGCCAGGTTGTCCTGGTTGGTATAAAAATTCAGGCAAAGCAAGCCATGTGGAGTAAGTGAGTAGCAGCGTTCTTCCATGGTCTCTGCTTCAGTTCCTGCCTCCAGCTTCCTGCCTTCAGAATCCTACCTTCTGGTTCCTGCCCAGAGTTCCTTTCTTGGCTTCCCTCAGTGGACTCTGACTCCAAATATGTCAGCCAAATAAACACTTTCTTCCCCAAGTTGGTTTTTTTATGATTTTCAATCACAGCAATAGAAAACTAAGATAATGGGAAAAATATTTGCATTTTACATGTCTGATATGTGGCTTGCATTAAAAGTACATAAGGACCATCCCAACAATAAGAAGATATTTAAGGGTCTGGGGAGACATTTCTCCAAGGGTGTATAAATGTCTAAGGAGAACATGAAAAATGCTGCTCATCCACAGACATGAATGAAATAGAGAGCAAAACCATACAATAACACTTCAGCTCTAGTGAGACGGCTAGAGTGAGAGCAGTAGTGATGAGTGCATTGCAAAGGAATACTGCTTATCAGTAAAGAGACATCCAAGAAATATGTTGCAAGAAAGCTTGCATATGTTCTGTGAAGCGAAGGAGACTGACCACCAATGGTAATTCCATTGGTATGGATCATCCAGGATAGGTAAATATTTAGAGACAATATTTACAGTATTTATTATTTAATTAATTTAACTCTTAATTAAATATTTAAAATATTTAGTGGGGGTTTGAGTGAATATTGAGTATGAGTAGAAATGTCATGAATTCATTTGGGCACGTCTACCCCTTTTTTAATGTCTTTTTTGGATATTATCAGATAACAGTGCTTTCATTGTTCAGAAAAGAAGAGAAAGTGACGATGATGGGGATCGATGGGAAGAAGTGAGACTCTGTTCCATAAGTCTACATTGGAAGGCCTCTGTGACCAACCTCAAATGCCAGTCATCAGGTAAGCATACTATTTACATTTATCTGAAATTCAAGATTCTTAAAAATAGTGATAGTCAACAAGAAAAAAAAAATCCACAAATACATAAATGTTTTCTAAATCATTCTACCAGCCTAATGAGGAATTGCAAATGGATTTCAGACATATGCCAAAACAAGGTGATTATAGCATCCCTTTTATTTGCCTTGAAAGGCCCCCACTGTGATGAATGGCAACAGTGTCAGAAGCACGTCAAGATACATCCAATGCTAAGAAGAGAAGAGGGATATGGGAGATAAAGCTCCTTCCAAACACAGCAATGACAAAAGACATCTCTGTAAGTCTGTCTATAAAGTGGCCGTAATCATTCAGAGACATTATTTAGCAGTCGGGAAAGCATTGCTGAAGAGTGATGGGAGGGTTTGGCAGGAGAAATTGTCAAAAGACTGGCATCAATCACAGCTAAGTGTGTGTCTCCACTGATTACATGCACCCTGCGGTGAGCCTGCCGAACAGATGCCACAGTGATGAGCGGAAGAGGGCAGTGAGACTGACTGGAGTGGTCATTTGCCTCTGGGACTAGAGGAAGAGGGGTTCTCATTGCTGGGACTTTGGACGTGTGGTGATTCTCAAAGATCCGGCACTAACTCTTTGCAGTTCAATGTACACAAGGGGAGGAGGTATCCTGTGACCTTGATTTCTGTGTGTGAGCTTATCTTCATTAATTGTTAGCTATACCAAAGGTTTGGCATGGCTAATGTATCCCAAGAATGTACAAGAAAGAACCTTTAGGATTTTTCTGAGCAAGGCTTTATTAACTGTTCGTTATGTTTTCTTTTTTCTTTATGATGAAATCAATAAACAAAACAACTGTCATATTACGCCAGCCATTTCTGTGCTAGACATGTTATATAGCCTTTCAGACTAAACTTCTCAACTGGGGAGCTATTACCAAGCACATTGTATAGCTGTGTAAATTGAGTCTAGCAGAATGATGTCACTATGTTGAAGCCATCAGCCTCCAGGTAACAGACTCTGCTGGACCTTCGGCACATTTGACTTCTATGACTGGCCTCTGCTCACTCTGTAACATCACCTTCTCCAAGGAGGTACTTAGACTGGCCTACATGCTAGGTTAGTAGGAGCTAATGAAGCTCCTAGATGAGCAATGCCTCCTTCGTTTTCAACAGTTAAGTTTTCCCTGGGTATGAAAACTTAGAAATAACAGTGTTTTTTTCCTTCATTT
Source organism: Cricetomys ansorgei (assembly GCA_026225945.1). Lineage (NCBI taxonomy): Eukaryota > Metazoa > Chordata > Mammalia > Rodentia > Nesomyidae > Cricetomys > Cricetomys ansorgei. The sequence goes on along the minus strand of JAMJFZ010002601.1, from coordinate 4,081,984 downwards.
TCAGTCCTGGTCTCCTGAGTTTTCCTATAGTGAGGCTAAATCTAACCAGAGTCTGTACTGGGCCTATATTAGCCAGAAGAGCAAGAACTCAATAGCTCACACATTTACTAACTGCTTATTAAACCCACATGGTCTAGATCAATATGCTGTACAGTCGTAAGTTCAAATCACAAGCACTAGCCATATCATGTGATTTTAACTGTCTTGGTAGTCACATTCTTTTATCCTCATAATCATACCTGTGTGTGATTGTGGTATATGTATGTGGGTGCGATCATGTGTTAGAGTGGACATGTGCATATGGAAGTCTGAGGACAACTTCTTCATCTTCTACCTCATTTGAGTCATGGCCTCCTGTTGTTCTATGTTGTGTACACCAGTCTATGTAGCCTGAAAGCTTGTGGGGATTCTCCTGTCTCCACTCCCCATCTCTCTGTAGGTGTGCTGGAATTAGAGATACACACTAGCTCAACTGGCTTTACTTGGGTTCTGAGGACTGGACTCAGGTTCTCATACTTGAGCAACAAGACCTTTGTCCACAGAGACATTTCCATAGCCCCCAGTAACCACATTTAAAAAATTATTTATTTATTTTATGTAGATGTATTTTTGCCTGCCTGCATGTAAGTACATTGAGTGCTTATAGAACTAGCACAGGCCAGAAAAGGGTATCAGATTCTCTGATCTTGAATTACAGATGGCTGTGACCCATTATGTAGGTGCTGGAAACTGAACCTGGGTTCTATGGAAAAACAGCAAGTGTGCCTAGCTGCTGAGCCACCTCACTGGTCCTAGTACTCATATTTTTCAAAATTAAAAATAAATAAATAAATAAACAGATAAACAAATAAATATTTTTAACATGGATTTTACTAATTATGTATCTAATTTTCCAAGTGTATCCAAGTTACCATTTCAACATATAATCAATACAAAAAGATAGTATTCCTTTTTCTCACTATGTTGAAGGACATTTCAATTTGACTTGACCATGGCTGAGTATGGTAGCCCATGTTGATAATTCCAGCTAGGGAGACCACAGGAGAGTACTGTGAGTTCAAAATCATCCTGAGCAGCATAGTAAGACTGTGTCTCAAAAATGAAGAGGGAGAAAAGGAAGGGAAGAGAGGGAAAAAGAAAGTGAAGGAAGGAAGCAAAGGGGAAAGTAAAAATGTTTTTTGTTTATTGGCCATTATATCAGATTGTATAATTCTTGATAGCCCTTGGTTTACCTGAACTAACTTCTGACCTTTATACTGTATCTCAGCTTCAACTAATGATTCATCTGGCCATTTACATATCAACTAATATATGTATTGATACATTTTCTCAAAGAACTTGAGATTTGTCCTCTATAGAGCTCCACTTCATTTCTCCCTCTTAGGCTCAGGTAAGCTCAAATTCCCAGAAACTGACTCTAATCTAAAGACACAACTTCATCTTCTGGCTAGTAGTCTGTCCATCATCCTGGAGATGCTGTCTGGTCCTGAGAAAACTGTTATCTTTCTTTCTCAGTTAATTATATTTTATTTGTTATTCACTAAGGGGAGGGGGCTCAATTAATTCTCACAATGTAAGCTTATCTAAGAAACCAACACTCAAATCAAGAAATCTAAACAGTCCCCCCATTTGTCTATTTCAATCATAGATCCCCATCCCCTGGAGAAATGATTGTCCTAATTTTTACAAACCATTGATTCACTTTAATTCTTTTTGTTATTCCATAAATACTCTTAAGAGCTTACTTTTCTGTATCTCAGACTATGTCATGTTTGTTTTCTTTCAGTCAAATAAGTGAGATCTATCCAAGTTGGTCAGTGTAGTCTGAGGGGTTGTTCGTGCAGGGATTACATCATTGATTATTAATCCACTCTATGACTAATGGATTTAAGGGATTTCCTGGTTTCTGAATGTTGCAAAATATGCTTTGACAAACTTGTGACAAACATGTCTTGTGAAAGATAAAAATTGTGTGTGTGTGTGTGTGTGTATGTGTGTATACACAGTTACTATAATTGCCAATAATGACCCTAAAGATTTGAGTTACTAATTCCTGAAATGCATAAAGTTCACCATATAAGCAAAAGGACTTTGAAGATATGGTTAAATTCAAGGCCTTGAGGTAGAGAGGTTTTTCTACAGGTCCTAAGTACATGTGTCATAGGAAGAAGACCTATGGGCGGTTTTGCATAGAGAGCTTTAAAGAGAGAGGTGGAGATTGGTAACCACAGACAAAAGATGTCAATAGTCACCAGAAGTTGGGAGAAGCCAGCATCTGGTTCTCCTGCCATACTTCAATTTTAGCCCAGTGGTACTGACTTTGGGCTTCTGACCTTTAAAACTGTGAGAGAACAAATTTCTTTTGAACAACCCACTTTGCGGTGATTCATTTCAGGACACTATTACAGTGCCAAGTGGTTTTCCCAACTGACAATTATCTATTTAAAAGGGGAAAAATTCAGTTCCCTAATTGCCAACAAAATTTACATGCAGGGTATACACTCTGAAGAGCCGAGGTTTAGAAGGAAATTGTCTACAGAATAACCTTGTTCTTGTTCACGTGTCCAAATTCCTTGTAAACATTTACATTATCATAAAGATTCAAGATAAAGAATGAAGACAACTGTTCTCAATGACAGGATGTATCGAAGGACCAGTTAATCTATAACTTGAGATGCACACGTATACTTGGTATGCCCTCCAATAACATACCAGCTCAGCACCAAACTCTATCCTCTGGTGCTGAATCAGAAGAAAACTAAACAATAGCTACTGTTATCCTTTGGGTTCCACTAAGCTCTCTTACCTCGTATAACTTTCCCAACACTCGTGGTTTAACTTTTTAAAGATTTGCAATTTTTAGTATGTGTGTGTGTGTGTGTGTATGTATGTGTGTGTGTATGAATGTCATGTGTGTGCAGGTACCCATAAAGGCCAGAAGAGGGCATTGGATTTCAAACATCTGTGAATTTCAAACATCTGTGAATCTCCCCACATGAGTGCTAGGAACTGAACCCCAGTCTTTCCCAAGAGTTCTGAACTGCTGAGCCATATGTCCAGCCCCAGTCTTCACTGTTTATAGAAATATGGGAAAACAAATAGTAAGAAATCAAATGGAGACAAGTGACAACTTAGATCTTTGAATAAATGGTTGTTTTCTGTTCAGATGAAAATGGAAGACCAGAACCAGAAATAAAATCAGATAGGATATACACCAGCAGAAGTAGCAATGAGTCCAGAAGTTAGAAACCACCATGGAAACTGCAATCAAGGTGACCTTCAAGTATCACCTAAGGACTTTTTAGGCCTAAAGAATTTTTAGAAAAAGAATGAAAGAAAGAAAGAAAGAAAGAAAGAAAGAAAGAAAGAAAGAAAGAAAGAAAGAAAGGAAGGAAGGAAGGAAGGAAGGAAGGAAGGAAGGAAGAAAGAAGAAAAAAAGAAAGAAAGAAAGAAAGAAAGAAAGAAAGAAAGAAAGAAAGAAAGAAAGAAAGAAAGAAAGGAAAGAAAAAGAAAAAGAAACAGGAAAGGAAAAGGAAAAGGAAAAGGAAAGAAAAAAATAGCCAGGCAGTGGTGGTGCATGCCTTTAATCCCAGTACTGGGGAGGCAGAGGCAGGCAAATCTCTGTGAGTTTGAGGCCAGCCTATTCTCCAGAGTGAGTTCCAGGACAGCCAGAGTTATAAGAGAGACCCTGTCGCAAAAAAAAAAAAAAATAAAGAATTTTAGGACCAAAGATAATCCACTTTGGAGATACAAAAATAAACACGAGGCTTGACATGTGTTTTATCCTCCCCCAATGTCCCCAAAACAAAATCCATCAAAAACCCCACAAACCATATGCTGACCCTCTAACTCGAAGAACCAACAAATGTGAATCCTTTAGGAAATAAGGCTAGTGTGACTGGTTAGTTAACTTAAAATGAGCTCAGGCTGGAGTAGGAGGGGTCCTATGACTGGTGCCCTTATTTCAAGAGGGAAGCGTGTTCACGAACAGAAAGGGTACACAACGCAGGCCACGGATACATCAAGCTTCTAAAAGCTAGAAGAGGCAAGACAGCCTTGCACAGACAAATATATCCTCTACCTTAGCCTCTTTCTGGGTGGCCAGCCTCCTGAACTGTGAACAAAGAAGTTTCTACTGTGTAGCCAGCCAGTCGGATCTGCTTTGTTGGAGCAGCTTAAGACGCCAGCACGAAGAGTGTGAAATCATACTGCCCAAACAAGAGAAAAATCCCTACAAAGAGGGCTTAAGAAAAAAAATTGAAAAATCTTGCCAAAAAACTGCACATGAAAATTTCAGTAAATTATCTAGCATCTTCTATGAAATGCTTGCAGTGGTGCTCCATAATAGACAACAACAGAGTGGGTAAAAAAAAAAAAAAAAAAAGGATTTGATTCAGAATAGTTAGAAAATGCTCAAAATTAGAGGATGTTAAGTAAAATAGCAGAAGCTACATTGTAAGTCAAAAGCCATTATAAAATTAAAAGTTTTATTTTAGAAAAAATAAAAGTCCAGAGTATAAACACAAATGTCAAGATCAAGCTAACTCCGATAGAAACTATGGAGGAAAACAAGTTTTTTGGCTTTTTGAGAAAGGGTTTCTCTGCTGTAACTCTGGCTGTCCTAGAACTCACTCTGTAGACCAGGCTGGCCTCAAACTCACAGAGATTCATCTGCCTCTGCCTCCCGAGTCCTGGAATTAAAGGTGTGCACCACCACTGCCCAATGACAAGAATGCCTTTAAAAAACACTAATAGTGTCCAGATGTTACAATGGAAAGTAGCCACATTCCTGCAATCCAAGCAACTGGTGTGTGTGTGTGTGTGTGTGTGTGTGTGTGTGTGTGTACATTGACTATTCTGGGATAGATTTTGTCTTACAAATTGAAAAGAAATGATACTAATATGAGAAATTTTATTAAGCTCAATAATGTACTTACTAATACAATATTACAGAGATATAAATCTGACTGATACAGGAGGGTTGCTATTTGTCCGCCTCTTTGCCAGTATCTACACTATTTCCATTTTTCAAATGTGCCATTTTACTGAGTTTGAAGAGGTGTCTCATCATGAGTTTGAGTCCCATTTCCCTAATGTGTCACAGTGTTGAGCATCCTTTCAAATGTTATTGGTCATTCAAATATTTTCTTTGGAAAAATGTTTATTTGAATTATTGTCCATTTTAAGCTAGATTGTGAGTTCAAAGAATGTGCTTCATATTCCCATACAAGATAACTTAGCTTACACCTACTTTTCCCATGGCTATAGGCTTTTTTCTTTTCACTTTTGCCTTCGTATCTATCATGTGAAAGACAGAAGTTTTAATTCTGACTATGTATTTATTCTTTAGTTCCTTGTGCTTTTAATGTTATACCTACATAAAATGCCTCGCTGAGTGTCACAGAGAATTTTTTGAATCTTTTGTCTAAAAAAGATATGGTTTAATTTTTCACATTGTGTCTTCAATGCATTTAAGTTAATTTTTGAGTATGGTATAATACAGAACACCACTTAAATTCTTTTGCATGTGGATGTCTGGCAGCCTCCACATTTGCTGAAAACACTCTTTTTTCCACACTGATTTGTCTTAGCAGCCTTGTCAAAAATCCCTTAGACATGAAAGTGAATTATGCTTTCTGGGCTCCCTTTTCCCTTCCTTTTACCTTTAGGTCTTTCTTGTAGCCAATATACACCCCTCAAAAATATTATTACCTTGTTCTCAGTTCTGAGACTGGGAAGCCTGGAGCTTCCAACTTTATTCTTTCTTAAGTTTGTTCTGACTGTTCTGGTTCACTTATAATTTTAAGTCATAGGATGGAATTTCAGTTTCTATAAAAAGTCAGCTAGAAAGAAAGAGGAATCACACTGAATTTGTTGGAATAGTAACATCTTGGAGATACTAAACTCTCCAATTAGAATGGGGTATCTTTAATTGTTGCAACTTTCCTTCAGATTTCACTGTATTGTCTTACACTGCCTTGTTAAATTTATTCTTATTTTCTGAATTCATCAATGAGATTTTTTTCATCTTAATGTTGATCATTGCTTGCATAATAGAAGTATAATTCATTTTTGCATATTCTATATATGGGACATTTGTTTAATTATTTGTTTTAATTTTTCTTGTGTATTTTAGAATTTTCCAAATAGAAAAAAAATGTATATCATGTGCAGAGTCTACTTCCTTGCCAATGCAAAGCTATCTATCTGTCTGTCTATCTATCTATCTATCTATCTATCTATCTATCTATCTATCATCTATCTATCTGTGTTTTGAGACTGGGTGTCACATAGCCTAGGCTGGCCTCAAACTCAATGTGTACCTGAGAATGGCCTCTAAATCCTGTTGCTTCTGCTTCCATCTTCTAATTGCAAGGATTACAGGCATGCACCACCCCACTTAACCCTTGAGTCTTCTTTCTATTACATGTATAATTTGTCTTGCCATAGTCTCTAGTACAACAATTAAATTTGTTTTAATTGAATGGATTAATGGTTATGAGTGCTGGCTGCTCTTTCAAAGGTTCTGATTTCAATTCCCAGCATTGCATGTCAGGTGGCTCAGAATGTCCTGTAACTCTAGTCCCAAGTGATCTGACATTCTCTTCCAATCCACACATACATGAGACACATAGACAAATGAAGAATAAACTCTCTAACAAAACCCCCAGTGCCAGACATGGAAAACTTCCTTTTGGGGTGTTGGTCGGAGGCATCAAAGAGAATCCAAATAATATAAGCCATTAATTTTGCCTTTCCTGTCTTCCTAGAACTTGAAGGAAAATGCTATTGCTGAACACACCACGTATTTTAAATATAGAAATTGAATTAGTCGAACTAGAACTGACCTGAAAGCCTCCTCCCTAAGGTCTATCTCTCATAGTACCAGAAGGTGCTATGCAAGCTACTAAGGGAGAAAGCAATTAATAGTCTTATCTAACTGCAATGGCTATGAACCACAACAATGACAAAGCAAGATATTCTCAGTGGTGCAACAGTAGTATCTTGGAGTAACCAATTGTTTAACTAAAATTAAGGCCTGCTCAATAGGAGAGAATCCATGCCCAGTATTGTAAACCCAAGAAACTAAGCTTAAAAGCTATATACCCTAGAGGAGAATCTGGTACTACCATATCCTTAAAGCAGTTTAATTTCTAACTGCATGCCAAAGGCTCTCATATGCACAGGTAAGTATAGCTCTCACTCCTCACTAAAGAAGTTTCTCTTTGCAGCAGCTTGAGAACCATTACAGAAAGCCACAACATATATGTATGTATGTTTCTTAAAACATTTGAGTTTCTGTAATCACGAGCATGCGCACACACACACGCACACACACACCATGAATTTGTAAGGTAGTAGGGAGGACAAAGGGAGTGTTGAAGTAGAGAGAGGAAATTATGTACTCATGTACAAAATTCTTAAAAAAGAAGCAATAAAAATGGAAGAATGGCCACCTTGTCTTGTTCTTGATATTATAGAGAATGAAAGAATTTTGGTTGTAGCATTAAACACAGTATTATTTCTGGATTTTCCACACATGATTGGTGCTAGTCGAGAACCTCCTCTGTACAGTCTAGACCAATGGTTCTCAACCTTCCTACTGCTGCAACCCATTAGTACAGTTCTGGGTACTCGTACATGGGCATATTTGCAGGTAGAGATAATAGAGGAGCTGGTATCTTGGTTCCTAAGACCATCAGGAATATGTGTTTAGGTCACCCCCGTGAAAGGGTCATTGGAGCCCTCTAAGGAGTTGTGACCCACAGGTTGAAAACTGCTGGTCTCACTCATCTCAAACACTTTTTTTTTCTATGTGTAGTTTTATCTTTTATCCTAATAATATTATTTATTTGTGTTGATTATTGTGTTGTTTTGTTTGTTGTATGTTGCAACAGGGTTTCACTACGTAGCGCATACTGGCATTGCATTTCTGATGATCTTCCTGCCTCAGTCTTTAGGTGTGAGCTACCAAGATAGCTTTACCAAAGACTCCTAAACACTCTCCGGTTACCCATGGTTACACTTTGGAGCTGAGGTTGGAGCTAGGCATTTCTCTGCTTGCAGCTACATCATCCTTCTCCTTCCCCGTGACTTTTAGCTGTTGTCACCTCTTTCTTCATTCCCAAGGCTCCTCCTCTCCTTGGATTATATGTTCTCCTTTGTAATCCTAAATTTTCTCTTTCTTAGAGTTGCATAGAGGAAACTTCTAATTTGCCATCTTACCAGGGACAGTTTATTGGTGATATTTAGGCCCATGCAAAGACAGCTAAGGGTATGGTCCACTTCTATGTGTATCTCAAAGAAATGAAAACTTATATTCACATAAAACCCTATAAATAGGCAGCCTCATGATGTTGGGTACTTCCTAGCAGAGAAAGACAGGAGGATCATAGCAAGTTAAAGTCCTGTCTGGTCTGCTTAGCAGATTTCAGGCCAGCCAGGGCTACATAGTAAGACTGTTCCAAAAAGGAAAACAACAACAAAGACTGTTTGCATGGGCATGTCTTTAATCTCAGCCCTTGAGAGGAAAAGGCAGGTAGATCTCTGTGAGTTCAAGGCCACTCTGATCTCATAGTGTAGCTCATAGCCAGAGCTACATAGTGGGACTCTGTCTCAAAAAAGAAAACAAAAATAGGAGTTCAAACTCCCATCTACCACTGCTAACAAACCATGCATAGTCTAGGCATTCATTGGAATATCACGAAGAACTGACATATGCTTCAGTGTGGATGAATCATGAAAAATCAAATAGAAGAAACCAGGAGGAGGGTTGGAATGTAATTCAGTAGTAGATTACTTGTCCAGTATGCTCAAGGTCCTGATTTGGAGAACCAGCACTGGAAAAAAAAAACAAAATAAAATAAAAAACAAGTCACAGAAGACAACATGGTTCTGATTAAATGAAATTCCAGAGTAGGAAAATCTATAAAGCCAGAAAGCACATTAATGGTTGTCTGAAGCTGGGGAAGGGGGTAGTGGGGAGTAACTGCAAACAAATACGGAGTTTCTCTTGGCCTGGTAAGATCATTCTAAAATTATATAGTGGTGAGGGTTGTAAGCTCTGTGAAGAGCCAAAATAACATGGGACAGGCCTAAGTATTCTTTAAAGGGATATGCTGATGGCACATGAATTTTATGTCAATAAACTTACATATTTCCAAAAAATTAAAAGACAGCTAAAAACCATATCCTCAAAATCACAGAGTCACTGGTAATAACGGCACGGTGTAAAATATAGGAAAAAACCAACCACGTAATCCCTTGGCATCATTAAAACCTTGACCTCCAGTCATGTGTTCTAAACAACCAGTAAATAAAATTCCTTGGTTTCACAGTCTAAAAATCAAATCATGTGTCCCATTTCTTTCATTATTTTTTAAAACCAGTAAATCACTTCAGGGAATGAAATTATACTATTATGTACATTTTTTATTAAGTATGTACTATATGTCTTCTGCAAACCCTCACATAAGACTTCTCTATAGACTTTCTTTTCCCTTTGTTTCTACCTAGCTAAAAAGGTACCCGCCCTGATTTTGATGGAGAGCGATGTGATGTGTTCCTGAGGCACACTTAATTAAATGAGGATTTAATGGGACCATTGTTGGGTGACTTTTTGAATGACACAAAAACATGCAAAAAAGCCAAAACCTATGATAATGTGACATTTAAGTTGCTAATTAAGACTCAAAAAAATTAGGAAACGCAAAAGTTATGGTTGTCATAGTGATTGTGTTTAAGTTAGAATGTTCACTGTGCTTCTTGAGACTTCATACTTTACACAGACTTTTAAGTGACACGTTGTATCAAATACACTAATGTTACATGGCCCAAGATGGCTACTAATATACACTTATATGAACATGAAATGGCTTTTTGATAATAGATGGTGTGGCATTTCAGATACTAAAATCAGAATTGAAATAATTGCCCTAAGTTCATTTAATAATTGTGAATTGTGGCTATAGTTTATTTGCTGTCTTTCTTCTTACAGAACATATGTCCTGATTGGTTTTTGATGAACTTGACCCAAGCTAGAGATATCTGGGAAGAGGAATTCCACTAGTTGAGAAAACACATCCTTCACGTTCCCTATAGTCAGGCTTGTGGGGTGTTTTCTTAATTAATGACTGATGTGGGATGGCCCAGCCCTTTTTGGGAGGGGCGACACCTTTGGGCTGATGATCTTGGATATTTAAAGAAAGCAGGCTGAGCAAACAATAAAAAACAATACAGTTCACAGTGTTTCTCTATGGTCTCTGCTTCAGCTCCTGCCTCCAGATCCCTGACCTCTTAAATCCCTGTCCTGACTACCCTCAATGATGAATTTGTTATCTGGGATCCTAAGAAGAAATAAATCCTCTCTTTCCCAGTGAGAGGTGATGGTATCTATCACAGCAACAGAAATATAACTAGAACAATGGTGTTTGGAGAATTCATTCAAATACATTTGAGAAAACCTCATTTACCATTGTTCATGTTTATATCAAAGTCCTCGGAGTTGAAAATAGAATCCAAGAAACACAGAATGCTGGATTCTTCTTGCAGCTGACTTTTGTCCTGGCATATCAGCTCCTGTAAGAATTCTCCCATTTGAAAATTGTAGAACTCTGTGTTTCTTCCAAGCTGCACAATTCTATCTTGAAAACCACCCCAATCACCTCTCTAATCATTATTCTACCATCTTCCTGATGAATACTTTTGAAATCTCATTTATTTTTTGTAAGACAAGACAAAATTGAAGCATCCCTCAGGCAACAAATAGCAGCATGCTCATGATACATTTTTCCCTCCACTAAAAAGTTATTTTTCTTAGGGCAAAACTTGATAGAAAAACTAAGATTTTTATGAGTAACTAGAAGGCAAATTATTATAACTTACACCTTTATAGCTTCAAAACATCTCAGCCAAGAAAGTATACAATCCTAAAAATACACTTTTTGATATGTTATATCAAAAAATTTTAAGTTAGAGAAATGATTTTTCAATTTTCTTGGTGCTTTAAAGCATCATTCCAATTAACTTTCCCTTCTTCTAATGGGAGATAGGAAGATTGAGCGCTCTGCCTGAGCTCAAGCCAAACCCAGGCAGCCTTTAGTTGACCTTGACTCCTGTTCATTCCTACCATTTATCACAGTGTGTTATAATCTTGCATTTACTGTTCTCTATCCCACAGAGAACACAGGGTTTGACCACACCTTGTTTTTTTATTTTACAGTTGTATCCTGGTCACTTCACAAAGCAACAACATAAGAAACACACCATACTTGTGGAATAAGTTAGTTGATAAATTGTCACTTGCTAAGCTTCCATCTCCCCAGGATGGATGCTACTATGGGGACTGTAATAAGCACTCAACACATTTTTGGTAAAGAAAAGAAGGTATATTCTCTCTGTTCGCTCTGAGTTGAATAGAAAACTTAAGATGTGCAAGAAGGAATGCTTCTACTTAGTTTTTAGGAAATGGCAGGTATCAGTGATATCAGCAGTGGATACTCTATGAGTGCAATATATTTGACACTGAGATCTAAGAGAGTACGGACTTGCACCAAAACCATTATGGGAAGGATGGGAGGTACTTTGTAAATTTCAGCTCATAATTTGCTCTTAAACCTTTGGCTCCTTCAAGGCCATTTTTTTAAAAATCTGGTCCAAATGTATTCCTTTATTAAAGTTTCTTTTTATATTTTATAAACTTTATTATTTAAAAAAAACTTGAAAATAAATAATGACCCATTCTATGAACTGAAAGAATAAGCCATGTGCAAAAATAATCATTGTTTTTTAAATAGCCTTTATCTACCCTTTATCTAAAAGCCACATTCAAAAAGGACTGGGGATGGAACTAAGTTGGTAGTGTGACTGTCTAGGATGCAAATAGCCCCAGATTTAGGCTCCAGGAATGCATAAACTAGGCTTGATTACACACGCTCGTAATGCTAGAACTTAGGAGAGGAGGTAATAGGAGGATCAGAAATTCAAGGTCATCCTCAAATATATAGTGAGTTCAATGCCAGCCTAGGATTCACGCAACCCTGCTTTTTACAAAAAAAAAGGTGCTAGAGCTGTTGGAGAGATGATTCAGTGGTTAAGAGCACTGGCTGCTCTTCCAGAGTACCTGGGTTCGATTCCTAGTGTCCACATGGATACTCACAACGATCTGTAACTCTAGTGCCCTAATGTCCTAGTGCCCTAGGATCTGATGTCCTCTTCTGGCCTCCACAGATATTGCATGTGTGTGGTACACAGATGTACATGAAGGCCAAACTCACTCATAGAATATAAATGAGTAAACATTTTAAGGAATATTTTAAGATTCGAAGATAATAATTTCTACTACTTTGGTAAGGATTGGAGAGTTGAGATAAAAATGGAGCTCAGTGAAGTTTTTTTTTTCCTTCCTGAAGGCATCTAAACACAATCATAATAGGTTTGTATGTATACACACATACGCGTGTGCGTGCATGCACACACTAGTAATCATCAGATGCTTACATTCTTTCATGATTTCAATTATTCATAAGCATAATAATCAGATTTACGAAATATCATTATAAATGTGTCACATGCTGCCATTGGTTTAGTTAATATCCACTTTCTCTTTCTCTTACATAAATAAATCTATGTTTTTGTTTGTGGGTGTCAGCATGGCCAAGTAAATCAGTGAAATCACATGATACATCTCTGTGACACAGAAACCGAAATTCTCATTTGCATGGCAGTTTGCATTACAAGGCCTTCCCAAATAATACTGCAAACCAGGGAAAAACATTCCCCCAAGAAGCCTTTACACAACACCTCTATGCTCTGGTACTCCTTTTGCCTGAATGAATATTTGTAGATTCAGAAACCACCATGAGATATGAGACCATAAGACCAAAAGTCACATAATCATTCTAGCAACTATAGATGGGGACATACGACTATAGAAAAATTCTGGAACACAAATGAACTCTTAGACCCATTGCACCATTTATGGATGTCTAGTCTTATTTTTTATTGTCCCAGAAAAATGGGTATTATTTGAAGAAGCCACTGAACTCGTGTGTACTATGTGCAGTTAATTCCAAACCCATAGTAAGAAAGAGATTCCATGCCTTGAATTTGATGAGATTTCAATCTGTTATTACTCGGATCCCGTGTCTCCCAAAGGTTGTGTGTTAAAGGCTTGGTTGCCAGCCTGTGGTGCTCTGGGGAGATGGTAGAATATAACAGTGGGAGAAAGTTAAGTAACTGGACATGTTCTCCTAAGGGACTGTCAGGTCCCAGTCCCTTCGTGTCCCTCTTTGCTTCCAGGCTGAGTCAGGTGAGCAGCGTTGTATCATTGTGCACTCCTCACCTTAATGCTCCGCCTCACCACAGGAGCAGAGTGACAAAGCCCCTGAACATGTGAGTCTAAATCTACACTCTACTCTCTTCAGTTGTGTTTCTTGGGTGTTTTGTCACAGTCATGGAAATCTGACTGATACAGTTCCTCAGCATTAGCATTATGGGACTGAAATAGGAGTTCAAGTCAGACAATAGCCTTAGAACTCTGCTTCCAGCATCTTCAACTGAATGCTTGTGCTCTTTCTCCCCCTCCCCCCTCTCCCTCTCCCTCTCTCTCTCTCTCTCTCTCTCTCTCCCCCCTCTCCCTCCCTCTCTCTCTCTCCTCCTCTCCCTCCCTCTCTCTCTCTCTCCCCCTCTCCCTCTCTCTCTCTTCCCTCTCTCTCCCTCCCCTCCCTCTCTCTCTCTCTCTCTACCTCCATCTCTCTCTTCCTCTCTCTCTCCTTCTCCCTCTCCCCCCACCCCCCTCTCTCTCTTTCTTTCTCTGTCTGTCTTTCTCTCTCTCTCTCTCCTCCCTCCTCTCCTCCCTTCTGTTCCCCTCTCTCAGCTTGTTCTCTACAGGTTCTAATGGCTTGAATTCATTTCCCCAACCTTTCTAAAGTCATCCTCATTTCTTGCTTATAACCCAAAGTAAGGCAAGAGGCCAGACCCCAAATTGATTGCAGTCTTCTAAGTCTTAAAATACAGAACACGATTCCAAAAAGAAATTTACTATGTTTCTCTCTAAGAAAGACATGACTTTTTTAACAACATCTCAAACTAATAGGCTGCAGCTCTCTCTCAACAGATTTGGGAGGAGCAGGCTGCAAATGAGTGAAAACATCTTTCATTTCCAAGGGCTAAATCACTATTTGTTCAGATGAGGCTGTTCTAAGAAGACACCCGGGGAGCTGAGACAGAGCTGTCAATCTTCAGCCATCCTGCATTCAGTCTTTTCTCCTGCAGCAGATTTTGAAGTTGAGTTGCATACATTCTACCTCTTGATATGAATTGTTTTAATTGCTTATTAAAGTTAGAAATGTCCTAAACGCAGCAAAAATGCAAATTTTTAGTTAACATTTTTTCTTCAAGGAAAGCCCCTGATAATCACAGTACTCTTAGGACTTTAACTTTGGGCATAACATGGGAGACAATATGTGTAAGAAAAATGGGACTGGAAATACACAGTCCATCATTGGTCCATCATTAGAGAGTGGTCATTTGTCAGCACTAATGACAGTCCTTACAACATATGACTTCCTTATTGGAATGGAAATTTCTGAGCACTAGGATTCTGTTATAGATGTTTTTTTAAGGAACACCTTAAAGCAATGCTCCCACATGATGTACTCATCAAATTTAGGAAATACTATGTTGTGAAAAAAATTGTAATGCTTGTCATCAAATTAAAGACTTTAAAGGCTCAGCTGCACAGAAAGAGGTTTGGTATTATTCAATATACTTGAATACCATGGGGGAAGTATTAACCAACAGAAAAACTGGGAACATCTTTATCCCATAAGGTGATTGCTTTTCTTTGTTTATATAATTTTTCCCCAACTCTCACTCTAACTCAAAAATAAAAAGCTAGCCATAGAGGAATGCTGAATTAACTATAATTAATTCTTTGACTTTTTAGCTTTTGTTTTTTACATATTCCTCAACTGCAAATTTGCCTCCTAACTAAACTTATTTGTAGACTCAAAATCAACACTCAAGGTATTATTGTAGTTAGTCACAGAGATGTGAAGTCATCCAGAGGACCTCTCCATCCTCAGCTAATGTTAAAAATGGTGACAGCCTGCCTTCTTGTTGAGCCTCCCAACTGTAAATAACTACTTACCTCAGTATATTTGGTACTATAATTTTTGTGCTTTTGTGCTTTTTATTGATCATTTAACTGTGGAAACTATCCCTGAACTGTAATGTCAAGCATACATACACCATTCCGAGGGGCAAGAAAGTTGTTTGTATATGCCCTATAGAGAAATATATATGAAAATATGTCTATATCGGTGTATCTGTCTGTACATGTCATTAGCAGTCTAACATACCATGAAGGGAGTATTATGTGCATTTGATATGACAGCAATATGTAGTAAAGTGTCTCTAAACAGAAACACATCAAACAAGAATATATGTCGATTGGTTGACAAAAAATGCTGTGACCAGCAGCTCACAAAGACTTAACCCGCATTTCCTCCTAAGAACATCAAGAGAAAATTCCCTAACTTTGTGGTCATGACAACTTTGTGGACAATAACTACCACAAGTAATGAGAATTGCCTGCACTTTCACTAAGATTAAATTCAGTTTATCCAGCACACAGTAAGCTAATCCCTGAAACACGGCATTTTGCTAGAGAAAGTTGCAGGCAAAATGGAGATGACCTGACCTACCTGCCTTGGGTGGCATGTGTCATAGGTTTTTCAGATTAGAGTTGGTGATATCTAGGCCATTCTGTATCTAGTTCCTGAGAGACTGACATAATCCCTCAGGCAGTGGAACATTCAAGCCACTTTGGTTTTCTCTATATGTTCTCTTAGTAGCCAAGGAAGCATGAAAGCTTGACAGGACAATTGGACATTGATCTGTATACTCTGCATAGCTTGTAGACATCATTGTATCCTGGCAACCATCACTGTATTGATCACAGCAACTGTCATTATCTTCTGTGTCTGCTAATGATATAAAAGTCTGCTTGCTCTCCATTAAACTGGCCACAGTGTTTATTTTGCTATGGATCCTCCAACCCAGCCTGGTCTTCATTTCTCCCTAGCCATGTTAGGTAATCTTGGCCAAGTAAGTAAGTGCAGATGCTTAGAGAAAGTTTTGTTCATAAGGTGACCAAAGCTGAAGAGGGCGGTTCTGAGGACTCAAATCCACCTCTATAAGATCATGTTTAAGGGAATGTATGGGATGGAGAAACAGGGTAGTCTAACATATGGAAATAGGTGATGGAGGTAATGAGAGGTGATGTAATTGGTAAGTTATTGGCCTCTGCATGTCTTTAACCTTTACTGTCTTTACAGCAAACATTTGGAAAATGGCTGACTTAGCATGATTTGTGGGTGGTGGTTTGGGTCCTATAGAATCAAAAGATCACATAATATCTCTGTTTAGACCCACACAAAGGGTCACTGGCTTCAATTTGTTCAAGATATACAAAAGAAGCCTCTATGATCATTAAATTTGACTTTATTACAGTGACCAATCTTTGCAGATGCTGCTCATGGCAAAGCTAATAGATCTGTATCACTGAGGGAGGTAACTCTAAAATCAATGATAAAAGCTAGCAAAGGGGGCCCCAAGATGGCTCAGAAGGTAAAGGTATCTCCTAGCAAAGCTGGCAACCTGAGTTTGATCGCCAGAACTTATGTGGAGGTGAAGGAGAGAACCAACTCCACAAAATTGTCATCTGTTCTTCCCACATGTACATACATACATGCATGCACACATACATATGTACATGTATGCACACACATGGTAATGATGATGACAATAATAATAAGCTAGGGGCTGCAGGTGTAGGTAAGTGTGCTCCCTTGGCATGTACAAGGCAATCCTTAGCACTACAATATAAATTAATTAATTAATTAATTAATTAATAATAAATAAATAAATAAAATGCATGAGATACTTGAATATTTATTTTAATCTTTTGCTTGGTTTCAGTATTATGATAATAGTCAACTTATTAAATTTCTTCAACACATTAAGACATTCAGAGATGTTTCTTTGCACATTCTGCCCAGCTGGGTCTTAAAAACTGACTAGGACATGGTGGGAATGAAGAAATGACAGATGAACAAGCAGAAAAGCTGGGATCCAGTGGGCTCTGCTCACTTTGGTGGAGGATCCCTACTGTGTGACCTAGAAATTCAGCACATTTATTATATTCAGCACAAGGAGGAATGATTGGCTGGTCTGGGTGCGAGGTCTCTGTAGGAGAGCAGTATCAGGCCATAAACACGGAAAGGTGGGAAGAAGCTGCCACTGATACTTTCTGTATATTGTCAACATGCATAGTCTACCAGGGGAAGGCTTTGCCATTCCCATGCATCTAAAGCACTGTCCTTGCCATAGCTGTATCCATGCCATCCTCTCTCCACATTCCTTATGTTCAATATTTTAATGTTTAAGAGTAATAGTGTTTTGCTGAGCATAGTGTTACATGCCTTGTAATCCCAGCAGTAAAGAAATCTAAGTTAAAAAGATCATTTTGAGTTCAAGACTAATCTGGGTTACAAGGTAAGTTTGATACCAGCCTGAACTACAGAACAAGACCTTTTCTAAATAAATAAATAAATAAATAAATAAATAAATAAATAAATAAATAAATAAATAAATAAATAAAAGACGAGGAATTAGGAGCCAGAGGAAAGGCGGGAGGAGGAAGAGAAGAATAGGAGGAGATGGAAATAAAACTATAATAACAGCACCCACTATATGCCAGCACTGTTATACATCTTATGGGAAAGCATATAGCAGGAAAACCTGATTGCATTTTACCAGTGAAAAACAAGACACAGAGAAGTGACCTAATCATATTCTTACACAGTCTTCCTGTATTAGTTACTTGTCTATTGCTATGATAAAACTCCATGACCAAGAAAGAGATTGCTTTGGGACTATAGTTCCAGAGGGTTGAAGTCCATAATGGCAGACTAGAGGTAGCAGACAGCAGGTGGCTGGAGCAGCAGCAGAGATATATACAAATGGGATGCACTGTTATGAGTCCTTTAAAACCTCAAAGTCCATGCCCTGAGTCATTCTTCAAAGCCACACCTTTTTTTTTTTTTCTTTTTTTGTTTTTTTGTTTTCTCAAGACAGGGTTTCTCTGTTGTAACTTTGGCTGTCCTGGAACTTACTCTGTAGACCAGGCTGGCCTCAAAATCACGGAGATCCACCTGCTTCTGCCTCCCAAGTGCTGGGATTAAAAGCATGTGCCACCACTGCCCAGCAAGCCATACCTTCTAATCCTCACCAAACAGCCACCAACTAGGGACCAAGTATTCAAATACTCAAGCCTTATGGGGCATATCTCCTTCAAATCCTCACACTTCCATTAATAAAAATTGAGTCATATCTGATAAACATCTGTTAGATCATGGTTTACAGGCAGTAGCTTATAGTAGTAATCGTCTTATTTGCTTTCTGACCTGCAGGCTACTAGGAATGCAATGGCCTTCCTGCAGACTCTCTGTCACCCTCCATGACACCATCAGCTAATTAATTATTTAGGCTATTAACAACCCAGCTGTCCCAAGTTCTCAAGACTTCCAGGATGGAATCCAAGATTTGGAAATGATTTAGACACACTGAGCTAAACTCAACAACCCATGTCACTTACTGTCCCAATCCCAAGCCCAAAGAAGTTATCTTGAGCTTTTTGGATTTCTACGTTAGTATCGCACTGTGATGCATTTCTATGTTGCTCTATTCATTTCAACTTGTTGCTCCTCCTAAACAAGGTAGCATGTTATAGACAGCAAATGCCTAATATATGATTATTTCATATTTTTCAAATGATATATATATATATGTATATATATATATATATATTGTGAGTGTGTGTATGTATGTAACATACATACAGAGGACAACTTATGGCAGTCACTTTTCTTTCCACAGGTAGGACCCTAGTTTTAAACTCATGTAGTCAGACTTGGCAGCAAGACCCTCTACCTGCTGAGTCATCTCACTCACCCCTGATTATTTCTTACTATAATTCACTATAGGAAGAGGCAAATAGCATGATCACATATGAAAATATGTGATACATATAAATCTACAAATGTAGCTTACTTTACAAAATACATGAGATCTGAAAGAAAAAAGCATGTACACTGAATTTTTTTTTAAATTGCTCAATGAAAAGGGAATTATAATTATTGAATGGTTTATGATATTTTTGTGATGGTAAAACTTACCATCCTGATTAGATCTGCTTTGTAGATATAATATTTTTGAGACATACTCTTGCTATGCTGGGGCTGGAACTTGAAATCAAACTGTCCTGGAGACTCAGCCTGCAGAAGCCTATAGGCCTGCACCACAGTGCCAGACTAATGTGGTTTACATTTTAGGTGTATCCAACTGCCTAGGCTTTCAGATTGAAAAGTACCTAAGAGAGTCTTTGCAGCCTTAGGGGATAATATCAAGCTGTTTAATACATACCTATATTTTGAGGTCCAGAAGAGAAGGCAGAAAAGGTTATTTGAGGAAATGATGGTTGGTAATTTCTGAAATTGGATGAAAAAATAAGTCTAAGAATTCAAGAATCTCAACAGCCCTGGGCAGAACAAGCAAGAAAAAAATAAATTACAGACTACTCAAATGCCACCAATTAAAATCAGTGGTAGAACTTCAATGTCCCACTTTTAGTTGCTGGCCTTTAATTTCCTTTCATCTATAGAATTGGCAAGTTAGTAACTTAGTGTGATATTTTAAAGTATTATTAGATGAGGTATTGAAAATGAAGATACATACTTAGGAAGGCCCCATAGTGACTCTTAACAATGAGTTAAGACTCCAACTGACTGGCTCCAAAGCTCAGCTTGCTCCTGAGGAATCTTTGGCAGGTTATACGAGCTCTCTGTGCCTCGATTTCTTCACTTAGAGACTGGGATTATAATATTACTACTGACTGTGACAGTTCAATGGATGCTGGCTACAATATAACATCTCTTGAAAACTGAATTCAGGAAGCGTCTGGTACCTCCATTCAATAAGAAGTTAGCGATGAAAAGTAGTGTCTTCTCTACATGAAAGAGCTTTTAAAGTTAGATTTCTATTAGTTACTATTGTTGTGATGAAACAACATGACCAAACCAACTTGGGGAGAAAAGGGTTTATTTCAGCTTACATTTCAAGGTAATATTCAACTACTGAGGGAAGTCAAGGCAGAAACTCAAACATGTCAAAACCTGGAAGCAGGAGGTTATACAGAGGCCACTGAGGAATACTGACTCATGCCTCACTAGCTCATGGCTTGCTCTGCCCACTTTCTTATTGAACCCAGGACCACCAGGCCAGGGATGGCACTACCCATAATGAGCTGGGCCCTCCCTCACCAATTGCTAATTAAGAAAATCCCTTGCAGCATTTTCTCAGTTAAAGTTTTCTCCTTTCAGATAGTGCTAGTTTGTGTCAAGTTGACATAAAACTAGCCAGCACAAGAGCCAATGCACATATGAACACCTAGCCACTGTGGCTGCCTTACATAAGACCTGTCCAAGATCGAAGCAGTCAACATTCCAACATGAATAGGGGAGGGTTCATGATGTTCCATCCGAAGATGAGAGCCATTGGTGGTTGATCACTGACCACTGTTGGGGGAAGGAGAGTCAGTTTTCTTCAGATGTGTGGCCTTGTGAAGATTGTCCATGTTCCAGCAGCTGGCCCTGTCCCCATATGTACATGGGCATCTTTAATTGTAAAAAGTGGGAAAGGGAAAGGGGGGAGGGGAGGAATGAAGGAATTATATAAATCAGAAGAAGGATATGGGAGGAGTGTCTGAAAGAAATTGGAGGGGGAAGAAATGGAGGGTATGATCAAAATATACTGTACACATATACGAACTTATCAAAGACTAAATGAAATTAAAAATTAAAAAAAAAGAAATTAACAGTGCAATTCTAGCATTGTTTTAATATTCCTGCCCCTTGAAATGCCTTCTGCATTTCAATCCATGGATGAGTTCAGGATCCTCTGGTAAAAGTTGGTTTTGCTTTGGAAAAGGAAGAAGTAAGCTTTTCTTGGGGCATTCAAGCAGGCTGAATGCAGTGTTCCTTGGATTTCTGAAGGAGAATCTGTTAATACAATTAGCTAATTTTTAAAATAGAACCATGTATGCTGGCTAAGTTTATGTCAACTTGACATAAGCTAGAGTCATCTGAGAGGAGGGAATTCCAGCTTAGAAAATGCCTCCTTATGAAGCCTGTAGAACATTTTCTTAATTAGTAATTGATAAGAGAGACAACCAATTGTGTGTGGGCCCACCCCAGGGGTTGGTGGTCCACCTTCGTGGGTTCTGTAGGACGGTAGGCTGAGCAAGCCACAGGGAGCAAGCCAGTAAGCAGCATCCTTACACAGCCTCTGCATCGGCTCCTTCATCCATGTTCCTGTCCTGCTCGAGTTCCTGTCCCGAACTAAAAAACAGTGTCTTAGTAAAAACTAAAAATCTTTCCTCAAAATAGAAACTTTAAAAGTATTAAGTAATATTACTCTCCCTAGGCCCTAGAGCAATCTGTTTTGAACCTACCAGCTCTCATGAGCTTCAGAATTATAGGCCTGGTTTGGAATTTTAGTCCACATTCATCCACTGAGATAAAATTCTCCCTTAATTTTCTTTTTTAAAGAATCAATATTCTTTACACAAGGGGAAAAAAAAACCTACCAGCTCGCAAATGGAGACATCTGTCCATCATTCTGTCACCAAAACACCAAAATCCATCTTGCTTTTTCAGACTTGACACCTTAATAAGACCCTTTAATCTTAAACGAAGAGAGTCTCATTCAGTATGACCCTGCTCCAGATGTCATTTTTAATTTACACCATTTCATTTCTTCATGGAGCAAAGGTTTGGATCAATGTCTTGCCTCCCACTGACTCTGCCAACAACACTGAAAGTCTCACCTTGGACAAAAGGATGTAAGTGCATTTGCTGACAACACCTACATAAGAGAAGATTGCTGGTTTTGCTGGTGAGATAAAATCAACGTGACCTTCAACATGCCCATTTGAAACTGACTCTTCATGAGTATAATACAACAGACACCTGGAATTAGTCCATCTCCCGTAAAGTATAGGCAAACTGTCCTAGTCAAGATTCTTTTGGTTGTCAGAATTGATAGCAAGTCAAGCTTGCTTGTGGGAGAAATCTGTTTACTGGAAAATTACTAAATTCTCTTGCAGACTCTTGGAGTGAGCAGACCTATCAAGCAACTGTGTGGGCTGCTTCTTTTTCTGTTTCTCATCTCTGATTTGGTGTGTGTCTCTGTTCTGTCTTTACTGATGAGTTTCCACTAACTCTTTGGTTGTGATTTGTAGGTCTCTAATCTGGATCTCTCCATTACACTCCCTGAACCATTTCCATAGGCAGAAATGAAGAAGCTATCTCTGAATCCCAGATCCCAGTCACTAGGGGTGAAACATCTTGGCTGAGCTCAGGGCTGAAGTGCTCTGATAACCAGATATACATAGTTAACATGTGTATAGACAGCATGGATATTTAAGACCCACTTCTGCAGGGAATTATAGGGCAATTCTCAGAGATAATAAAAGTTCAGGAGGTATCCCCACAAACATAAAACAAATATTTTTAGGTACTAGTAGCTATTAAAGGCAATTCCTGTACTCTTCAAATAAGTCAATTTTTTTTTTACCTCCTCTGAGTCAATGATGGTGAGGAAAAGGTCCCACAGTCAACAATGGCAGCCTGACAGGCATTTGTGGGTCAGCAGGAAACTTGAGAGCCACTAGGTCTGTGGTCTTTAGGAAAACACAGCTCCAGTCTGTGGGTCTCCTGACTCTCCTTTTCAATAGCCAGACAGAAGTGTTTTGAGAAAATTTTTCCTGAAGTTAGTGGGAACTTGAATCTAAACCTAAATATTAGCCAAGAAAAAGTTTTATCTAGGACTTTGTTCTGTTTATTTTTAATGCACTGAAATTTATAGCTGAGCTGCAGTACACTCTAAGTGCCATACAGCAAGTGCTAATTTTTGAGATAATGCCTTGGGAATATGCAGAGAATCTGAGAAAGCCTGGAGGCATTTCCATCTTGATGTACTGACTTGATGGTGAATTAAAACCTTCACCATGTTGTTCCAAATGCTGGTGAACATTTCTTGTATATTTAATTGTCTGCCTCCTTCCCAGATTTTTATGCTTAATTTGTTCTCTTTCCTTATAACTTTCCACCTGTGATAAACTCCTAGTAGCTTCTAAAAATCATTTATTTAAAAAGCAGTGAAGGCCTAGAAAGACAGGCCACTCAATAAAACACCTTACAAATATGAGAACTTGATTTCCCGACATCTGGAACCCACATTAAAAAGGCAAGCATGGTGGTATGCACTTGCACTCCCAGCAATGACACAATGAGAAGAAGAGACAGGCAGATCCCTAGAGGCTCAGTGGCCAGTCCACTTGGTGAAGTTCCAGACTATGAGAAACCTTGTCTTAAACCAGCTGTGAAAGTTGTCTGTGAAATGGCACCTGAAACTGTCTTCTGTCCTCCACATGCATGCACACACACGCGTCTACCTGCACACACAAATTCACTCACCAATACACAAACAAGCACACTTATACACAGGCACTCATAGAAACACATGAATACACAAAAGTAAACATACATATTATGGTTATAGATGGAGATGTTTGGGAATAAAGTTGCATGATTTCTGAGATTTGCCTTAAATATAAATACTTCAGCAAAGGACAAAAAGGAATTTAGAAAGCCAGCACATTAACTTCTAAATAACAGATATTTAGAGGGGTATGATATTATTCTGTCTACTACTTTTATGGGTATTAAAATGCCCTGGTGCCTGCAGGATGTCTGGGTGCCAACAGGATGCCCTGGTGCTTGCAGGTTGTCTGGGTACCTGAGGGATGTTGGGTACCTGTGTTTGTGCCTGCATGACGTCCGAGTGTCTGTGCATTGGCCTAGTCCCTGTGTGATGCCTGGGTATTTGCAGAATGCCCTGGAGCTTACAGGATGCCCTGGTGCCCATGACCTGGAGCATAAAGGATGTCTGGGTGCCTGCTGGAGGCCCTGGTGCTTGTAGGATATCAGGGTGCCTGCTCAGTGTCCAGGTGCTTGAGTGATATCTGGGTGCCTATTTGAGACTTGGGTGCCTACTTGAGGCTTGGGTGCCTGAGGGTTTGGGGGATTTTCAGGCATGCTAGTGCTAAGTTTCCTACTGTCCTCAGCAGAGGGGTTTGATTTTGGAGTTTCTCTTTGAGTCTGCCACCTTTTTTTCCCAGTGTAATAACAAATGATGTCAGCACTTGGTAGTTTCTCATATCTAAATCATGCAGCCTGTTTCTCATAGATGCACATGGCACTTCTTGCTTTGTCCTTACCTGAAGGAGCAAGTAGCTATTGTGGTTTGAATGGGAAATGTTTGCCATTAACTTGTAAGTTTGCTCACTGGGTCCCTAGCTGGAGGTTCTGTTTTGGAAGGTTGTAGAACCTGGAAGAATTGAAAATTTAATTAGAAGTAGGTCATGGAAGTGGACATTGAGGCTTCTGACCTTGGCTCCATTTGCTGTCTGCTCTCTGCTTTCAAACTCCAAATGTGATATGACCAGCTGCCTCACATTCCAGCACCTTGGCTTCCTGCCACAACTAACTGTGTCCCCACTAACTACACACCACGACAAATCCGTTCCCCTTTAAGCTGTTTCTTGTTAAGATGTTGTCACAAAAATGAGGAAACTGAGGAATATGATAGCTCTCTGGAGCCTCTTTTGTAAGAATATTAATTCTATTCCTAACAGCTCCAGCTACTTTACCTTATTACAACATAATATTAGCATACTGATGATAAGGTCACAACACATAAATTTGAGGGACACAAATATCCATGCTGCAGCACTTACAGACTCACATTCCTCCTTCTTTTTACTTCATCTCAATAAATTCAGTACAGAAATTGTAAAATAGCCAAGTACAGGCACCTCAATGATGAACCTTCTTTTACAATAAGAAATAAAGTAACTCTTCCTGAACCTAATGGTCTAGTCCCGATCTTTCCAGCCAGTTGGAAGTCTGACATTGAGGGATTGCAATCTCAAGAACTGCCTGAGCTACTGAGTGCATTCAAAACCAGCTTGGGCAACTTAGTGAGACTCTGTCTCAAAAACAGGGCTAGGAGTTTAGCTCAGTGGTAGAGTATAGCCCGCACATGTTAGAACCTGGGTTCCATCTGTAGTACAACAATAATAATTGTTGCTATTATTGTTACTATTCTGACATAAATTTCAGTATAACACATAAAATTTTGTTACTTTTAGGAAGATAGATGGCATTCTCCCCATTCAGTGAATGCTATAAATCCAACTTTCTACTTAGCAGCTCATCTTCCTAAACCCAAAACAACTTCTCAGTTTAGATTGCATACTTTAATATTTGAAAGTTTCCAACCTGCAAGTCTGATTATATCCTGCAAGATAAAAATCCATGTGAGATAGAGAATAAAAATCCACTTGGAAAGACTACTCATACAAAGATTAAGAAATGTTTCCCGTCTTGCAAAGCCTGGGGGATCCATCACAGAACTAACTCCTACAGGGATGTGTGTGGCTCACAATGCCCTGCATGATGATACAGGCAGGCATCCTTCATATTACTGGAGAACTCTCATTTCCATATACAGCAAGCCAGGGAAATAAACACAGCTTTGATTGATGGTTCTAGAGGAAAAAAAGTGCAATGTGGTGTGAGCACATTCTTTGTTTGTGTGGCCTTTCCCCCTGTGGAATGGCTCTGAGAAAGGCACCACCAGCTGAAGAGAAGGCCAAGATTTGATTCCGAGTTTCTATTTGGGAACCACAGAGCTCATTAGAATGGAAGGTGTCTTTGCAACTCCTACCTATGCTCTTGGAGAGCTAAGCCATTTCCTTCAGTCTCTCCAATAATCACTTTTCCCACTAAAAATTTAACAGATAAGCCTTCTCTAGTGAATTGCCATGTAGCTCACTGAGATCAAAATTGAAAACTCTGAAAACAACATTACACCTTAAACTTCATCGGGCTGAAGCAGGAGTGATTTGAAACCTGTCTAAAGTGCTCCTCCCCCAGCCTTCTGCATCTCAGTAACTGCTCCACATACCACCTAATTGCTCAAGCTAAAACCTTTATTTCTTCCTTCTTTCCCACCTGCAACATTGATCCCACGAAACCCTCCTGTGCCTAACTTCAAAACATCTTTCAAATCCACCCACTTTTCTCCCACACACTGCTACTGTCCTAAGTTCTTAATAGCTGTGAGTATCTCTTTCTTCATTGTAGTGCACTCTGCTGAAAAATTAGATTTGTCTCCAGGGATCATGTTATGTTGCCTATACCAACCCATATTCCACATAGTGTCCCATTATACATAAAATTCTATACATTTATGAAACTTCTGTTCTATCAGGACCTCACTGCAGTTGTTAACTACAATCTTTTACCCTCAATTTAGGGAAAAAGAAAGGAAAGATAGAAATTTTCACCGCTTTTGCAAGTGTCCTCGGATTTAGAATGAGAGAAGGGTAGAAATCTTCACAGTCTCTTTTAGGCCGTCCTAAGCTTGAAGAGGACTAGCTGACAGTGAGTCAGACTAGCATCTCAGCTCACTATCTGTAAACTCAATCTCTCCAACCTTTGTAAGAATAACACACTAACAATGGATGACATAACCAACAAAAAAACAACCAACACTCGGGGTTTCAGATCTTTTATAACCTGATCTAAAGTTCTCATAAACCCATGTGGCACACAATCCCAAGAACAAGCTACAGGTGCCAGAACAACTGCACCTAACCAAATTATAGTCACCTGCATCAAGCATTCCAAATCCAACTCATAAACACCTTCCACACCTGGGGTGGGAACATAAACCTAGTGAAAATGCCATTTTCCGTTTTTAAAGAAACCAAAATGACAAAAACCTCTTTCAAGTGTTCTGCTACACCTCACTGATGTCTGACTGCCTGTCTTCTATCCTATCCCCTTTACAAAAGCATATTTTGTATCCTTCTCATATGCCAATATCATTACCACATTAGATTTTTGTGTAACTGACATGTTCTGGGGTCATTTCAAGTCTCTCTTTTTTTTAAAAATTATCTTCTAAAGTTATTCTTATTAATAGCTGCTCATCTTGTCTCTATCCTGTAACTTTCATTTTAATCATATTATTTGTATTCAAATGATCTTATCTGTACTTTAACTATTTATGAGATTTAATCGACATGGGAAGAAGCTAGCTTTTTCCCTTCCTTTTTCTTCTGGGTCCAGCAAGAACACAAACAGTAGGAACTTTCAATATTGTGCTTAATAGTTGAATTCCTTTCAGGTATGCATTTACTGAGCAGTATGTGGGTACCATAAAAGCTCATCCCTGCTTTCCCACAAGCATTTCTTCGGTGCTTTAGTAGGTGCTGGGCATGATGCCAGGATTCTAGAGGCTTCAACTCTAACATCTTTCCTTTGCACATATACACTGTACTGGGTGCTAACCAATCAGATGTCTTTGGTGGATTATGATCGACACTGGACTATCAGGTCACTCTGACCTGGTAAGATTACCTCAGATAATGTTTAATATCTTTACAGATTTTTACTTCACTGCCAGAAAACACATAAATAACATATTAAAAGCATAGATTTTCAATGAACAGAAGATAATGGATCACTAATAATATACTACTATGGTTGACATATTTTAACTTACAAAATAGATTTGGCATAGGATATCCCTAAACTTATGGTCACAAAATAAATCCCATGTACCAGCAAAATGGCTGAGGGCAGAAAAAAATGTCTCCTGCACTAGAATATCTCAGGGAAAGAGTGGCACTGAGTCCAGATGAGACCAACTAGTAAGAACCAGCATTTTAAAGATGTACTGGAATGGCCTAAGGCAGGCAAGTATTTTATAGGCATCCACCTGTGTCGGTCACTCTGCTGGACATGGAGATGCAGAGATAACAAAGACACAAGGCCAGCCAAGCCAACTTGTGGTGTCTATGTTGAAACTCAGGGCTTGTACCTCTTAACCTTCCTTTGAAAACTAATCACAAGTCATTTTAATATGATTAATGCTAGCCATCCTTCAAATATTAATTAAAATGTTTCTGAAGTGTCAATATTCTTTGTTTTTCAGACTGTATTCCAAGCTGGACTGGAGCTCACTATGTTTTCCATACTGATCTTAAATTGACAGAATTCCTGTCTTAGGT
The DNA here is from genome assembly GCA_026225945.1 of Cricetomys ansorgei. Taxonomy (NCBI): domain Eukaryota; kingdom Metazoa; phylum Chordata; class Mammalia; order Rodentia; family Nesomyidae; genus Cricetomys; species Cricetomys ansorgei. The sequence goes on along the minus strand of JAMJFZ010002601.1, from coordinate 4,053,717 downwards.
TCTGCAATTCTGGGACTAGGGGCATGAGTTTCCAGACCCAGGCATTGTTATTTTAAAATTTCATGAAGGGGCTGAAGAGATGACTCAGCAGTTAAGAGCACTTCCTTCTTTTGCAGAGGACCTGGCTTCAGGTCCCAGCACCCACATGGTGGTTTACAACCATTCATAATTCTAGTTCCAGGGAATCTAACACCCTTCCTGGACTTGTCAGGCATGTACATGTGCAAACACATACATTTAGGTGAAAAACACATACACAAGAAATAAATAAAATTGAAAATAAAATATTCAGGAAGCTACAGAGCCAGGAGATGAAGTAACAAGTCTAAAACGATGAACCTTGTAACTACAGGAGCCTTGGTCAATACCAACAACAAATCCAGCAACTGCTTCTGACTCTGGTCTAAGCACCCCAGTCAGCACCCCAACAGGCATCTGATCTTACCTTCTTAAAGTTGACCTCTTCTTCCACTTACTACTTTTGTTAAATCTCTACTCTTTCTTGCCAAGAACCAGAAACCCCCCCCCTTGCTTTGTGTACATACACTCCTCCCAACTCTAAGTTTTATTAACAGTAACTATCTATGAACTGTGATGACTGTCCAAATGGGCTGGATTTTTTGGATTCATTCATTCAACAAGAAATCTGGGACACTGCTCCCCACACAGATATCTTGGAAAATCTACTCATATAGGAAAACAAAGCAGTTCAACAGTCACAGCAGTATTCCAAGTCGGGAGAAATAAGTTGCAATGTAATTACAAGACTATTATCTTTTCCAATAACTTAATTTGCCAAAGGGACACTACTCCTGAGCAACGGAGAAGAAAGATGAGAGCAATGTAGCCATCAGCACACTCTGCAGTGTGAGCCACTTGGGGGGGGGGGGAATTTAATTGCCATTTCCAATGTTTTTAACTCTTCTCCTCTCCTCCCCCACCTCTCTCCATTGTCTTAAAGGAGACATTGCTGTGCGCATGTGTCTGAGTGTGTGTTTTCTTTTTACATTAGAAGGAAATGGCTACACAACTGTATTTATTATAGATAAGAAAGTCAGTTGGCTGGTGATTAAAAGCACCACAATGAGCTGTAAATATTCCATTTCTCTTGAATCACTTGGCACACTTCAATTTGTTTTCTGGACAATGTGTATGGAACTACAGGATTTGCCAGCTTAAGAGCCACAGAAGTAAAACACCGGACTCTCCCTAGTCCTTCTGGAATAGAATCTACTTCCTGCCAGGAGCTGAGGAAGCCATGAGTGAATGTGAATTGTTGACATGGGCACGGACATGTCAAGGACTAATGCCTCAGACCACTGGGAATGGCAAATACTTCCTTGGGTGAGACTCAGAAGGGGTCACAAAGTTTTCCTCTGGTCCAAATGCGAATGTTGACAGTGTATGCAAAAACTAGCAACCACAGCTTCCTCCTCAAAGATGTTAACAGCCTGAAAACGCTGCCTGCAGAGTCTAGTTAACCCTTCCTCCTGTGCTATCCACAATAAGCATGCTGAGGTTCCAGGTTATTGTATAGTTGGTGCCACTCTATCAGAGTACATGCAGCCCACCTGACCTAAACTTTTCTGTTCCTTTGTCTGGATGTCTGTCCTTCCTTCCTTCCCTTACTGCTCTAATTAGGTTTCTGGGACCCAAGCCACAGAGATCACATTGGCTTCCCAAAAAAAAAAAAACAAAAAACCATGCTCAGACAAGCCCTCCTCCCATTGTTGGACCCTAGCTGAGAGCCTCCAAAGAGGGCAAGAGAATTCACATGGTGTGTTCTCTTTCAGTTGTATTCTTGTGTTGTTACCCCTGATTACCAGGTCTGTTATTACCATCCTCCTGATATTTTCAAAGCATTTGGCTTGGAGTTTAAGAGGAAACACTGGCTTCAACAGTACTGCTAGGCCATTGAAATGTCTTCTCTTACTACTGTTGCTCCCTGGAACTCCATAATTGCCTGGCTGTGAATGTCCGTCATCAAATGTCACTTGTGATGTATTCTATGCTACCAAAACTGTCAGGCTATGTGCTGGTGATCTGCTTTTTACCTCTGCTGCTCAGGGTTCCAGCTCAAAGAGAAAAATACTCACTGTCTCACATTCCATTGTTTGTTAAGGAAAGGCAGTACATTCCCTACTGTCTGAGCAGCCTGTTGTTGAGATCCTAGTCTGTTGACACACTTTTGCCCACTCAGGACCCTTAGGCAGGCTTGGACGCTGTGTTGCGGTGGGTCATGTGTAACAGCATTCTGTGCACTGAACCAGCGCCTCCCTGCTTTCATACCTGACTTGTCTGGCTATCCTGTAACCAGGCACCACCATTCCCTCCCCCAAGGCATCTGACATCCCAGCCTAGGCCTGATCCCATTCTCCCAAGCCTCGAGGAGGCAGCACAGCACTTAGCACTATGTCCCTTGTTTTTCTTAATAAGTGTGAGAATCGAAAGCAGAGAGGACAAGAAATGGGTTTGATAGCAGAAGTGAAGCTGGAATGGGGGTGGTTCTGCAAGGTGGGCTGGAGCAAATAGGAACTGCAGACTTTCTCCATCAAGACAATTGAGATATTGAGAGAAAACTCCCCACTAGAAAAAAAGTAAATGTGAACCATTGGGCCAGAAGTTCACAGTAGGTCAGAGCTGGAAAAGCAAGTTGTGATTCAAAAGCAGAGCAAAGCATAAGCCTGCTCACTTGGCTGTCATGGAAGGTAGACCATAGACAGTAAGAAAACAACAGCAGCCACTGTATTAGCAGAATAACCAGTACTAAGGGAGAAAGAAAAGACCTAGGTATCCAGCTCTTTCAGGGAAGCTGCCGCAGTTCTCCTCCAGCTGAAGTAAGCTAATCTCAGGTTGATGGTGCCTGAAGACCTCCTTGGAAAGACAGCAGAGAGGAGGTTGTATTAGTTTGCTTTCTACTGCTGTGATTAAACATCATGAACAAAAACAACTTGGGGAGGAAAGGGTTCATTTCAGCTCACAGCTAGCTCTTGAAGGGAAGTCAGGGCTGTCACTAAAGGCAAGAATCTGGAGGCAGGAACTGAAGCAGAGGCTATAGAAGAGCACTATTACTGGCTTACTCCCCACAGCATGCTCAACCTGCTTTCTTATTCTACCAGGACTACCTGCCCATGGGTGGCACCAACCTCAGTAGGCCAGACCCTCCTACATCAATCATTAATAAAGAAAATGCAGCACATACTTGTCTACCGACAATCTGAAGGAGGTTCTCAGTTCAGGTTCCTCTCCTTAGATGACTCTATCTTGTGTCACATCAACCAAAAACTAACCAGGACAAAGCTCATCTGTAGACTACAAAGGGCAGGGAAGTGGCACCAAGTATTTCCTTTAGAATGACATGATACTTTCAAAGGTAGATAGCTATGTGTATACATTTTTAAAACTTCACTGCCCATAAGGAGGCACTTGGGGACTGTTAGTATGGTCTCCTGCGCTGTCTCTGCTCCATCCCAACCCACAGCCAGCTGGGTTTCAGCTGGTTCCCTGAACTTGCCAGGTGCAGGAAACTCGTGCTAAAGGAGTGGCTGAGGAACATAGGAGCGAGGGGACTGGGTTCTGGAACCCATGCAGACCCTGATTCCCCACGCCCAGAACGAATGAACGAGATGCAATGAATCAGTCCTAGGACTCTTTCTGGTGGAAGCAGCATTCCCTTTAATGTGGGATGTCTGCTACATATATCCAAAAGTGGGGGAGGGTCCTGGGTACTCAGGGTGGAGGAATCCATTGGGCTAGACAAGGGCATTGGGGTAGCCTTATTTGCATGCGGGGCTAGGCACCAGGGCTCTACCAAGGAGCGCCCCCTCACAAGGCATGGTCTCACAGAGACAAAGAGGGCAGTATCCTACCAGCCACAGGGCAGATAAGCACCTACCAAGTTATTTTCCTTTTGCTTCTGTGAAACAGGCAATATTTAATATTTAGCTGGGATTTGGCCAGGGCCAAAGGCGAGGAACAACTGAATGCTTAACACTCTCACCTTCTGGGATGGCGTGGTGTTTCTTAGCTGCTTCAACCTGCTCTCTAGCACCACAGCAGTCCCACAGGGGACTTTCTAAACTGTTCTAAAATTTAATTTGACTGCTCATGGGTCCAAAATGAGACTACACCAGACCACTGTCACATCTATTGTAGCTAGACACATTAGATAGAACTTTTTTCAGTATGAACTCTGCTTTTCTTCGTAAAATTCCAAAATCAAAAGTCACTCAGAAAACAAGCTTCTCCATAAGCAAATCAGGGTTGGAAAGACAAACATCTTGTACAGAAAGAGTGATTTGGACATTTGGGTCCACCTCGCCTCCTAAGACTCTTGTGTTCCCAGATACCCATAGAAAGTCTAAGGTAAATGAGCTGCAACCTGGAATTCTCTCTATAACTCTAAGAGTAATTGAGGGCCAGTGTGAAAGATGGTATTTAATATCTAGAAAGGCTTACTGTATCTGTGCCATCCTGCAGCATGATCTGAATACAAGTGAAGAATGGGAAGGCTTCTGAGAGTGTCAGAAAAGGAAAAAAATGAAGAAAATAGATGTGTACAAATGCTATAGAGAAAGGAAGCTCCCCAGACTGAAGCAATTGAGATACCGGGAAAGCCTTCTTCAAGCTAAAATTGATGGAATAACCAATATGTCTGAGGGTGGTGGGAAGACTATTCAACAACTCAAGGAGAGTTTGGGATGGATTAAAGAAACCCAATTTAAAAGCCAAGGAACAAATAATGATATAGATTCTTGTAGACCTTGCCTCTCAGATCACTGCAAAATGTGATGGGCAGGTAAAACATAAAGACTTAATTAGTCATGGGATATTGACTGTTGCAGATTGGCATGTGGGTACTTACAAGTTTGCTACACTATTGTGGATATTTGATCTATGTTTAAAAATAACAAATGTGTTCATGAAAGGAAATAGATTACCACGCATTACATCAGCCCGCAGGAAAACACTTAGCTAAACATATTAGTATCAACAGTTCTCAGTTGGCAGGGCCATGAGTGTGTGGTAACTGTTCCAGAGAAGAAGCTGATGAGAGGTATGAAAGCCCAATGAGGTAATTTTCCACCTTCCGTAATGGCAGGTTTGGCTTTGACTAGATGGGGGTCAAATACTTTAGCGTCTGTCATATCATTTGCCTGTTGACACTTTATTCATTCTATGCTTTCCCCTTTCGAAGCTTCCTTCTCCTTCTCAAGCTCCTTTGCCTTCTAGCTTTGGGCTAGCTTCATTCACTAAGGGGAATGGGAGTAAGAAAGCACTTAGGGAACCCCCTTTATTTCCTCTGCTGCTAACAGCAGCTGCTCTCCTGCCTGGTTCCCATTCCCCATGGGCCAGTGCCCCTTCCATGGCTCAGTTCCCACTGAATATGTACAAACTAGCATGACTCACTGCTATAACCATTCTTTTAAAGATATAGGAACAATCTTGACTTCAGCGACTGGAATTCTCAATGATTCGTCCATGATCTCATTTGAGCTTTCCAAATTTCTCTTCTACTTTATTCACATTGTCTCACCTAAGCTTAACATTAAGTGGCTTTCATTCATCATTACATCAAACAACTGTGTAATGAAATAGGTACATGTGTGTATGTTTCTTTGTTTGGAAAGGGCCTTGTTAGCTTATTGCTAAGTGAGAAATGGGTCAGCATTTATTCTATCTCTACTTTTTCTCTTTCTAAATCTAAGTTTTAAGATTAAGCTATGCTCACATAAGTGTAAGATGAACATGATTTTTTTCTTTTAAAAGGCAACACTCCTTTGAACTCTTTGTGGTTATAGTCAAAGCCACAATGCTCCATCATCAAAGAAAAGCCTTTTTTAGGATTATTTTTATTTTTAATTATGTGTCTGTGTATGTATACCACATGCATACAGGTCACCATGGAAACAGAAGAGACCACGGATCCCCTGAAGTTGTAGTTAAAGGGAGTCGTAAGCCACCTAACGTGGGTTCTAGAATCATAACATGGGTCCTTTGGAAGAACAGCAAGTAGTCTACACAGTTGTGTCACCTCTCTAGCCCACAAAAGTTTTTCCAAAATAATATATCACTAAAAATTTCACTGGATCCTTATTTGATCTTGTGAAACATTTTTACAAGACATCGTAATTACAAAAAATAATAATAAAGTTATAACGTAGGCATTTGGCGCATTCACTTTCCATAGACTTTTTAAAAGTTATTTATTTTTGTATATGGATTTGTCATCTACATACATCTACATATATATAGATGATACATATATCATCTACATACATATATCTACATATATGAATACATATATTCATCTACATATATGCAGATACATACATTTGCACCATATGTGTGATTAGTGCCCAAAGAGGCCAGAAGAGGATGTCAGATGCCCTGTAACTGAAGCTACAAACTCCTGTGAACCGTCATGTGGCTGCTGAGACTGAAACCTATGTCCTATTGAAGACCAACCAGTGCTCATAACCACCGAGCCATCCCCACAGCCCCTACTTTCTATAAACTCTATTTGAGGACAGGCAGTCTTTATACACAAGCTTTGAAAAGTCTTCTTGATTATATCGTTACTCTTCAATTTACAAGATTCTTATTTAACTATAGAAGGAAATTAGAAAAAATAAAATATTTTTAAATGTAGCACATATTTGTTAAGACAGATCTCATTATATAGCCCTGGCTACCCTAGAATGTAAACCACGCTGGCCTCAATATGTAGACTAAGGTAGCCTTTTACTTACAGTAGTCCTCCTGCCTCCCAAGCACTGGGAGCACAGATGAAGTCAGCAAATCCAGCACACTTTTATTTAATCACAAGCTTTAGACAGACCTTCACTGAAATGCTGGTCTGACAGAATCAGCCTGTTCACTTACCCTGGGTCAAGTTTCACTTTGCAGCAGTCACAAATTCTCAGAAGAAATCTGATTCCATTTGTGTTGCATCAGTTGTAGTATTATGCTCTTAACAGAGTATTTTTTTAAACATAAAGTGGGGGCAGCTGAAGAGATGGCTCAGTGATGAAGAACACTGGCTGCTCTGCCAGGGGACTCTGGTTCAATTCCCAGCACCCACATGGAACCTCACAACTGTCTGTAATTCCTGTTTCAGGGTATCCAACACAGGCATATATGTAGGTAAAACACCAATGTACATAAAATAAAATAAAATAAAATAAAATAAAATAAAATAAAATAAAATAAAATAAAATAAAGTAAACAGAAAAAATATAGACCCCATTTTGTAAAATGCACAGTTAAAATTATTTAGGATTAAGTCACTATAGACCTAATTAAAATCAACTCTGTAATGTTCTTAAGATAATAAGTCAGTATAAATATTGCTAAATTTCTACCTTATGAAAATATAGCATGTTGCTCAAATTGTGTTATTTATGAAGCAAGAAATATAATAGAAAGGTGTAGTGTTCAGTAAATATATTCTGATGCTTCACTTTAGGGAGTAATTAAATAAGAATAAAAATTTTAAAACCAGAAATAAATCCACATATTCATTATATATTATCATCAAACTATACTTATATACTTTATGAAAAAGCATATACTATTGAAAATTAATCAGATGATTTGTCAACTAGCATGTTTTGTTATTAATGGGAAAAAGAAATATTAAGTATTTTATGGGATAAATAAAATACAGATTTATTGTTCTTGAAATCAACCTTTCAAAACATAGTTTCATAAAAATGACTATTTCTATAAAGTAACATTTCCCAGATTGCAAAGAAACCATATAAGTTTTACTCAATTGATCTTGAAATTTCTGATAGTACTGAGAAATACTCCAGTTATTTTTTTTTTAATAAATAGAAGCAATATATACTGCCCTGGATATTGGAAAGTGGTCTCTGTTCTCAAGTATTTGTCATAAGGACAGTTATGGACCATTGCTGCAGTGAACTTGCATTCTGGTATTCTGAAAGGTGCTTCAGTGTTTAAAATTTTTTTACTGTTTTGCTTTGTTCTTGGGGGAACTTCCCTCAGATTTAATGGATGAAGAATTCCATCCATTGGTCATATTGTTAACTATTTGAATTTTGAATATGCCAAGGATGGTAAGAATATCAATTTTATAAGAACATGTGTCACTTTTTCAAATTATTTTATTTTTTGAGATTATAATATAATTAGATTATTTTCCCTTCCCTTTCCTCTCTCTAAGCCTCCTTGCTCTCTTTAAAACTCAAGGCCTCGTTCTCACTAATTGTTGTTACATATATATATATTTACATACACACAAGTAACATTTTATATATATATATATAGAGAGAGAGAGAGAGAGAGAAAGAGAGAGACTGAGCAGGCATATCTATATTTAGGAATATATATAAATAACTATATATTTATTATATATCTTATAATGTATGTATATAATATCTGACTATATCATATATATTAATATATTATATATTAATAAATATTATATATTATTTGTATTATATATATGTATTCTTAAATACATAGATATACCTGCTCAGTCTATATATATAATGTTACTTGTGTGTATGTTCTAAGAGCTGATCATTTGGTATTGGATAACCAGCTGGTGTGCTCTTCTCTAGGGAACACTATTTCATCTACTTTTAGCAGTCCTTATTTTTCAGTAGTCCTTGTGTAGGGTTGAAACCTCATGGATTTCCCCCTGTCTATCCTAGCATGACTATTGTTGTTGCCCTTGTCCAGTTCATGTTTAATCAGACATATTGATGAGACTTTATGGGTGTAGTTTCTAACATTACTATGTGACACAGTCTCACAGAAAATCCCTTGATTCTTACAATCTTTCTACTCCCTCCTCAGAAATCATCTTGAGCACTAGGTACAGAAGTTCTTTTATAGATTTATCTATAAAAGACTACTCTGCATTCTGATTGATTGACATTTTTTGTAATGGTCTCTATCTGTTACAAAGACAAGTTTTCTTGATAAGAGTGGGGAACTACACTTGGGTATATGGAAATATAGAAAACATAAAAATTATTAAATGTATATTTACACATTAAAATAATTGTATTATATAAATATATAACGTATATAAAAAGGAAAAATATTATAAATAAGGAAAAATGCAGCTAGGAACCATACTTGTTAATAAAGTGGCTGTTCAAGGTTCTCCTCCAAGATCCATGAATTCACTAACCCTGAATAGTTCACTAGGTTTCCAATACTAGATATGATTTCCCTCTTGTTGAGCAGGTCTTAAGTCCAAGTAGAGAGCTATTGGTTACCAAAAAAGTATGTGTGCCACTACTGCACCTTAGGGCTATTGTGTCATGGTGTTCATTGTTGTGTTTCATAGGTGTCTGAGTAAGACCATTAGTTGCTTCTCCCCTTTGCATGGCATCTTCTGGTGCTAGCGCTCAAGGAGAAGACTTTCAGGTCAGATCCAGATAAGTTCCCCTGGGTCCTATGACCAAAGTGCATGGTGTCTTCAACAATAGGGACTTACCCTCCATCTCTGGAGAGCAACCAAATGCAATAGCAATAGCCTACGATGTTTTGAGGCTCTCTTGAACAACTCAGACTAACAACTCAAAAGAGGACTTCTCATGCCTGGCATTGGGTTTTTGTTAGGTGGTCTATGGCTCTTGGTAGAGCATGGTCAGCTCAGATAAGAACATTTTATTTAAACAATATATGTATATTTATATACAGATTTACATATATAAATAAGATTTTCTTCTCTTTTATTAGGTAGATCACTAATAGTATGATGCCTTATGGCTTTTTCAGACATTCTTGCTATTATTTTACCATCCTCTCCTTTCATATTTATCTACTTTCCCTCCCTAGTTAGAACTCTATCCCGTTTTCCGTGCTTCACATTCTAACAGCACTGTGTATAAAACACTAAGTCCTTTCATATTTATCTACTTTCCCTCCCTAGTTAGAACTCTATCCCGTTTTCCGTGCTTCACATTCTAACAGCACTGTGTATAAAACACTAAGTCTTACCATGTATTGTGTTTGAATATGAAATGTCCCCCCAGGCTCATGCATTTGAACATTTGATCTTATTGAGGGTGGTTAGGGAACCTTTACAACATGGTCCCTGACTGACAGAGGTGAATCCTTGGAATCAGAACTCTGAAGATTATAGCCAAATCCTGTGTCTGGTCTCATTCTCTGCTTCTTGGTCCAATGACCATGGCAAGAGCTCTGTTATATACCTCCACCATCACCCACTGAGCTGCTCCTATAGGGATGCCTGCTCTACCACGACGGACTGAAACTGGGAACCAAAATAAACCTGTCCTCCAGTCCTAGTATCATTTTGTTTCTGTGATTAAAAACATTCTGACAAAAAGCCACTTAGGGGATGAATGAGTCTTTTTTTTTTCAGCTGATGGGTTGCATTGAGGGAAGTCAGGGAAGAGACTCAAGTAAGAACCTGAAGCAAAAAGTATGGAGAGATGCTGCCTGATAGCTCACTCACTGACCCATCTCAGATTATCTTATACAGCCCAGGACCACCTTCTCATGGGATGAGTTCACAGGGGGCTGGACCCTCCTATATCAATTAATAATTAAGACAATAATAAGTCTTAGAGATATACCTACAAGCCAATGTGATCCGGGCAACCCCTTACTGAGAACCCCTTCTCAGGTGACTTCAGACTGCATCAAGTAGACGGGTAAAGCTAAGCAGGATCCTTCTCCTGAGTTCCTTCTATCAGGTATTATGTCACAGCAATAAGAAAGGTAAGATAACAGACTAATGGTCATCCGATTGAGCAATGAACACAGCCTCCTCTTTCAGAGAGCACTTTTGAAATGTTCCAAGAAAGATTTTTACGCGGATGAGAAGATATGTTATTATTCCTAAAGGCAGGAGTGTGTACTCAGACGGTACCTCAGCTACTGTGATTTCAGAAGAGAATATATGTAGACAGTGGATTTGACAACTGGGTACTAAATCTGCGCATAATCCTAGGAAAATCAGTAGGGCCCAAGTTGAAGGCCTCTGGCAGAGTCTACTTCACATGAGCAGTGTCGGGTCCAGCAAAGGGTCCTGCCTGTATCTGTTGCTTTTGTAGGGCTATGCAATATATCTGTCCTCACCAAGCTTGGCCAAGTTGTCCTCTGTGTTCCCTCTAGGCATGGTAGTTCATATCTGTGACCTTAGCACTTGGGAGGCTGAGGCAGGAGGTTGCTGTGAAGTTGAGACTGGTATGGGTTATAAAGTTAGACTCTCAATAAAACAAAATAAAGGAAGGAAGGAAGGAAGGAAGGAAGGAAGGAAGGAAGGAAGGAAGGAAGGAAGGAAGGAAGGAAGGAAGGAAGAAAAAGGGAAGCAAGGAGGGAAGGAATGAAGGAAGAAAAAAGGAAGCTGTTTCCAGACATAGATTGCAGATTTGAGCCCAGGAATGGCAGTGAAGAGTTCTAGCTCCAAGATTGGTTCTAATTTTTGACTTTAAACACCTGTTATAGTCATCCCTGCCACTGTCCAGTAGACTGCTTTAAATGCCTTGGTCACATCCACTTCCTGATTTGAATGAGAGCTGAAAAATCACCCATTGTAGGCTTCCAGGGCATTTCCTTTGCAATACAATTAATGATCCCTTGTCTTAACCACATGAAATCCATTATTCCAGGGGTTCAATTTATACGTTAAGAAGAAAATCTCTTTCAGATGTTAGCCTAAGTCATTTTAATGATTTTTGCAATCTTATTCTAATTTTCAACCCATCAGAATTTTGCTAATGACTGTGAAGTAGTCCAATATATAAAACATTCCTTTTAAATGGAGGTTTCACCATCATTTCTGTTTATTCATTCACTCATCAAATACTAACTTAAAAATTAAATGTCAAGCTCTCATGATATCAATACAAAAATGAGTAAGAGGGTTGTGGATAACAGACCTGGAGGACACATGAGTGGTTGCCGGGGTGATAGGGTAGGAGTGCCAGTGACATGGGGTGGCACAAGGCATCAGTGCTAAGATAACAGTTCTGAGCCCAAAGTCACGAGTGAAGCAGGCTGGCAAAGAGGTTTGTCTTCTAGTTGGTTCACTCTGAAATACCTGAAAGACTTCAAAAGCTGTAGACGGCATGAAGCTGAAGGCCCTGGGGACAGAGAAAAGATGTATAGAAGTCTTCAAGGAGCATGGGGGAGGAGGTTAAGAGAGGGTATTAAAAGTGAGGTGGATCCTCCATCTTAGACTGGCAGACAAGAAAAATAAGAAATATATTAAGGCTGGGTTATATTAAAGATTTGTATTAATTGTCCATGGGGAAAATCTGGCCCATGGCTTACTTTTGCAAATGAAGTTTTATTGGCATGCAGCCACATGCATTTGTTTCTGCATTAGCAGCACTACAGCAGAGTTGTGGAATTGTAGCAGAGACCATCTGGTTCAGAAGACCTGAAGTACTGCTATCTGACCTCAGCCCTTTTTTTAAATTGCTCTGTTCTTTGCAGTGGTATATATTTATAATCCCAGAACTCGAAGGGCTAAGGCAGGAGGATTGCCATGAGTTCTGGTTCAGTGTGACTTAGATAACAGGACTCTGTTTCAAACAAGAAACATTTGCTGATGCCTGTTTTGTATCCACAACATGTACACTCAATGTAGGTGGGTAAGAACAACCCCAGGTGAAGTCCCCTACTATATGGTGTGATTGGAAACATTATCTGGGCCCTCACATCTGATGAAGAATGAACAATTCATCCTTCAGCTATTTCCAAATAAGAACAGGGAAATTCAGAGAAATGTTTTACGTATGGTTATGTAAGTAGAAGGCATTCTAATTTCTTGGTAAATTAGTTTTCATATCCCCTTTGTTTCTTCTTGGGTAGTATATAAGATTTTATCAAGCTTTTCCTTACATTAGTACACAGTCTAAGTGATTGACATGTACAAACTTGGTATAGTGGTATGAATGAAAATGGCTCCCAAAGACTCGTAGTAGCATTATTTGAAAAGATTATGACCTGTGGCCCTGTTAGAGTAAGTGTGGCCTCCTTAGAGGAAGTATGTAGGTTTTGAGGTTTTACTGCCTACCAATTCAACTGTAGAAGATGTAGAATTCAAAGTTCCTTTTCCAGCATCATGTCTACCTGTGCACCACCATGCTTCCCACCATGATGACTGCTGCAGAAGTTTATTTTTAGTTATATACAAAATAATTGTTTTATGCACTGTTGTGTGGGGGGCCATGTAGGGCATTTTGTATTGTTTGCAGGTGTTGGATTTCTGTGGGGGATGTTTAATTGCTAATGATCTGCATGTGCTATCAGTAGAACACCTGAGGAGTTATGAAGGAATAAAAACACCTGAGCTCAGATGCTCAGGGTTCCACTGTGAGTATGGCACTGGCCATGACAGTCAGTTCCTCTGTAGAGGTCTGGCAGAGTTTGCTCCTATGAGAATGCCTCCTTGTAACCTTGGTGAGCCACTATAGCAGCCTAACAACTACAGATGACAATGGACTAAACCTCTTAACTGTAAGCCAGCTCTAGTTAAATGCTTTTCTTTATAAGAATTGCTTTGGTCATGGGTCTCTTCACAGCAATACAACCCTGACTAAGGTACCTGGCTATAAACTTCTGATGCTCACCTTTTACCCATATTAAAACTGTATCTCATATCCCTGTCTCTCTACAGTTCATCCAGAAAACTTTTATTCATCCAGAAGATTCAAACTAAATACAAATTAACCATGAAGTCTTCTTGAAGATGCTGTTTGGTCATGTCCTTTTTTTTATGTGTTTTCTATTTTCTTTAGAAGAAAATCACTTTATTTTGAGATAGGGGCTGTCCTTGAACTCAGTATGTAGTTGAGAATGACCTTGAACTACTGGTCTTCTTCCCTCCATCTCAAGAGTGCTGGGATTGTGGGTGTTTGCCACCATACCCAGTTTATATAGTGGCTGGGGACTGTGAGGCTTGGTGGCACTCTATCAACTGAGCTACATCCACAGTCCAAAACATCATTGTTTTAGCCAAGCATGGTGGTATGTACCTGTAATCTCAGTACTGGAGAGGTAGAAGCAGGAGGATCAGAACTCAAGAGTAGCCTCAACTGCATAGTGAATTCAAGATTCAGGCTGAGCTGCATATACCTCTGCCTTAAAAAATAGCCTAAATATTAAGTGAATAAATAAAGAAATTGGTAGTTGTTGCTTATATCTACTCTGGATGAAATAATTTTATATATTAAACCTGAAATGCAAATTTAGGTAGGAATCCTGTGTTTTATTTAAAAACACATATATTGGACATATAGGGGGAGGCTCTAAATAGGATAACTATCTATAAAGCTTTTCTCAAACTGGCATTCCATAGAAAATATTCAGACAAATGCTACATAAAATATTTCCCTTTTCATCCCTCACTAAATAACTTTGGGAAATACTCACTAAGATCTGCAGGTTGCCTCTCTGCAGCGCATTCCAGATACACTACACTTCAGTGAATATGTGAAGCTCCCTACTCTCACTTTCCTCCATTCTGAGGAACTGAGACTTTGGGCACCAAGCCACAGGTGTTGTAACTCTGACATCTTTGTTAACAATTCTGCATAATATTGGAATTCTTTTTTGCCCTTCCCTTACCACACTCTCAGACATTTACTCTCACCCAGTGATGAAGCCAGAGTTCTAAACTCTTGGGGAAGATATGGCTAGTGGCTAGGGTTTGCCCTTTCCTGTCAGAAGAGCCTTGATTTTCTACATACAGTAAGCTATAGAGTATCTCCATACACCAGCTTCACAACCCAAGGACCAGAGCAGTGATAGAACTAACTGGTCAAGTCAAGATTACTTTAGGAGATGCAACATAGCTCAGTGGAAGAGCACTTGCCTAACATACATGGGGTGCTAAGTTCAATCCTCAACACAAGAAAGAAAAACTGATGCCATTTAGAAATTTCTATGGGTATACAAGTGCCCCCTATTCAGAATCAAAATGGTTGCTCCCATCACCTGATGTCTCCACCCTGAAACAGAAGAAAGCTGGAATTCTCATTATCTCCCTAAATCCTACTTAATCTCCCCTTTGACAGGTACCCAGTTAGTTACCTCCTAGGAGTCTAAGAGCATTAAATATTCTGTGGAAAGTGTTGAGCATAGTTTGTGGAATGGAACACATTTTCCATAAAAGGAAGCTATTATCCTGACTGATTATTTTAATCTCCCTCATTACCTTAAGGACCATAAAGACAGGGACCGAGTCATGTTTCTTTGTATCCTCCTAGCAATTAGTGCAGTGTCTGGCTCATAGTTGGCTTAATAAATGTTTATTGAAGAAATGAAGTTGCTTATTTCACATTTTTCTTTTTCCTATGCCCTATGGACCCCATTTGGTTAAAGTAATAATTGCCATTTGAAGCAAGCATTTATATCCTCTATCCCAACTCCTCTAAAAAAATCCAACCTAGTGTATACAGGAAGAACAGAGTTTGAAAATCCCTCTTATGTGTATCTAATACTTTAGAATACCCATTCCAAGTCATGATCTGACCATTGGCTGAGGAACAATCTTTGTCTACATTGTCACATACATATGAAGTTAGATTGATGATACTTCAATGAATGCTGTAAGTCGGCGGTTCTCAACCTTCCTAATGCTGCAACTCCTTAATACAGTTCCTCACGTTGTGGTGACCCGGAACCATAAATTTATTTTTGTTGCTATTTCATAACTGTGATTTTGCTACTGTTATGAATCCTAATGTATATATCTGATATGCTGATGGTTTCGGCAACCCCTGTGAAAGTGTCATTCAACCCCTAAAGGGTTGCAACCTTAGGTTGAGAAGTACTGCTGTAAGTCTTGTGTTCAATTTCAGGTTCAACTTCAGATCTCCAAACAGGGCCAGGGTTATTCAGCCTTTATTCACAGCTGGGTGATACTGGCAACTGAGAATTCTTCAAAGCTACCTGGGAATGGGAAAGAGCACAAGCCAAACTTGAAGTTAAACACACAAGAGAAGCTTCCATCCCTCAATGAGGTTAGGGGTAGCAAATGCATCTCCTCACCCTCGTATCCCTCTACACTGTCCAACAGAGCTTTTTTCAGGGATTGACGTCCTCTCATCCTCAGCGCCACCTGATATGGAGCTGCTATAGACATGTGACTATTCAGCATTTGAAATACGACTTTTGTCCTGACGAACTGAATTCACTTAGTACCAGTGAACTTTAAATTTAAGTACTCATACAAGGTTAGTGCTTACCAACACTGTATATCTAGCCACTGGGGAGAATCTTCAAGGAAAAGTTAAACAAATGAGGTCCACTGGTCCTATGCAAGAGCCTGTTTCTTAATCGGAAACATCTCAATAATAACATGAATCTGTTAAGTTTTCATAAAGTTTTTTTTGTAATCTGATAATAAAATTATCAAAATATAATATCTTAAAAAATACAAATGCATTCTCTTAGAGTTCCTAAGTCAGAAATTAGTTTTAATAGGTTTAAAATCAGGTATAATTCCTTCTTCTAGAGTCCTAGGAATGGCTCTCTCTAGAAGAGAGCTTCTAAAAGAGGTTGCACACTTGGCACTGGGTCACTGCATACCTGGATAGCCCTGGAAAATTTCCTCAGTGAACATTCAGAATCAGAAGACAAAGAAGGGTGTAATGAAGTGCTGCCATCAATATATGACATTATCGTTGGAAACATGAACACATAGCAGCTACAGATACCTGCACAAGGCTGGGCCTCCAACTCTCCATCATGAATAGAGGAAATGCTCATGGGGCCTCATCCTGTCCTGGGGAGCTAATGACCAATATGGTTGCTGGAGGAAGGGTGTCATTTTATCTAATGGCATTGCCACTGAGAGATTAGGTGTGAGGAAAAATGGGCTCAGAGGGAAAGGAAAGCCGGTAGCAGAGAGTAAGGAGAAGTAGATATAATTAGGATACATTTGTATGAAACAGTCAATAAATAAAGAAACAAAGGGAAAGATCCTTAATTCAGTCATCTCTATAAACTCACTTTTGCCACACAAGTTAACATTCTCCGATTCTAGGCATTAGGGCCTGGATATTTCTGGAAGCTATTATTTACTCTGTTGCAAATAAATACTGCCACAGAAATGTCACATATTTTATTGATGTTATGCAAAATTCCTAACTTTCCACTTGAGGTTACAATATTTGATCCCTTTCCATATAGGGAGTTGGAAGAGAGGTGATTTGACAAATTTGGGGCTTGTGGAAGAGACAACTTTCCTCATCCTCATCCTCATCCTCATCCTCATCCTCTTCCTCCTGTGAAACGCATCCAGTAGTTCTTATTTGTGAGTCGAATGATCTCTAGCCCAAGTTACGTTAATAATGTGAATAGTTTTGAAAGTTAAAGATGCCATACCATTTGAATTGTCAGGTATTTGTAAGAGAAAAATACAACAACAACAACAAAAAAAAAATCACTGTCTCAGGACAAACATGGGCAAGGAGTCAGGGAAAAGGCTGAGAGCAAATGTATAAGGGGTGAGCTGAAACTTACATGGAATAATTGGACAGTGACTACATTTTATGTGAAACTGAAAAGAGTCGTTTTTCTTATAAGTTTGATCCTCACTTTTTATAGGCGAAGAAGCTAAAGCCTAGAAAATAATCTAAAAATCACAAAACTCTGGAAATTTCTCAGGTATTTTGGAACCTGCAGACACCTAAATGATGGAAGAAGGTTGGTGTGAAGGTATGCACCTGTGGTCCCTGCTACTCAGGAGACAGAGGCTCAGCCTAGGCTATGTTTAGCAAAACTCTATCTCTAAAAATAGAAAAAAGGGAAGGGGAAAGGAAGTTGAGAAAATTGAAAATAGTGGTGTACAGAACTGCATAAGTGAGGAGCAGATGGTTGTTCCGTTTGCACTGGCTATTTTCTCAATGGCTCCCCCCTGCACAGTGCCTGTAGAATACGCCCTACACATCCGTAGCAGAGTCCCACTGGTCTTCAGGTGCACCCTGACTCCGGAAAGGGGAAGGCAGGGGCAGGCTGCAAATGTGTTAAGAGAAATAATAGAAAAGGCAGTTGACCAACGTTATACAACCATGACTTTAAAACCTTTAAAGCCTTTAAAACCAAGATCAGAAATCAGTCTGCTGAACTCCAGCCGCAAAATTAAGTTACTAGCAAAGGCACATGGTTTACTGCTAAGTGAAGATTTCCCAAAAGCAAGATCATAGACATATGGGAGACAATTAACATCATGGTTGAACATTTTGAAAAGTAATGGCATTCATCTAATTAAATGATAATCATTAGATTTATGAATCGTATACCCATAGAGTTTGAGTTTCCCTTGTCTGAAATGCTTGGGACAAATTTAAAATTATTTGGTGATTATCATGCAATATTCTCACTGTGTCTCTTTTCTGACAGAGCAAACAACCTTGAGTGTTCTTAAAACTATGTGCCACAATAGTACAACTATCAGTCTATAACATTTTGGAAAAGAGCTATTTTTTATATACATAAAAGTGACTTCAAGACAGACATATCAGGCTACTGTAACTGATGGACTGATTGACATCTGTGAAATGAGATCAACAAACAAGATGATGGGCATTTGTGTTGGATTCCTCCTCCATATTTCTCACATTGCATTTTTGCAGTAAGTATACTAGTACTACATGTAGTGTGTGTGTGTGTGTGTGTGTGTGTGTGTGTGTGTGTGTGTAGCATATTAGTTATTTACCTTATTGGTACAATAAAATATCTGACAAAAACAGCTTAAAGAAGGGAACGTTCATATGGGCTCACTGTCCATCATGGCAGGGAAATCATAAACACCGGATCTTGAGGTATCTGCTCATGTTTCATCTAAAGTCAACAAGCAGAGGGTGATGGGTGTTCATGCTCAGCTAGATTTCCTCTTTTTAATCAAGCTAAGGTCCCCAGTCATGGAACACTGCCACCCACATTTAGAATGGGTCTTTCTACCTTAACTAACATAACTTAGATACCTAATAGGCGTGCCCAGAGGATTGTGGTGAGTCTAGATTCAAGTTCACAGAAACTATCACATCCAATGTATTGTCAAAAGCATAACAGAGGACTGGTGAGATATCTCAGTGGGTAAATATGCCTGCTGCCATGCCTGACAACCTGGTCAACCTCCAGGACCTGCATGGTGGAAGGAGAGAACTGAGTCCTCCTGCAAGTTGTCTTCTCTGACTACTGTGCAATGTGGCATGCACATGTGCGCATACACACACACAGACACACAGACACACACACACAGACACACACACACACACACACACACACACACACACACACATTGAACGAATAAATAAATGAATGAGTGAAAATGTTTTTAAGGCATGACAGAGCTAAGGTTTCCTGAGATCAGAATCATTGAAGAGAATGATCTACTGAATTCACCAAGGAGGGAAATGGTCTGTGTTGACATACACAGAATCAAATGCAGTGTATCAAGCTGGGCACAGTGCTGCACATTTGTAATTCCAGCAGCAGGAGGCATTTATATCAGGTTTGTCACAAGTTTGAGGCTAGCCTGGTCTACATGACTAGTTCTATGTCTGTCAGGGTTACATAGTGTGATCCTGTCTTTTAAAAAACACAGTGAACCAAGCATTCCCTATTGTTGTAAAGATTTGATGTACAACCCTAATATAGACCTTTCCACATTTTCCTTCACTAAATCCTGCCTGTCAATGTGCTCAATGACAGGTGTAAATGCAGAACAATTTACAAATAACATGATCCAATGGAGGCAAGGCTGGCAGACTTTGGAAGTCTTGTGATTCAATAGTCACTAATGTGACATAGTGGAGGCGAGGCTCTGGCAGCTGTTGGAAGTTACTCACTAGTCACAGGGCCAGAACAAGTCGCCATCACAACCCAATTGTGAAGCATATAAATTTACCTTTTAAAATCACCACTGTAAATTCAGACTGGACATGGTCCAGACTAAAATCACCTAATGAGAAGGAGAAAGCACAGGGAGAGTCAGAAGCCTGGATGGGGTAAGCTGGAAGTGAGGATGTGAGATGGACTCCGAAGAGCTTCATGAATTTGGGCAGAATTATGATGCCTCCATTATTTTCCTTACTGCATTTAAGGAGAATGGACAAGGTCAAGTCAGTAAGGTTCACTGTGAATTCTGAAGCATTCTACAGATATGCACCAATTGCCTATCCAACACCAAATGGCCATTCCTGAAAACATACATACAAGTAACATTATATAGTCTGAGCAGTTATATTTAAGAACATATATTATTAAGAATATTATACTTAATATATATTAGACTTATGGATGTAGTAATAATGAAAAAAGGGATCATGGATTTGAAAGACAGCAAGGAGAAGTATTTGAGAGATTTTGGAGGGAAGAAAGGCAAGGGGAAATTTTATAATTATATTATCTCAAAAATAAAAAAAATTTTTAAAAACTTAATGTTTTCTCATTTCCCACATGTGCACTTGTAACTATTCAAAGCCTGTTATCATATATGGAGCTAATCTACTGAAATGCTTTTATAGGATAGGATAAAATCAAAAACTTTTTGAAGACATTACCTTAAACTGCAAATCCATCCACTGATTTTTATAGCTCTTATAGGAAATATAATGAGAGAGTAGGGTGTCCTAGGAAGAAGTTACCATAGAGATAAGAGCACAGCTTTGGAACCAGAAGTCCTGATTTCAGAACTTAATGTTTGCAGATTAGGCAGCTCTAGGCAACTTAACAGGAAAGCACAGGACCTGTGCTGGAGTGATATCATAAAAATCCACTGACAGGGCTAGAGAGATGGCTCAGCCATTAAAAGCACTTCTTGCTTTTCCAAGACAAGAGTTAAATTTCCAGCACTCAAATTAGGTGGCTCACGTCACCTGTAACTCCAGCTTAAGGGCATCTGATGCCATCTTCTGGCCTCCAAAGGCACTCATACACACACAGCATATACACATAGGCATAAGTAGAAATAAATTTTTAAAATAAGATTAACTGAGAAAAGCGTAACATGTAATCAATGTCTAAGAAATGTTTTCTTCCCTGTTCAAGAGTTTGAACACACACACACACACACACACACACACACACACACACACACACACCATGGATTCCTTAGGAAGCTTCATGAACACAGAGAAGCAAAGCATGTGTCTTTGGCAATGGCTCCACAGCATGAGAGCTGCATTCCTTGGTGGCATGGCTGTGCTCAAACACATTGAGGAATGGGAGCTCCTACGCAGCACGGCACTTGGCATCTCCAAGATGATATTTTCACCTTTTAGTGAAGTACTCCACCTTCCTGAGTTTAATTACACATTACTGTGACTCTCCCCTAAAATACAATGAACAAACAGACTTTATTCTTATAGATTTTTAATATAGAAGAACAAGGATACGTACCTCCTGCGTGGAAACTAAGAGAGACAAAGAGAGGTAACAGAATTTTTTGTTATTTTTTAAGAAGGGTAGGATCTCTGCCCTCTTCAGACACTAGATGCATCAGACAAGATTGAAAAATAAGGACTGACGATCTTAGCCAGCACTGATAGCTGAAGACCTGCCCTTCCCTCCCAAACCTCTAATTATCGTGCAGAGGATCGAAGGGGCCTAGAAGGTACAAGTGCAACCAGAAAATAGGGTCAGGAAACCTACATTCTGAGCAATGACATGCTTATATGACCTTGAGCCACAGTTTTCTCATCTGGCTACAGTCGTCAGGAGCCAGTTTGGTAGATTCAAAGCTCGTAAGTTCCTGCTTCTCATGATCCACTTAAATTGTTTTTCTCCTTAGCTATGTTTTTCTTACATATACCCTTGATGATACCTTAAGTACTCTCGTGCTATGCTTTAAGCTCTGGCTTCAAAAGCATTTACCATCTATAAGATTTTGGAAACTTCTAAAAACTCCTTAAATTCAACCTCATCACCCACCAAACAATACTAAGCAATCCATGGAGGTGTTGCATAAGCTCACATTCAGTGCCTAGCAAATAGTAAATGATTATTATTATTTACTATGGATGTTATTTCTCCAAAACATTCTTTGTAATCACTCCCCTTTTTGTGGCTTTATTTCAACTCCTATAACCTGACCCAGATGTCTAGAAATACATTTTTAAATTTCATTATGTGTTATTTATTTTGTGTTATGTGCACATGTCCACATGCCACGTGTGTGAGTGGAGATCATAGGACAGGCTGTGAACATTGCTTCTCTCACCCCACCATGTGCATTTCAGAGATCAATTTCATGTCATCAAAGATAACAGCAATGTAGCCACCTTGGAAACCCCCAAATGAATTTTTTTTATTGCCTCCAAATGAAAATTAAATATTCTAAGTATTTGTTAGGTTGGATTTGAGCAAGTGTGTTAGATATGTGCAAGGAACATTTGCTGGTTGGTTGAATCTGCTGGTTGCTTCATTTGGATGAGGTAGGACAATAGATTTTAAGCTACGGTGCCTGGATAGGATGTCAGTCCTTTGCTACTTTAAGGTTCTCCATTTAAAGTTGGTTTTTCATATAATACGATAGACAACTAAAAGGAGCCCTCTAACATGGAGCCTCCTGGCATAATCTATTTAATACTTTAACTTCCAGCTGTACAAAACTGTCCATAGGCCAGGTCTAGTGATACATGCTTCTAATTCCAGTTATTCCTCATTAGGCTGAGGCAGGAGGATCACTAGTTTCAAGTATTGCCTAGGCTCTAAAACAAGTTGAAGATCACAGAGGAATCCTATAGCAAAAGGAAAAGGGGCATGGATGAGGACAGCTTTGGAAGTATCTCAGTGGTAGAAGTGGCTTTGTCTTCCTTGGGCTCTAGGTGCAATGCCCAGTGTGGGGCTGGTGATTAAGAAACAAAACCTGGCCACATGATTGCTGTAACCAGCTTCACATATGAAAGACATGCAGGGTCAGTAGACTTTAAACCATGAGACCTGGGCTTTCTAGGAATCAAAATACTTGTGATGGGCTTCTCATTCTCCAAAAGAAGCAGTCAAACAAAGAAAGCAACTGACACTGACACAATTCCAGATTAGTTTCACTGGGTAGAGAAAGTGGTGGTTGGTGTATTTTTCTTGTGAGAAGTGACAAATGAAAGAGGAGGTCCATGGTTTCTCTATCACCGTTTCCAAGACTGTGAAGCACAGTCAGAGAAGGCCTGGTCTCAAGATTCATTCTGCCCCTAAACTACCATCCTTCCTAAGCCTTCTCTGTGGGTCAGTATGGTCATATGATCACCGCAGGCATTGTTTTTGGCTTCTCCCTATGATCTGGTTATAGCTGAATCTCAGTACCTGGTAAGCTCTTTAGGTCGGAATTCCAGGCCTCTTTCCTGTGGCCATCACAGTCCAGAGCATATTGTAAGTGCTCAAAAATGACCTGCTCAGCTATTTGTCCCAAAAGATATTCTTTCTTAGCCAATCCACATTTTCCCATCAGTGGTGTCTCAGCCATCAATCTAGACAACAAATACCAGGAGAATGAGGGGCTGTCTTGTTCAGCAGTACATCTCCACAACCCTAGATGGTGCTGGACCGACTATACTGTAGGATGTCAAGGAAGGTATTCAAGTTTTACTAGAACTTTCAGGATGCCTGTGCTGGGAGCTACCCTCCCCTTTTCCTCAAAACATACAGAGAAATATCTGTACTTTTTCAGTGATTGCTGGATTCCCTAGAACTACAGGAATTTATCAGAAGACTATGAACTAAAGCCAATACTCTTGGTCAGAAATGGACAAACAATAAGTTTAAACTCTCCCTACTGCCAGTTTTCGTAAGTGAAGATTTACAGAAACTCGGCATGACTATTTGTTTATATGGGGTCGATAGCTGCTTTCCGGCTGCAATAATGGAGCTGAGTAGTTACAATCATCTGGCTTACGAAGCCAAAAATGTTTACTTTCTGGCATTTCACAGAAGAAACTTGCTGACCCCTGTTCCAGTTTAAACTGCAAGACTACAAGTGCCTCTGGTTTTGAAAAGAAAAAGGGAAACATTCTCAGGCTCAGGAAATATTATTCCATGATCCTTTTATACTGGGAAATATTTTTGATATATTCTATACAAATATGTAAAAGCATGTGCACAACATTTTTCTACATTTAATTCTCTCAACATCTGGATGAAGTAAGCAGGGAAATTTTAGCTTTTTTTCACAACAGAGGAATAAATAAGCATGTGCGGAGAGAGAAATTATTTTAAACTGGATATTTTAGCACATGCCTATAAGAGGATCAGAAGTAGAAGGTCATCCTCAGCTGCATATTGAGTTCAAGGCTAGCCTAGGCTACAATAAGACTCTTGCAATGGGGGGGAGGAGGGTGGAGAATGAGAGACAGGAAGGAGGAAAGAGGAGGGAGGAAGTAAGGAAGAAAATAAATTAATTGACATCTAGGACCAAATCTTGTTCTTTCCATTACACTCAGTAGTTGAAGAAAGACCAAAACACCTTTCCTTCACCCCTCTTCCTTCTCTACTCTAGGGCTGATTCCTGGATGTGTTCAACAGCTGGCTGTGGAGAATTCTATTTCCTACACTTCCCATACTGGAGGGACTACATTTTTGTTACTAGCGTTTGCTTCACTTAAACATACTGTCATTGCTCTAAAACCTATCTTCAGAATGAACAAATTATAACAGTTTCCCTCAGTAAGCTCTCATTGTCAATATGCTCATATGGGCAGAAAACTATTGGTATATTCTTCCATGCATCCCTGTGAATGTACCTAATTCAAGTTTTATTGTAAAATGTTTATGATGTTTGGTCACTTCTTAGGCTCCCAGAGGGTGTACAAATCCATCTGAATTTACAAAAACAGTACTGGGGCCAGAATTTGTGATGGCAGATCCTGTCACAGCCTCTTTATTTCAGGCACTCTCATTTTTCCTAAAGAACAATGGTTCCTAGTGGTGCCATAACCAGAAGATCTTTTCTCTGATTTTCAGATCATCACACACTCACACAGACATGCACACACACACACACACACACACACACACACACACACACACACACATATACACACACTTATGCACACACACTCACACAAGCACACATACACATGCACACACACACATACAATGAAGTCAGCAAAGAGAAGCCAAGTGATTTGAGCACATCTGCTATGCTGCTATGAACCCTTTAATCCATCAGGAAAGTGGGAAAGCAACATCAGAGACAGAAAACAATTCAGTCAATACAGTTACTAGGGACTTGGTGTCTGTGTGTACAGAAGTCAGCAACGGCCAGAGCAGTGATTCTGGGGTCACCTGGAGAATCTCTAACACAGACTACAGTGGCCCCAGCAGAGCTGATTTGGTTTCCAGGTATGGACCTGACTGGCCGCTTGCATTTCTATCTCGTTCTCAGGTGATGCTGATGCCTCTGATCCTGTGGCAGCACTAAAAGTCATGCTGTGTCTGCAGCCTAGACTACAGGACTTCTGTGATGTCCGTAGGCATGGGACTCACTCACTGGCATCTCAAAATACAGATTCGGATTCTGTAATTCTGTAGGGAAAGGGCTGCACATTTCTAATAAGCTCCAGACATTGCAGACTTGGCTCACCTGGCCCCAGTTGATTGGCTGCTGGTGAGAAAACACTTGAAAGTGATACTGTTTGGAAGTTTCTGTGCATGTTGCAAGACTTTAATTTTGTATCAAGGATTTTGTTGTTGTTTTCCTGAAGCCAATGCCTTTTCGTGTCTTCCTCATTGCTCTTGTTCTTTTAAACTCAAATTTTCTCTTTCATCTATTCCTGTTAGCTATGAACATATCATCAAGTTGAGAATTAAGTGTTCCAAATACAGGTCGGAGAATCAGTTTATTGGATTCTAGTTTGGGCTGCAGTTCTAAAAGCTGCAAAGCAGTGGAAAATCTACAGAACCTTTGGTCTCAGATTCCTCGGCTTCAAAGTAATATGGCTATCTGCCTTAAATGACCTTTAAAATACCTTGAAACACCCAAAGATTCCGTCCTGTGAAATGCAATAACCAGCATAGCAAAAAGAAGTGCTGCCACCTTTGGGTGGAACTTGCAACTTCACCTGGATCACACCCAACTTTCCCAACCAGACAGGTCACAACATTTCCATCTCCTGTAGCCCAACACCGACTTAATACTTATTCCACATGATTACATTTCATACTGTTTTTTCTTCAACATGTAAGGTCGGAAATAAAACAAAGTAAGTTTGATTTTGATATCATTGTCTTTACATATATTGAAATTTTACAGCTTAATTAAATGTTCTGTGGACCTCCCCCCTCCATTTTCACAACATCCACAGTTTCAGAAAAAAAAATGATGCACACTGATTTTTAATGCACCTGAATTAAACTGTTGGTTAGTAAATAGTCGGCCACCACCACGGAGGAACAGAACAAAAAAAAAATGGCTTTGGATTCAAATTAACCTCATTTGGGGCCATTCTCCCTTCCAATTGTGCTCTTTGGCAGTCTTTTTCCCTTTGTCACAGATTTCTAAAATTCTCAAGCTTAATTTCCGTTTGTTGTTGAAGAATCAAATAATGATGATGATGATGATGATGATGATGATGATGATGACGATGATGTTGTCAAGCCCTTGACAAAGTTGGTAGAGAGATTTCCCAGCAGCCAAGGCAAGGCAGTCTGTGAAGTCGGAACATTGGTGTCAGTGTCTGCCTGCTCCATTTTAAGACTCAGCAGAACTTCCAGGACCTCTCTTCATCATCTATGAAATGGTCAAAACTGTCTGAAAGTTGCTGAGGATTAAATTGCTAGGGGCTAACTGTGTCACCCCACTGTTTATACTCTGAATCCCTGACTGTAAATGAGACAAGAGACTGTATCTGGAGAGAGTTGATAGGGGGTGATTAAAGATACACAGCTGTAAGGGTGGAACTCTGATCCAATATGATTATTGCCCTGATAAGAAGAGAAATTAGAGCATTAATGTGTGCTTCCCATCACCTCATTTCTGAGGATATGGGCATGAAAACACAGAAGAATGTGTTTGTCTACCATCCAAAGAGAATCCTTACTGGACATCAACAATCACCTTTCTAGGGCCTAGATTTTAGACTTTTAGTGTCCAGAACCTTAAAAAAATGCATTCTATTGTTTAAGCCACCCAATTTGTGAAATCTTGTAACAATGTCCCAAGTTGGCTAACACATATAACATAACTAAATGTATATGAAGCCTGCCTAGGGCTTGGGAAAATACCATTTTTCTCTGCTCATAGTTTCCCCTATCCTGATATACAGAATGCTAAATTTATTGTATATATAAGATCAACTCCATCAGGACAACAAAATGAACACAAGGTAATTTCATGCACCTGGCAAGAAGTTTTCATCTGTACACTTTCTTCCAAGTGTACAATGATTTCAGATTTGAACATAATTGTGAATGAATAGAAGATATTTGCAACGAAAGTGTGGCGGAGAATTTTTACTGACACCATCTGGAAGACAACTGGCAAACCCAGTATACTGGCAGCCATGTATGCCCAGGCTTAGAAATCAGCACGCTTGGGCTTACAAGCCACTGATGGATTTCAGTTCTCCACGATCATTGTCTTATCAATGGAGGCAGCTGTGGTGCAGATATCACTGACTCTTGCATCTGGAGGAGGACAGGCCTTGATCCTGTAATGCAGTCTCAAAGGAAGAAGCAAGGTTTCCTTCAGGAGAGGCACCTCTGGAAGGAATTCCTGCCCCGTGAACTAAAGCCTGGGCATCCCAAGGAAAGACTTGATTCTTTCGGCATCAGCAGCAATAAGATAGTGCTAAGATCAACATTTAAAAAAAATAGTTCTGCCAACATTCCTTGGCTCCCGATTACTTTCCAGCTATTTTCTGACCGCTTCTTTTCTTGACCATTCCCCTCAAGGCACTCAGCTGTCTGCTAATGCTCCATGGGACTCCTGCTACTCTTTGTCTTGGTTTTTAATTCTAGGAACCCCCACTCTCAACATCTGTAATTGGAAAATATTTCTCTATGAGTTTTATAATGTTCTGGTATGTTCTATGACACAAGACACTAAACACTTTTGGTTATGGACTGCCTTTCCAAAGATGTTCGGAAAGATAACTCCTTCCAGGGTGAAGCCACACAGAGTCACGTTCCATGGACTCGCAGTCTTTCTTCTTTGCTGTAGCCCTGTATCGCCTGCCACTCTGTACACTGCTCTGGGAGGATTAGGAACCAGGCAAATGGCATTTTAAAATGCCTTTGCCATCCTAGCCATTGAGAGATAGAGGCAGGAGAATAGTTTATTCAAGACAAGCCTGGCCTACATAGCAAGTTCCAAGCTAGCAGGAGTTATGTAGTGAGGCCCTCTCTCAAAAAAATAAAACAATTTAAAAGCCCAGTGCAGTGAAGAATACAGTGTCCTTTAATGTAGACACAGGGCCCTCATCCATGAAACTGGAGTAGATGTTAGTTCACAAATAGGTGAAATTTTGGTTGTATCATAATTCCTGACATTTACTCCTTAGCACTCAGATGGCACTTGCCTTTCAAAGTTTATGCCTTTCAAAGGACCAGACATGGCAGTTTATACCTACAGCCCCAGCCCTCAGGAGTCTGAGAAAGGTGAGATCACCACAGCTTCAAGGCCTGCCTAGGCAACATAGTAAGCTCTAAGCCACCCTGAACTGTAGAGGAAGATCTTGTCTCCAAAGAATTAATTGATTTAATTTAAATTAAAATTTAAAATAGTTTGTTTAAAATACTTGTGCATAAAAATGTCCTGGTTTCTTTCTCCCCCTACATTAAAATAGAGATGATAATCCTATATTTTTTACCCATTTGGATTATTTTTAAGATTGATGTATTCACACCATAAGAGCGATCATCATTAGCTATTGGTATTCATTATTCTATGCCTTCAGGGAAATTTATGAAAAAGAGTGAAGTGTCATTAGCAGATGACAAACCCAACTCAAAGCCCACTTCTACCTCTGCCTAGCTCTGTGGTTTTAGAGAAACTCCAGGCCTACAAGATAGTGCAGCTGGTCAAGGTGGCATGCTCTTGTGGTTTCAGCACCTGGAAACTCGTGAGGCAGGAGTTTAAAGCTAGCCTGGGCTACACAGTCAAATCTTGTCATCAAAAAAGCAAACAAAAACAGGGAATATAATTCTTACCCTTTTGAGGAAGTTCTAGAAATAAATATGCTGATATAGAGCACATAACACATAAGAAATGTTCTAATCAGCTTGAGGTGAAGTTATTGTACTACCTCCCATTTGTATATTTCTAATGTACGCTATTCTATATTTCTTCTGTTACTTGGTAGCTTCACTGGGAATAAAAACTTCAGTAAAAAGCCCAGTATGGCGGTACATGTCTTTAATCCCAAAGCTGTGAGTTCCAGGCCAGCCTGATCTATACAGTAACAGGTTATCCATGGCTACAATAGTAAGAATTTGTCTCATAAAAAAATAATGAAATAAATAAATAAAGGAAGGAAGGAAGAATGGAAGGAAAGAAGGAAGAGAGAGAGAGACTGAAAGAAAGGAAGAACTCTAGTAGCTGCATCTTGATGGCTCTCAAACAGTTCAAAGTAGTCAACTTGTTAAGAATGCATATTGAGGACAGATGTGGTAGTACAGACAGTAATCCCAGTACTCAGAAGGTAGAGGCAGGAGGATCAAGGCCAAATTTGATGTCAGCCTTGTTTATCCAGAAAGTTTCAGGCCATTCAGGACGGTGCAACACACACACATACTCACATATAAACAAACACACTCACTACATGCAGACACAGTTGTGTGTGTTGAGGATCCATCACGAGTGAGTCAGGCAAAACACAGAGAGAGAGAGAGCATCCAACCACTGACATCTAGTTTTTTAAAATAGGTATATAAAAATATAATTATGGAGATTAGAATTCAGGAAATAAATTTATTTACAGCATCTGAACCAAAATGGAAAACAGCTGTATCAGGTAAAGTAAATGATTATTGCATTTAACCCTTCTTTTTAAAATTTATTCATAGGTATATGTTTGAGTGTATTCTGTGCACTGTGAGCATTCAAGAGCCCACCGAAGTCAGAAAGGGGCATCGCTGTATCCCCTGAAACTGGAGTGCAGGAGGCTGTGAGCCTCACTGTAGGTGTTGGGGATGGAACCTGGATCCTCTGCAGGTGCAGTAACTACTATTAACCACTGAGATCCTTCTCCAGCCCCAATACTGAACTTCTTTCAAATATTCTTATTTTCTCAATTTTGAGTATTGGCTTAATAACAGTAAAAGAATCACAGGTAGGCTTTTAAAGATTGCTTTTATTTATGTGTATTAGTCTGTGCCTTCTGGAGTGTGGGGTGCGCACAGGTGGACACAGAGGCCAGAAGAGGTCATTGGATCCCCCCCTGCAAAAACTGGAGTTACATATAGTTGTAAGGTGCCTGCTGGGAACTGAGCCGGGTCCTCTGCAAGAGCAGTAAGAACTCTTAAAGGCTGAGCCATTTCTCTAGCCCTCCTCCGTCCCCAACCATAGTCCATTTAAGGTTTTATTTCATTGGTACACAACTTAGTTTATTTACATGAGCTCTTATATTCTCATTTATTCATAAATCCTGCCATTTTTATTAGGCAAGCAAACGTTTCACACTCTTGCCTTTAGTTCCCTGTGCATGGGAATCAGCCTTGCCCAGAAGACAAATCTCTGTTTCAAATGTGGTTAGTGAACTCAACTCCTCGCCAGACTTTTGGCATTGAACACAGTATAAAAGGTCTCAGCATTGTAAGTGTAGGAAGGGTGGGGGCATCCCAGTGACCTCACGCTTTCATGGAATGAATAGGTTTTCCCAGATAATAGCTATTTTTGAACCATACCAGCCAGAAGGGAAGGACCAATTTCAGAAAGTCAACAACCCAAGTACCCACTCATTGAATTACAAGCCTCGGGGCCCCGAGAAAATCATCTTGCTAAACTGTGGCTTCAAATGTGCTAACATTATGCAAAATGCATTGCTATCTCCCAGAGAGGTGTCTAGAAAGACGGGAACATAGTCATAATTACAATTGTATTTGTGACCAGAAAAATGAGCATAGAAATGTGTCAAAAGGGGTTTTCTTCTCCCTCAACGCCACTGTGTACTAGAGACAGCAGCAGCCTCAGGTATTGCCTGTACTTCTTCTTGATAGGGCCCTATCGGCAATATAACGTCCTTTCTGTATTTATTTTCTATTACCAATCAACACAAAACATAAGCAACAGTAGACACAAACTTCATTTTATACATGCAAGATAGTGACAACAGATACCAGAGAGTCACTGCATGTCTACTAGCCTCTTACCCCTTCCCCTAAAAAACAGACTGAGCCAGGACCAGGCCCTTCAGTCCTCTCCATCCTGCACATAATCTTCATAAAAATTTCCTGATAGGCTATTTCCCAAAGGGAGACCACATAAGTATTATATGAATCAAACTGAAACACATACCTATTGGATTTTAAGGATCAGTGTCATCACATACTTACATCTGACTCTCAAACAGATCTCAGGGCAGGAGGTAGGTTATCATGGGTCAGGCATGGTGGTATACTTCAGAAGGCCCTGGCAAAAGAATCATAGGTCTCAGGTAGCTTTGACAAAAAAAAAATCTCTAATCCCAATAGTTATATTTCGGTTATAATTAATTAGTCAGTAGCAAGGAGCTTCCTGAAGTTGCCAAGTTCTGTTCATTTTCAAAAAGTTGGAAAACCAAAACAAAACTTTTCTATTAAGGAAAAAAGCACTCTAGTGAAACTCCTTTGTAGTGACAGGAATCTTGAAAGGGGATGCAGAAGCATGTAGGCAGCATAGGTAGAATAAGAAACTTAATTATCTAAATCCATCCATCTTGCTAGTGAATGCATGTATATGGGTTCCTTACTCTTTAAGGCACTCAAAGGTAGGAGCTGAGGAAGCTGCTGTTGAAATGGAAGCTCTCCTCACCCTCTGTGTTCCTCTCTTTCTTTACTTCAGTTTGCCAAAGGCACAAACACATTTCTTCGGTTAATGCAAACCGATTTTGTTTCATTCTCTGAAGCAACTTTTCAGTGACTTGACACTGATCCCTTGGGGTAATTAAAGATGACAACATCCTTATAATTTCCTTTAGGCTCACCTTTGAGAGGTCCTTCTGGACAATGGAGATATCACTGTTCTGACCTCTGATGGTTCCATGTTTCTGTGTCCTAGGAATTGTCACACTGTCCTGAGCTATTTCCCTCCCAGGACTATAACTTGATAAAACGAGTTGTGTTTTAATTACCTTGCAAATACTAGGGTCTGAGACAGTACTGAGAATAGAGTGGCTCCTTGTTAAATATACGTGGCACCCGGGTGTATAGATTCTGTAGTACAGTGTGTGCTTGTCGTGTACAAGGTCCTGCACTTGGTCTCCAGGTCTACAAAAAGAAACTAAATAAAATCTTTTATGCCCATTTCAGCAGCACATACACAAAAAATTGGAATAACACAGAGAAGACTGGTTTGGCCTCTCTGCAAGAATGACATGCAAATTCATGAAGAGGACCTGCTTTTAAGTGAAATAAGTCAGAGCCAGGAAGACAAATACCAGAGTCCAGTGAGATGACTCAGCAGGCAAAGGTATAACCGGACCCACATGGTGGAATCAGAGAACAAGTTGCTACAAGTTGTCTTCAGATCTCTACATGTGTGTTATGGAAAGCACATACATATGTGCATGTACATACACACACATACAAACCAAACAAATAAATAAATGAAAGACAAATGCTGCATGTTTCCCTTTCATAAGCAGATCCTAAATTTAAAACTACATGCATACCTATGTGTACGTTTCTATGTGTGTGCTAGTAGGTCATGAAACCAAGAAGAAAGAAGACATCATAAGGAATATAGGACATATAAACAGTAATGGAATAGGTGTAGTAGGAAAGCTGAAGTGGTGATTAACTGGGAGTAGAAAGGGAACCGGCTAGAGAAGGGCATGGGACACAGAGGCTGGCAGTGAAGGAGGACAAAGGATGAGAACTGAGCATAATCACAGACGCCAAAAGATACTATGATAAACTTCATTACTTTGTATTTTAACCTGAGAAATTGAGGGGCCAGTGAAATTGTTGAACATGTAAAACTCATTGCCATGTAGGCCTGCCTGATTATCTGAGTCTGAGTATCATAACCCTTGGTGGAAGGAGAGAACTGACTCCTTAAAATCATCCTCTAATACACAAAGACACCTGTAGGCACACATCATTATCCCCAACACACACACACACACACACACACACACACACACAACACACACACACACTAAAAAAAAAAAATAAGCATGGTATCAGACTGGCCTCCAATTCTCTACATAACTGAGGATGACCTTGAATTTCGGTGTCTCTTGCATTTGCCAATAGAGTGCTGAGATTACAAGCTTGGGCCACTGAGCCTAATTTATAGAGTGTGGAGACTGGATCAAGTACTTTGTGCACCCTAGGCAAGCACTCTACCAACTGTACTATATACCCAGCCAAAAGGGAAAAAGTTAATTGAAATATCATTAATTAAATTAATTAAAACATCATTTTCCTACCTCCTTTTCCTCCCTCCAGCCCTTCCCATGTACCCTCCCTTGTTCTCTCTCAAATTTATGACCTCTTTTTCTTCAGTTGTTGTTGCTATTGGTGGTGGTGGATATTTCTAAATATATAAACACACCCTGTTATGTATGTATAATGTTACTTGCTACGTGATTTCAGGAGTGACCACTTGATAACCAATTTAGCGGCTTTTCTCTGGGAAAGATGATTTCTCCTGTTCTCCACACTCCTTAGTTCCATATAGCTCTTTGTATGGGCTGAGGCTCCACCAGAAAGATTTCCCTCTTCTGTGTTAAGAGAGTCTATTGTTGTCATCCTTGTAGTCTACAACACAACTCCTGCACCAAGGTTCAGGGGTCATAGCAGAAGGGGCAGCAGAAAAATTGCAAAAGAAAACTGCTTGCTCTATTTTCCTCCACTGTTATGCATCCTCCAGCTGACTCTCCACCTCACCATGTGACTTTCAGAGTCAATTGATTCCTGACCAAGAAACAGAAGCAAAACTGCCCTATTCCCCAGTAGATTAAAATGAAAACTAGTAACAAAAATCAGGTACAACTCTAAGAGAAGACGCTGGAGGAGAACAAAACTGGGTGTATAAAGGTTCACACACAATGGCATGATTGTTTGTAATAGTACACCTACAGGGCGGCTCACCATGCAGGACAAGAAGGCATATTTCATAACTGCAAACTCTTCCAGACCTCAGTAGAGGGAACCACCACCATGCTAAGTGCCAGACTTACAGTGGAACCCAGAGAGTTTCAGCTCAGGTGTTTTTTATTGATGCAGCGCTCCTCAGGTGCAGATCATAAGCAATCAAACACCACCCTCCCACAGAAAACCAACACCTGAAGACAATACAAAATGCCGAGATCTACCTATGCATCCCTTTTTCCAACAGTGCTCAAAAACATTTTAAACACAACTAAAAATAAACTTCCCCAACAACTGTTATACTCAGTAATGATCATCCATTGATCCTACCAGACTACTGTTAATCCTGAATCATGGTCATCTATCGATCCTCCCAGATGGGGCTGACAGTGTTTTAATCTCTGGAGATTTGGTCTTGTTTAAATTGGAGATCTGATTTGGTTTGTATCTGTTCCTCATGAGCAAATTGGTTGGTTCAGTAATAAAATATGTAGAACCTGTCTAGGGGGAAAGAAGAAAACTTTTATTTCTTGGAAAGCTAACCCATTAAATTCTTAGGGAGACTTTTAGCACTGTGCTAAGGTTATGTAAACATTGTCATTTAGTGGACTCTGAGTGAAGGGTATATGCAGAAATCTTTTTTTTCTATTTTGGCTAGTTCTGTGAACCTTAGATAATTTTGACAGAAAAATCTTTTAAAATATGTCTAAATAAAATAACTTCATGTAACATTAATTTCCTATAAATTATTCAAAATATTAACATAGTTTTTAAAAATTAAAAATTAGTTATCCTGTTTTCTCTTAAAGTTGTCACAGCTACAGACAGGCTCTTAGAAACATATGGGTGGCAGTTCATTCACTCTCCCTTCTGCTTGTCCTCTAAAGATATCCGTAGATTTTTTTTTCTTTGTATATAAAGATACTCTACAAGCTGGCTATGATGGCACATGCCTGTAATCTTACTAATTAGGAGTTAGAGGCAGGAGGTTCAGGAGTTCTACACCAATCTCAGCTATATAGTAAGTTCAAGACCAGCCTGGGCTACATGAGAAGCTGTTTAAAAAAAAAAAAAAAGATACCAAAACTAATTTTTTTTTTCATTTTCATCTAAGTAGAAGAACCAGGCCTCCAAAAATATATGATCCCAAAGCAAATTAGTCACAGCAACATTAACTTCCGAGCCTTTAATCCCAGTACCCGAGAAGAAGAGGCAGAGGCAGGTGGGTCTCTGTGTGTTCCAGGCCAGCCTGGTCGCTGTAACAAATTCCAGGCCAGCCAGAACTACACAATGAGACCTTGGAAGGAAGGAGGGAATGAATGAATGAATGGATGGATGGATGGATGGATGGATGGATGGATGAAAAAGGGAAGGGAAGGGAAGGGAAGGGAAGGGAAGGGAAGGGAAGGGAAGGGAAGGGAAGGGAAGGGAAGGGAAGGGAAGGGAAGGAAGGGAAGGGAAGGGAAAAAAGAGAAAGCCAACCTGAGTCCTACTCAGAGGTTCCTATTTATGCTTCACTCAGGGTTTACAAACAGCTTTATTGGAGTGCTGAGTATTTTTCTTTTCTTGTTTTGTTTTTTGTTTTGTTTTGTTGTTTTGTTTTGTTTGTTTTGTTTTTTTTACTGAGTATCAACTCTGGGAACATCAGGTCAAATGCCATTCTCCCACAGATAGGGGCTGTAGTTCACTATCTTCCCCTTTTTTGCAAGATACATCAAGACTGTAGGAAGAGAAACTGTATAACAAAGTAGAAGCCAGGCCTGACCACAGGAACATGATGAGACTGAACAGTGGAAGAACAATCTTCTCACTTCGTGCAACATTTGACTGATCTTTACCTGGCTGAGTCCTACAAGGTCTTTATGTTATTAACCTCTTCTCAGATGGCCTTTTAGGCTTCCTTACCCTCAGCAGACACAGAAAAAAACTATATTGCAATTCCTCCTCCACACTCCATTAGCGGCATGACTGTCTTCTCTTACAGGATCCATGGTACATGAATTATAGTTACTGGCTCTCCTGTTGCCTCCCTCCCTTGACTGTGATTACATTCCTTGAGGGCAGGGAGGGCATATTATATTCTCCAAGTACCCACAGGGGAAGATGTGTGAAGAAAACAAAGTATTATAGTATAGGTAGGATTTGAGGGCCCAATCTCTTTGCAACCACAAATCCTGTCTGTGGTCCTGAATTTTCCTGATGTTTTATTTTCCACTGAATTGTTTGGGCTGGCATGTCAGCTCATTTTGTAGAGTGCTATGCACAGATCCCTGTGTTCAGTTCCTAGCAGTCTATGACACACACTTTCAATCCTAACACTCAGGAGATGAAAGCAGGATAATAAGATGTTCAAAATCATCCTTGGCTACTTAGTAAGTTGGAGGTCAGTCTGAGACACATGACAGTCTGTCTCACACACATGCACACTAAAGTGAACTCTTTTGTTACCAATATCAAAAGCAAAGTGTGTATTAAAGCAATTGAATATTTAGTTTAAAAATATAAGCACCATAATAACCTCAGGAGGATTTGAAAACTGTATTTCCCAAGAAAAGTTACCTGAAAACCATACATAGTAAGTTGTCCAGTTGTCCAATAATCTAAGTTTTTGATGATTATGAACTCTTTTTGTTGGTGATGGTTATGTGTGTGTGTGTGTGTGTGAGAGAGAGAGAGAGAGACAGAGAGACAGAGAGAGACAGGGAGACAGAGAGAGACAGAGACAGAGACAGAGACAGAGAGTTTTGCTATATAGCTCTAGCTTGCCTAGAACTGTGTAGCCAGGCTGTCCTCAAAATCACAGCAATCTTGCCTTAGCCTCCCTAGACTTTGGACAATTATTGGATGTTTTTCTACCCGAGATGATTTCACTTTTGGCTGCAGAGAAGATAACTTGTATTCTTTGGACTCTGTAATTTCCCAAGCTGAGCAAAACTTCCATCCCTGGGATGTTCTTTATCTGCCGCTTTAAAGACAAAAGTTGCTTCTGTGATGTTCACCTACATAGAACAGATGTTTCAGTTGGCTCTACATAAACAAGCAATTCTCCCAAATCAAGACTTGATCCCACCAGTGCACTTAATTAATAGGCAGCTAATTAACAACTGTTTATTGAAGAGAAGGCCCTATGCCAAGGATTGAAGATTCAACTGCGAAGAAACAGATGAGACCCCTGCCTTCAAGAAGCTCACGTAATTCAGGCAGTATGATCACACTGATTGATGATAAACATCCAGGCATAGTTAAGTGATAGCAAAGGTAATAGAAAAAGGATTTCCTGCCTGGGGAAAATCACAGTTAGGCTCTTTGCTTTATTGAGTGACTGGCTTGGAGCCAGCGAACGCTCTGGTTGTAAGGATTATTGTTGGAAAGACTGTCGTAATTAGGGAAAGCAAGTGCTACTAACTCTGATCTCTAGGGTTATAGAAATAGAGACACTCTGAAATGGCATGGGCAGCTGTGGGATTTCACCTATAGCCTGCAACTGAATTGAATAATTGTATTATTTGGTATGAAAGGAATGTCTCCCTTCCACCATTTGTCTCTAAGGAGAAATATATGTTAATATATGTAATGAAACCAAAACAACTAGTTGAAAGGAAAGTAGGGCACATTTATTTTTCTTTGACAACCTGACAGAACTAACTCATTAGAGGTCATGGCCATCTGAAGTAGATACACAACATGTGTGGGAACTCACCATGCAGCTCATGCTGATTGTGAAGTCATACCACTATTTGCTTGTTACAACTTTTGCTTATTCATACCCCACTTGTACTGTTAATTACACATTTCCTTTAAGTCAATTCACCTTCTTACTTAAGTCTGATGTCACTGTGAATGGAAAAGCTAAAATAATTCTCATAAATAACACCACAAAGATCAATACAGAAAATCAGACAATACTTACATTCTAACTAGACATTATTGCCTAGTGAAGACTCTGTTAAAAATTTATCTTTTTTTTTTAATTATAAATTGTCACAGAGTATAAGACCCTATACAGAGGTGGGTGTTAGCTAGTGGGGTGGGTGTAGGGAGTTAGAAACAGTCTAGTGGCTAGAAGGAAGTGTCTTCTCAGAAGCCATTAGAGAAGATGAAAAAGGACACTTTTCTCCTTCAGTGATTCCATGCTGTTTTGACATCCACACATCAGCTAACATAAGGGAG
This sequence comes from Cricetomys ansorgei, assembly GCA_026225945.1. Taxonomy (NCBI): domain Eukaryota; kingdom Metazoa; phylum Chordata; class Mammalia; order Rodentia; family Nesomyidae; genus Cricetomys; species Cricetomys ansorgei. The sequence goes on along the minus strand of JAMJFZ010002601.1, from coordinate 4,015,347 downwards.
AAACTATACTTTGGGACATAACAGACTCATGACCTTGAGAATGTCTTCTGTTCTTAAGTGGCCCCATTCTCTAAGGGCACACTCTATATATCTGGGAAAGTGAGGAGAGAGACATGCTTTGGAGTGCACTGCTAAGTTCCATAGTGCAAGGTAGTCAATATGTCCCATTTCCTAACCCTAGGCCATATAGTCCATCCCTTTTTTAGCCTCCTTTCCCCCCTTCCTGTGGCCTAGAAACTGTCTTTGACAACACAGAAAACTGTAGCAAAGAAGAAGAAAGGAGAGAGAGAGAGAGAGAGAGAGAGAGAGAGAGAGAGAGAGAGAGAAGGGAAGGGAAGGGAAGGGAAGAGAAGAGAAGAGAAGAGAAGAGAAGAGAAGAGAAGAGAGAGAAGAGAAGAGAAGAGAAGAGAAGAGAAGAAGGAGGAGGGAGGGAAAACAAAATAAAACAGTTACATTTTCCCAGATAATTCTGGACTAATGAAGGAAATTTTTAGCCCTGAATCTCATACAGCACCTGACATTAGGCATTTAGAATTAGTTATTGCAGAGGTTAGAGAGATGGCTTCTTGATTAAAAGTGTGTATTGCTCTTGCAGAAGATCTTAGTTCTATTCTCAGCACTCACACTGGGCAGCTCAGAACCACCTGTAACTTCCAGTTCCAGAGCCACCTTACACCACTAGCCTCTGTAAGTACCTGTATTCATAGCCCTACATAGACATGCATTTCTTTTTTCCTTTCTTTCTTTCTTTCTTTCTTTCTTTCTTTCTTTCTTTCTTTCTTTCTTTCTTTCTTTCTTTCTTTCTTTCATTATCTATTTATCTATCTATCTATGAACATCTATACACATAGATGCATATATATAGATGTACCAAGCTAGCCCCTGGCACTATTACTTGATGTCATTTAAACCCACCTCCAGTCTTGTGTCTACATAAGAAGCATAAAGTGCTACCACAGGCCAAGGCATTTCTAGGACTTACGAGTTTGTGGAAAGGAGGAAAACACTGAACACGCACTGAGTTCTTGGCAAAGCCGGAAAACTGAAGGCCTCTTTGCTGCATTCAGAGGCTCTCTGTTTTGTGGTAGGCTAGCTCAGTTTTTCTCAGTTGTATCCTTTTTAACTTCGTTCTGGCAAGGAATTAGTCATAATTTAATATAAGTAAAAAATAATGATCCTTTTAATCCTTCTTAATTGTTTATGAGAGGCCATTTAGTTCCGGATGTTCAAATGTTATTGTTTGTCTTAACCTGTGATTAAAACTATGCATAGAATTTCTATGATTTCAGAAAGAGACCTCCCTCTTGTGGTAACAGCTGTTTCTGCAGCCAGTTCTCAGGCATTTTGGATTTCTGGGTGTTTAGAAACTCATTTTATAGGCAAGTGACTGAAATCCAGAGAGAGAACACATGGACTTAATTGTGTTTGCACCTGGCTAGCACCTGGGTTAGACCCAGTATTCAGGTCTCCTGTATCCAGCTGAGATCTTTTACTCCACAAGCTAGACGTTTGGAGAATGCCATCACTGGACAATTCTCTCAAGCACCCCATTTTCTGCTGCCATTCTCTGGACAACTCCCTCCATGTGAGATCATCTTGGTGTGTTTTCTCTGTGGTATTTAACTGTTTCTCAGAGAGGGCTCCCTTACATCTGGCAACAGTTCTAATGTAAGACAAAGACTCTCTTGGTCCTTTTGGAAACAGCTACTATGTTTCATCTCTGGGATGCTGCCTACTAGGTCTAATTCTCTTCTATTTGTCTGATTGGGACAAAAAATAAAGTCTTAAGCAGAGCACTGGCAGGTTCAGAATCACACACTGTAAACTGCCTTTCCAGAGATGTGAAAATAGTAATTGCTGTAAACATAATGCCCTTGAGCCTGCTACTCAAAATGTGTTTTATGGACTAGGATCACCAACATCAACTGGAAGACTCAGAAAATATATTAACATCTTAAGAAATGCACTTTGGACCCTGAGGGTGATAGAGTGCTTGCTTAGAATGTACAAGGCACTGGGTTCAATTCCTAACACTACTCATCCATCTCCCAATAAAAACGTGTACTCTGATTTAAGAGGGCTAGCCAGAAGATGATGGTGCACACCTTTAGTCCCAACACTCAGGAGGCAGAAGCAGGCAGATCTCTGTGAGTTTGAGTCCAGTCTGGTCTACAGAGTGAGTTTCAGGACAACCAGAGTTACAATGGGGAAATCCTGTTTTGAAAAACCAAACGTCTAGGTTGGGGCATTTCTCACAAGCTCTCAGCTGATATTGATGTGGTTGGGTCATGAATTTCTCATAGACTAGCAGCAGTATAGGACAAGCAAAGTTACCCATGCAAAATCTAGGTGTGGTGACTCATGCCTGCAATCATAGCACTTGGGGTAGGGGGCAGAGGCAGAAGAATCAGGAGTTCAAGGTCATCTTTAACTATACAGTAAAAGCCTGGAGGGAATGGGGGCAAAAAATGCTACCGGAGTCATAATGTACAAGCCCCAGTTGTTGCTTATATGATTGGGTACAACTTGAAAATTATTCATCTTGGGACTGTAGAGATGTCAGTTAAGAGCTCTTACTGATCTTCCAAAGATGCTGTTCCCAGCATCCACACTGGGTGGCTTATAACTGCATGAAATTTTTCTCCGAGGGATCTAACACCCTGGTTTCTGTGGGCATCTGCACACATATGACATTCACTCACATATATATGGAAACATTTTAAAAAGCGTAACAAAAATAAAGCTTTTCTACCCAAAAAGTTTTTTCTTCCAAGCAACGCCAACAATAAGCTCTTACATTCCATAAACTCAAAAGAAAGCCACGACCAACCTCCAAACCCAGCTAATTAAACTGTACTCAGCTTTGTGTAGACTTTAGTCAAAAGTTGAGTAGGGTTGAACACATTAATTATTGGTTTCTGAAATATAACTCCTCACCTGTCACATATCTTACCTTATGTGCATCACATACCAGCCAACATACAATGAGATGTTTCTTCTTAGAATAAGGCCAAAGCTTATTTTTTGTAGATATATCCATAGCTTGCCACAACACCAAGACCTTCCCATAGTGGCCTCCATCAGACTACATCTGCATTAGTTATGAGTCAAAGAAAATTCAAGTGACTCGCTTTACTAGAACAAACAGCATCATGGAACATTATGGGATAACCATTGTGGAAAAGAAAGCTGTACCTCGCAAATAAGAATCAAATATCAATACAATGATTCTGCTGTCATCTCAAAAGAAAGCAATGCCTGAAATTATTCTCATCTGCTTTAGCTAAGTTTTACGTAAATAGACGCTTGTCATTCTTAAAATGTTTCAGATGTATTAACTAATTATGAGCCATTGCCTAAGCTTTACATCTGTGATGACTGAAAATAGATGAGTTGACTTTGGAAACAATCAATCACTTTTTAAAATCTGTTTTAATTCTTTGGGAATTTCACATAATGTATTTTGCTCCTATTTACCCTACCTACTCCCTAGCTCTCCCATTCGTGTCTTCTTCTTCTTCTTCAATTTATTTCTTTTTACAAGAGATTATATCACAGCTGATGTCCTGGTTCTTTTGCTCTTCAGTCTTTATGCCCACTCTTCCTTGATGTTATCTGATCCTTAGGTATAAGGGTTGTTTTGTAAATATATGCATAAGGGAAAAGCACCTCACAGTCAGTTGACCTCTGCATTTTGACTAACTGTGACTTTCTGGAATGATCTCTGTTACTGCACAAAAGAAGCTTCTTTGATGAAGAGTGAACTATATTTATCTGTGGGTGTAAGGATAAATATTTAGAATGCAGTTAGAGATTATACTAGTTTGGGAAAATGGCAATAGTAGGTTCTCCACTAGGTTCCATGACCTCACTAGCCATGGGTACTTGACTGGTTTTACTACTGTATGAGGCATTAATTCCCTCATTGTCCAGGCCTTGCATCCAATTAGATGGTTGTTGGTTACATTCAGGATACATGTGCCACTATTGTGGCTTCCAGAATATCTTGATATTCTGGTCATTGTTGGAATTTGTAGCTGAGTAGAACCATTGATTGCTTTACTCTCTTGGCAGCTTCCATGGCTCTTTCAGATACTATGAGAACTAGTCCTCAAGAAGGAGGCTTCCAAGTCAGATCTGGATCTCTTCCCTCAAGATCTGTGTCTGACATGTGTAGTATCTTCATCAAGAGGTTCTTACCTTCTTTGTTGGAAGGCACCAAAGGTATTAGACTGACTATATTATTTTGGGGGTCTTTTAGGCTCCCCTGACCAACAACTTGAAAGGAGGTTTCCCATGCCTGATGGTTTTTGTTAGCTAAGTCTATAGTTTTGGAGTGAAGCACTGCAACCCCAAGTGGTGTAACTCCACATACTGGGAAGGAAGCCAAGGGGATGAGTACTGTGGGCTTCTCATTAAAGGGGTGGAAGCAGTGTCTCTAAGTTGCACACTACAGCATCCACTACAAGGATGTATTGCAAATGATCCTTGCTGCTTTCCTCAACACTAGTGATATTTTTCTGTGGTTGAGGCTGATGTCTTACAGCATCTTCAGAATCATCAGGAGTGAATTTAAAAGTGCTTCTATCAAGTTCTCTCTGATTGAACTAATTGTGAGAACAATCAAAGTTCAGCCACCTAGACCTACTCAGTTATTCCCTCATCGGAAGGGCAATAATGTCCCTTAACATTTTAAGTGCCTCATGATTATACTTGGTTGACATGGGAAGAGACTACAGCGAACAGTGGATTCAGTCACCCCTGCTCCAAAGGGGTTAATTAGAAATGGCTAAGGTGCGTAAGGGAGGGAAGGAGCCAACATAAACATATATGTTCCACCTCTCCAACACTGCCATCTCCTTGGACTTTGCTGATGAGTTTTATTGGCTAAATTCTAAACATTTGAAGCTTGTAGTTTGTTTCTTTTTCTTTCTGAAACCCTTAGTTTGTTTCTCTTTCTTCTTATTTTTAGTTCAAAGTCTATCTTGGGTCCCAGTACAAAAGATGCTTTTATTCACCCAGCTCTTGTGATCCTTACAGTGTTGGCTGAAGTATAGAGTAGTGGGCACAGAACAAACACTTAGTGAGTTGTTTCCAAACTACCCCACCCAAACATGCCACTGGCTATAAAAATTAAAATACCATCACTGTACACTCTCCCCCAGGATACTGCCACTGTAGGATGTACTTTTTTGACATTGTATATGACGATTATAAGTATATTCTGAGAAATTTCAAATACACAGAAACAGAATATTACCTCTCATTTTTTAATCACCACGGTGGTACACTTTAACTCCACCCATTTATTGCTTAGCTTCAACAATTATCAACATGTGGACAACTTTCCCAATTAATAACCATAATTTCCCTCCACCACTCCTCAAATCTGACTTCTTTGGAAGCAGATCACATATATATCTTTTAATCCATAAGTCCTTTTGAAGGGGCTTACTTTTCAGTGCCTGTCAGACTTACTAATTTATCAACACATCTGCAAAGCAATATGGACTTGGAGTCACAAGCATGTGTATATGTGTGTGTGTGTGTGTGTTTCCACAGTTGGTATATGAAAAAAAGGCACAGAAGAAAAGCATAGAATTGGCTACATTTTGTGTCTTATGGGGGATGAGAAACCTAAGCTCTTGAAACCCCATTATATATATATATATATATATATATATATATATATATATATATATATATATATATATGACTGCATGTATGCATGTTTGACATGCATGTGGATGTAAGCATGTGTATGTCACCCAGAAGTGCCCATATTAAAGATGTGGATTTTTTAATATTAAAGATGTACAGCTTTTTTTTTGGTGGGCTCCTAGATCTAACTCTCATCATCAGGCTTGTGTAGCAAATGTTTTTAACTGTGGAACCATCTCACTGGCTCCAGGGAAATGGTTTTTGGCAGCACAGGCATCTTGAGTTGAACTTTGAAGATCTATTACCAAATTCTGCAGGAGCTGAAGAAAGTTCCAGGTAGTAGTAAGAACTATGAAACTCCTATTTTATATTGCATATTAATGTCCATATGCTCTTCTGTAGAAATTATCTAGCTGGCTTTCCTAAGGGAGGTATTTATCACTGCTTTGATGTGTGGCTACAGTCAGAATTTCCAAAATGAATCAGATCAGAAAGGTATGGCAGGTCTACCTATCTGTAATCCCTTTGGTAGCCTGTGCCAGCACTTCTGCCTTGAATCTATAGCTCATTTACAGAAATTCTCAGTAGCTACTGCATCAGAAGGGACATATGTACCTGTAAGTAAATTAGAAGGCATAGCTTCAGGAGGTGACTCAAACCACTGCCCTCACATAACTATGAGTAGTTTAAGTAAAACATGAAAAGAAATTGATAGCACACTAACAAACCATGTACTCCAATTAAGAGCCTGTTTAAAAAAAAAAGCTTGCAAGGAAAACATAAAATACTATTCCCCTCACAGGACCATGCCCAGGGGTATTGTGGGTGTTAAATACTTCATAGTCAGTGTATTACTATACAAACAAGGTTTACTAATTTTGTTGCAAAGCTACTATATGACATAACTAATTAAACCCTTTTTTGTAAGTTGGCTTATTTTATCCTCTCAATAAATTTGTGAAGTAGATTCTAGATTTATGTTCCTTTCACATATAAAGATGCAGAAAGAAAACATTTAAAGAATTTAGCTAAGATCACACAGACACCACCAAGTAGCTCTGAAAGTTGAATCTGAGCACTGTTATTTCAGACTCTACAGTGTTGTGCATTCTTCACCAATGCAGATACTCTGGCACCAATATGATTTCATGCAGAGTGAGATTCTCTCAGCAGCACTGCAGGGACAGCTGGGAACAGTGACCAAAATTTGTAATCTCAGCCCTCGGAGGTGGAGGCAAGAGAATCAAGGTCATCTTTAGATATATAAAAAGTCTAAGGTAAACTAGAATATATGAGACACCCCCCCCACACACACACACCTACCCACTTCTCAAGAAGAAAGAAAAAGGAAAAGAAAGCAACATAAGGAACATTTCAAAACTCTCTTGAGTCAATTTTTGGACTTTGTGAGACTCATTCTGTGAGAAATCTTTTAAGTTTCATCTTTTATGAGCAGAGCTCAGCTTCTCTACAGATGTCCAGGTACCATTATCCATCACATCCTCCCCAAATTATAGAAAGTAATAGTTGTGTGTGTGTGTGTGTGTGTGTGTGTGTGTGTGTGTGAGTGTGTGTGTGTGTGTGTGTGTGTGATTAAATTACATCTATACAATAATCTTTTTGTGATTGTGAAATAAATTAGGTCTCAAAAAATAACACATTTCAAATATATAAGCAAAAAATATTAAAATAACATAGAATCCATGTATCATTTTTTACATAGACATGTATATGTGTGTTGCTTGTGCCCATCCACGGGACCCTTTGGGGCAGGGGTAGAGTTGGCGCAGAAGCAAGATGCACAGCCTCTGGGAGTCACGCAAGTAGCAAAAAAGCACACTCAGTTTATTGTAGGAAGGGGAAGCCCTTTTAAACCCTCTGCCCAGTCCAGCATCCCATTGGCTTCCAGACTGCAGACTGCTACTCTGGCTCTTCTCATCTTTGGGCAGGTCCAGGCAGGTCTCAGGTCTAGTTTCTCCTACATATGTGTACATATGTATGTGTATGTTTACATATATGCACATAAATAAATATATAAATAAAAAATAGAGAGAGAGAGAAAAAGGGAGAGAGGGAGATAGGGAGAGAAAAAAAGAGTGAATTTAGCAAAATAATGACTAGGGGGTTGGAAGTATTAAGGAAGTTGTAAACATATTATTGTTTTATATAATAAAATCTGTACTTATTTAAGATGGAAAACTCTTTATTTTTTGATTCATCCATATCGCTTTAAAGTAATTAAAACTTGAAATAAAGGATGTGTCATAAGCTTAAGAGAATTATGAATTTTCCATAAACTGTCTGTGTTTCAATGTCATTGCTATTCCATTTTAGCTTTACATTGGAAGATTGAGAAAAAAATCTATATTTAAATTTTATGATAAGCATTTCTAGTTTTGTCTATATTTTGACCCATTTATAAATGCTTTTAACAGTGAATGATATGTCCTCACTTCCATGGCCTGTCTTCAAGTCCCAGAAGGTCTTTGCTTCTTTGATGTTTATCTAATATATTTAAACAAAATGGTTATTTAGCCCATATTTGCAGGACGATCATTAAGATAAAAGAGTATTGAAGATTGCAAAATATCCTATGCTAAATTATGTGCTTCAGTGCAGACTTACACGGATTTCTTCAATTTTGCATAGACTCATACTTCCTTCATGCATACTAGAGCCTCCAAAGTGTCTTTTCTTTAAATAATGCAGTGAAGAAATTAAATAATTAAAGTCACAGGAAGGAAGTACTAAAGACTTTCAGGAGGAAAAGGGGGAAAGTGAAAAGAAAGAAATGAATCTTTTTAGAGAATATGATGTGAACTGTTTAAGTGTATCACACATTGAGAGGAAACCCTCAGGAATTAGAGTCAAAGGGCTGGGGGAAATGGACTCCTTTCTGGGAGGGAAGTTTGGTATCTTTGGTACTGATTATTCAACATTAATAAAGCTGCTTGGATTAGTGATCAGACTGTAGTGTTTCAATTTAAAAGTCTTTTTTGCCACAGGGTCTCACCATTTAGTGCAGTTTTACCTTGAACTCACACTGATCCTCCTGCCTCAAATTCTAAACTGCTGGGATTATAAGCATCTTGGCTCAACCAAATTTTAATTACTTTGCTTGCTTTATTACTTATTTTGAGAGTAGGTCTTGCTTTGTACCCGAGACCAGACTGGAACTTGATGTCTAGCCCAGGTTATCCTAATGTGTGTTGAGGCTCTCCTACCTCATCCTCTGCAGTATTGGGATTACACGTGGAGCCACCATATTCAAATTACTTTATAAAACCATTGTTCTAGGAGCTTGAATCTACTGGAACTTGTTTCTGGCGTCTGGTTACTACAGGGGCTCCCCAACTGTATTTTAGAGACTCCTTTGGAAAACTGGGTGTCAGACAAAAAGCCTTATGTTCAAAGCATCCTGTTTTCCTCCCCTAGCCTAGTCTGCTGTATATACTCAAGACTAGGAGATAATTTAAATAGAGTTTAGATGTCTTAGGGAACAAAGCATTCCTTAGCTTCCTTTCTGCTTTTGCCCTAATCTAATCAAGAGTCCAGACCTCACACTTTGCTAGGAGTTGACTGTTTAAGTTTAAGGGGAGTCACAAAATCTTACAAAATCTGATTAGTTGACGACAGATTATTGTTCAGCTGAGATAATCTTGGTGAAATGTAAAACAAAACAAAACAAAACAAACAAACAAAAAAACTTCCAAAAATCTCTAGAGCCCTAGTGAAGGTCACTGAAAAGTATACCAAATACTTGAATCAAGCAGTTGTTTCACTTAAACCAAATCTTGAAGGTCTGGCCTTTAAAATGTATTCCAATTTCTATTCTCTCCACACAATTCCTCAACTGCTGTAGCAGCAGCTTCTTCAATGACCTTTTTTGATGATTTCTCTCTTAAGTTAGTAGGTGGCATTGACAATTTGAGAATTTGGTACTATACCAATTTAAGCATTAAATGGTAATGGCTTACACCTTTTGAAAATGTGAACTCTACCCCAATTGTTGAGTTGGCATTAGCTGACTAACTGGTAGATGGATAACTAGATAGATGGATGCATTCATGCATAGGTGGATAGATGGGTGGGTGGATGGATGGACAGACGGATGGATGGATGAATAGACAATGGAAGCAACTAGATAAGTAGTAAGCATGGTAGATTTGGGGAATGATATGGCTGGAGCAGGGCTAATTCAATTCATCACATTTATTGGACTACTTCACTTGTTAAAGTTCCCTGTCTAGCCACTTTAGAATGTGACTAATTTTAAGACACAAAAGTTGTGAATTAATTCTGAGGAAAATGTCTAACACACATGCAGTCTTTGTTCCTCATACTCTCTGCAGTATTTTTACAACAATGAAAAATTATAAACAATTTAAATGCTTAACAGGAAAGCTCTGTAGATTATTATGCATCAATCCAATGGAGTATGGTCATTAAAATGACAATTACAAAGACTGTAGAGACATATTTGTACCATATATTACATGGAAAACACAGGATATAAAGTATATGTGTGCTGAGTATACAAGGTTATAAAAATACGTTTTGTTTAGTCTCCTTCTAGAATGGAATATCTAAACATGAAAATATATGTATTTTAGCAGGGGAATGTCATATTAATTTTCTTTTCAAACTATTCTAAATGTATTTCTATCATTTCATTCTGATGAAAATGAAAGTGGTGAAAGCCAGTATAAAGTAGATAAAAACTCTGTATGAGGAAGACTCTGAAAACATTTTAGAATAATGAGGAGAAAATTTAAATTTTCCGTAAAGGAAAGGAAATAACATTAGACATACCTCATCACAAACATTTACTTTATCATCATATCATCATCATCATCATCATCATTATTATTATTATTGGCTGGGTCTTCTATATTCTAGGCTGGCCTCAAACTCTCCAACATGGGATGATCTTGAACTTCTGATTCTCCTGTTTCTACTTCATGAGCACTTGGATTACTGGCATCACCTTGAGTCTTTTTCTATCATTATAAAGTTCTGCTAATAGCTAGATGGATTAGGCATGAGCAAGTATGTTGGTGGCGTGAAGGAGTCAGTGTTTAAAAAGTGCCACTATGGGAAAACAACTCTGATAACAGAAGCCACTTATAAAATAAATATGTACTTGAATTCTTACAAGGGCCTTTTTATAAAAGCATCCCTCACAAGGAATTTCAGCAGACGTCTCCGTTGTTTCTCTTAAGCATGGGGTTTCATCAGGAGGGATATTTCACAATCCAACTCATCAGCCTACCTGCAGGATCTGAGTAAGGAACAACTCAATTCCACTTTCAGCTTAGAAACTTCTGGGCAGTGCTGATCTGGATATCCATCTGGGAGGAGAGCTGAGGATTTACTGGACTCTGAAGTGGAGAGAGATGAAGGGAGGAGGTGAGAAGAAAAGGCCTCCTAGTGACGGACATGGGGAGGCTGTGAGGGAAGTCTCCAGTCCCTTCTTCTCAACTGATAGCAGAACTTTCCCACAGAATGACTGCTGTGCGCAGAGATGGGACAGAAGTCCCTTTGGGCGTATCTTGGCAAAAGTGTTGGTGAAACTCTGGAGTTTAGGAACTACTGCACATACAAGGTTCAGAAAACAGGAGTCCCAGCTCAATCAACATCACTCACAAGCTGTGTGTAGCTGGACAAACAATTCTACTAGCCACTTTCCATTACTGTAGGGAAGCTGGTTGCTATGAAAGCATTAAAATAATGACCGTGTCTTTGTTAATTTGATGTGTCACCGTGAGGAGCAAATGTGATAGCAACTGAAAGGACTTTGAAAAGTTTATGTGAAAGCTGTCAGTGTGCTCTGTGGATATTAACCATCAAAATCACGCAAGGTCATTCTTTATTCAGTCAGAGTAATTTACTTTCACCCTTAACACACAGGTTAGTCAACTTCTGCTTTTCTTTGATCTAAATGTTTTTGGGGGATTTTGCTTTGAATTTGTATGTAGGAAAGAGCCTTTTCCTGCCTGAACACTATTTGGCAGAGAGTTTATCATTAAACATACAGAGAACGAGTAACAGGAAAAACTGCAGCCTAGAAAGCCCAGTGGAGGCAAAGGGGCTACAAGATAATAGAATATTGATTAGATAATTTGCCTCTGTGTCATTAGTTTCCACATATAACTGAACCACTTCTGAAAGTTACATCTCTCAAATCACAAGAATCAATCCACTGAACCCACAGCTCCCCCAGAACACACTTGGGCAGAAACATTATTTTCTCAATTGTGCAGGGTATTAACTGCAATATCAATTCCATACAGAGCCAGTTCTTTTATGCAACCAGCACTGTGTCCTCGATTATTTTACAGACCTTTAGAAGGCCACCTTTTCACTGTGGGCTTAACTTTTCTCTTCCATTTGACATCTACTATTCTGTTTCTTTGAGTCTTGATCTAAACTTCAACAATCCCTTAAGATTTTGTTTTCTAGTACTGTTTACCCCAGTTTTACAGAATGTCAGTGGTTTTCATTGCTGACATTTTCCACAAAATTCTTTTCATTTTTCATATTGTTGCCAAAATGTCAACATGCAAATATTCCATGAGCTTGCCAGCTTGTATCTGTGTGGACACATACAAAGGACAACAAAGGCAGAATGAGGACTGATAACTGGTAATGAATATATTGCCTGTTTTCCCACAGTGGATTCAAACTTTGCTCATCTCTCACAGTTTATTGTCTTTCTGGAATTTAAAACAATGCTCTCACTTTTAAATAAATAAATAGTACTACTAGAGAGAAATTTTCCTCACCAGAAGACAAACTGTGTTGCACAATGAGATCGAGAAACTCAATCTATACTGACTCTATCTTCACTGACAGAAGGGGAAATTCAGCATTTATAGAGGCAATTTACATTATAGCCTTATTTAACATATCTATGAAACAAGCTTATAACAACTAAAGAAAGCCTGTCTTGGTCTTTAATCATTCATTTGGCTCTCAGCCCATGAATTGCTAGAGAAGTCAAATAACTCACTGAACTTAAAGGGTAGCACTTGCCAGGTTTCAAATTAGAATCTTATTTCCCCCCTTACTGCAGTGTCTATTTTTGAGTAATAACAAGGATCTCATAAATACCAATGAAGAATATCATGCACTTTAAAAAATCTGAAATCTGAGCTTTCTGCTGAACGTATTCCACCAGTTTTTAGGAAAAACAACTTTATCTGTAAGTTACTCTCAAGTGTTAGAAAATCTTTTGAAAATAGAACTTTGCTGCCCTTCTCAGTGTGTGAAGTCATCGACACAAGTTTCAGCTGAACATCACATCACATCCAAGAAACAGCTACTGAGAGAGAGATTTGGCTCATGAGGATAAATGGCTTTATTTGGAATCTAAGGACAATGGGAATAAAGATGTCTAAATTTTGTTTGTGTACCACTAAAAGTCTGAGGTTAGGTCATGGAGCTTTGCTAGGGAAAACAACAAGAACAACAACAACAAAAACGACACTGTGCAGTGACTGAGTAATCACTACAACCTAAATACAACAAAGGCAGAACAGACGTCACATGCAATGGTAGTGATATATATACAGTTTTCAAAGTGATGGCACATAATGGAGTCACGTGCCATATGATGACATTTCATCCCAGGATGGGCCCACTATACAATAGGAGCCTCATAAATTTAAAGGGAGCTGAAAAATGACTGTCACCAATGAGGTGACTGCCATTACAACACCATGGCACGTGCATTCCTCATGTCCTGGATGCTGTTAACATAAAGGAGCACCATATCCCCGGTGTATAAAAGTAGAGATTGTGTGATTATACGTACACATAATATTCCAATTTAATAATAAGTAACTATGTTACCTGCTTACACAGTCACTGTATTTTTTATTGTTATTTTAAATTAATCCTTTTCTTGTTTAAAGAAAAGTGTACTGAAAAACAACCTGTCACGTTATACCAGCACTAGCTTCATATATCCCTTATTTACCTTGTGTCATAGTTTGAAGACAAATTGTCCTCATTGGCTCATGTGTTTGAATATTTGGTCCCTAGCTGATCACACTGTTTTGGACCACTGCAGAATCTTTAGGAGGTAGAGTTTCATTGGAGGAAGTGAGTCATTCGGTGAGACCATTGAGGTTTTAGACCTGCACCTGATCTTACCCATGCTCTGCTTTTTGTTCAACTAAGATGTGGGGAAGTGACAATTTCTAGCTGCACATTCCTGAAACTCTGCAGCAACCTGCCATAGTACCTTCCCCTCAAAAAATGCATTGCATTCTCTCGAAGTGTGAGCCAGAATGAAGCCTTCTTCTCAGAGTCTCTTCTTCCCAGGTATTTGGTCAATAAGAAACAAGAGAAGGCACAAATATACCTGCCTCTTGATCGTGTCAAAAGGACACAGCAAGTGACCAATCTGTAGGGTGTACATTTGTATCAGTTCACTCTTCACAAATGCTTAAAGCTGCAAGTGTGTTAAGGGATATATTCATACAAGGTATTTATAAATATATTTTCCTAGTCTATCTTGTGTCAGATTAAAATGTAAAAGTCACATCAGAAATTGTTTTAATTCCCAAGGGACTGTTAAGTTCACCTTCCAAAGAAGATGATGTCCTTGAATTAGTTGTCATTAAAGACTTGATTCTCTGGGAGGAACTAAAGAATAAAAGAGACTGTCAAATATTTGGGAGGATGAACTCCAGAGTCACTACAGAAATTTTTAATTCCAGAACTTCGGACACTGGGGAGAAGGACTGCTATGGGTTCCAGAACAGCCTGGCTCCAGAATGAGCTTATTGCCATTGACTTGTGGACCTAGGCTTTCTGATGGGAAAATTCCTCCAAGGTCTAAAGCTATTCCTTTTGTTTCCCCCATCCTTTCCCTACTTGCTTTCCCCAACAATTAGAGCAGTGCTTATCAACCTGTGTGTCATGATGCCTTTCACAGGGCTCATCAAAGACCATCTACATACCTAATATTTACATAAAGATTCGGGACAGTGGCAAAATTACAGTTACGAAGTAGCAACAATAATAATTTTATAATTGGTGGAGGAGTCACCACAACATGAGGAACTGTATTAAACAGCACTAGGAAGGTTGAGAACTACTGAATTAGAAACTCAAGTAGGGTAGGAATACAGTGACCCCAACCATTGCATCCATCATGAAGAGAGGGCATTGCTGTGGGACAAGCTAGAAGGAAACTAGAAGCTGGTAGCTAGGAAGGGACACAGTTGCCTCATTTCCTTTTTGTCTAAGAGAAATAACTCATGCACAACCTTCACATTTATGTTCCAATCGGGAAGCTGTGTTGGTTAACACATTAAAGATGACCTTAGAGACACCCAAAAGTGTTTGTATCACACGAAGGAATGAAAACACAGACCTCCTCTTGAAATACTTTGACCAAGGGTGAGTCCAAATTTGAATCTCCTACTTCTCTTGTGTCTTCTGTTTGTCTATAGTCTGTGGTTACTGGCCTGTGTCTGTCTGTCTGTCTCTTTTGCTGTCCCTGACATAAGGCTTTGCTCTGTATTTATTGCATAGCACAGAAAACATGGAATGAGGAAGCAAAGTGGGATTTTACAGAAATCTTTAACAGAGATTTCCTTGGGGAGAAGTCATCTTTACTCACCCCAGCTGACCCAAATAGCACACATAACCACCATCAGACATTATCAAGCTATCGCCACATGTTGTCTCTAATATTTATAATGGGTATCTGTTGTATAATATGCTACCACTCTGTTGGCTGCTTTCAGTAAATGATTACTACAACTTATACATCCACACTTACATTGCTCTGGGTTGGGGGCATGGAACAGTACATAGCTTAAATTGCAGCAATGCATTGGCTGAGGTTGTAAAAACTCATTACATGGGGAAACCAAGGCATAGTAAGGCTGGTTACATTGTTCACTTAAAGGCAAGTTAAATTTAAATAGGCTGAGTATCCAATAGCATACTAGGTTAAAACAGTTTGAAGGGACCTCAGGAGGTTTCTTTTAACCTCCTGTGAAATCTGCCTATAGTATAATATTTTCGGGGGAGGTATATGTCAAGAGATATTGTCATAAAATTGTCTCACTACTGAAAGTTTTCTGAGGACCAGTTTGACACTGTAGGCTTTAAATGCATACAGAAGGTAGTCAACAATGCTCATCTAAGTCAACTTCAAACACATTAAAGAAATAACTAAGGCTTCCTAAGGCCTGTTAGGATATATTGCCTCTTAAGATCACAGAATAAATGCTTCCGCAGTAAACGTGACATCAAGCTTTGAGTTAAGCTTCGTCTTAGGGATACTATGCATCTTGGATCCTATTTTTAAGAGGCTGGTTCAACACCTGAGATATCTGAAAGGGGAATTAAAATTTCTGTTTTCCTGATTGAATTTGTTTTACCAGCCAGAGTATGTAAATTAGGTTAATGTTAATTCTTGGTTCACAGTACACTACTGTCTTTGGCCCATGTAGCTTTTTTCTGTTTATTTGTATTACTCTTCCATCTAACTTATTTTTCTCTGATTAGATTACTGTCCTCCAAATTGGCTTTCTATTGAACTCCATGATTTTATCTATTAAAGAAAATTGGACAATGTGTTATCTAAGGTTTCCTTCAACTTTGATGTTCTATGAATGAGATTAGGACTTATATGCCAGAGCCTGGCCATATACCAAATGTCTAATAAATGTGGCTTATTTGCATAACTTATTACTTTTAATATTATTAAATCTGATGAAGTTTTATTGCTATTCCTGAATTTCACATATTGGGAAGTCTTGGGATCATGTGACTTGGTGACTCTTCCACTGAGCTGTGAAATATCCAGTCACATGTTTCCCCTTGGTCAGTTCCAAAGTGCCCGTTATGAATTTATCATTGATTTATAGAATTTAAGCCTAGAAGAAATTTTCATTGAGGAGGAAGAAATGAAGTATCTTATAAAGGAAACTGTTCCCAAAATAATTTCTGTTTGCAATGTCAAGATGGAGTTGACCTTTATCGGAGTTGTTGTTTACTTCTAGAAATCTGCTGCTTAGATTTCACTTAGAGTTTCTTTCAGAGATATAAGAGGCCTTGGCAGGAAAGCCTAACAGTAGTGAGACCTTCTTGTCAAGTCATATTTTGCTAGGTATAAGACAGTGTGAAAATGGAAAATTGCCTGATTTCATACCATATGGCCGTTATAGAGGGAGTACCTACTGTCAAACTTCGCAGTGCTATTCTTTATGTACAAAAAAGTAAGTGTTCATCCAAAGCTTGGACTTGGACTTCTTGTCTATGTCAGTGATAGTTCTGAATTAGCCACCACTATGCCATCAGCTCTCCTTTCCTTTGGCTCCTGAGTATTTGTGATAAGGCTGACTGTCATAACCAGCAGACCTAAAGTTTCAAAGTTAAACAGTCCTTTGCTGTAGCAAAGTCCTTATCTGAAAGCTGCATTCTTGAACAAGGGAAACTCCTTTCAAGGAAGATAAGGAGCTAATGAAGATTCTAGAGCAGGAGAATTTTCTTTATCAATACGCAGGGGGATATATATATATATATATATATATATATATATATATATATATATATATTACATTTACATGGTGTGTGTGTGTGTGTGTGTGTGTGTGTGTGTGTGTGTGTGACTCTTGTGACAGTCAGAGGATAATTTGATGGAATGGAGAGTTCTCCTTTCACCATGTTGGCCCTGGGGATTAATACAGATTCCCAGGCTTGGTAGTAAATATCATCTCACCAGCTGGGTGTTTTCTTTTAAATATACTTATAACTAAACCTTCGTCCAAGAATTGGCTACCTAAGTAATTTCCCCTCAATTTCTACCTTCCTTATGCTTGGGTATGCCAAGCAGGACACACTTGCAGAATGCAAGAGTGCTAGTGGAAAGAGAAAGATAATACACCATAGAAAAATTATTCACGAGTGATTTTGTCATTCTAGGGAAAGTTTCTAGCCCCCAGAAATCTGAGGTATTTCTCTTTATTTTATCCACAAGTTCAAGCCCAGAGGCTACATGGTTTCCAAGAGACGAGTTTCTGTGCTGTTGATAGAGTTCCAAAATTCTAAAGTGAAATCTCCAGGTGTGTTTCAAACTTGATTCTCAAAGTACCTTGTGCTGTGACCACAAGGTACTCCTGCAGATCAAGGTTAGGCAAGCTCTCTTGACCAACAGAAAGCAAATCCACCCAATTCTGTCCCTTATGTATGACCTGAGGTTCAGATCTTCAGTGTATTCTTTTTGTTCTATCTGAAACTCAGCATCTTTTAGCAGCATGGATGCAGATGGTCAGGGTAGCAGCTAACAGACCAATCTCTCTCTCTCTCCTGTCCTTCTCTCCCTCCCTCCCTCCTGCCCTCTTACCCTGCATGGTTGGGGGTGAGGCTGGGTAAAGAGGTCTATCCAAAAGGACTGTCTAGTAGCTAGACTATACTGACTCTCTAAAGTCAAGCATAGTGCCTATGTTTCCCCCCCTTACAAAAATAATGCCGAGTAACAATGAGCCACATTTACTCTAGGGAATTCTGAGCCTAAATTCTACCAGGATTTTGTGCTTCCTCCACAACACTATTCAGCACAATCTGATAGGAACCATACCAGGTCCTCAAACCAGATGTGTTACACTGGTCAAATAAGTAAATCAATACTTGCCCTTCTGAAAAATGCATCCATTTTTCTCATCTACCTCTTGATCTGTAACGTTGTTGTTTTTGAGTTTGTTTGAAAGATTAAAAAATAGTATATTTATACAATATGCAAGATGTCATAAAATTTATGCTCTAAGGTGCTAGTAGAATTAAGCTTTTGGGTATGCTTCAGAAAAGAAAAAATCAGCCTGTGATGGGTTAATTCCAGACACATTCTAGTGTTTGGGAAGAAAGATGAGGGATGAGGAAGAAAGGGAGGTGGGAGTTCAGGACAGCTGCTCCTTTTAAGGTTAGGTGAACTATTTCCTAAAGGCGAATTTTTCTTTTTTATATAAACCATTCCGTGCCCTCTCACCTGCAAAAAGATGAGTAGTTGGGGAGGCTTGAAGGGGGGGCAGCCGCAGTTCCCTGCTGCGTCTGAAGTCACTGTGCCTTCAAACCAACATGGTATTTCATCTGACTTCCTCTATGGTCCTTTTTGTAATACTATCCTTCACTGTCCCTAGGTCAAACTCGGAAAGTTGGAGAAGTCCCCTTGCTGAGGAAAACGAAGCCCTTGACGATGCAGCCCATCAAACGAATGGTCATTTCCCTGGCACTGACTCTTGTCCATGCTCTAGCATTCCAGATATTCATAGAAATATCTTTCCTCCTTCCAAGCATGGAATTTCACTCTCCTGTGGCGCTGCTGCTTAGTATCCAGAGGGCTGATTTCGAAAGTCAGCAGGCGACAGACTTGGCTTTGGCTTTTGTAAGAGTGGATGAGACTTAACTGTCCTGTGTGGCGGCTTCTCCCGGGAGCAGAATGTGCAAGATAAACAGTTGCTGAAAAGCATAAAGAGTTAGCTAAGTGAAAATCCCGGGTTATCTGTTCAGCCACTGAGACAGGAGTGACCTTAAAATGCTTAGTTAGTCCAGGATGTTTAGAACCGGGATGAATGAATCTTTGCCATGCTTTCCTCTCATCATCGTGTAAATCTTAGACTCTCAAGAGTAGTGGCAAATTAAGTCAAATACAGCCTGCCAGAGAGAAAAAGAGAGATCAAGACCCCAACAGCTCTCTCCTCGCAGCCCTTTGCTGAAGACTGGCCTTGGCTGCCCTGACCCTGGAGGTTACAGCAGGGAGAACCCGGAGGCGCTAGGACCTGGGTGGCGCTTGGCTTAGGCCCGGCTCGTGAGGGCGGTGGAGGGAGTGGAGGAGGGAGATGTGGGAAAGGAGGGGTGCTGGGGGGAGGGGGGGGGAGAGTCATTTATGCGGAGCGGGCGCCGCTGCCGTCGCCACTCACAGTCCCCGCGCGCTGCTCGGAGCCTGAGGGAGCGCAGCGAGCAGGCGAGCGGGTGTTGGGAGCCGGTTCAGCAGAGGGGGCGCCCGGCCGCTGCCTGCGCTCCGGCCGGTGTCTTCGCGGTGCTCCGGGGCCGGAGGCGAGCGAGAGGCAGCCGAAGAGTCCGTGAGCGGAGCCGGGAGAGCCCGCGGCCGAGCCTTCAGTCCCACTCCACCGCCTCCCGTACCAGCCCGGGAGCGCTCGCGCACCGCCCCGCCGGCCCGGTGTCCCCCTCCCCTGGTCCTCGCTGCCCCAGGGATGATCTAGGAGCCTGCGGGGGGCTCGTCGCTCCACGTCGCTCCCGGGCTCTCCGCCTCCCACCGGCTGCTCCGGGCTGCGCGCCCGGCCGGCCCAGGCCGGAGAAGTTAGTTGTGCGCGCCGTTCAGCGCGCGAGCCAGAGGGCGGGTGAAGGAGGAGAGGAGCCGGGACCATGGGCTGGGGCTGCGGGAGCCGCGGGTGCCACCCGGGACGGCGGGACCTGCTGTGCGTGCTGGCGCTGCTCGCGGGCTGCCTGCTCCCAGTGTGCCGGACGCGCGTCTACACCAACCACTGGGCAGTGAAGATCGCTGGCGGCTTCGCAGAAGCCGACCGCATAGCCAGCAAGTACGGATTCATCAACGTAGGACAGGTAACCAAGCCCCGACTGCTCAGGCCCTGTACCTAGAAGCTAGCGGTTGGGGGCTTCTTGTCCCCTCCGCTTCAACCCCTCCCCCTTTTCCAGATGTGCTTCTGCAGCTGCGGCCCGAACTCTAGGGCGATGCTCTAGCCCGCGCGCTTCTTGCACAGCCACGCACATGCCCCGAAGTTGCTGCGATCCCTGTTTAATTTGTTTTTGTTTTTTGTTTGTTTGTTTGTTTGTTTTTTGTTTTACAAGCGGTGCGGGACAGGTAGGGTCTGTGGAAAATCTAGAGTGTTCCTTCACTGGCTCAGACTCGCCTGGACCTTTGGACCTGGAAAGTCCGGGAGTGCTACTAGCTTGAGGAAATGCCCCTGCCTGTGGCCATGACTAGGAAGGTAGAGACCTTTGAGAGGCCAAGAATGAGAGCGGCCCCTGGTCCCAACTGGGAGGGGAAAGCCTGGATTAACCTCTTGAGCCAAGGAACTGCTGGGCTCTGGGGAGCCTAGAGCGCGCCTGGACAGGAGCAAGGGGGTGGGAGGAGAGAAGAAAGGGGCGGGACCCTGCGAGGGAAGCATGGGTTTGGGGGGTGGGGGGTGGTTTTGGCCGCTGCTTCTCCTGGCCGGGATCCAAATGTAGGCCCCCCGGACCTGGGTCAGGAAGGACCTGAGAGACTTTGACAGCCGCTGGCCGGGTTCCGCTTGGGGAACTTAGGGATTTTCTCTTGGGGGTACCCTGTTGTGGCGTGTTGAGGCAATGCTTTGATGGGGTGCCTTTTAGTGGGTGTTCGTTCGGTCTGCTATACTGAGGGAAATGGCAATACATTTTTATGGGACTCTTGGCAGCGTCATCGATTTGTATTCTGACCTAAATGGCCTGGATTTCCTCCTCTTCCCTGTCCATTCCAGAAGTGGGACTGGAGAGGGCTCTGTAACTGTCCCTCCTGAGGACCTCACAACTTCTTGGAGAGGGATCCAAGGAGAGAGTCCTGCAGCAGCTCTGACTGGTGTAGATGAATGCAGAGCGAAGGTGGGCGGGCCCCAGAGACACGTTGCCGGAGAGGTGGGTTGGAGTGGAGGGGGGGACATTCATATGGTGCTTCAGGACCATGGGACTGGAAGGTGTTCTTTGGCGCCACTGAAGCAAGAGGGCACAGATGGTTTCTGAGACCACTTCCTTTTACCTCCCTTCCTAGGATGGCAACACCTCCTCCTCCCTTCCCCCCTGCTCCGAGGCCATTGGGGGAAAGTGGCTAGAAGTAGAGCCCTTGTGCCTGCTTCTAGAATAAGCTGGAGAGCAGCAGTGAGGGTTCAGTGGACAGGAGGGCGACATAATGCTCTTTACCCTTCAGGAGGGAGTATGTATTCCAGAGAACCAGTTCCCTGGAGGGCTGAGACCAGGGCAAGAGGCATGGTTTAGTCCTATCCCCCACTCCTTCCCTTGGTTCCCTAAAGAAGTTAGGGCACCCAGCCATATTTTGTTGTCTGAGTGCTTGTCACCTGCAGGATTGCCTCTTGGGGTTCTGTTAGCCTCATCTGTGAAAGAAACACGGAGTCCATTCAGGTCTTTTAACCAAATCTTACAGTTGAGCACAGAATATACCTCAGTAGTGACATGGGAAGGCTGACAAACATCAAGAGCACATCTTGAATCCTTTCAGGAGAATTTTCCAGTTCAGCCAACATTGAGCATCTTCTTCTATACAACCCATATTTATTTGGGAGGCTAAGTTCTCAAAACCACACTTCTTCCTTATTTAAAAAAAATTGACATACACAGTTGACATAAAAGCAGATTAGGAAATTGGGAGGAGACACTGATCCCAACACACAAAGCCATATGTGGACTTAAGACTGGTCCAGGCTGGCTCCTCTGTGGGTCTAGCCATTTAGATGATCCTTCCACCCAGTGTGCATAAGAAAAGAGCAAAATCCACATTTCCCTGAATTCTAATTGAGTAGCTCAGTGGGCTGGAAGCAAATATCCAGACATTTTTTTAGTTTAGAAGGACCTGGACTTGTTGATATCAGGAGGCTTCGTAACTGCAAGGGCAGAGAGACATTCCTATCCTCCTGGAATGAGAAGAGAGCTTGGATACTGCAGAATCCAATAGCCTCTAACGAGAGGGGCGAAATGTTATCTCATCCACTTTCAAACAAGCAAACATGTCAGTGTCCAATAGTCTCGCCTGACATTTTACAAAGGCCTTTATAGTGAAGGTCCACAGCTTTTTATGTTAAAAGTAATAGCAGGAAACTTTATATATATGTAACACAAAATACTATTTACTGTAGTTTTTACAGTGCTTAGTGGAAATACAGCTCTCCCAGAGGTTACAGAGGCCCCCTGAATTGATGCAATAACTAATGTAAAAAGATCTGCTGTTGTACGGTGTAAAACATTTCCGGGTGGATCAAAGGAGCATAAGCTTTTGCTGAGACTTTGGCTTGGTAAATTGAGATCCTGTGTGCAAGATCATGGCACTGCAAAGGCAGAATGTATTTCTTATTCATCGTTTACTGCACTGGCCTTTTAACACTTTAGACATCCTTTTGTTATTCTTTCTTTCCAGCAATAAACCAGCTGTGGTTCAGCTTAGGGCAGTAAATAATTTGCCAAATTCTCTGGAATGTTTTCACGTTTTTACCCAGTTGTGCTGGAGGTTTGGGAGTGTTATCTCACGTGTCATAAATTGGAACAAGAACTTGTTATTATTTCTGAAGTCGTTTATGATCCTGGTAACATTTTTAAAAATATATACCTTCAGTATGATATTCTAGGCGTGTGAGGTAGTGAATTTTTACCACAGTAAAGCTACAGTGTTGACTGTCTACTTAGAATATCAATGCAGATTTTGTGTAGCATATTAGCATTTAAAGATAAGATTTCTGGCCTGGAGATTTCTGCAGAAAAGTATAGGTGGATCTCTTTTCTGTTCAGGGAAGATGGGATGTCCAGAGTAATAGGAGAAGCAATCAAACAAACAAGCAGAAAGGACTTCTTGAAGGGAACAGTAATGAGGTCTATCTTGCCTCTGGTTATGGAGATAGCATTATGTTTTCTTAGGTTTCTTACAGAATGCTTCCATTCTATGAATGGTTTATGCTTTAAAATTCTGAAATGATGCCTAGCCACAATCATTGTTAGTAGCTGTTATTATGCCCACATATATCAAGTCTTTCTTGCTATGTCAGCTATGGGATGCCTAGAGTTGGCAAGCTGAAATCTGACTAAGAGGCCCTGGAGTATCTAGAACTACCAGCCCCTATTGGGATGCCTAGGAGTAAGAGAGATGCATGGCTGTTGGCCTGCTTGGGTAAGAAAGAAGTTTTGTCCTCTGTCACAAATTGAATTCTCTGAGTCTTTGAGCTAATACTCTACTGGTTAGAGAATTGAAATATAAAAGAATGAGATCAGATACATATTGTTAATTGTAGGTCTAATAAATCTATATCAAGGAAGTAATTTCTGGTTATTTGAATCCAGTGAGAAGATCCTTGCAAACAGATGGTTTACAATGTGCAATTGCTGTATTTATGCTTCTATGAATTGCCTTAAATCATTGATTCCAAGGCTGAAATAACCCACAGTAGTCCTCCTCACCACCAGCCATGTCATCCTTGAGCAAGTCTCCATAGGAATATAGCCAAATGGAAGCCAGCCATACTGTGGAATTGCTTTATGCAGGCTCTCCTGGAGATCCTATGGGTGTGGAGATTGCAGAGGCCACTAGCAAGGCTTTCCAAGTGAGAGAGTCACTGAACTTAATGGTGACCCTGTGCCTTCATCTGTAAAATGATAAATCTTGAGATAATGGAGTAAGTTAACTATGCTGTGCTCAGCATATAGACCTGCAGTAAAATTGGGATCAAAGGAGAAAGGTTGAAATAAGTGAGACCTAAATGTTATCTAGATATGGTGAAAGGAGGACATTTTAAAATGGAAGATACAAAACATAGATGTCAGGAAAATGAGTTTTTCACGGCTAAGTTAGGTGAGTTTTGTACACAGGGAGAATGATTTTCTGTTTCAACTAACCATTAAAGACAGTTTAAAAACAGTTTTATGTTGAGCTTAAACCATGAGAGCTGATTTCCCTAGATGGTACCATCTTCCCTCATTTATCTTTGCTGTAGTACCTTGAATATAGACCAAGCTTGCTGGAGATAGAAGGAAGGAAGGACTGTATGGAAAGAATGCAGGCTAGGGATGTAACTTAGTTGTTAGTATTGTATAAAGAGCTGAGTTCAATCTCTAGCACCATATAAACTAGGCATAGTGGTGCATGGATTTCAATTTCAGAGTCATCCTTGGCTATCTGGTGACTTTGAGACCAGCCCAGACTACATGAGACACTCTCTAAAACTGAAAATATCTGAAGAATGATTATATTGTAAAACATTTTACCTTTGCTTATTATATTTAGTCCTATTTGAATTTAAATGTTAAAACTGAACGTTATTTGTGTAAGTAAACTCAGAATAATTTTCCAAGTAAGCAGGAAAAGATCTTGAGCAGGAAGAACCTTGTTCAAAGATATCCTGAAGCTGCCTACTTTCCTGATTAATTTTGACCTGGGAATGATAGGATTCTTAAGTTCTGATGAATGTTGAAGAGTGAGTCCTTGGCGTTCGTGTCAGCACAGAAATAGGAGATATGGCTAGCTTTTGTTGTATTCGAGTGGACTGAGTTTCCCTAGTAACTCTGTAGGCATCTTGTAAATGAGGGAGTAAATGGTTGGTTAATCCCAGTTTGATCCCTGTGTGATACATCTGGCCTTGCTCAGGACAGCTCTTCACACCCAAGAACCTCAGCCCTGCCTTGCCTAGCTGCTCTCTCATGCCTATTTCTCATGATGAGACAGAACCAGAACAGGGAAGCCTTGACCAAAAAAAAAGCCATCAGAGGTCATGGCCTATTTATGATGGAATGTGTGTGTGTGTGTGTGTGGGTCTGTGATATTAACCTCATAGACAAGGAATGGCTTATATGAAGCCTTTGGGGTTCTGTTTAAATTTTTGAAAAAACCGCTTCTGTGAGCCCCAAAGCCCTTGGATTTGTCTCATCGCAATCTTTCATGGGCTTCTATCCAGAGGTTTTAACTTTAAAGGTCAGCCAGAGAAGCAGGATAGTATGCCGGGAAAATGTCCAGAGAGAGGGAGTCCTGACCCAGAAACACCCGTTGGGATGGGAGGGGTCTTTGTGTCATTCGTTCAAGTTCTGTGAAGCAGAGCCTGGATTTTTCCCAAGGCTGAAGTGTCTCCAGGTATTGTTTTGCTTTGCTACCAGATTGCACAGCTCATTCAGGTTGGTTCAATGACAAGCTGACTTTGGCTATCCCTGTGATAAAAATGAAAGCCTATAGACATTCATGTGTGCTAGAAAATACACACAAGCATAGATGTTTCTGTATTTGTCCAGTTTTTTTTTTATAAAAATAAATGACACACACAGTTAAGGATGAAATTACTTGCATAGTGTTCTCATTAGTTTCCATAGAGCACATCTGTACATATGAGAGTACCAGAGAGAACAATTAATATCAATAAATGTGTTGATTTGAATGAATCCTGGGAGAAAAATGAAAGCAGGAAGAAAATAAGCATAGGAGAGTATGTGTGTGTATGTGTGTGTGTGTGTGTGTGTGTGTGTGGCAGAGTCTTTCCTTTTGCTAACTAACTTGACTCTGTTCTTGTTTATAGAATAGGACACCACCATTCAGCCCACTTAGGGGGGTTGCTATGAAATCAGGGAATACTAATAATGAAGATGAATATTTGGCTAAACTAATGCACCAAGACCATATTATGTTCTATAAATGTAGAGAGACACTTGGAATTTTTATGTTAAGAAAAGCTTTTTGGTTAAACTGACTAGTCACTAGAGGTTTGTGTTCCCACCCCAGCTGTGGTATAGTTGTTTATGAGTTGAAATTAAAATGCTTTATGCAGGTGGCTATAATTTGGTTGGGTGCAGTCGTTCTGGCACCTGTAGATTGTCTTTGGGATTGCATGCCACATGGGTTTATGAGAACTTTGGCTTAGGTCATAAAAGGTCTGAAGCCCCCAGAGTCAGGGTGGGAGTTGGTTAGTGGTTCATTGGTTGGGTTGCTGTCATTAGTTAGTGTGATAATCCTTAAGTAAACAAAAGTTGGAGAGTTTCAAGCTTAGGACAGCCTAAAAAGAGGCTATGAAGATTTCTACCTTTCTTTCTGAATTAAGGCTGCTTGTAAAAGCGGTAGATTTCTATCTTTCCTTTCTCTTTCTCTAAATTGAGGGTAAACGATTGTATCATACTGCTACACATAAAGACACCAGAGAATGACAAGCGTTGCTCAGACAAATAGGAGAGAACATTGTGATTACTGGGGTATCGTGGAGTGGAGCAGTTTTGATTTTCCAGTTTTCTGCTGTTGCCCTTTGGGATGTCATTGGGGATGAATAGTAGTGGAGACAGTATTGTGCCTGATTTCCCTAACAGGAGACTGAGGGCTACCTAAGCTTTTGCCCAAGAGCCATGAACCCAATTTTGAGCTTGAGGCATCTGATCAGCCAGCTAAGGCTTCTGGGCTCTAGGTTGGATAGAGCTGGTGTTTACCAGTTACATACAGTGAAGAGACTCCAAGACTTTTTATTTCAGTAATTAAAATGACAGCTTTTGAATTTAACCCTGCTGGGAATGTATATGAAAGGGTAGTGGGGAAGTAAAACTTGGAATATTGGAAGTCTATTAAGAATGCAGAGGTGGTGGCACATGCCTTTAGTGCCTTTAGAGGCAGAGGCAGGTGTATCTCCGTGAGTTCAAGACTAGCCTGGTCTACAGAATGATTTCCAGGATAACCAGGGTTACAACAGAGAAACCTTGACTCAAAAAAAAAAAAATGCAGAGGGGATTATTTCAGATACAGGTGTCTACAACAGGGGAAATTTATTGATTGAAACAGATCAACATGCCTCGATGCACAGTCCTGAAAACAAGAGGGGAAACTTTTTACAGAATTTATATGGTCTATATTCTTTTCATAGCAAAACCCATCCTGATCTCAAATAACTCTATTGCTTACGGCATTATTTTGTTTTATAACAGAAATATTAATCAGTTGACCCTGGGAGTATTCATAATTTGGACAGAAGTGTTATCTAAGGCAGTCCCACATGTATGTCTACTAGTCAGTTCTTAGGTGCTTGTGTCCTTTCCTCATGCGAAGAATTGTGAATTCTGAACATCCACAGCCAAGATTTTTTTTAAGAGTGATTGTGGGCTTGTCTAGCTCAAAATCCAGAGGTGATGCCAATGTCTGTGATTTCTTCATTTCCCCATGTTCCATTCTCAGGCAAATGTTTTCTACAAAGCATCAAGGCTCGTGTGAGTCCCAGTAATTCTCTTACCCAGCAGTAGCATTCAACCCTCAAAAGGAATATAGTATGTTCTGATCACTGAATGGGGTCATGTCCCACACATTTGGGCCAATCATTTGTCCAAAGGGACAGTGGTTCATGGGTGGGTCATCTTGGGCCAAATTTCTAGCTTTGAAGTGTGTGAAATGTTGATCTCTGCTAGGCAGTCCAACATTTGGGGAGGGGCAGTTCCCTAAAGGAAAATGAAATTCTATTACTGAAATAAGAGAAAACAGATGTGGGGCAGGGAATGACCCTACTACTGATATGATTATATAAGGCCATGAATGCCTACGCTAGTTCCGACATTGCCAGGGAGGATTAGTTATAGTAAGTTCTGTGCAGAGAGAATACAGAACAACATATTGCTTCAACAAACAGGTAAGTCTCCCCAGCTCTACAGATCAGGAGACAGTTTCTGGGACCAGGGATTTATATTCACAACTATTGTTCAGAGGAACAATGGCGATCTGCCCAGTTAGTATGGTTCCCTCATGACTGGGGAGGATTCATAATGAACTGAAGGAAGCAGAGAATGATAAAGGTTATTACTAATAATGAAATTGGAAGGGTTTGCGAGTTCCTATGGAATTCAATTCAGTAGGTCTTGGTGACTAAATGGAAGTAGGGTTTGAGGGAGAGGGAGAATGTTAGGACAGCTGCAATTATTGCCTCGGGACCTGGAGAACGTGGACTCTTTTGTACCATTTGGACAGTCTGCAGGAACATTCTTAGGGACAGAATATAGGTTAAGGCGTGGTTTTTTTTTTAAGGTACACATCATCGTGCTTTGGTATATGAGAATGTATATGTATGTATATGTTTGAACGTATATAGATGTCTACATGTAGTGGCTACTACAGGAAAGCAAATAAATCTGTCATTCTTCGCGTCTCTCCCCATTTAATTTGTTTACTAAAAATTATTTTATTTTTAAGATTCTGTGTCTGTGCAGGTGTCTTTGTGTTTGCGTACGGGTGCCTGCAGAAAGCAGAGGCATCAAATTCATCTGGAGCTGAAGTTACAGATGGTTGGTAGCTGCCCAGCGTGGGTGCTGGGAAGTGAACTTGCCTTATCTGCAAGAGCTGTACCTACAGTTACCCACTGAATCATCTCTTCAGCCTGCTTATTTTTCAACAAGTGTACCTAAAATTTAGTCTCTTAGCTGCCAGATTTTAGTAAATAGTACTATATTATTACCTTTAGTACTCCCGTTGTATGTCAAATCACTAGGTGTTTCATCCTCTATAACTCTACTATTTTTGACTCATTCACTCATTTCCTCTTCCTTCTACTCTGTGATACCTACCATTCTACTCTGTTTCTGAATATCTGGTTTTACCCCTTCAGATTCTACGTACGATTGAGAACAACTGAGATCATCTGCATTAGATAGAAGGGTAGGTGCAATGAAGTTGCTAATGCCTAGGGGAGTATTTATCCCAGGAAAGGGGTAAAGATCCCTGCAGGTAGACTTTACCCTTCACCTACCTCCATAGAACTGTGGAAGTTTGTAGGAAGTGCACTGGAAATGTATTGCTGAGGGATGACACATGACTAGAGAAGGGGACTGAGAATGAAAGATGGAGGGATGCTTTCATTTAGGAAACAAAGGAGGAAGGCAGTGGGTGAAGGGGAAAGCAGAGCAGGAAAGTGCAGTCTAAGAGGTCCAGAAAGCAAGGATGTGTCCAACCAGGTTTGAGCAGTGAGGTGGACTATCCGGAGAATCAGGCAGGGTGAGAATGAGTAGTAATGGGGTCTCCATTACTAGCTAGTAGTCTTAGCTAGTAGTCTGTGGGGTTGTCCAAGGTCAAATTGTGAGTTGAAGCTTGCCTTGAACCATGCATCACCCCTAGGGGTTGAGGACAGAAGGAATTTGGGTGCTCCTCACCTTTTAGCCCTGGCCAGAACCTAGCTAAATTTAGACAGGAACCTTCACTAAGCAAACATGCTTCTCTGCCCTGTGGGCTGGATTACACTGACTCAAATTCCACACACAGGGAAGGCCACTCCCATCATAGAATGTCCTAACCAATGGGCATTCTAGGGATCACAGGCTCCTCCCCTGCTTGTGGCCCTATATATGTACCCTACACCCCACATTAAATTGAGACGCCTCCTGAAGCATGTCCCGAGTGTCTGTCTACTTGTCTGACTCACTAGAGGTCCACTAGTCCCGGACTCCAGGGAAGGGGCCAGTGTCAGGGACATGCATGTGGCAGGAAGATTCCACCCGAGGGACTACAGTGGTCTGTTTCACAGTGGGGTGGAGCTGGGTCATAAGAGCATGCAGAGCAAGTTCAAAAGCCATTACCTGCACTTCCACTTCTCACTTTTCTATCTGCTTGTACTCTTTCTCCACCTTTTTTCTCATCAAGATAATGTAGTCAGGACATAGATCTGGAACGCTTTCTGTGCCTCAGTTTCTTCATGGGTGAAAGGAGATAATAACATTATTTCCTGCTCACAGGATTGCTGTGAGGATAAATTAAAATAGCACCTGACAATGGTTACATTATTAATAAATAATAGATGCCACTTAATCTTTTTTAAAGTTGTTTTAATCTCCAGTAACTCACTTCACTCTGTTAATTTCTTTTTGTGGCTGCTTTTACTATCAAACATAAGCAAAGTTAAAGAAAGAAATGGTGAGCACCATGTATGTGTGTGTGTGTGTGCGCGCACGTGCACCTGTGTGTGCATACATGCATGCTTATACCGTAATCTTTCTACTAGCCTCCTACCCAGTAAGCTTCTTGAATTCGGTTCAGTGCTTCATCTGTTTTTATGTCCCCAGAACAATACAAAGCATAGTGGATATGTTAAATTGGAGGCACAAAGAGCTTAGGTAGCAGAAGTTTAAGAAAGACAGAGGGATATAGGTGCCTCTAAATTCTCATAGGAATGAAAGGCAAGTGAGGAATCAGAGGTCTCCATGTTGGGATGGAAATGAAGCCATGTGCGGAATGGTCATAATCTCATCAGCCACTGAACAGGTGAGGGCCACCTACAGAGAAGTGGGGACTGAGTAACATCTCCATGCTCCAGTGTTTGAAATATTTTTAAGAGATTCATAAAAAAAAAAAACAAAAAACAGAAGATAGGCCACTATAAATGAATTTCCAAATAGCGACATGGTTATTTGCTGCTTGTACTTATTGCTCAGTAGGTATTGATTAAACCGACAAGTAAAAGAAATGAACCATTGATTGGTTTTGCATCATTTTGTTTTTCAGATCAGAGAAGTAGAATTTACCAGGTGAGAAGGAAGGCAAGAAGAGAGTCTGTGGGAATTAGGGAGCAGTAGTTCCTGAACACAGGAATACTGTTTTTGAAATGATTGAACAGTGTCTTGATGGGGAGGAAACTGGTAGGGACAAAGGAATGGGGTCGGTGTAGGGCAGTAAATTCAAAAATAAAAGTGGACAGCTAGTTCAACAAGCTGATAATTAGAGCCATTCCAGAGGGGTTTTGTTGTTGTTATTTATTTGAAACAGGGTCTTTTCTATCCTGGCTGGCCTGGAGCTTGGAATAATCCTCCTGTTTCTGCCTCCCCAGTAATGGCATCATGCACATCAGCCACTGTGCCCCACCCCAGAGGGATTTCATAAGCTAGAACGGTTCCATTTGATTATAAGGTCCAGGTTTGATACAAGTGGGTGGCCAGAGAGGGAACAGCTGCTAGCTGCTGGGGTGGAAGGGGTCAATAAACTGAGGAGGAGATACTCGAAAGGGTTATCCGTGTGGGTGAAATGATTTGTGCTGGTATACCCACCGGACTGATAAACGTGAGGTTTGCCTCACGCTTCAATTCTCTTTGGATAAATGTAGGCATTATCTCTGCTTTACACTACCATATGCTGTTATTTGCACTGCAGGTCCTGTACCAACTTAAGGGATAAAGACAGACACACAGGTGATTGCTTTCAACTCCCAATATGTTTTTTCTCATTTGACATAAAAACTGAGGATTGCATTGAGCATCGAATATAGAAAAAACAGTGTATATAGAGGCTGTAAAACCAGAAATAATACTTACAGTTGATTTTTTTTCTTTTGTGTTATGACTTTTCCTGAGGAGACATGAACATATGTCTTCCCCCCCTCCCCCCGATAGGTCACACATGAAAAAACCCAAGAAACTATTCTATTTCAATCTATTCTATTGAACCAGTGAGTTTACTGGAATTATTTATAGGAGCATGAGTGAGGGGTTATTTACAGGAATGTAATGACTCAAAGGCAGGTAGCTGTATCACCAAAAACCCCATCATAACATGGGTCAATACTTAGGAAAACTGCATCCCTGAAGCTCCCTGTTCAGCTTTCAGACAGGCCCACTAAGCAGTCCTCTCCCCAGCTGCTTCCTGGTTGGAGAAAGTTTTGTGAATCTTGTAACTCTGAGTTTCCTGAGCCTTTGTTTGTAAGTTTCATTAGTTTTCTACATCTTAGGAGCCAAGTTCTTATCTTCAGAAAGGACTAGTGCAATTTGAAGGCAGATGCAAAACAGCATTTGTTTTTAAGGAACAGGATCTCAGTGGAGTTCAGGATGCTAGGCTGGCCTCAGACTCATAGTGATCCTCCTGTGTCTGTCTCCCAAGTGTAGGGATTACAGATCAGGTTCATTCTACCACACCTGCCTTAAAAGATTATTTTTCTCTCTCTTTTTCTTTCCCTTCCTTCCTTCCTTCCTTCCTTCCTTCCTTCCTTCCTTCCTTCCTTCCTTCCTTTCTTTCTTTCTTTCTTTCGTTTCTTGAGACAGAGTTTCTCTGTTGTAACTCTGGCTGTCCTGGAACTCACTCTATAGACCAGACTGGCCTCGAACTCACAGAGATACACCTGCCTCTGCCTCCCAAGTGCTGGGAGTAAAGGCATGTGCCACCACCGCTGGCCTAAAGGATGATTTTTAAATGATATATACTATGTCATATATACTTTACATCAGCATAGGCAGTCACATAGCCTGCTTTCCATCTCTGAATTATGATAGATAATTATAATTTATTCCCATGTCACATAGCCTGCCCTTTATATACATATTTTATGTAGCACAGTGAAGCAGAGTTCTGAACATTTTGCTTTATGAATTCTTGTTGTAAGTTTTACTGCTTGTAGGATATGGATTTTAAATTTATCTATAGAGTGTTCTCATTTTTATTTTCATGTCAGATGGATAATGTGCCGACATCAAAATAAGGTGTGAGGCAGGAATGTCACACAGTGATGTGAACATCCAATCATCCTGCTTATGAGCCAAAAAAGATCTGTAATATATAGTATTTTAAGATCGCTCTATTCAATAGGTTAATCTTGTTTGCATTTGTATGTTAATATGTATGTTAATTTAGAGTTAGAATTAAAAAGGAAGCATTAAGTTCCCAGTGTAATTTTCTGTGCATTATCTGAGTGGTTAATTCTCTCTTGGGAAAATTACATTTTGGATACCGTGCCAGCATTGAAACTCAGATTTATTAAAAGCCAGTTTTTCCTTGATGATCTTCCCAGTGTTCCAGTATGTCAAATGCACATGTGTGCACACACACACACACACACACACACACACACACTTCCTCCCCTTTTCTCTTTCTCTTTCTCTCTCTCTCTCTCATTTGTGTGTGTGTGTGTGTGTGTGTGTGTGTGTGTTAGGGGCGAGGATGGTGGCAACCATCGGTTTCTAAGCTCGCTAAAGGAATATTTAATGGTAATGATTTTTTATAATAATATTCATACATAAAAGATTTAGTATTTTTCTATACTGAGATACTGCTACAGCTGTGAAAATATAGCACTCTCTCCATATTGCTGTTCCCAGGCTTATGTCTTGTTTTCTCTAATTGAAGTTTCTCAACCAAAATAAAGCTTGATCATGCACACTAGTTAGAATAGAGTGCAGGGCAAATAGCCATAGCTGCAAGATTAGAAGGGCAGTGATTACTTATGCTGGTGTTACTGGAAGGTTTAGTATACCCTGGGTTGGGTATCATGCATTACTGATGAAATTAAGGTCCCCTCTTGGGGTTTAGTTTTGTTAATAAAAGAATTTAAAAATGGATCTAAAGGAAGCTCAAGGACAATTTTATTAGAGTTTAGGAGAAAACAGCAGGGTAGGCAAACTATAAATCTTGGCATTGCTGTATGTGTTGAGGGTGTTGGTGCGGGGGCAGGGGGTGGTATGTACAGGAAGAAGAGAGGAAGTCATCCATGCTTTTTGAGTTAGGCTGGCATGCTCAGCAGTGGAGGTCAGCAAGCAGCCATGTGGCAGCAAGCAACTATGTAGTGGAAGGCTTCTGGGAACCAGTAAGAAAGCCTGAAGTGTCAGAGACAACATGCTTATATGTTAGCCAGCATCTGAAAGAAAGATGGAAAAAGAAGAAAACGTTACATTCTTTGAGGTAAGAACTGAGCAAAGTGGGTGGCATTAGTAGAGCTGCATGGCCTTGGCCCAAGGCTTTGTAAATGACTTTTGGTGTCTTCTTAATCTAAACTATCCAATTTCTATCTCCTAGTCTCACCACTGGGATTATTCTAGCTGCATTAAGTGCTCGTGTGTGTGTGTGTGTGTGTGTGTGTGTGTGTGTGTGTGTGTGTGTGTGTGCGCGCGCGCGCGCTCTCTCACACATGCATGTGTATGTGCAAGGTGTGTTGGGGGTAGGAAGGGTAGCAACCATAAACTTCAATGCTTTCTAAGAAAAAGAAATTGTAGACTATTTAGGATTTATCACAGGAACCTTGAAAATGCTATGCTAAATGAAGCAGTCTTATCATTTCATTTATGCAAAATTCACATTTACAAATCTGTTGAAGCAGAAGGGAAGAGTTGATTAGGAATGCTAATCAAACTGTCTTCTAATTGATTGCTATATCCTTTCTATATTTTCTGAGAGAGGGTCACATATTCCAGACTGACCTCAAATATGATGTAGCCCAAGGGTGACCTTGAACTCCTGATCCTCCTGACTTTACCCCCCATGTGCTAGGATTAACAGTCATTTGACACTATGTATAGTGGTATTTTTTAATAACTCTGGACAAACTCACTTAATAGTATATTTCTTAGGGTATTTATTGCTGTGATAAACCTCAGTGGCCAAAAGCAACTTGGGAAGGAATTTATTTAATCTACGGCTCTCAGGTCACACTCTATTACTTAGGGAAGTCACAGCAGGAACTTGGAAGCAGGAACTGAAGAAGAAGCCCTAGAGGATCACTGCTTACTGGCCTGCTACTTATGGCTTCCTCGGCCTACTTTCTTGTACAACTCAGGACCACCTGCCTTAGGGGTTGCACTGCCCACAGTGGGCAAGGCACTTCTTTGTCAATCATTAACCAAGGAAATACCCTACCGATTTGCCTATACAGGCCACTCTGATCGAGGCATTTTCTCAGTTAAGATTCCCTCTTCCCATGTATATCTAAGTTAACAAAAGAAAAAAAAACAAAAGCAAAAACAAAAACAGGAGAGTATACTTTGTATGAGTGAACCGTGTATAGATAGGCTATATGCTATAACTATAAGGCTGTGAGAATAATTAACCTGTGCCTATTCACCACTATTTTAGTAGGTATACTCCTGCTACATTTGCTTGTTTAGGTTAAGTTTATATTAGATTTGGAGAAGGCAAACTGTAAACCACAGTGACATAAGTAAAATAACTTGTAAATGCTGTTAGAAAACAAAATACATGAGTAGATTAATAAGTGACACAGAGATGGTGAACACCTTTGGGACAGTTAGCCAGAGAGGCTCATGTAGGAGGAAACAGTGAATTCCGTACCTGAATATTAGGAAGGAGATGTCCATAAGGCTATCTGCAGTGGTGTGAAATCCATACAGAGGAGACTACTCATACAAAACCCCAAGGAGGAGGGCAGGTGGTGTAAGTGGATAGGCCTAATGAGGAAGCTGTGGTGGAGCTTGAGAACCCTGTTAATACCTCTTTGTTCTGAACTCACCAGTAGCTCTGGTACATGATATGTCAAGACAAGTACCTTTGGCTTTGATGATTTCTTCCCACTTGTCTTGAAATACTTGTGCCATCACCCTTCCTATTGTGCCTCTTAAGAAGCCAAACTGAGCAGCAGTTTGGGAGCATCGCTCCCCAAATGTGCACCATGCTTTTCTGCTTCTGTGCCTGTCATTGTCCTCAGAATGCCCACCTGACCATTGCTCCCGGAAACTATGTTGTCTCAAAATCACTTCTCTATCTGCCCTGGAAGTACAGCTAAAAACAAGATATAGGCAAACTGACAGTGGTCTTTTCAACTAATTCATCCCCATTATGCTTTCTCTTTGGGGATTTAGGACAGTTGAGTTTTAATTCCTTGGTTTCCCCCTCACAGGGACCTAATTATTACTCTGTTTTACAACATGCTGCATGGTGTCTCATTCCATAGATACAGTCACTAAATTGCTTGAATCCTAATACATTTTCAGATACACGCTAATTGTGTAAAATAAATCTGAACACTAGAGAAAGTTTACAAAAATATCTGTACCAGCCAATGGAGAAGACTGTTCAGGACGTAATATGTTTGAGAAAGGGGTGGAGTAAAAATTCAGTAATACAGGACTTTAAAACTCAGCTTTCCTGGGAAATAGCCCAACACTTATCTCTTACTGTTTCAGACCTTGGCATTGTCCTCAGGGTCATTCTTTCTGATTTTTGACTCTCAGGAGGATTATTTGTGTGATAATCAAAGTACTCAGTATGACAATATCTACTGTGAGAGCCAAGTCCCAGTTCACCCTGGAAACAGGCTTGCTTCTCCCTGGATCTCCATGAACCCCAAGGGCCCACTGGCTGTGATAATTGCCCTGAATGTGGCAATGGAAGCTTTGTGTCCGCTGGGACAGTGCAAAACAGCATAGAGCCATCCCATCAAAGAACAGGCCTGTAGTAAGAAAACTATTTAAGGTCATAAGCAGATTCACTGTGTAGAAACAGTGGAATGGCAAAAATAAGCAGATCCAGCATATTTGAAGGTCCCTGAAGCCTACTGAAAGATAAGCAGTGAGATCTTGTGACGGTCATAGACATAGGGCAGGGCCAACCAGGACAGGTCATTTTGAAGGGTCAAAACACTGAAGTTAAATCTGCATGAGAGGGAGGATTGGATTGCAGATTTCAGAACAAACAGACATAAATTAGCCCTGTAGCTTAGACCATAAGGAGTGGCTTCTGAAATATCCTGGGAGATAGGAAACAAACTTGGGACAAATAGAACAAACATTCATTGGGAGTTAACTCCCTTTAATTACAGAAAGAACATTCTCTTGGTTGAGTGACATGGCCAGAAGCCAATCGCTCAACTGAGATGGATCTCCCTATTTGACCTATCCAAGGTTGTAAGATCTAAGCCTCAAATGACCAGGCCTTTGGACTCAGGCAGATAGAAGGGGAGATTGATGATTTTCTGGGTTCCATGAGAGAGAGACGAGAACTGAGTTTTCTCGTGGGATGTGTAATTTAAGAGTAGAGTGATTTCTTCCTCTGGTGTGATGAGTCTCACGCAGAGGCTCGTTCACTGTTTGCTCAAACTTTTGTAAGCCTTACCCTGTTCCACTGTCTCCTCCTCTCTCAGTCAGAATTAACATCTTTCTCCTCTCTTCATTCAATGCTGAGAACTTCATCCACCCCATTTTGTCTTTCTTTGCACAAGGACTATGTCCATTTTCAGTGTCCTAACACTATCAGGCTCAGATTTTGCTTGTTTGCAAGGACCACTTCCATGGGTAAAATTATCTGTAGCTAAAACCTCTAGCATGTAAACTGTTATTAAACCTTGCATGCTTTTAATTGGCATTTAACGTTTTTTATGATACATGCACATTATATTTCTTGTTTTCTTTCTGTTTGTCATTATTTCCTTTCCTGTTAGAGAGAGAGAGAGAGAGAGAGAGACACAATAATACTGAGTAATGAACCTAGGGCCTTGTGCATCTAAGCGAGCACACTATCACTCAGCTGTACCAGCCCGTTTTGCATTTTTATTTTGAGACTGGGTCTTACCAGGCTGACCCTGAACTCACTCAGTATCCACGGCAGATCTTGAAATTTTGATTCTCCTGCCTTTTCCTCCTGCGGTCTGGTCTAGTCAATAGTTACTTTAAAGACAAGGTATCTGTCTGGTTCATCTTCAAATGCTGTATGACACCTAGAAGGGTTCTCAGTAGTTAAAAGGGTCTCAGAAATGTATTCTGAAATGGATAAAATGGATAGATGACAGGTCAGGGAATCATAAAAGACTACAGAAGCCATTGCTGCCCATGGTGTGAGAATTTATTGAGTTTTGGAGTTCTCATGCGCACAAGGGCCTTCAGTTAGCAAATGAAATGTGAACAGAAGTGACACATCCTGGTGATGGGCATCTGCCTGTGTGACTGGCAGACCTCCACGTAGTGGATGCTTCATTAGTCTGGCTTCTCAAGGGGGTCTCATGAAGAGCTAGTGCACAGTGGACATATGACACAAGCTAAAGGTAAACTTTGTGGTTTCAGTTGTTTAGTTTCTTGGATCATTTGTTGTTGCAGTGGTACCCGGCTCATCCTGATTAATACAAAAAGTCTGATCTTAGCAGTTTTCTTTCCAGTCTTGTACATAGTATGGGCTAAGACGTGTGATAGAAGGAAGAAAGAAGATTGGTATAAAAGCTCTGTGGTTTTAGAGGAAGTGCTAAGTGACCTACATTAATAACTACATGTGTCCCAAACCAGAAAGTCAGGAGACAGATGAGTAGGTCTTTGCACATGTGTGGACACATGATTCCCCTGTTTAGAGGAGACTCATACTTCCTGAAACGAACCTAGAAGACCCTGGGTCTCAGCTGCTCTAAGTTGGTTTTTGACCATCTTACTATACTGAAATTTGGAGTGTGAGTTTAAATGTAGCTGTCAATGACTGGTAAACCTGTTCAAAAACTTCACGGCTTGCCTTTTCTCTTTTGGGAAGGCAAACATTTAGTGTGCTTACAGGTTAACTTTTATTTTTTTCCCTATCAACTAAAAATTTTATTAAATTTATATTTTAAAAGATTGTTGTTGTAGTGTCAGCTACTTGGAAGGCTGAGGCCAAAGGATCATTAGAGCCCAGGAATTCAAGGCCACTGTTCAATATAGTGACACTTAAGCTGAAAAGAAAGATAGTTGAATAGAGGGCAGGGAAGTCTTGCTGCTTGCCTATAACACCTGCCTGTGCTTTCCTGAGACCTTACTGTGCTGTCAGAGTTATGATTTCCACTGCTGCAGAATCCACTTCAGTTTGTGGTCCCTTTCCAGGGGATACTATGCTCTCCTGGTTGGAGAACTGGCTTCCCGGCATGTGGGATCTTGTATTCCATGATTTATGTGATGTAGACACAGTAGGGAACATCTGAGATGTAAAATGCTATGGCCTGAGTCTCCAACTGTTGAACTGAGTCCAAAGCAGCAGATTTCTTTTTCCCCTTTGGCAAGATGGGGCTGAAGCAATGTGCAGGGATTTGGTTTGCCGACTCACAATCTGCTAAAAACTGGAGTAACATAAATGGGGAGCATAAATGCTTCATAATGTGGAAACTACTCCAAAGGTCATGTGGCTTGCTGTCTTAGGCAAGTACTGTGATGCGTAACTCTTTTTCTTTTTACATTGACATACTATATGTAGATACATACACCCCATACTTTCTCATTAAAGTAGGCAGAAATTTATTTTGTTCAACCAAAAACTGAAAACGTAAAGGCAGTAGTGAACCCAGAAAGGCTTGTTGGCGCTCTCTATCCCCTGGAGTGTGGATGCCATCTCTATCGGGTGTACATTGATTTCACTTTGACTTTTTCCCTTTGCTCTCATTCTGTCCTTCTACATTCATTGAAAATGTTTTAGAATATGCACACTATGCTTAGGACCATTCCAAGAAGCATATACTAGCACTGCATTTGGGAACTTTCATACTTGAAGATGTACTGTATCTTCTTGCTTCAGAATAGATTGCTCTCAGTTCTTTGGCTTAAATTGACACTCCCTATTTTTTTGGTAGGCTGTGAGTTAGTTAGGAGTTTCTTTAGAGTATAGTGGGTCAGTGGGACCTGGCTCACCTAGGATGGCTTTTTTTCATATGCCTAAGGGTTGCTACTCTAGTGTGCAAATCCTTTTCAAACTTCTGTGTGTATTTTGTTTGCAAACCTCCTGTAAGCCAAAGCCAGTCATAGTACTAATCTAAACAGCAAGAAATGGAGATATAAGCTTCATCTCTTGGTAAGGGGAGAGATGGCAAGTTGTGTCCCATTTTCAATGGAGACTGCTTCAGTTAATTGTATAGGAAATGAAAGTGTGTTGGGTGATGGTAAGTACTAAGGATAGCAAACAGAAAAAGGAAGCTGGGATGGTGGTACATTCCTAAAGTTTAAGCACTTTGGAAGTGGAGACAAATGGATCAGGAGTTTAGGGGCAGTCTGGGCTACATGAGACTTTGGAATGAAAGGAAGGAAAGGAGGGAAGGAGGGAGGGGGTATGGAGGAAGGAAGTAAAAAAGGAAGGAAGGGGGGATAAACTAATCAGGGAAGGGAGAGAATAAATCAAAGTCAAGGAAAAGGGATTATTTGGAAAAAACTCTTCAATTGAAATGGTTGACTAGGACCTCTTCATGGAGAAGGTGAGTAAAGAGAGATTCAAACAAGGTGAAAGGAAGGCGTAAGTCTTACATATAGTGGAGACCAAGGTCATGGGCCAGATAGTTGTCTTAGATTAATAAGGAGCAGTTCAGTGATCCAGAGTGAGCACAGGTGTGATAGTCGATGTTGTCCAGGGGTCAAGCAGGTGAGCTGGGAGATCGGGTAACCCTTATCCTGTAAGTGCTGACTCTCCAATTTTAGTGCGTTTTAGTTAAGCTGAGATATTCAATTATGATTTAGTAGATCTGAGATGTGCTCAGAGATTAGCTTTTCTAATAAGCTCTCATCTGTAGCACTATCACTGCTGGGAGCCGTCCGGGAATTTTCTCTGAGTGAGGAGGGTAGTTCTTAGATTGCTTTCAATAGGTCCTTGTTCAGAATGTTTAAGTACAGACATGTAATTTAAGGGATGGCACTCTCACACAGGTTAGTGTAAAGAATACTGGGTTCTGTTTGTGAAATCTCCCATCACTGGGATGTTTTTTATCCGGAGAGCATATTGCTTTTCTTTGTTGTGAGCAACAAACAACAAGACCTAGCTCTGAAGTCCTGTTCTTCCCAGTTTTCTACTGGGTTTG
Source organism: Cricetomys ansorgei (assembly GCA_026225945.1). Taxonomy (NCBI): domain Eukaryota; kingdom Metazoa; phylum Chordata; class Mammalia; order Rodentia; family Nesomyidae; genus Cricetomys; species Cricetomys ansorgei. Next base: position 3,974,470 of record JAMJFZ010002601.1, on the reverse strand, counting down.
TTCCAGAACACACCTGTTCTGCCTCCTTGCAGTCATCCAAATCCTGGTGACTTCTCACTTAGCCCCCTTTTCCCCTTACTTCAAAGCCCTGGTGACTATCAGTCTTGGCTATACATTTTAAATACCCGATACATTCAAATACACCTTCTGAGCTGGTTTTGGGGGGGCTCTTCCTGCAACAGCCCCTCTTATCTGTGGTTCTGCTTTCTGATGTTTCAGTTATACCTTGGTTGGCCTTGGTCTAAATGTATTAAGTAGAAAATTCCAGAAGTAATAGAAAATCATGAAATTTAAGGAACATACAGTATGTTAAGTATTCTACTTTATTATTATTAACTTTAAAAATCCCTTATTGTATCTAATTTGTAAACTGAACTTTATTGTATGTATTCTAGGAAACCATAGTACATACAGTTAGACCATCTGTTCTCTCAGGCGTTCATTCACGGGTCTTTTAACTACCTTAGTGGGCAGAGGACTGTGATTCACGAGCCATGCCCAGAAACAGTGTGCTACTCCCCCTTTTCTCCATCCACTCTGGTCCCTTTTCTTACCACCCAAACACGAATTGTCAGCTGACTTTCGACTCTATCACATTTTGTATTGAGATAGTCTGATTGTTGCATAATTGCAATCTTTTGTATTTGATCTGGGGAAGATCTCCAAATAGAAGCCCATGAGTACGTACCTGGTGATGTTTTGTGTTACATATTTATACATTCTTGTTATTGGTTCTGAGTGGCTCCATCCATACACCAACTTGCTAAGAAAACATCGGAGTCTTACCCAGGATTTAGGACCCTGGGAACAGCCTGAAAAATCAGTTGCCTCTGATTTGCATATTTCTGTATCACCCAATGAGCTTATAGACGGTTTTGTGTCCTGGATGGATTGGAATACAGTGTGCATTTGAGACTTAATTTCATGTATCTCAGTATGAATTAGTCTATACTGTACCTATCAGATTGGGGGTCCATCTTTTTAAAACATCTATTCCATCACTTTATGGGGGGAGTGACATCTTTATAGCATGGTTATATTTTGGTGTTATGTTTAAGCATTCTTTGACATTTATTTATTATGTAATATACCAGGAGCCTCAAAATACTAGAAGTCCCTTGAAATCTGACATAGCTTCTCAGGAGTCTTTTCCAAACCCTTCTGATTACTTGGAGAAAACTTCTTTCCTATTTAAATCCAGTTGGCAAATGTAGGCCTTATTTCAGAATCCCCGAGGTGTTGCTTGCTTGCTTGTTTTGTGAGACAGAGTCTCTTCTTTACCTCCAGCTAACTGGGATTCACACTGTAACCCAGGCTAACTTCAAATGCTTGGCAGTTCTTCTCCCTCAGTGTCCTGAGTATTGGGATTACAGGTATGGGCTAGCATTCATGGCTTCCTATTCATTGTTAAATGAGGTTTCTTTTGATATTTTTAATTAAGGAGGTAAAAAAATTTGAGTAGTAAATAATTAGAGTTACAAAATATTATCAGCAAATTGTGTCACAATCAGCTGTATCATCATGTACCAGGAATGATTTGTGTGAAACACTGACTTGTAACATATTTAAACTAATTATTAACTCAACCAGATGAACTTGAGTGTTATCATAAATGGCTCTGAGATGTGAGTTTGACCAAGTTCCATAAAATTTATTGCTTGAATATTGCTGGATTTAGTGATTCTAATAACCCATTGCCTTTGCCCCCACACCACTATGATAGATACGGTTAATATGACTATTGGGGGGAAAGTTTGTATGTATGTATGTGTTTTAAATAATAATGATTTATGTATTTGAAATAAATGTTCCTTCCAATAGTCTATGCTTTTGGAAGAGCCCAGGTATTAGTCTCCTAAAATATGGATATCCTTAGGTAGTCAGACTCTTCTGATTTGTTAGAGTTGAGAGCAGTACCGTCCTCAAGACCCTCATTATACAATGTAGAGACTTGAACCTAAAAAAGAAGTTAAAAAGAATTTCACTGCCCAGATATTTAGCAGACTTGAGTTGTAGCATATTCTGAGTGTTGATTATGAAAGCAAGTGCTGAATATGCCTTATGAAAAAAAAAGTCAAGTTGGCCTGCAATCCCAATGCGTGAGCGGTAGGGACAGGAAAATCAAAAGTTCAAAGTCATCTCTAGCTGTGTGATAAGTAGGACAGTGCCTGGCCTAGGAGAGGCTGTCTTAAAGCACAATAAGATGGAACGGCATCAGCAGCCACAGCAAAACCCAAAGAATGACAAGTGAAAATGTTGAGAAGCTTCTCTGACTATCTTGATCCTTTACATTCTGATGAAATGGCTCAGCCGGTGAGAAGCGCTCTTCATGTAAGCCCAATGACCTAGTTCAAAGGAACTCATGGTGGAAGGAGAGAACTAACTCCCGAAAGGTTGTTTATGACCCCCCCACATGAACTCATACCATCATAGACACGCAATAATAATAAATAAATAAAAATACTCCCTGTTGTTAACTTTCGTATTCCTAATGCCCTATGTTTCTTTAGAAGGTTTGTATGTGGTAGGTGTGAGGAGGTGTAGTCTGAGAGTTTGCATGGTAGGCCTGAGGCACTTGAGCAAAAAACTCCATTTTGGAGGTAGTATTGTTCCCTAGGTCAGTGAAAATCTAACTCTTCTCCCCCTTTCATTTGACTGATAAAATTTGATCCTTTTTCCTGACTTTGGTACAGAACCATGGTTAGAGAATAGTTCACAACTCTTCCCTGGTAACTGTATAGTGATAGGCTAAGGAACTGATCAAATGCTTCTGGGTATACCCATCTTGCTTGGTTCCTTGGACCTCTTTCCTGGGAAAATCAGAAGACTCATTTAGGGGAGAGCAGCGTCATCTTTTCTTTTGCATGTAGGAATTTGACCTTGCTATCATGGGATGCTTTCACCTGTGACTACAGACTTGAGGTCCACAGATTAAAGACTTACCATGGTCTCGTTGATTTGTGAAAGTGGAAGGAAGTGTGTGGGACTGCATCCATCATGACGAACAGTATACGCTCTGTTTGTAGGTCTGTAATGCAACCACTGAAGTAACAGGATAGGGACATAGCAGTATAGCTAATGTAGTCATTGTACAAATTCAGTTTAACGCAACCCATTTGAAATGGGAGTTAGTGCTTATAGCTCCAGGAACCATTCTCCACCCCAGGTCTTTATCACCGTAGTTTATTGGGGCTTTAAATCTGTTTCACAATTTAGTTACAGAACTTTGGCATGTTAGAGCTAAGGATGGAAGTTCTGTTCTTTCTTTAAATTCCTTGCATCTACACTATACATGCAGTTAGGCAATATACAGTGTTTTGAACATTAACACAGTTCATGGATTAATCTTCAATCCCATGGAAGCCTCAGATAGAAGCCTAATATCTGTTAAATGAGCTTATTTTTTTCTCCATTTATCTAGATATGAGGTATTTGTCTAGATAAGCATATGTCTTCAGTTAACTGCAAGAATGTGTAAACATTGCAGTGATTCTTTCGGTGAAACACTATATTGAGTTTATCTTTGTGTCAACAGTAAGTACCTAGGAGTGATGGAAGAGACGTACTTAAATCTCACTCTACAGGGCCAGATACATTTTCCTCAACATCACTTCTGACTTTCTCTTACATGAATACAAACATTTATTTAGTGGCCTAATGGTCATTTAAGGTCTTTATTTATTTATTTAATATATATTCCTGACCAAGAAGGCTGCTGAGATAAAAGGTCAATGGAATTTTTATGTTAAGAAAATAACAAATAAGTAAATAAAAGTTGGGCACTTTATCTAGGCATAGGAATTGCTGAGATAAGGTAATAATCCTGAAATTAATCAGTTTGAAATTGAGCCTTCAGTAAAAGCTGGAATATGACTCAAAGCACGAGCTACAATGTTCTTTAGGTTTTGCTTAAAATAGTGAAAACAGCACTGAGAGTGGTGTCAGAAGCAGTTTGTTGCTATCAGTCGCTCCTATTGTAAATGTAGGTCAGTGAGCAAATGCAGTGGGCATCGGTTTTATTGTGCGGGCAGTGGAGACACTAATCCTTTCCACTCACTGGCCTGGTGGGTACGTTTCTGTTGGGTAGCCACTACGGTGCAGACTATGGCGTGGCTGCTGCCCGTGGACCAGTGTTCTCAAGCTTAGCTTCAGCAGGGAAAGCGACCTACAATGGCCACCTGGGAGATCAGAAAGGATTTTGACTTCTGAGGAAATGAGTTTTGAGCCAAGGTCTAAAATCTGAGAAGGAAATGAGAGGTTGAAGTACAGGGACTGCCTGGTGGGTGGAACAGTTAAGAACATAGGCCCAGAGGTGAGGAGGAGACCGAGGTGGGGGGGAGGGCTGAGTATGTAGTGAGGGAAAGTGAAGGGTTAGGAGGTGGTAGTCTAAAGGCAAATGGGAGGAGATCTGGTAGCCTCTCTTGCACCAAGTAAAAACAATTTTGCTAATTTTATGAAAGCAGAAAGTAAACAAGTTTTATAAAAATAGGGTGATATAGTCTTTTAAGATTCATTTTTAATTTTACTTATTTAAGGTTTTTCCAGTGCTGGGAATAGAATGCAGGACCTTGCACATGATAAAAGAGTAGCTTAGTATTAAGCAAAATCCCCAACCATCTGATGTCATCTTATATAAAACAAGAATGAAAAAGTACTTGAAAGATGTACAGTTCACATTGCTGTTAAATATGGTAGGCCAGATAGAAAGAAGAACAAATATGGCTCCATGTGTTTAGTATTTGTCCTGTTGGTGGGATGATAAATTATTTTATCTTTAAACAGTCTCTCTCTGTAGCCGTGGCTACACTTGACCTGACGCTGTTTTCCTGCCTTCCCAGAGCTAAGGTTATTGGCCTTTGCCACCATGCTTGGCTTAATGGCAGAATTCTTAAAGTGACCGATTGTAATTGGTGCTGGAACTAATGACTCAAAACACTTGATACTTAAAGAAATTAGGAGGAGCTAGTGTGTACAGAACTGAGATGTCAACAGATCTTTCTTGCTAATATAACCTAAACAGATGTGTAAAAGTGATTTTTAAAGCCTGTATCTCCTGAAGAATCATGGGAAATAACAATAAATGGAATCTCTGTGGCTGATTACAAGAGTAGATTGATTGTTTACCTGTATAGAATTAGAAATTTATATTCCATGGCTACTATGAATAGATAATGTTAGTGAAACAAGTCTCCAAGAGAAGATATTGCTAATTTAATGCAGATAAAGCCTTGGGCTTGATAAACTCTTATTAGATCTGATGGAAAACATCTTTTTACAAAACGGTACCTCTAAAGATATTAAAACATTTTACTTGAAAGAAGAAAGTATGTTCTGAATTTTATGGTTTGAGTGATTTGTTGATACATTTAAAATTGAGAAGTAGAAGCTCTAGTGCAGTTCTTACGGTGGGTCCAGTGGCCATGGGAAGACAACTTTAGCGTTTAGTACTCACAGTGACGAGTGTGTGCATGCTTGTGATTTCCAGCTCCAGTGCTTTGCTCTTGTGTTGATCCAGTGCACTGACTTTCCATCAAGAAACCCATTAACAGGTAACTATGCTCTATGGTGCTGTTAACATTAGTAAAGTTGTTAGTTATCTCCCAGAGTTGAACTTTGATAAAACTCATCTGGAAATTGATTTTATTTTATTTTAAATGTAGATTGGGGCAGTAATATAAGTGAGTAAAGTCAGAGGTTAGTAAAGGTGGGAAGAGAGAGAACTAGGGAGATGAGTCAGCATGTAAAATGCCATACAAGTGTGAGGACTTGAATTTGCACATCTAGAACCCACACAGAGCATCTGTGACCCAAGTGTACCTCCAGCAAGAAGGGAAGGAGAGACAGGAGAATCTCTGAAACCTCTCCAGCTCACTAGCCTGACACAGACAAGGGGAGCAAGAAGAGACTTTGCCTTAAACAAGGAGCAAAGGTGAGGACTAACATCAAAACTGTCCTCTTACCTCCATACATGCGCCATGACATATTTGCACGTGAAGTCATACACAGAAACCTAAATAACTACATACATATATGTACTATACACATTGTATGTACTCACATTTTTTTTAAAAAAGGTAGAAATGGGCAAATGTGGGGCACAATATACATTTGACTGCACAGGTCAGGACAAACAACACTGCTTGCCTTCTGTTATGGATGTTGCTCAGTCACTCCTGGTGGCACATTCTCATCCGATGACCTGAGGTGGCTGGGCGACGCTTGACCAGAGTCTGGTTAACATGTACATGGGGGCCGTGCATGCATTTCTGCTAAGGCTCATGGGTATCAGTGCTGCTGCTATTGGCTCCGACTTACAGACTTTCTTTTGTTTTCAAAGCAATTATGTTAGGTATATGGTTAGTGGCTCTTAGGAGCCTTTCTCATCTTTTCTTGATTTTCCCAGAATTATCAGCCATTTTCTTTTTTCAGTTCTCATCACGTTGCATAATCAGCTGCATTATGCTATGAAGAGAGCAGTATTTCACTGAGGGTTGTTGAAATGTTTCCTTCATTTCACAAAAAGGGGAGCTTTACATGCTGCACATGATTCTCAGGGCTGATTTTTGAATGGTGTGGATTATATGTCGAAGAGGCTGCCATGGCTGCGGGGAAGCTTTTCAACTGAATAAAGCTGATTTGATGATATCATGGAATCAAAACAAATAACTTCACTTTTTGCTTTTGCATCTGCATCACGGTGTCGACTAGCTCCTTCTTTAAGTGGGGATTTTCCCTATGGACTTTCTGTAAAAATATCAAATTTACTGAAGGATCATTTGCATGGAGTATTATTGCATAATGTGATGAATGTTGACAAGTGCCAATAGTGGTGTAACCACCACCATGATAAAGATAGAGAACAGTAGCTCAGAAATTTCCCCAGTGTTGCTCTGCAACCAGCCTCTTGCCTTTGGGGCATCTGTTAACCTGTTTTCTGGTCTATTTTGCCTTTCAAAGGATACTTGTATGATATGATGCACATTTTTTTTTAACCCATATCCTTAGGCTAGGAACTCCCTCTCCAGTTCAGGTCATAGAAATCAGAATTTCTCTTTTCTAAGACACTCTTTGCATTTTTTTGGAGCTGGAAGTAAGGAAACTCTTCAATTCAGTCTGATAGTAAGGCTCCTGTTGCAAAGTGGGTCTGTCCCATACGTGGAAGGAGTAAGTGTTGCAGAGAATCCAGGTGAATCTGAACAGAAGGCCTTCTAGGTTTCCCCTTTTGCCTGTCAGCGTTTGATTATACCCCTTTGGTCCAACCATGTATCTACATGGTTGTCCAGGCTTCAGTCAAGATGATGCAATAAAATGTGCATAAAAACCAACAGAACAGAGCTCATAGAACTACTACCAGATAGCAGACTATATGTGGTTTCCTAGAGGGTGCTGCTCTCACAGAGAACATACACTTTATGAGGCTTCTTCATAGCTCTACATCTCTCCATTGACATCCTTGTATTAAACTGGTAAACTCAGGTCCTTAAATTCTGAGAGCTGCTGTAGCAGATTAATAGGTACTGAAGAGGGAGTTGTGGGAACCCAGTTTGCCAGTCAAACTAGGTCTTGCAACTGGCACCTGAAGTTGGGGCAGGACAGTCTTGGGCGCTAAAACCTGATTCTCTTGGATCTTACACTACCTCCAGGTCAATAGTACTAGACTATAGCTTACCCAAGAGGCCCCAGTTGGTGTCTGCTGCAGTGAGAGAGAGCCACACACATGTTGAGCCTCAGAGGTCTGTGTGATAAATGTGAGAGCGGAGGAGGAATGGTCTGTTTTTAATTTATTTATTATACAAAATAATAGCTTCATTATGTTTTCTTAATGAACAGTTTAATGAACTGACCCGCCTTCCATCTTTTCCCCACCCACTGTTCTCTGTTGTACATTTCCACCCCCAGTTCCCTTTCTGATTTTATGTCACATGTGTTCTATTACCCTCTCCCACTCGCTTAATACCTGATTTCCCCGTTTCAAGGTCCACATTGTACTAGCTAGTCATCAGAGAGGAGGGAGCCTTACTTGAGAAAGTAAGATAAGGCTGTAGGCAGGCCTGTTTATTAATTAGTGAGTGATATGAGAGAGAAGGCTCAGTACATTGTGGGTGGGGCCACCCCTTGGGCTGGTTGCTGGTCCTGGTTTCTATGAGAAAGCAGGCTGAACAAGCCATGGGGAGCAAGTCAATAAGCAGCACTCCTCCATGGCCTCTGCATCAGCTCCTGCCTCCAGATTCCTGCCCTTATGGAACTGTGAGTGAAGCAAACACTTTCCTTCTCAACTTGCTTTTGGTCATGGTGTTTCATCACATCAAGAGCAACCCTAACTAAGACACCTTTCTAGTTTCATGACCTCTACCTACACTTATATCCACATATACATACTTGTAAAATTAAGAACTAGGTTCTGGATCTGAGAGTGAAGATTTGTATTTGTTTTTCCAGTCTGTGCTATTTCACTTAATAATTTCCAGATCCACTTTCCATTAAATTTTATAATTTCATTTTTCTTTATGGCTAAATAAAATACACACACACACACACACACACACACACACACACACACACATACACTTCATTGTCCATTCATCTGTTGGTAGATATACAAGCTGACTCTATTTCCATGCTTTTGTGAATATAATATCAACAAACAAAGACATACAAGTATACAAATATCTCTGTAGTAAGACTTAGAATGCTTTGGATATATGCCCAGACTTAATGCAATCCTTATTAAAATTGCAATAATATTCTTTACAGAACTATAAAAGCCAATACTTTAATTCACAAAAGACCATGACCACCCAAAGCAATTCTAAGCAGAAAGAACACTGCTGAAAGTATCATAGTACTTTACCTCAAATTATATTACAGAGCCATAGTGACAAAGACACCATGATACAGACACAATAATAGACATGTAGATCAGTGAAACACAACAGAGAGTCTAGAAATAAACCCATACAAAATTATAGCCACATAATAGTGTCTCAAAAGCATGGACTGAGGGGAAAAAATCCAACTAAAAAATTGGTTTAGCAAGACTGGATATCCAGCTGCAGAAGAATCAAATTAGATCCACACCTCTCATTTGAACAAAAATCAATTCAAAATGGACTAGTGACCTTAACTTAAAACCTAATATTTTGAAATTACTAAAGGAAAACTTAGGGCTTGCTGTTTTATTCAGCCATGTCAGTAGGATAGTGTGCAGTCCTATACAAGTTTGGCTTCTTTTGCATCTCAGATCCATTCCTTATGAGCCATAGATAGTGGCTCCTCTTCAATGACTAGTAGTCTTCATTGTATGGAGGAACCAATTTGCTTTTCAAATTGAGTGATATACAGATTTTGGATGATTATGGCTGAAATTGCTATAAACATTCATGTAGAATGTTTTGAATGACTGAGAGGTCTTAAATTTTGGAGGGGGGGTACTTAGAAGTAATATTTCTAGGATTTATGCAGCGAGTGAAGATTTAGTTTCCTGAAAGCTGCCCTGAAGTTTTCAAGATGTTCTCGGTGGCAGTAGTAGTGGCCGTGGAAATTGGAGCTTCTCAGCTATGGTGACACCAACTCACATCCGCTCCCACCCCTGCACCTGCACTGCTGCTCTGCTCTGGTCCTAGCCTTGCCTAGGGGGCACCCCTGTGCAGGTACCAATTCTACCTGTTCTCAGGAAGGACCCAAATAAGGACAAACAAGGCACCTCTGAACAGCTGTGAACAGAAAGGGGCCTCTCCTAATAGATTTGTTAAATAGAGTTGCCAATAGGGCGCAAGGTCTTCAGGTGTCCTGCTGAGCCTCAGCTTTCAGTCTGTCATGTTTTAAATGCTCACAGCTATTGCACCCTCAGTCATCCCCTTATGTTGTAGCTGGCCTTTGAGAAAGCTCAGTGGGCAAAGGCATTTGCCATGCAAGCCTACCAACCCGAGTTCCAGCCCCAGAACTTACATAAAGCTGGAAGGAGAGTTCAACTTGTGAGAGTATATTCTCTCCATCCACCATGTGAGTACAGGGAGTTGAACCCATGTTGTCCAGCTTTACAGGAAGTGCATTAGCCTGCTGCACCATTGCACTGGCTAACTAGGAAACACTTTGCAAGAAATCTGTTCTTAATTCAGACTGTTCAAGGTCAGACACTTGACAACAGTGTTTATTTGTCTTAAAGTCCACATATAATACTAATGGATAGCCAGAGTTGAGAGTCACCAGTTCTAACAGGCCAGCTTCCTGTTCCATGGGAAAATTCTAGCAATATATTCACCAGTCAAACTACGTACGATTTCTGTTTGTTTTCATGTGTATGTGTTTCCACTTTCAAGGGTGATCATTAATAAAAGTATGGATTCAGTATAGACTGTGTGCTGTTCTCTCCTGGCTTCTCTCTGTCTTCAGTCTCTGTCTCTGTCTTTGACTCTGTCTCTCTCTTTCTCTCTCTCTTGCTCTTGCTCTGTCTGTCTGTCTGTCTGTGTCTTTGTGTATGCATGTATGCAAGTCTAAGGGCATGTGACTTGCAGGCCAGAAGAGGATGTCCAGTTCCCTGGAGGAGGAGTTACAGGTAGCTGTGAATCACTTGGTGTATGTGCTGGGAACCAGACTCAGGTCCTTTGTAAGAGCAGTAAGTTCCCTTAACCACCAATGCATCTCTAGACTCCTAAAAGTAGCCTTAAATTTTTAAAAAAATCTGACTAAATATAGTATTATTAAATGTTCTTTTTGGAAGAGTGTAGTTCAGAGATTATTCCATATTAAGATCACAATTATTCATTTTACAGAAGACCTTACTGCAGAAAATGAATGAGAGGTCATTTCCAGGTCATTCTTAAATAACTGTTACAAACATATTGGGAATTGAACTTTGAACTCATTTCTCTTCTGTGCACAAGTGTGAAAATTTATTTAAGCTGTCTTCAGTGAAATATTCCTATTTGGTAGTGAAGACATAAATTTCAGACTTGGAGCTGACACAGTGGGGTTGATGGAATCCCGTCAAAGGTCTCGCCACACTGGCAGGGCTTCTGCATGGTTCCCTCAGTCCGTGATGTCTTGGGGTATGTGCTTGGCATACAGTAACACTCAATAAATAAATGAATGTCTAGACAGCTATAATAGTGTGGAATATAGAAAGTGAAACACAGAATTCCAAACAAATGCAAATTTCTATCATTTACTTCTAGGAAATTAAAATATAGAGTGCTGGAGAACCAAGTTTAAAAGTATTTTTATGCGGACTAATCAGTCTACTCCACTAAAAATACTCATTTTTAAGCCATTTTGCCAGAAATATTAGCCAAAGGAGGTTATGGTGTCATTGACTCTATCCTGGCTCAACAGTGCTAGAGCTGACATGTGTTATGTTCTGGGCTCCAAACTTTCTGCAGAGACATCCCAGATGTTGGCTTCTCTGGAGAAAGCAACCTGGAAACGCTTGTTACACAAGGCAAAATGGAGAAACTTAGAAGTTCATCGAGGAACAGGAAAGATCCAGTGAGCTATGCTCCCTGGCTGGCCGAAGAGAGACAGTGCTATGTGGTTCTCACCACAGGTTTGAGCCAGTGGGTGAAGACTGGGCTCCTATGTGTAGTATGGAAAATGAGACTAGATACCTGCTGTGCTGCTTAGTTTTTGTCAATTTGGCACAAGCTAGAGTCAGCTGGGAAGAAGGAACCTCAATTGAAGAATCATCTCCATCAGATTGGCCTGTGGGCATGTCTCTAGAGCATTTTCTTAATGACTGATGCGGGAGGGCTCAGCCCACTGTGGGTGGTGTCATCCCTGTGCAGGTGGTCCTGGGTCATAGAAATAGTAGCTAAGCAAGCAATGGAAAGCAAGCCCGTAAGCAACGTTCTTCCATGCTCTCTGCTTTGGTTCCTGACTCCAGGTTCCTGCCTTGAGTTCCTGCCCTGACTTCCCTCAGTGATGTAAGATAAAATAAAACCTTTCCTTCCTAAGTTTTTTGATAATGGTGTTTATCACAGCAATATATAGCAAACCAGACCACTAAGTAAGGACCTTTCTAGCTCCAAGGTTCTGTGCTTTGCTTTGGGGTAAATCACATGGTTTTTATTTTTATTTATTTGTGTGTGTGTGTGTGTGTGTGTGTGTGTGTGTGTGTGTGTGTAGTAGAACAAACTGTACACTGCTCATTTGAACTTGGGAAAAAATGGTGCTTCTTGTACTTGTTTTGACTTCCTTGGTGAGAATTTTTATATGTTTGTTTTTCGTTGTTTTTGTTTTTTTCATGTACAGGATTTGTAAGATTGATGTTTATAATTGTTAGCCTGTTTTCAAGATGGACTTTGAAAACTTGGGTTCTTTCTATGGGCAGCTTGGGGACAAAATAATGAAACCTCATGCTGGTGAGGGTAAATGGAGCTGGGATAGGATGAGTGTGTCTACAGAGATATGTGCAGCTCTCCAAAACCCTGTGGCTAACTGTGAGATGCGGTCAGCGTGTCAGGACTCGGCACGGAGCTCTGCAGACTGCTTGCCCAGCATGCACGGAACTCTGGGTTTGATCTCCAACACCTCATAAACTGGGTGTGGTGGTACCCAGTGTAACCCCAACTCTTGGAAGGTGGAGATAGGAAGTTCAGGGTCATCCTTTGGGTATAGAGAGAGTTTGTGGTCACTCTGGATTAGAGATCCTGTATTAAAAAAAATCAAAGTGCTATGACTAGCAAATACTTAGATTTTTTTTTTTTTGACTCAGGTTGGCTTAGTATTCAAATCTTTATATAGATACTCTCTACTTGGGACGTGTTACTTAATCTCTCCTTGTCTTAAGCTCAGTTTCCTTGTCCATAACATTAAAAAAGTTCTCTTCCTTTGCTGGGCTCTGGAGAAGGTAGATACAGAGCAGGAAAACCTGCAGTAAGTTACTAACCATCCCAACAACTTTTATTGTATGTTGGTTTTGCATTGTTCACAGGAGCTGGGTTGCAGCTTATTTGGTAGGGTATTTACTTTCCATCAGAAAGCCTTGGGTTTGATCCCCAGCACCACAAAAACTGGGCTCATATCCCAGCAGGCAGGAAGATCAGATGTTCAGGGTCATCCTCAAGCTACATAGAGAGTTTGAAGCCAGCTTGGAGTAAGGAAAACAAAAAGCCATTTACTAGTTTTGTTACTCTGAGAAAGGTCCTTTACTTTGAGATTCTGTTTATTTGGAGATTAAATGAGACCATGGCTAGAGTCCAGAGCAGAACACCTGGCCCTCATTAAGCTCATAACTGTATTGTCACAGCTATATGGGAATTGATAAAGGAATACCTAGAGAGTCTTGAAAGCTATGAAGAACAAAAAGGATCACATATAGGTAATTGCTTTAGATACTTTGCTGCATATGGGCTTCTAAGAGGCTCCACCACCCCAACTTTACATTAGCTTTCTGTCACTACCGTGACAAACTGCCACAATTCAGTGGGTGTGGACACAATACCATTACTATCATCTTGCAGGACAGCAGTTCTAATCTCAACAGAAGTGTCAGGGATCGTGCATTCCTTCTAGAGGTTTCAGATGAGACTTCCCTGCCCTGCCTTTCTAGTTTTTAAGGGTCCCTTCAGCTCTGGGCTGGAGTCCTCTCTACCATCTAGCAAGGTCAGCTTTTCAGACTTCTTATCATTTAGCATTCTTTTTTCCCCATGACTTTAATTTTTTTGGTCACATTTCTTCTCTAACTACTTTGCCGCCCATTCCCCTCTTTCGTACTGTTTTGAGACAGGTTCTTACACAGCCTCAAGCTAGCTTCAAATTTCTGTAGCTCAAGATGCAATTTAAACTTTGGATCTCCTGCCTCCACCTCCCAAGTACTGGGATTACAGGGGTGGCCTGGCTTCTTTTCCTTTCTTAGGACTCTTGTGATAGTGGTAAGCCTCCAGAGATCCCAGAAAAATCTCCCCATCTCAAGATTTATAGCTTAATTACATATATTAAGTACATACATAGTATATTATCCTAATAGGCATCATTCCCCAGGTTCCAAGGATTTAGACGTGGATATCCTGGATATCTGTTATTTGGCCTATCATATACTTGCTTATCTTAGGGGGGATTATTTATCTGAAATCATCGGGAGTACACATCTTCCCTTGAGCACCCTGACTTTAAAAATATATATATTACTGTAATGATTTAGCTATGAATTTATTTGCTCCAGTGTCATTCTCTGAAGATCTCAGCCTCAACCTGAATAAGCCGAGAATCAAATCACAAGAGAAATTTGAACAGTGGACTTGAAATAAAAGTCAAAGAAAGGTATTTGTGTGTGGCTTCCGAGAGTGTTGGCATCTGTGAACTGAGTGCCAGGATGCCATGTTTAAGTTAGACTATATCTGGAGCATTGCAGCCCTTTGAAGATACCTTCTTGTCAACACAGAGACACTAGCATAAGCTTCCTGGGGACAGCAATAGGATGGGCGTGTGCCAGCTATCTTATCTCCATGGATTACAAAAAGTTCTCCCAGGGTCTAGGAGTCATGCAACACTTTCTTTGTGTATCTTCTCAAACTGTTCTCAAAACACCCCTACTCTATACAACTCTTTTTCTTGTTGCTGTTGGTTTTATGTTTGTTTGTTTTCTGGACAGAGTCTCACTATGTAGCTCTGGCTGTCCTTGAACTCACTCAAACTCACAGAGATCCACATACCTCTGCCTCTTCAGTGCTGGGATTAAAAGCATGCACCACTGTGCTTGGTTTCTATGCAAGTTTCTTTATTAGTTAACTTTTCTCTTTGCTGACTGAAAGGACACTAAAGAGGGTGGGGCTTATTTTGACTCATAGTTTGCTAGATTACAGTTTGTCCTGGTAGTGAAGGCCTGATGGCTGGCATTAGTTGCTTGGAGGAAGTGGGGGTTTGCTGCAGGACATTCTCTTGATACATCATTGAACATTGTTCTTTTGGAAGTGGGCTAGGTTGTATCCTTCAAAGCCTGATTCCAGTACCCACTTTTGCTAGCCATAACTGCCTCAAAGCAGTGCCACATGATAGAGACCAAGTGTCTGAGCATATGAGCCTGTGGAGGAATTTCACATGCACTCAAGATAACGACTGTGATCTCAAGTGGGTGTAGTGTTTGGTTCATCTGCCAAAACATCATTTTCCACATCTTTTTGAGTAGTTAAGGGAGTACATGTCCGGAGGCAGCCTCAGCTTCCCCTCTTGACAGCATGGCTCTAGGTATGCTCTTGATCTGGAGGACTGATAACCACTGCTGTGTTCTGTTGTAATATGAGGACTCACTGAATCTTTGTGTGCCTGCGCCCTCAGCTAGTTCAGCAGCTTTGCTGGAAGTATTACTTTGGCTTAGTGACGTAAAGAAGTCACTAACTAAGAGGCTAAGAAACAGTTAAGAGATATTAAGGCGGACTTTGGTGATTATAGTTTTAATGGTAAGTCCTTTATCTTAGATCTTTACACTTGATATTACATTATGAAAATGATCTATTAAAGGATAACCTTCCCTACGGTAGAGATGTGACGACTGTTGCTAGGAGTTCTTTCTAAGGTCAGGAAGCCATTAGTTCATTTATTTATCTGATAAATGTATTAGCTGTGTAGTATACTAACAGAAGCTCCAAACAACCTAATATTGAGTAAATATTCTGGTAAGGGAAGAGAAACAATAAATGGAACAAATGAAGAGAATGCATGATATTTTATGGCAACAAATGTTAAAGAAAAAATAAATCAGAGTATGAGATAGGTGGAAGGGCATGGGACTTTGGGAGCCAGGGAAAGCCTACCAAAGAATAAAGATCTGAGAGCAGTGAGCAAGTCAAGAGATTTTTGGAAGGTTCCAGGAAAAAAGAAGGTGCAAAGACCCTGAGTTTGGGTGTGTTCTTAGTGATTGAGTAAATAAAACATGATCTTTTCTTCTTCTCTCTTGAGAGTTACAGAAGGTAAAGAAAATAAGGAATTACAGTTATTTGAGCATTCTCCTGTTTGGAGAAGTGCTATGTAAGCATCCTACTTAAGACTTTAATGAAGAGCAAACAGTACACCCAGACATTGCCTTGGTTACTTTCTTTCTCTCTCTCTTTTTCTTCCTTTCAAGATTTATTTATCTTTATTTTATATGTATGAGTGTTTTCCCTGAGTGTATGTCTGTGCACCATTTGTGTGCCCAGTGCCCATGGAGGCCAGAAGAGAGTGCCAAATCCCCTGGAACTGGAGTTGCAGACAGTTGTTAGCTGCTACTGGATGCTAGAAATCAAACCTGAGTCCTCTGGAAGAGCAGTCTGTGCTCTTAGCCACCGAGCCATCTCTGTAGCCCCTCTGTTACTTGCTGAAAAGAACTGGAAATAAGTATGAGTGGAAGTCTAAGACTTTGGGTTGTGGAGAAGGGCTAGTCAGTAGGTAGTCTTTCTTTCTTGCCCCTGAGCAGATAGAGGTGTGAGCTAGAAGATGGATCACAGCCTCAAGTGTCTGGCAACTTCTAGTTTCCACCTTGTTCAGAAGATTTCAAAGAGAGAGACAGAATTAAAAGACAGCACTGTACAGTCTTACTAAGATCACTCATTGAAGCATAACTTACACGTTCCCAGTGCAGCCATTTCTGTGTAAGGTTTGATGAGTGTTGACTAAGTGTATCCCAGTGATGTCCTGACAAATTATAGAAGGATATACTCTTCATGGAGAAGAGAGAATCCTTTGTCATGTTTTTGATACAAAAATTTCTGTTGTTGGTAATGTCAAGTGACCAGCATGATGACCCTGAACATGGTGTTAGGAAAAGATCTGGTTGGATTAGTTGTTGGTCAGTACAAAGTTCTTAGGAGCAGATTTTGATTAAATTACCATCAGATCAAGGCAGGAACATATCTCCAGATCACTCCAGGTCAGCTTCTTCTGCCAGGCCGTCCTGATCCACTCTCTAGATTTCCTAGATTAGGCTTACGGTGTATTCCTGTCATCAGTGCTGTATTTTAAAATTTATTGTTCTAGTTAGTTTTTCTCAACTTGACACAAGCTAGAGTCTGAGAAGAGGAACCCTCACTTGAGAAAAATACTATAATCAGGTTGGCCTGTAGGCAATCCTGTGGGGTATTTTTTTAAGGATGGATGTAGACGAGTCCACCCCACTGTGGGCAGGGCCAACATGGGCAGATGGTCCTGGGTTCTATAATAAAGCAGCCTGAGCAAGCCAGGAGGAACAATCTAGTAAGCAATACTTCTCCATGGCTTCTGTTTCAGTTCCTGACTCCAGGTTACTGCCCCAAGTTCCTGCCTTGGCGTCTCCTCATGAAGGACTATGAGCCAAATAACCACCCCCTTACCAAAGCTGCTTTTGGTCTTAGTATTTATTACAGCAGTAGAAACCCTAACTAAGTCATTCATGTTTTCTCTATGTTGGTAATATCAGTAGTTCGTCTTTTTTTTTTTTTTTTTTTCCCTCAGTTGCTGTATCTCTTGTCTATCTTTTTTAGCAGGGTTTCATGTAGCCCAGGCTGGTTTTGAGTTCACTATGTAGTTAAGGATGGCCTTGATTTCTGAATACTCTGCCTCCACCTTCAGAGTGGTAAGATTACAGATACAGTGCCATGCCTAGCCCGAGTAGCTTTCAGCGAAATGGATATGTCATAACTTATTTAGCGATTTGTTGATGAGCAGTTAGACCATTTCTACTTTGTGGCTGTCATTAAGAATGGGCTGGGAACATCTGTATGCAGATTATGTTTGGAAATATATATCCTTTTATATTTATATAAAATATATAAATTTCTTATAATTCATAAGAAATTGTCAAAAATTTTCCCAGAAATACTGAACTCTTTCCCATGCTTGCTGGCAATGTATTATTCTGATGCTGAATGATTTTTATTAGAACTCAGAATTTTCATTTGTCCATTCTGGTATTGTGCAGTTATTATGATTTTCATTTTCATTTGAGCATCTTTTCGTGTATGTATTTAGAATGTGTGTGTTGCCTTCTGTGCAATGTCTTCTTCAGTGTTTGCCCCTTTTTGGAGTTTAATCTGTGGGATGGAGGTATGATAAATTGCTTTTCGAAAAGGAAATGCAGAATTTGGAGAAGTCTGTTAACTGGGGAGGCAGGGGGAAGAACCAGGCAGACAGGTAGCCCAAGAGAAATGATAGGTTTATCAAGCACTGGTTCTTCTCACTGGGTGACTGCCTGTCCTGTTTTGCCTGGGACCATCCTGTTTCCCATGTGCAGGCCTTGTCTGGCCTACATGCCTGGGCAGGTTTCTGCAAGGTGAGGGTTCCTAATGCAGAGCCCAGTAGAGGGACAGTACAAACCATCTGTAAGGACTATGAGGATAAACTTTCACTGTAAGCATGGGTGGACTTACTGGCGGCTAGTGATCTATGGAAAGCTACATAGCTCTTTACCAGGGGCAAAGTCAATGTATGAGTGGAGACCAACACACCCCACTCTGCCCTATCTCACCTGTGATGGGAGTTGTCAGGGACATGGGGAAGATCATTGCGTGATGTTAGGAAAAGCTTTAGCACATACCTTTAGTGACTGGACTCATTTATTTTGCTTAATTCATGCTATTCTGACCAAATGCTCTTGTGCCTGGAAAAACCAAGTTACTGAGATCTATAGTCAGTCATTCGCACCTGCTATAAAACAGTTTGGAAAATCCTTTCTCCATGATGTGCTTTATTGTAGAGAGTGTAGTGATAAGAAAATTCTGGGCACTGCAATGAGAGGCTACTACTAAAGATGACACTTTCAAAGGCTTGAGAGAATTAGGAACAAAAGATGAAATTCGTCTTCATGGAGTTGGTTGCTAGGCATAAAAAAAAAAAATCAATTGTGCAGAATATACTCTTACATGGTCCAAGGACATAAATCTTTTTCCTTTATACAATGTTAAGGAAGATTGGGCCTTGATGTGTCTGCTCTTGATTTCACACTTCATACATTCCATTTGTTCCTGATTTATTTATACAATGCCCCTGTATCGATTATATACTGTCCCCTGTTTGGTTCCTATTGCTCTTATATGACACAAACATAGCCATCTTTTGTCTTACATGTTCCCCAGAGGATCTAGATGGAGACATGCTTATAGATAATATTACTGTTTGGTTTTCTGGTCTTTTTAAAAAAAATAACTCTTGACATGTTATAGCATTTTTGCCTTAGTGTTTATTAAATGCCCTCAGCAGGCTCAGTCCAATCGAAATAATATAAAAGACATAATTCTTGCCAATAAGGGCTATCCATATTAATAAATGAGACATAAATATGCTTATATATGCATGTATTTTTTCTTGGAAGGCAATGGATTGTTTTGTTTGAATGAGACAAAGTAATTGGATCAATGTACACAGTTCCTTCTGCTGTTATTTTGCAAACAACAGCATCTCAACCCACAGTTGTCACAGTGACATAACCTTGGCAGGATTGGTGCCTCAGTTGGGGCCAAATGAAGCCATTTTTTG
Source organism: Cricetomys ansorgei (assembly GCA_026225945.1). Classification (NCBI taxonomy): domain Eukaryota; kingdom Metazoa; phylum Chordata; class Mammalia; order Rodentia; family Nesomyidae; genus Cricetomys; species Cricetomys ansorgei. The sequence goes on along the minus strand of JAMJFZ010002601.1, from coordinate 3,955,051 downwards.
TTGAAACCAGCTTCAGTTGTATAGACCTACTAGAGACTGTGAACCATATGGAGCTCCATTGTATATGATTTTAGCAGCTCAGGATTATGATCTGTAGATCACCAGCAAGCTCTCTGTGATCCTATTTGTGCTGAGCTGGGAGCAGACCTGTCATAGCCTCTGTGGAGCATTCAGGCAGGTGAGGATGCCAGTCTTGGACTGGTACTCGTGCCAATAAGGGTTTAACTCCAGGTACATCTTATGATTCCAAATGATATAATGAGACTGTGATGTCATTTATGGAATAGCATAAGGGATGAGAGAGAGGAGTTGAAGGTGAGTGAAAGAGGCATTGAGAGTGTTGTTGGTAGAGGTTCTGGGAAGCATAGCAGAGTCATGGAGCTGAAGGTAGACGGCCAACATGGCTGGGATCCAGGGAAAGGGAAAAAATTGATAGAGTACAGAGGGAAGCCGGGGCCAGATCCTTTAGGCCCTAGTTCTATTCATTCAGTGAGTTAGCTAAAGCATAACAAACAGTTCCTGTGTAAGTGTGTTTACTGTGATCTTCCTATTCTAGTTGACTATTAGAAATAATATCACGAAAGAGTTTTAAAGTTTGGTGAATATTATTTAAGAACAAAAGAAGGCACAAAAGGATTTTAGGCAGAGGTATGGATGGCTAATCTTGCAGCCAGGTTGCAATTGTGTCATTCCAGCTAACACAGGAAGAACTTTTTGAGAGATGAGAACTGTACAGTTGCCATGAGACGGTAAGAAGCAACTTGTCCTCCACAGGATGGCAGAATGGACACAGTGGTTTATCCAGGTGCTTGTGGTTCATTTTTGCCAATGGCCCATTGCTCTGGTGTTATGCAATGAGTATCTCTGATTTGATTGTGTAAAGGTATAGCTAGTTTTAAAGAAGTTCTGGTGTGTCCAGTTTGGAGGTATCAGGGGAACATCCATAGAGAATGGAATCTATAGTCAGCTTATTTGGAAAGTATTTATATTAATAGAGTAGAAATAACAAGAAGGGACAAGTTTTCAATATTGCACTTGGTTTTCCAAAGTCATACCCGGGGCCACAACCAGAAAACTAAGGATTAAGAAGCTACTATATGTTTCACCACAGGTACAATTCTTATACAATCTGCAGTTTCTTACCAGATTACCAAAACAACTATGGCAAAACACCATCACACATCATGCCCACCAAAGAATGCCCAGGCACCTAGGAAGCAGAGACCAAGACCTCTGCCACAGTCCTGAGCATGTCCTTCAAGAACGGGCCTGGTGATACCTGATTATATTCATGTCTGGCTGGTACAACCTGCACTATGTCCCGGTTGCTTGCTGCTTAAGTAGAGTTTAGCATCTTAGCTGTGAGTTATGGAGATACCCTCCAGAAGGGTACTTCACAGCATCATTTGAGACTATTCACTGAGACCGTGACAGAAGTTTAGTAGATTTACCCTGATGTGAGTGGATATTCATCAAGCACATCACACTTAATCCCAGCAGTATGCGTTTGGGTATTTCCAGAGTCCTGGGGTCCTCCTTTAGTCAATTAAAGCTAATAATATTTAGCTTCCAGAACTCTTGGGAATTAAGCTAAATCTGATAATATAAAGAAGAGGAACATGATGCCTGATACAAGTTTAACTTTTAGTAAATGAGGCTTCAACAACAGCAACAAAAGCTACAGTGCAGCACTGCACAGCTTAGTAGTAGAATTGGAACCCCCAAGGGAAGGACAGCATAGCTTACTGCTGCATACTTTGGTGGCCTGGTTAGATGTAGCCTTTGTATAGCCACATGGAACTTAAGGAGTATATATAGCCTGAAAAAAATTGCTGGCATTTGTGCATATGCTATTTCAGTTCTTTAAAAATTATATTTTTATTCTCTGAGAATTTCATACATGAATATAATATACATTGAACATATTCACCACCACATCCTCCCTCAAACTCCTCGCAGATCCACCCCGACTCCCTTTACTCCTCCCCAATTTTGTGTCTTGGTTTTTGTTGTTTTTTGAATAATCAACCATGGGTCAAAATTGTGTTGTCCATATTTTCATATGCGTTGGGCCATCTACTGGAGGTTGGCAACTCTCTTAAGGAAATTGACTCTTTCCCCCAGAAGCCTTCAACTACCAATACCTCCTCAATAAGAGGCTCTTGCGTGCCTTTCCCCTTCATGCTGGAATGTGGATTGGCTTGATCCTGGACAGGTCTTGTGTAGGCAACAACAGCCACTGTGAGCTTACTAGTAAAGCAGTTCTGCCGTGCCGAAAAGATAGTGTTTTGCTCTGGTCCTGTCTGACCTCTGGCTCTTGGAATTTTCCCACCACCTCTTCTTTGATGGTCCCTGAGCGTTGGAAGAATTGGAGATACAGACCTCCTATTTGTAGCTGTGCACTCCACAGACTTTCTTTCTAGACTTGAACCAGTTGTGAGTTTCTGTATCAACCCCTGTCCATTTCATCTCTAAACTTCTCTAGTTCTTTTTTGAATGAGTTTTTAATAATAAAAAAGCCATGTACATAAGCAATGAAAGAAAGCCCCTATTCTCTATTTTTTTTAAATATTTAAAAAAATATTCGTACACCTATAAACTCTTCCATTTTCCTCTTTGCAACAGTTGGGCCAGGACGTACTATAGGCAGGATGTGTTCTTTATTTTTAACTCACTATATCTTGGAGTTAAAACTATTTTTATTTGCATGGAATTAATGACTTCTTGGTGGCAGCTGGGTGTTTTGAACATTTATAAAGTTTGCTGTGACATCTGTTCATAGGTGACTGTCTGCAGAATGCATCTTTAGCAATAGGAAGGTGGAGTTCAAGGTTAGAAGCAGTTTAGTCTTGTCGAACATCATCTCATCTTATACTTTTTGCCAGTCTTGTATAGTCTTGCCACCCTTGCTGCCTACATACCTACAACAGTGTGTCATCAACTCTTGGTTTTTGCCAGCAAGGGCTGGGAAGCGAAGAGCCAATGGCAGTGTAGGCCAGAAGTAATCCTGACAAGGGAAGAGAGGTGAAAGATGAATTAGAAGAGGTGAGAGAAGGGAAGTTAATAAGCTTCTAACAATGACTGTGTGCCAAGTGGTGACTTGAGCAGACACTTCATGTGTTTCTGCATGCAGATGTGCAGAAGTACATGTGGGATGTCAGTGGACAACCCTGGTTTGAGGCAGATTCTCTTGTTCATTGCTGTGTATGCCAAGCTAACTGATCCAGGAGCTTCTAGGAATTCTCTTGTCTCTGTAACCCATCTCACTCAGAAGCACTGAAATTACAGATGTGTACTACAGCATTTTGTGGGTTTTAGGAATTTGAACTCAGGTTCCCTTGATTGTCTGAGAAGTACTTAACCCCACTGAACCATCTGCTTACATCCGCCTAAACAATCTTGTTCCCTGTGTACTTTGATGACTGACCAATATCTGCTCACTCTACCTCCTGTGAACTTCTCAGTTTCCCATTGAAGAAACCACCACCCAAAGACGCTAAATGATTTATCCAAGGTCCCAAATCAACTTACACTGAGATGGAGGATCCAATTTACAACTCCTTACATACTGGTTTAGACTGGGATTCCAGTCTATACTGGAAAGGCCTCAAGGGATTTGAATATGTCCTCAGGATGAATTTCATCCATAGTCTAAACTCAATTGGGTTAAATCCAGCCATTTCTTATAATGAAGAGTTTCTTTGTAAAAAAGGTGTGATAGTAAACACGTGGGCCTTTCCCCTACTGGTGATTGTTAGTTCTTTTGCTTTTGTGTGTGTGTGTATGTGTGTGTGTGTGTGTGTGTGTGTGTGTGTGTGTGTGTGTGTGAGAGAGAGAGAGAGAGAGAGAGAGAGAGAGGGAGAGAGAGACTGGGTCTCATCTAGCTCAGGCTGTCCTTAAACTTAACATGTGCCCAAGGCTGACATGAACTCTTGAATTTCATTCTTCCACCATGCCTACTTATGGTCAATTCTTCAAAGTTCCTCCCCAATGTGCATGGGTTCTTTCCTCCAAACTACTGTATGAACTCAAAGAGAACCTCACTAAGTTATATGTAATAAAGACTTTAAGATTTTTGTTTAGAATATTATACAGCCACTCTTGAATTCTAGCATTAATGCTTCAGCATTTTAATACCTTTCAGGATATTCCTTCTGGCATGTTCAGAAGTAGGGCTGTGACCTGTGACCTCTCTCTACTCCTCTTAATCAGAACCACTGAGATGGAAGACTCACCGGGACTTTAACTTCATAGTTCACTTGTTTTTTGAGTCATTTGTGTAGATAAGGATGTTTTACCCTTGAATCAAAAATGTGAGGCTTCAGGCTTTCTCTAAAGTTTTAATGATAGTGCAATGTCACAAAACCCACAGGGATACAATGTCTAAATGACACAAACATGTGGTAAGAGCATAACAAGGAGACAGATCTTAGAAAACAACCTTTCATCATGAAAAAATTAACCTGGGCCAATGACATTTTAATTAAGAAAGCCCAAGATCTACATTGTACCAGCTGGACAACATCATCACAGTGGTCATTCCTTTAGTGCAGAGCCGTGAGCATCTAGAGACTTAGACATTTATTGTACTTGCCTGAAGCAAGGCAAGAGTCCCTGTTAAAGAATGGAATATGAGCACTGCTGTGCTCTTAGAAATTAACTAGCCCCAAATCCAATTTTACAGAAAAGGAAACACAGGTTCAAGAGTGCATGCTGTTCAGCTGGGTGTCAGCTGGGTGTCAGCTGCAGTTAGACACCAGGTACAAGCTCTGCTTGTGTGGTGGGGTTCAGTTTTCTTTGCGTGATCCACAGTGTGTGTGTGTGTGTGTGTGTGTGTGTGTGTGTGTGTGTGTGTGTACAGGCATACAATTATACAAAGAGGTCAGAAGTCATTAGGTGTCTCCCTCAATTGTTTTCCATCTTGAATTTTATTTATTATTATTATTATTTATTATTATTATTATTATTGTTTCATATCATTATATGTAGGGGTGAGGAGTGCATGTCTGTCACAGTGTGTACAATTCAACTTTGTAGAATTGTTTCTGTGTTTTCACCTTTTCATGGGTTCTAGGGATAAAATTGGTAGTTGAGTTTGTAAGGTGAGCCACCTTGCCAGTCCCTCTCTACCTTATTTTAAGACAGCGTCTCTCAGTGAACCTGGAGCTCATTGATCAGTTAGACTGGTTGGACAGTTGGCCACCAAGTCTTGTCTCTGCACTCAACCCCCTGAGCAATGGGGGATTCTATACGCCGGCATGCCTCGTTTCTGTTAGGTACTGGGAATCTAGACTCAGGTCCTCGTGTTGTGTATCCCACACCATACCAACCCCCTGCTGCAAGAATGTGGTTGTTGGATCTTATGTTCATGTGTTTTTCAAAGTGGGCTGGGCTGCTTTGCCAACCTCCTGGCTTTAACTGAGAAAGAATAAAAAGGAGAAAGCTAAATCATGTTAAAAGAAAAGGATAAGGTTAAGTAGATAAAGCCATTTATCCCCAGAAGCTGAGCTAACATGTTGTTCTAGAAGTTACCACTCCACTTGAGGGCTGTGCCTACTGTCTCCTGATCTAAGTAGTGCTGCTATCTTTGTGAATGATCAACTGCTTAAGATGTGTTTCTAATTAGCTGTATAAATAACCTGTCGGTGGCATCCCTCATTGTACATTTCTCACAGTAAACACAGTGCAAAGTGTTTTTTTTTTTTTTAACTAGAGAGCTATTTGACTTTTTCCCTCTTTCCCACATTTGGATGTAGATTGATATAGCATTATTTAAAATGCTGCATATAAATTAAACATTAAACAGGCGATATGGAGAAGCTAACTGCCCCAATAGAATCTTTAGTTCTGCAGTCACCGCCTCAAGGACACTCATATTTCATATCAGGTGTCCTTCTTTTGAAAAGTGACCACCAAGGTTCAAGTGACATTTAAGTATATCAGGCAGCTGCATAATTTATGGACCTTTTTGTTTTGTGTTCTTATTTTAATGAAAAACAAGAAAACGGGCTATCTTCAGACATTAACATGTTTCCCTGTGCTTTTCCTCCCTCCCTGTCCCTGCAGATTGGCGCTCTGAAGGACTACTATCACTTCTACCACAGTAGGACCATTAAAAGGTCTGTTCTCTCGAGCCGAGGAACCCACAGTTTCATTTCAATGGAACCAAAGGTAAGAAAAACCTGTTGGACAGGGACCAAGAGCAAAGCCTCTGCATTTTTCATTGGCGATAACACTAGGAGCCAGTGACCAAGCAAGAGGCTCCTGTTTCTAGATCTGTCATATGCTCTTTGTTTCAATATCTGACCTCAGACAACAGCACTCAATGATTTGATTTTTATTGACGTGCCACTGTCATCCCAGGTAGGAAGCTGCTCTGGGTAGCCATAGGTATGAGCTTTTATGCAGAATTGCAAAGGGCTGTGGCTTGAGAGATAGATCAGTTGCGCATGCAGCATGACTTCCCATGAGCTTCATGGGTGATTTTTTTCTCCCTAGTACTCTTAAGTACTTACATCAATGGCTTACATAAATACTTGCCATTTTTCCTGGCACTGATGGTCTAGAACCAGATCACGTTGGGACAGAAGCCATGCTTGTACTTAAAGGGGCAAAAGCCAGCTCCTACTCTTGGGGGCTCATCTATCCTTCTTACACTTGATCCTTTTGGGCTGTATAACAGTGAACCCCTTGGAGACCTAGAAGGGAGTACGGGTCTCCCATGTGATGACATGAAATTGCTTTGGCATGAGCTATGGGAAAATGAGAAATATTGGGGAAAAACTAAGAGAAGACCACTAAGATTCTAACATCAAATTAGATAGCTGTCCTTATTAATTAATCCAGAGGAAGGAACTGACCTCCATAGAATTAGCTCTCTGAGATGTAATAAGTAATAAAGAAGCAGAAGCAACCATGCCAACTTATCTTAGGTCCTCTGTGGGTTCATGATCTATAATTCGGTTTCTAGGTTAATTTGCCTCTTCCCCTCCATTGTAATTTTGGTTTGTCATAGAACTCATTCCCAAATAAATTTGCAAACAAGTCCCTACCAGCCAGAATAGCAGCCTCAGCTAGAAGCTCTTGGATTAAAGAGCCTCTTGTATGGATTCCTGTGCAATTCAATGTATGGTTTGGATAGAGTCTTGCCTTCTGTTATGGGCCATGGTTTACTCTGTGTCTTAGGGTGTTTTATAGCTGTGAAGAAACACTATGGAGACTCTTAAAGAAAACTCTTTATAAAGGAAAACTCTTTATAAAGGAAAACAATTTCATTTAAACGACCACCCTCTGTTTAAATTTTTCTTGGAATATTATGACATGGTGTTCATGACTGAAATTGTATCTCGGGTAGTTAGAGAAAGCACATTACTTTCAGGTCCCTCCTTCTCTGTAGCATACATTATATAGAGGCCACTGAAGTGTATATATTAGAATTATTTTTCTGGAAAAGTAATCTGCTGAGGCAGTTTGAAATTGCTATATTTTTAAACAAATACACAGTTCTTTCAAATCTGTTAAACAATTGTCTTGAACTTTGGCAATTAGTATGACTTCCATTTCAAACCTCATGTGCAAAGTCTATGTGAATTTGAAAAGTTGGCTTGAGAATTAGGAATGGAATGTGATGAGACTTTGTTTACCTGAGGAAGGGATTTACCATGTGAGGAGCTATTTCCATCCTTAATGTTATCTTAGGCGTCTTGGGTTTCTTTTTTCTTATCTCTGTGTATGAAATAGCTTGTGTATGGCCCAACAGAGACCTTGGATCCTGGGACATCCAGTATCTGAACACCCACCCTTCTGACTCAGTTCAGGAGAGTGAGACCAGTTCGCCCAGTGACACTGCTGTCATTCTGCCTCTTTCTCAATAAAAGGAAAACCCAAGGGTAGGGCCGGGCCTTAATCTCCATCCTTGCATTTCTGCCTATGACTGCCACTCAGACCACTGCAACGGGGGTGTTTTCTACCCTTTCTTTAGTATTTCTGTGGTCCATTAGTCATTGGCTATTTCTTGTTACCCTACTGTCTCCAGCTGCATGTCAAGCTCTTGGTGTCTCTCAGTGAAGCTTTTAGGGACACACAGAATAGGTTGGTGCTTCTCAGAATTGGGGTTTGGGGGAGAAGGACTAATGTGATAGAAGGTATCAAATTACTCCTCCAACTCCCACAACAAGCTTAGGCCCAGTTAGAATTTTTTACAAAGTTAACAAAGCAAAGAAAATTTACCAACCTTTTTGTTTGGAATGAAGCTTTAACAATAGTTTTCTAGATTCCCCATGCTATCCAATCTTTTTTTTCTTCTTATCTGTGTACACACAGACACATTTGCACATATACACATGGGTATGTTTTGAACATTCAGAAATGAGTTACAAATATATTCCTTCAATTCAAATCCTAAGAGCTAGGGATGAAGGTTGGAGTTGACTCCTTGTATATCGAGATGAGGCTTCGTGTTTGGTTCCCAACAGTACTAAATAAATTAACAAATAGCCAACAGCACTAAATAAGTAAGCAAATAATTCTACTATGCATTCACTGAACACAAGGGCATTCTGCACTGTAATCATAAATACAATAATGGAAGTCTGGATATCAACATTGACTTAGTGTTATTATCTAATATACAGGCTTTGTATTCTCTGTGCTTTCTTTTGTGGTCCAGGATCACATTTAGGTGTCATGTCTTCCAAGTCCTCTTCACTCTGTTATATTCTTCAGCCTTCTCTTCTTTAGAAGGATATAAGACAGTAATTTAACACAACACATTTCAGGTTGGGTGTAGCTCTCCTTCTGATTGGACTCAAGTTTCAGAGGAATGCTTTTGGCCACACAGCCCTGGGGGCAGATGCCCCTTTCTCTGCATCATATAGGAAGGCAGAGGGTGCTCATTTGTTCTGTTGTAGACATTGACTTTAACCATATGGTTAGGATGGGCTCTCTAATTTAAGATTGCTATTTTCACTGGGTGTGGATAGACCTGATAATCTCAGCACTCAGGAAGGCTGAGGCAGGAGGATTATGATTTTGGCATATTTGGGTCTATTGTATGATACTGCCTTAAAATGAGTAAGTAAATAAATATTTTTTTCCTTTCTTAATCAATAAGTATTTAATAAATGATTTATGGGAAGACATTTAAAGACTGTTTTCTGTTGCTATAAAAAAATACTTGAGGCCAAATAATATGAAAATAAGATTACTTAGCACATGGTTTTGATAGCTAAACAAACAGCATAGTATCATCTCTGGTAAGGATTTCCCATGATTGTGTTATCTTATTGATGGCGTGATGGTGAGTGTGTATGTGAGAGATTTTACATGGCAAGACAGGAAGCCAATGAGTAGGGCAGGTGGGCTTTTTAAAAATAACACTATCATGGTACTTTCTGACTTCCCACAAACACTCACCTCTTAAACATCCCATTAGTGACCAGGCTTTCAGTTCATGAACTCTTTGGAACAAACTACACCCAAGCCATAGCACTATGTAAATTTCCATGTGCTGGTTTTACATTCTAGACTCTGAGTTTACCTCATGAGGGTATAGAATGTGTGGGGTATGATTTGCTTTTGTGGGCAGATCTCCTTGCCTTTAAAGGAATTCAGTGTGCCCTGGCACACCCATAACTCCTATTGTATGGTGAATAAATGATGTGCCAGAGAAGAGGCACATCTGTGGGACTGACCATGGGAAATGGCTTTGTGGATGATGTTGGTGACATAGTTACTTTTAACTACCATGTTCTCATGAAAGGGAAAATAGCAGGTTGAATCACAGGGGATACACACACCAAACAGACTTGACTTTGTTTCCTCTAGTAAATTGCACTGCTGCTTTTGACTTTACTTACAGGGTTCCAAAGAAGGAACAGCCAAAGCAGCAACATTGTGAGAATAACCCTCTTGATTCTAAGAAAGTTTTGTGGTCAGCTGGGGCATATGAGTCTTGAGAGCAAGAATAGCCTTGATTCCCACACGTTAACATTACATTGTGATTATCATTTTAAATGACAGGGATTCACAGACTTCTGAGATGGCCACGCTAGTATAATAATAACAAAGCTTGGCAGGAGGTGTTGGCACATTTTTCAGCAGTAGGCCATTAAGTCTTCCATTCCCCCTCTCAGTGTGTGTGTGTGTGTGTGTGTGTGTGTGTGTGTGTGTGTGTGTATGTTCTGCACATGTATGAAGGCATGCTTGACTCTGCTTGTGCATGTAGAAGCCAAAGATCAATGTAGGATATCTTCATCTCTTACTTTCAACCTTAGTTTTTGAGATAGTATCTCAATGAACCCAGAGGTTTTTTTTTTTTTTTTTTTTTTGGCTAAACTTTCTAGCCATGTCTTTATAACTTTACCCACACAATAACCCTTCCCCCCAAGTTATTATCTTTTTTATTTTGAGTGACCAACCTTCCTCCAGAGAACCAAACTTTTTAAAAAACGATAGTCTGCTCCCATTCCCAGAGCTTCTTCTTTTTAAATATTTAATTTTTAAATTATGTGTATATGCGTGCATTTATGCAGGTGCCCATAGAATCCAGAGAGGGTGTTGGATACCCTGAAGCTAGAGTTACAGGTGGTTGTGAGTTAGCCTGCATGAGTACTAGGAATCTGTATTCATATCTCTGGTTCCTATATAAAAGCCAAGTGTAGTGGCACATGTCTGTAACCCCAGTGCTGGAGTGAGTGGAGATAGCTGAACCCAGAGGCTCTCTGGCCAGTGAGCTCTGGGTTCAGGGAGAAACAGTCTCAAAAACTAGGGTAGTGAGTAATAGCATACAGAAGGCACCATCTGTAGGGCATTGTGTAGCAGGGCCTCACCTGGGCACATGTAGGGTGGAACAAATGGGCAGGGAAGATAATTTTCTTTCATTTTTCTTTTCCTTATCAAGAAACAGAAAACTGTAAGCCACAAGTTTTCAGTTAGAGAAATAGGACATATTGAGTGAAGAAAAAAAAAAAAGCTATCCAAATATAAACTGCCATTAAGTTAGGTACTCACACTGACTATTTGTGACTAACTGCATGAGAACGGACTTCTTTCTACATATTATATTTTATCCAGAATGTTCGGGCCTATCCATCTTTTGTCTTTTCTAGTTGTTTTCTCTCTTTATCTCTGTCTCTTTGTCTCTCTCTTTCTCACTCTCTCTTTCTCTCACTGGTTTTTCTAGACAAGGTTTCTCTGTTGTAACTCTGGCTGTCCTGGAATTCACTCTGTAGACCAGGCTGGCCTCAAACTCACAGAGATCCACCTGCCTCTGTTTCCTGAGTACTGGGATTAAAGGCATAAGCCACCACTGCCCAGCATCTTTATATCTCTTACAGATTGGTTTTTATCTGAATCCAAGACAGACTCAGCCTGAACTACAGACTAGGGTTAGAAGGAACTCTTTCTTCCTGAGTCACGTAGCAGAATCTCATCGCATTGTGTGGCTGCATGGCCCATGGAGAACTACTCCGGTGGCATCATGAAATCACAGGCTTCTTTCATTCCATCCTCTCTCTTCCCTATGCAATCCTGGCATAGCCTCCTCTGCTCTCCTAATGAGAGAGTTTCCAGATCTGTCTGAATGTGGTAACAAAGTCTACACGAAATGAGGCAAAATGCTTCTGTATGTGAAAAGACTGAACTTGCTAGTTTTAACCTGCTTGCCTTCATTTCTATGCACTGAATCCTGCAGAGTGGTATGTCAGTGGTGACGCAACAGATCTGTGAATATGTGAACCCTTTGACTATTCTGCTGGAGGAGAAATTCTCTCCATGTCATTGTAGCCCGGGATTAAATTCAAGGCTTGAAGTCATAGGCATACTGCCCTGCTTGCTACATTTGTACATAAGCCATTTCCTCTGATAAGAACTAAGCATTCAAGTGCTGTCTAACAGTGAGGGACCTGGAAGAAGGAGGCAAAAAGAAAAGAAATGAAGGATAAACTGGTGAAAGAAGGAGAATTCAAGTTCCTTTGTGTTCGGGTATGCTGCCTTTCCTGCTGATTTAAGTTTTAGTTGTGTGGGTTTTTTTGTTTTTTGTTTTTACCTCAAGATTGACAGCTGCACCTCTCTACAGATTATGGAAAAGTTGCACAGATCAGTACAGATCAACTCCCATTTCACCATAGATTCATTTTATATTTCCAGAATATTCTTCCACTGTCAATTGATCTTTCAGTGACCCATGGAGGCCATCAGCACATCAGTTAGCTCTATTCTCAACCCAAGAATAATCCCCCAGTAGAACAAGTACATGCAAATAAGCTTTCCACACACTTGATCTACCAGGGGACTTTGACGGTAAAGAAACCTGCAGGAAGAAGAAAGTATACCTAAGCACCTGAAGTCAGCTTCATAAACCGCAGTTATTGTTTGTCAGAGATGAATTTTCCATCTGGGCTGGTGAATCTTAAACATTCGTCTTACCCTGAGCTCAAGTGCCTACTGCACAGTCCACTGTGGTGTTTCCCTTACCAGCAGGCTCTCATGCTTGTGTGTGTGTGTGTGTGCCTATGTGTGTCTGTGTGTATGCGTGTGTGTACACACACACATGTGCATGTGTATATCTGTAAATGTGTGTGTGCCTGTGTGTGCCTGTGTGTATGTATATGTGTGTGCACATGTGCATGTGTATCTCTGTAAATGCATGTGTGTGCCTTGGTATATATGTATATGTGTGTGCACTTATGCATGTGTATATGTGTGTGTGTGCATATGTGTATATGTATGTATATGCACATGTGTGTGTGTATGTGTGAATGCATGTGTGTGTATATGTGTATACACATGTGCATATGTATATCCGTAAATGTGTGTGTGTGTGCCTCTGTGTGTATGTATATATGTGTGCACAAATGCATGTGTATATGTATGAATGTGTTGTGTGCTTGTGTGTGTGCATGCCTGTGTGTGCCTGTGTGTGTATGTATATGTCTGTACACATGTGCATGTGTATGTGTGTGAATGTATGTGTGTGTGTGTGTCCTGTGTGTGTGTATGTATATGGGTGTGCACACATGCATGTATATATCCACAAATGTGTGTGTGTGTGTGTGTGTGTGTGTGTGTGTGTGTGTATGGTGGGGGTCAGTGTTCTATTTTTCTATTTTAAATGTAGTGATGATGTAATAGCTTGGCTTTCTCCTGTGGACTGATTTTATAAGTCTCGGAACATCTCCTAGATTTGTGCACACTCAGCTGTGGGTGATCTGGGATGTGTTGGCCTTGTGTTTCCACAAGGCAAGAAGACTGACTGTGCTGTCTTAGGATAGGGCCTGAGGCTTTGTGTTGTCACACAGTCTCCTGTCATCAACACTCTGCCCAAGTGAATGAAAATATTACTAAGTATGCTAGGAATGCCTGGAGAGGCAGTGTGAGCTTGGATCTGATGCTGAGCAGAGAGGAAATGGATGATTAGTGGGCACAGAAGATTTGAGGAGACCCCACTTCTTTGAGACTTTGTGCTATATCCCATTTTTTTTTCCACCAGCTATGAAATGTAACCATGCTAGCTTACTCCTTCCTTTAGTTTTTGAAAGCATTTCTGAGTCTTTGAAATGGCACATTCTCCTGGGAGAAGCATGCTAGCCATAGGTTTGCGATGCCTGATGCCTCCCTCCACCCTTTCTGTCTTGTTCCCCCTTTCTGCCTGCTCCCCTTTCTGTCTTGTTTCCAGGTTTCTTAGATGTCTGGACAATAAGAACACAGAGGGTCAAATTGTACATTTTGTAGATAGCTGACGGGGAAGTTGAGCTCACAGCCAGAATCCCTGATAGACAGGAACGACTTAAAGAAGATTTCTCAGCCATTTTGGCAAGCCTGCCAAGTGCTTATAACAGAGTACTTAACGACGAGATTTTGTTTGAAAGGTCATAAATTTGATGCTTACAATGCCAGTGCAGGTAACAAGGTGCGAGACAGCCAGGAAGGAAATCTCTGGGCATGCTGCAGAGTTAGAGCTGCCCTTGTTATGGGGAGGGAGCAACTACGCAGCTGCAACTGGGAACCCTCATGCTTGGTGCCAGTCCAAAAGCACCTGTAATCCTTCACTTTAATAATTTCCCAGTGTTAAATATGGGCGAGTCGTGCACAATTCTTAACGACTTCTGTGAGTTGAAGAAAGCAGATTGGAGGGCCTTCCCGACTTGTGACCCCTCAGGTTGGCCTTAGGATGCAAAGATGAAAGCACTAGTAATGGTCCTGGCATTGTGGCTTTCTTTGTTCTGACTCTGTCTGCTCCATAGTGGGACTCAAACATAGTTTCCCTCTGTATCTTAGGATTTACGAGGAAATTGCTTAGAGTTCTGCAGATCAAACCTGGGGCCTTGCACAGGCTAACAGGCATTCTAGCACTGAGGTGTGTTGGCAGAACTGATGTCTTCTAGGAGCCTGTAGACAGCCCGCAGGTCTCTCAGGGCCACCCTAGGTCAAAGAGGTGGAGGGCTCCTTTGTGCTTCTTCCAATCTCCCACTGGCTTTGCACTAAGAACTCTTAAAACCCTGGGGGAAAAGCTTAACAGATCTGGAGGGAGCAGGATAGTTCAAAAACATAAAAATGCCAAAGACATGAAGTGATGGTTGTAAATAATAAGGCAGAGATCCAGTGGGGAAAGGCTGTGTGATCACTTCAGCCACGTGAAGGAAAGTTACTAGCTATTATTTTCATAGTTGATAAAAAAAAATTTCTAAGATGTTAAAACATCCATTGTGTTTTTAAAACAATATCTTACTATGTAGAGCCCTTGCTGGCCTGGTGAGTCCAAACTATCGTAAAAAACACAAAATATGTTAAAGGGTCAAAAAAATCTAGATCTAGAAAAGGTAAAATATTAAAACTTTGAAAATTTTAGATTGGAGTTAAAAGAATTTTGACTCTACCTGTTTTGTTGAAGTCTTTAGACTTAGAAAAGCAGAACTAAGCAAATAGTGGATGCATGGATATAGCACAGAAAAGCCCCACATCATCAAAAGCCCAGAGCCATCTTAATTGTGTGGCCATGGGGAGAAACCACTCCAATCGTGCATTGACCACAATATAATAAGTGCTTCTGAGTTGTGTTTCTGTGTACAGATTTCTCAAAGTTCAGCCAGTTCCTACAGTACAAAAAGAGACAATGTGACATGGTGAAAAGGAGCCTTTGAAGTTTCATTCTTCTATCTTTGTAGGGTGAGCTCTTAGCACCTATCAAATTCTTCTGTCTGAAGTGTCAGCATTGTTCAGGCATGTGCTTAAGTCCGTGATAGATTAGAATAGCATGAATTCTACATGTGAGGAAACATAAAAATGAAGGTTGAATCCTTACAACAAAATAGTAAATGATGATATGTATGCACATATGGACAGTGAAAGCTCTCCAAAAACATTTGCAGAGTTTACAAAATAATATGCAAAAAGCACATAAGATATATTCTCATAGAAACAAAAATGACTTGTCTGTGTATGGCTGTAGTTATGAGTAAGATAGGGTTGGAAAAAGTAAAGAAACAGAATAACTTTTATTTTCTCATACTTTATGATATATTTTCTTTAAAACAAAACAAAACTGTACCTTTTACTCAAAATCATGTCCTATCATTTGCTCCTTTTTGAAATTTGTCACACATTCTGTGACTGTATTCCTCCACATTCTTCTTTCTGTTTTGTTCTTCACTAACAAGATCTCTCTAGAAGGTTTCATGAGGAGAAAGAAGGCAAAAGAGACAATGAAGAATGGTTCACTTGGCCAACTAGATTAGCCAGGATGTATGTCATTTACAAGGAAGGAAAAGGTTTGGGGCTATGGGAATAGTTAAAATTTGTTGATGGGTCTTAGTGTTGGTTTGTTTCCTCGACCTCATGTAAACTTTGGAAAAGCCAGGGTCTAGTCAGCACCATTCTCTCTCATCTTTATGCTGAGATCATCAAAGAACTTTAAATAATATCTTTACTGAAGATCTTAATTTAAATGATTAATAAATATAAAAAGCATAAAATGGCACGTGTAGAACTATGCATTTTTATCTACCACCATGGGCCCCAAACTTTTTCCTTTCTCATAATTGGTACCATGATCAATGTAGTTACTGAGGTAACAATAGAGCAGTCATTCTTGAGTCTTTTCTCTGCACTCCCTGTTTGAATCGTTCAGTGATGTGCTTTGCTATGCCGGTACAGTTTATCTGGAGCTGCGACTCTGTGTGCCTTCCTCCTATGCAGTGACACCAGACTCTTTCATCCCACACCTTCCTTGGCCTGTTCCACAACCATCGCCTCTGCGGCTGATTTTGATTATCCACAATCAGAGAATCAGCTTCCAGAGATAAAAATGTGACCAAGCTTTCCAGTGACTTTCCTTTGACCTTTGAATAAAATCCATCTTTTAAAAAAATGATCTTCAAGAGCCACTGTGGCCTGGTTTCTTCCTAATCTTTGAAACTTTTGCTCGTCACACTGAGCCTCATCTTAGTATGTCACTTTACATCTCTCAATACTTAAAAATTCATCCCCCTGTCCTCCATGCCTCATGTATGGCTCCTTTGGTTTTTTTTTTGCATGGTGTGTAACTGACTCTCCCTTCTCCTCCTTGTCCTCGTCCTGTTCCTCCTTGTCTTCTTCCTCCTCCTCCGCCTTCTCCTATGCTTCCTGCTCCTCTTGTTTTGTTTTATTTTGTTTATTGAGGTAGTGTCTCACTATATAGCCTTAGTGGGCTTGGAACTTTCTATGTAGACCATGCTGGCCTTGAATTTATAGAGCTCCACATTCCTCTGCCTGGTGACTATGGGGATTAAAGGCATGTACCACCACACCTAGAACTAATACAAGGTGTCTCTTGTAGTGTAGGATGGCCCCTTTGAACTCACTGTATAGATGAGGATGATCTTGAACTCCTGATCTGTCTATCTCTACAAGTGCTGGGATTCCAGATATATGTCACCACACTCAGGTTCTCATTCTTTGTGTATCAGAGTATATGTTACCTCCTTTGGATGATTTTCCTCATAAACATTGCTAAAGTAGAGCCTTAATCTCACTGTCTGGCATTCAACATGTGAATGTCTTTTGTGCACCTACCTAGATATAAAACTATATTGTTTCTTTCTTTATTGTTTTGTTGTTGGTTTCCAGACGTAAATACAAGGCAAACAGGAGTCACTGGTGCCTTACAGCAGGCTATTATCATGACCTGGAACACTGTGTGTCCTGTGGAAACCGTTAGTAGAATTCAAAGCTAAAAGAGTGCCATTATGTTTTTAAAAGAAGATAAGAGACTGAGGTAGTACAAGAACTGGGAGCTGTAGTTTTCTCTTGAATCACCTTTCAATGGCATACCGGAAGAACACTAGTAGAAGGGTATGGCAGCTTAGCTAGGTTCTAGATGTCTGCATTCTGTTCTCTCCTTTACTAGCAGCTTAGAGTTGCTATTAGCATGTCACTTCTCATTGGTCATACCTCACTTGCAAAGTCAAGATGCAGATGAGCTATTTCCTAATGTTCATTCCGAACCATTAATTACCATCTTGAGTCAGTGTCACGAGATTTTTCTATCAGTCCACATCACCATAGATGTGCATTTTTCATATTCCCTGTTCTACCTCACTTCTGAACACCGCCCATCTACTTTTCTTTCTATATATAGAATATTTGTTACCATAATCAATTCTGTTTGTAGACATGCTTGTCTAGAAGAGCCGACTACATTAGGAGCAGAAGTTGACCTGTTTAGTTTGAAGATGGATATGGACTGTAGAGGCAAACTTTGCCTATCAGCTATGCACCAGTTTAAAAAGGAATCCAGTCCATGAATGAAGCCACAGTTGTGGCTGATGTTCCTGGAGTTCTTGAGGAGCACAGTCCAGAGTATTATTAAAATAATGCAGTAATCTTCATTACTTGCTGTAGAAACCCAAGCTGATAACTGATTTCTAGCTTCCTGCCTCCTGGACTTGTGGTATCCAAGCTGAGCTCCATGTGGCGGAGACTAGGTGAAGTCCTAGCTTCAGCCAGGGTACAGCCCAGTGCCTCGAACATCATCAGATTTCCAAAATGGCTAAGGAGAAAACAAAGAGACAGATTGTTGGTGGACGCTGGGCCTGCTCTCTTGTTCTCAGAAGACTCTGAAGACAGAAGCACTTAGTGTGGTTTTTGGGGAAATTGAATATTTTCTAAAATTCAACAATAATTGAACACATTTTAGAGACATTTGCCCATAGAAATTACAAGTTGAAAGTATATTAGAAGTGGATGGTGGAGTCAGTAGAGGAAATAGAAGAAGCCACAATAAAATCAGATAGAAACAAGGGTGGATATGGTGGATGATTCTCTTGTTAGCTCACTGGCAACACTAAGTAAGCATCTTCATCCTTGAGTTTTAAAGCCCAGCTTGCCATTCTGGGGTAAGAAACTAGACTGTGTCCTCAAGCCAAACTCCTAAGGCCCCAGATAAAACACAGCTTTTGTTCTAGAGGGAATATTCTCGTAGTGTCACATAGGATGTGGCATGTTTTTCAGACTTGCTCCTTGTACAAGTGGGGAATGAGGAGGTAATCCTCAACCCACCTATCATAGTGATGAAAGGATGGAGATGGAGACTTCTTGAGGGATTTCCTTAACATTGGGAAAGTCAAAGACTCCTGGGAACAAGAGCACAGGCCCAGAGTCAGCCAACCACTTGTCCCTTTGCTTTCCTCTTGGCCACTTTGGAAAGCTGATGATGTACAAGGCACTAGGGTGTAACCTGACTGAGGCTAGGACTCCATCTAGTCTCTTTCCACACTGAGCTGATCTTGGCTACTGGAAGTTCAAGTAGGAAGCCAGAAACTAACCCTCAGCATCAGTTTCTGCATTAATACACAACACTGTCACACTGTGAAGCTACGACTTCAGAGTACCCATTAATGTACTTTTTAAATGCTTTCAAGTAAAATAACTCCAAGTTTATATCTACTAATGAAACTAATATTTTTTTTATTTGTGTCTATCTCAAATATAACCCAGAACATACTTTTGCTGAAGTATTTGTCATTTATCTTAAATTCAACTTTAACTCAGCATCCTGCATCATTATTTGGTAAATACAGCAACCTCAATTTACACCTAAATCATTTTAAGATTAAGGGTAGGAAAAATAGACCAAATGCTGAGAAACACAGCTGACAATAAGGACTCTCCAAATCTCAGTATCCATGACAACAGTAAGTCAGTAGGTTTCTCTTGTTCCTCTCTCACGAAATGTACCTTGAAAACATGATTACTATAAAGGAACATGATGGAATAACCATAATTATTTTCCCATGTATTTTTCGGTGGGGCCTTTAGATTGGTTTTCTGCTTCTACTAGGACCCATAATACAGCAATCAAGACCCTCTTCCAACAGTGACTCTTTCTGTTTTGTTTACTAGAAAGACAGACTCATTCAGTACTTTGTAAAACATTTTTCACAAACTATTCTTCTGCACACTTGACCTTTAAGTTCCTGTGTATGTGTATGTATGTCACATGGTGGGTATTGTATGTGTGTGTGTGTGTGTGTGTGTGTGTGTGTGTGTGTGTGCACGCGCTCTGGTGGTTGAAGGGTTTGCTGTATTTATCTTGGGAGCTGCCACAAAAAAAGTCATTTGAAATGAAAGAATTTCTCTATCAGCCTTCTCATTGTATGATTGAATGGGAAGCAACTATTTTAAGATTTGTAGAGTTTAGAAAGCACAAAAGTAATCCATTGTGATCCAATCTCTTCAGAGTAGGAAGTTCCAGCTCCATAGATCTGAGTCCTAGGTGGCAGTTAGCACTAACCGGATATGGGTCAGAAATATGGCCTGGCATTAAGCCTGGGACCGCTGAATTACCCTGAGAGGGCAAAGGCACCTATAAACATTTGTGTGGAGATAACAAGATAAGTCACCAGTGCATAGAGCTGGCTCTCCCTAGTTTCATGTCTGTACAGCTTAGGCTTTGGGGAACACTGGATTTCATAGTTGGAAATTAAAGTTAGCTATACCCTTTCCCCAGTAGCCAGTTTCAGTACCTGGATGGCAGTTGAATACAATGGCAGAGAACCACAACTTCTGAAGAAGTTAGTTTTCTCTTATAGTCAATGAGTAAGCAGAGCTCAAATTTGGGCTCATGTCTGAATGAAATCTAAAGTTGAACAAGCTCTATGATGAGTTGAACAGAATTCTGCAATTATACATAATTTCTGAGTTCTGAATCCAAACAATATGTTAGGAATAAGAAATGATAGATATAAAAAAAAACCCACCAGGACTTTAATACGTAATGGCATTTTTTATTATGTGTTTGTACTGTGATTACATTTAATTATTTATTATTATTTTTATTATAATTATATGTTATGATTTTATTATTATTAATTATTTCCAGTCAGTGTGGTAGCTCACGCATATGGTTCCAGCACTTGGGAGGCTGAAGCAGGAGGAGGACAGCCAGGAGGTTGAGCCAGCCTTGGCTACATAATTAGTTCCAACTTTGCCTTGGAAGTAGAGTGAGTCACAACAAACAAAACAAAATTCTTCCCAATATTTTATTATAATTTTCAAGCATACAGCAAAGTGCTGAACGAATCTAAAATGAACAGCATTGTACATAACCGCCTAGTTGCATGACTAGCATTCCACCCATGGTCTTTACCACACAGATACGCACCTATCCATTTTAATCTATCAGTTAATCTATCTAAATTCTTAATGCTTTTCAATGTAAATTGAAGATATGGGTCCATTTCACTGGCGTGCATGATCACTAACTACAATTCAACTTCTGCTTTTAATTCTTTTTCTTTTGGTGCAAAAGTACATTGATGGAGATTCACATTCAAGTGTATAGTCATCCTCAGAGTTTAGACAAGCGTATGTTCCTATCAAATATAAACATTAAACATTCCTTCTCGTCCTTCCTACGTAGTCATTTTCAGACAGAGACAGGCTCTGTCTGAAATTTTTGTCCACTATCTGGCAGTAAATGTGAGAATGGCTTATTTTTATAATATAGTTTGGTGAATTTGTATATAATAAAATTTACTTTGATACAGTTGTGCTGAAATTTGATGACTGCTTACGGTTGTGTGATGGTCACCAGCAGTGAAGACAAAATGATGGCCCATTCCCTCAATATTCACAGGGGGTGGATATTTGTTTCTCATCAACTTTCTCTACCTACACTACTAGATAACCCTAATTTGTGTTCCATTCCTGTAGTTGTCCATGTTTTGGCGGGCAGATGAAGGGATCCTTACAGTCTGGAGTCTTTTCAGTCTGGGCTCTTGCATTTGATGTAGCATCTTTGAGATTTTATCCAGGAGGTTGTATATCCAAAGTCTGTTCCTTTTTTTTTCCTTCTTGTTTTACTGAGTGGGTTACAAATGTACCACAGCTTGACAATCCATTCACAAGCTGAAGGACGTGTTTTCTTGATTATGAGTTCAGCATCTATAACTGAATAGCATTAGTTCCTAAATCTAGTATTACATGGATTTGTACTATCTACCTTTTGCTGTTTATTTATAAATTCTCAAATCTAGGAGAACAAATTGTATGATTTAGAGAAAACCATACTACAGTCTCATACACTATGAAATCTGCAGCTTATAATCGGTTGATAATTTGTATAACACTTTTTATTTTGACTTGAGAACCTGAAAAATATTATTAGCTTCTATGATTTCATCATCTAAAATAACTTTCTCATGGGGAACTTTTTTTTCTAACTTGGCTCAGATCCTACCATTTTTCCTTTATTTTTATACATTTAGTTATTTGTCTGTTTTCTACTGTGGGTGTGTGGAGGTCAAAGGACAACTTGTGGGAGTTGGTTTCTTCTTTTCATCATGTTGTTCTTGGGGACTGAACTCAGGTCTGCAGGCTTGGCAGCAAGTGCCTTTACCCATTAGGCTATCTCGCTGGCTGAAAGAGCTCACAGTTTTCATTCCTGGGAAAGACAAATATTTTCAATTTCTAGTCTAATCTTGGAAGAAAGTGGTATGGTCTGTCCTTGGCCTCTGGATACTAAGATTTAATGGTAAGCAAGAAAAAAAAATGAGATCAGGAAAAAGAGGACTGGGGGTATCTATGCAATAATATCAACCACCAATAAATGTTTCATGGTGTTGCTCTGTGCCAGTGGTTACACCAGATCAAGATGCTTAGCCATAAGTCTGGTTGATGCAGGCTTTAGTTGAAAGGCAGATAAGAAGGGACTTTCATCATCAGATTGTAGTTTTGCTTTGGTTTAAGAACCAATGCCAAGTGCAAAAGGCAGTTGCCAGGTGTCTACTGGACAAAGATTTGTCTCTTGTTTCTAGCAGACAGTGTGATAGTTTTCTTTATTCTTTACATGTATGCCTTTGTGTGTGCACGTGTGTGTGTGTATGCACTTGCTTGTTGTGTGAATTACAATGGGGTTGAAGGTAGCCTCCTTTGGTCTATTCATTTACTCTGCTATCCAACAGAAAGATGTTAAACATTTATCAAGTCTCTACACTTTTGTGTCTATAATCTGAGATAATCAGACCCTGGTAAAAGAAAAGAAAGATGCCTCTATGATTTTGACACAAGATGAATGAAGAATAGAGCTTCAATTTTACTGTATCGTCTCAGTGAGTCCCCAAAGCTTCCCTCTCCTCTATATTTCTGAAAGCAGCAATTGCAGCTTTGAGCTAGTAATCAAGGATGAAAAGGCTCTTCTAGAAACTTTTCAATTAGCATTTGTTCAGGAAGGTGTTGTAGTGATAAACTTCATATGGGATAAACAGACACCATGGGGCATCTGAAGATGTTAATAAATGGTGTTACACGTGTGATTTACCAGTTCGTACAAACATAGAAAGCCAAGTATGAAAACATGCCAAGCATTTCCTTGTAGAAACAGGCCTATTTCTTCCCCTGTGTAGACCTCTGCTCGTCTTCTTTAGAGCAGCACCAGGGAAGCATTTTTCTTTATAGGTACGCTGATGTTTGCTGATGTTCATGTTAGGTTCATCAGTCACTTTAACACTTCAGTAGCATCAGGAATCTGCCTTTGTGTTTGTAAGCAGTTTCCATGCTGCTTATGAATTTACAAGCACCCAACTTGGTTAATGAGCACCCTGGGAGGGAGAGGAAGTGAATCCTTGGATCTCCCTCTCCCCAACTGTCTACACTATGGAAACTGATGAAGAGCTCAGGAAGACAAAGAGGTACTTTATCCTTGTTATGGTGATAGCTCAGTACATAGTTATTGAGTTACAGTGCTGTGGCTTCTTTCAAGATCAAATTTGCTCATAATTGCAACTGTTACAATGACAATTTATTAGACTTAAAATGTGTGGCTCTCCAGAATGATACTCTTAATGAAGAGAAATAGGAGTTGGCCTGCATGGATCCAGTAGCTTTAGATCTTACACAAAGAAAGGAAATAACATATTTCGTGGAAACCTTCACCAAACAACCTAGCTAGTACCCAGGGGCCATGGCCTGAAGATCTGCCCTCTTTTTTAGCTCTAGGGATTTCTCTGTGGAGACTAGGTCTGTTCAGTGCTTGTCATTCAAAAAGGAACACTGTGAGACAGCAGGCTAAAGTCCTTTCTTGGTTTCCCACACATCTCTCTGAAACACTGTTTGGGCATTCTTTCTGAATCATGAAACATTAGTTTCTGTTTGAAGTCTTTAAAAAAAGATCTGGAAATGTTTCATGTCGTCAGTAAACATTGACTGCCTCATAATGAAAGACACTACGGTTCATAGATACTCAGTCCATAATTTGAAGGGAAAACTAGTATTTATCAATCATCTACTATATACTAGGCATGGGCTGTCATTCATAAACATTGTGTAATGCAGGGTTTTGAAAAGTCCTACTTTAGAGGCAGCTGAAGTCAGGGCACCTAATGACTTAGAAGTGTCTTCTAAGTCATTCTATTGTCACTGCAGTGAGCTGTCACTTGTTTTTGTTTTTTCTTCTTTCTGACAAACAGTAAGAGGTGGCAATAAAAGAAGATGACTGACAGGCCAATGGACAGCGGTCTTTTGTTCCTCCCTGGATGCTTAAAGATCACTGTCATCATGAATGATTCAATCACTGCTCCCCACTCCACAAACCAGGAAGTTTATGGCCAACAGGTCACTTCAGAGGCAACAAATGGTCATTGGTATCTTTTACACCAAGAAGACAACAACACCAAGAGACAGAAATGTGCAAAAAAAAAAAGTTGCCAAAATACACAAGACCTTACCAGATTCATCTACCAGATACCATCTTTGTATTTGGATTCAGAACCCACTTGGTGATGGCAAAACTACTGGCTGTGGTTTGTGATGCTTTGGATTATGCAAAGAAAAATGAGACCAAATAGAGCTTTGTAAAGCAAGGCCTGTGTATGGCAACCGTAAGAAAAAAAGTAGAAAGAAATCAAACACAAAATTAAAAAAAAAATTGCAGGTGTAGGCAAAAACAATCACCAGCCTTCCCCCTTATCTTAAGCCTCTTTTAACAACTTATATGGTTCCAAATAGCCTAAAACATGAAAACTTTAGTTGTATATTGCAGCTCAATTCATTTAAGTGATAGCTGGCTGGACCTGGGAACTACCACCTTCACTGAAATAAGATGAAGATGCTTTGTGCTTCCTGGAGGTTTATTGCTGGCCAGGTTCTGTTATGGTGCTTTTTTTTAATGTACTAATCCAGTATATCCTGACCTTTTCTCTCACTCTAGCTCCCTAAAGGAGATATATTTACTCTAAATTAATTGTATTAGCTTGAACTTAAAGTAATGCCAAAAAATTAAGTTATTGTCAGGCCCAACTGAGCTTTAGAAGCTCTCTAGCCATCCCTTTGACCCCTATCCCCTACCCCCCCCACACACAAGTAGCTATGGCTTCAGTGAGAACACAGAACCAACATTCAGTGCATTTAAAACTCTTGGCCACTGTAAGAAGTAGGTTCTATTATTAGTCTTCCTATTCTGTAGATGGTTAAACAAAGGCCCTAAGAAGCAAGATAAATTGCTTAAGGCATAGTTGATAAGTAGCTACATCTTCCAAGATGTTCTCTTATGAACATTGTACTATGTCACCTCCAGCTCTTCAGTTATTCTTACTCCCAGTTGCCTACATGCGCATTTTGTATTAAAAATAGCTCCCCTTAGTAGCAGTGTGAGCCTGTTGGGTGGCCCTGTTTATTATTTCCTGGTTAATAGGCATTTGGATTTTGGCACCATGGTGTCCTTTTTTCAGTGTGTGCATGTATGCTGCCTTGGCCTTTTCTTAACCTGCAGCATATTATCAAATTTAATCCTCCTGATAACCATGGAGTAGGTACTGTTACTGCCTTCATTTTATAGATAAACCATGGAAGGTTAGGCAACTCCCTCAGGCCATAGGGCAGGTAAACCTCATGGCTAAGGAAGCAGAGCCCTTTGTCACCTCCTAGATAATCTCCCATGGCAACCTCTGTGCCGATTTCAAATGTTTCATCACACATCATTCAAGTATTTCTTAGAAATATTTCAAGATTCAAGGAGCAAATAGAATGTCTTAAACTCACCTTCTTGGAAAACTGAAAGGTTTATCAAAGAATTATTGTATGATTTAAGATAGGAACTTTGTAGAAATTGAAATGTTGTCTACAAGTCACTGAAGATCAATTAAAAAGGAAGATAAACATTTCTGGGGATCTAAAAATGAATCCAGGATTTTCTTGATGCCTCTTTTCTTTTCTGTCTCTCCTTGAAGCCCCACCCCCACCAGCCCTGTGCTTCTGCTGTTTGTTCCTATTACCCTTCAGCTCTCTTCCTCAACTTTAATGCTGATGCCTAAAGGCTTGGCTCCCAAGTTATAAAAGACCAATAATAACATAAAGTATCATATCTGCCCCTGATATTTATAATTCTGAAGAAGCAAAGCTTAAGGGATAAAATATCAAGGACCATACTTTAGGCCTGAGGTGGGGACATTCACAGGATGTCTTCCTGGGCTCTGGCTTTGGCCATGGACCCACCCGTAGGCCTGCCAGCTAACTTTGCAGGCTGCCAGTCAAGATGATCCAACCATTGTACCAAGAGTTTTGATAAGACTCGCCTCTGCATGTGAAGCTCACTGCCTTGTTACTGTGCCTGTGAATCAGATGAATCTGGATTGGGTGCTGACAGAGGGATTGGTGGCAGCCAGTGAGTAAGATGGCTTCTGCTCCTGGCTCGTTGGGGTGACTGCGTGGGTGGTCTTGTGTGCCTTAGTTTCTCCATCTGTTTTAGTGGAAAGGATCATAACATTCTTGGAGATTACAGAATGGAATGTGCTGTGTAAACACCAGGCAGTGTTGTTACAATAAATAGAAAATTAGTGACTCTAGCTTCAGTTTCCTGCACTTGATGGCTTGTGTGAGGATCTTCCAGAGATTCAGAAATTATCTCTAGGAAGACAACAACAACAGCATATTTTCTAACAGAAACAGAATTTAAGGGTTTGAGTTGGTATCTGCTGAAATGTTTACTCCCATGGAGAGCTAACATGATGACTACAGATGGAGCTGACTGTCTTCTACTTATGGCTGCTTCTTAACATCCGCCTCAAGGGCTCTAAATTGTCTCCTTGTTCTCTAATTTTCATTTTTATAAATATATATTTTCTAACTTAAAGCATTCCATTGGAATCTCTTGCAGCGTTGTTAGCCATTTTCTGTTTAGCAAGGAGTGAAAAATGAGAATGTTTTAATAGCATGGCTTCCTAATGGGAACAATCAGACAGGTATAGAGAGCATTGCTTTTCAGAATGTGTGGACAGCAGATCTCTTTTTGTTCTAGGCATTTCCCTTTTGAGAGATTCCATTTCCATTTAGTGGTCCACCATAGCATGCAGGAATGGATAAGTCTGTCCTCCTCTCACCTCAGAGTGCTGGCTTAAAAAACAAAATAAGGGACAGTGATGTCAAACCCCAGTGCTCCCGTCTCAGACCTGCCTTGCCTTGTGTGCAGTCACTCCTTGGGAACAGTACCATCCACTCACTCTAACTGGGATGTTGTCAGACTGTCAGATGAGATTGAAACTATTTTATAAATGTGGAAATACTGAGCAAAAAATAATGCCTTAGTAATGTTGAGACGAAAGGTTTAAAATATGGAAAATGGCTTGGCTTAAAAACAATAACCGGCAGGCGGCTTACCTCCTGAAATAGCATAGGATGACCTTAGCTTTTGACCCACTTCCTGCAGCATTTGGGACCTGACCTCTTGCAGCTCCTGACCCAGTTGGAACAGAGTTCAGAGATAGAGCAGGTTTATTTGGAACACTGTACTCTGAATACTGAACAGTGATTGACCCAGCCTGTCCAACTGTAAGCAACAGATGGAAGAAATCTGTTTTCTGAGTACCAGAAAGTATCCATTGGCTACAGCTTGGTTCAAATGGAGGACATGAGCATTAAAGGCCAAAATGTGCATTCAGGACACAGGCATCTGCTGAGGGAAGATTCAAGGCATCGAGGCCATCAAGGTCATTGAGGCTTATTGCTTCTATATTTTAGCACTGTTTTGAAGATCAAGCAGGATAACACACATGGAAGTTTTCCCTAGAACATGCTAGTCCTTTTGTTTAGATTTAGAATAACTCATTCATAGCCCCTCCCCCCCCCGTGTGGTGTGTGTGTGTGTGTCTGTGTGTCTGTGTGTGTGTGTGTGTGTGTGTGTGTACATTTGGGCAGATGGTTTCAGCTGTATGAGGATAAGTTTTCTTCTATAGCAAATGGAAATGACATTAATAAGAAGTAGTAATATGAAGATTACAGAGGTTAACGTTTGCTAAAGAATCATTATAAACTTGGAAACAATATAGCAATATACATATTCATTCACTTAACCAATCTACCTTTAGTATTTAGTTTGGAATCTAGCAGGCAGGTGGTAGTAAAGGGCAGATAGTCATAGAAGCTGATGTTTTGGGCACGGTGTTGCTATACATGAAAGAAGTGATCCCATAACATGGAGGGTACACTGAGAATGAATGTGAATGAGTATAGTATAATTGTAGACTAAGGAGTACCTTAGAGGCACTTAGAGGGAACTGTTGAGCAACTCCTAAGGAAAAAATTTGTCAATGGAAGAAGACTGGAAAAGCTTCATATGTGACAGAATGGTACTGTGTGGCCTCGTGTCATTATGGGATTTAGGTGTGTATATATGGGATGAGGGTAGGAGGGTAGGCTGACAGGGTAGCCACCTCCAGAGTAATATCACAAAATGTATAGTCCACTCATGAGTTTGAACCTCATCATGCTTGTTCAGAGCATCAAATTATTACGTAGAATATCTTGTTTGTATTCATGAGCTACACATATGATTTGATGCTACCTCCCCAGAAAAACTGTTCTAACTCACTTAACTTCTTGCCTAGTTAATACCCCAGTCTGGTAATACATATCCCAGTGTGGCTGGTCACACAGAACCCTTCAGATGTGGCAGTAACAGATATTTGCAGGTGAAGCTTAGTAACCTGGTAGGGATTTTTTGTTAACACAAGTTATAGTTACCTGGGAAGAGGAACCTCAGCTGAGAAAATGCCTCCATTCAGTTTGGCTATAGGCAAGTCTATAGGGCATTTTATTGATTAATGATTCATGTGGGAGATCCCTACCCACTGCGAGTGGTGCCATACCTGGGCAGATGGTCTCGGGGTGTACAAGAAAGCAAACTGAGCAAGCCATGGGGAGGAAGCCAGTAAGCAGCATTTCTCATTCTTCCATGGCCTCTGCTTCATGTTTCTTCCTTCAGATTCCTGCCTTGAGTTTCTGCCCTGACCTCCCTTCATGATGGATTGATTATAAGCTATAAGATATGAAATAAACCCTTTGCTTCCCAAGTTTCTTTTGATGGTGGTATTTATTACAGCAATAGAAACCTAACTAAGACACTAAGCAATACTCATGGAAGTCAGCTTCATCTGGTCTTGTGTCAGATTGTTCAACTAAAAAGACCATTTCCTGGGAGCTGTTCATGAGCTGGACTCAGCATTTTGTCGTATGAAGTGGAGAACTGGAGATGACAATGGGACAGAATGGAGAAGGACAATGTTATTTGCCTGCTCGGGGAGTCTGCACTGGTTCTAAGTGCTTTCCTTGAACTGACTAATTTAAACAATCTAAAGCCCTCTGAGGTGGGTATTGTAATCTCTAGATTCTAAATGGTTCAGAATAAAAGACTTTAGTCCATACTATAACTCACTCCTGCACTTTGAGGGAGATGTGTTTCCCATTCTCTATATGTAAGGCACAGATTTGGACAGTGAAGGAGGTTGAGAAAATAATGTTGATCCAGGGTCCTTTTTCAGCTATAAAATAAAAATAAAATGGAAATCCTTTTTCCTTTGCCTACATTTCTTAAATCATAGGTCAGGAGAATCAATCAGCACAATCTTGCCATTTTAACAAGCTGGGGAATTGAAGAGGAAATGAAAGACTGGGGGGAATAGGATTAGTTTGAAACCAGAGGTCAGAGCAGCCAACAGTGTACAGACTTCTGACTGAGTACAAAATCCGAAGCTCTGTGGGCAGTTAATCCTTGGAAGGAAGTGGGGTGGGGGAGGCGATTGAGAGAAACTGTCAGAGAAGGAAACAAATCTTAACAATCATGGAAAGAGAGGGAACGTGGTTGTGAGTAAAAGGGCATGAGTAATGAAAGGACCAGAGGAAACTTTGAAGCTCCAATAATTACAAATTAGATCTTGCTATTCAGGCCACTTTATGCTTTTTATTTGTCACAAGACTGGTTTTGTTTATTATTTCATATATATATATATATCCCCATCCCTCTGAGGTGGGTATTGTAATCTCTAGATTCTAAATGGTTCAGAATAAAAGATTTTAGTCCATGCTACAATCTCACTCCTGCACTTTGAGGGAGATATATTTCCCATTCTCTATATGTAAAGCACAAATTTGGACAGTGAAGGAGGAGAGAGGAGGCGGTGGGAGAGAGAGAGAGGAGAGGAAGCCAGTGTTGAGCATTAAGCATTAGCCACCCTGAGCCTTCCATCATTTTTTCTATTCACTCCCTTGAGGCATAGACCTTCTGATTGCCTGCTAGGAGCACAGTTCTGCGTAAATTATTAGTATTCCAGAACAGGTGAGCAGGGAACACAAGCTTGAGTTTGAGTCATGGCCATCCCAGTCAGATGCAGGACATCTGGTCAACCTTATATGTGCTGAATAAAGGTCTGTCCATCATCAAGTTCATGACTGTCCTATGAGGGGAATGGAGATAAATATAAAATCACATAGAATGGAAAGTGGGGTAGGTTTGTTGACATCAGCAACAAACAAAAGGACTAAATGCCCCTGATTTCACCAGTTGATGTTGTGACTAGACTGAATTGAGCCCTGGTGATTGAGCTGAGTCTGAAGTCCAGGCCACCCAATTGTATTTGGTACCCTTTTACAGCCTTGTCTGGGCACTCCCTATAAGAAGGACACTGGATTGATTGAAGCAGGAGAGAAAATCCAGGAAATCTAAGGCCATCTAATGAATCTGTACCACCAACATTTTCTTTACAATACTTTATAAAATATTTAATATTTTAAAGTTACTTTCTCAACTCATCATTCAGATTGGATTCTCAAGGACAACAGACACTCATCACATGTAGCCATTGTGTACTTGGCGCATAGCTAGAACATCTGAGGAAATGTGGATTTTTAATTTTACTTACTTTCTGTTTTAGAACTGCCTTGATTTTTGTATTAGAAAATGTTTAAGCATATTTGATACAGCTGGACAGGTGAATCTACTATTTCAATGTCTCATGAATTCTAAATTCAGAGAAAATATTTCCAGTGAAAACTTGGTGTCCAAATCAAGAGGTGCTAAAAGTATAAAATGCATGTCTAAGTTTGAAGACTTCATACCAAAATAGATCTCATCAGTAACTCCTAGATTTGTTACATAGTAAGGTGATATTTTGGATGTAGTGAATTAACTAAAGAATATTACTAATCATTTCAACTTTTTTCTATAAATGTGATTACCAGTAAAGTTAAAATGGCATGTGGCTTGCATTCTCTTTTTGCCGAATAGTACTGATTCAGAAATTAATTATCTATAGTGTTTCTAACACTGAACTTTTTCTGAAGTAGTGTCTGTAAGGTTGCTACACCCTTGGGGGTAGACTAGACTTTTAGTGGAGGGATGAAAAATAGATATAAATAATCTGCATTTTGCTAAGTACTAGCACTCAATTATATGGGGTGCTACATGATTAATTGGAATAGGAGATTACATTTAGAGTGTCTAAGAAGACTCACTGGATATGGCTGAGCTGACTCTGTGGACACAGATGGATGGGAGGCATGTTGAACGTTTTCTCTGTCAGAGGTTTTTAAGGATTAGTACATCCTTAAAGGGTAGGCATGTAGTGTTCCTTTGGCTCACTTATAGAGACTTCTTCAGCTACTGGGTCAAAAAGAGAATAGGAATAAGCTGCTTGGCTTGAGACTAGTCATGGCAACTTAGAAGTTTGGATTCATCTGGGCAGGAGGGCCAGGCAATCAGCAAGCACATGGGGTGAGAGCCTGTTGGCAGATTCATCACCTTGGAGCCAGCTGGATGTTGAGGGTATAAATATGACAGGGTGGTTCTTCCAGAAGAATCAAAGCACTTTCTTTTTGACAGCTGGTGTGCAGTAAAATGTAGAATATAGCTTTTAAATAATGGTTTTCTGCTGTGCCCAGCTTTACCGAATGCCTCCGAACCTAGAAATGGTCATGGTGCACTGGGATAGATAATGGTATTTGTTCATTGAGCTCTCAGTGGAGACTTGACAGTTAGCCAGCAACCAGCATTTGAAGTGAGATTATATAATTTGACCCATCTGTAGGCAGTGGCCACATCAGCAGGTGTCAGGGAGCTAGGAAGACATTACACCTGACTGGTTGGCAAAAGCTAAAGTGGGATCAACAGAAATGATAGGTGGCAGTAGAGTCCTGATGGGATTCCCACATGTTCAGAACTCATCCTGTCTTGATTCATCAGAGCTGGCATGTGTGATGGTTAACCACATAGGCTCTGAAGTCAAGTCTTGTCTGAATTCAGCTTTGCCAATTACTAGCTGTGGGAATATGGGCAGAAAATTCAATCATTGTGAGTCCAGTTTCCTCTTCCATAATGATGTCATTTACATGATGCCAACCAAAGTCCTAGAACTTTTATGGGGATTAAAGTACTCAATAAATTGTAGCTATTATTGCTGTTGGCATCATATTCATTATTGCTTTTACTTTTTTTATTTAAAATTAAAGTTAGATGATCAGAGTGGGCTCAGAGGTTAGTGTTTGGGGACACTTTATCGAACATAGCCAAGCTATGGTCTACTAACACACCACTCAGGGGAAAAATAACATGATCTTGGCTCTTTCAGACAGCAGACTTTGGCAAACCCATGAGAATCACAGCTTTCCTCTAAAATTACTCTCAATTTCCAATTCTAACAATTTACAGTGAAAAATCTAAGGAGCTTTTGTGTTTAAAATAAGCAACTTGGAAGAAGGAGAAATCTAGAGGCATTATCACCTGAGTCATTTTGTTGACAATGTCTACCACATACAGCATCGTGACATTCAGTTTTTCTTGGTTCTTGGCCAACATGAGGAGGTATAGACTTCATTCCAGGCAGATGCCGGGGGTAATGTAAGAACATTTGTTGAGTTCAATTTTTTTTTTGTTAAAAAATTGTGTGTGTGTGTGTGTGTGTGTGTGTGTGCATGTGTGTGTTTAAGAAACACTACCGTAATTAGAAGTGGATTTACATCATATTCTGCACATCTTTAAGTATATCTGTTAACATTTCTGAATATCAATTTTCCTTTTTATGGAAAATGGAAATAATATCCAACTTTTTCTGTTGATAGGATCAAAGGCTATGCAGGTTGAGTACTTGCAGCCTGTTGTTCTTCCTGAACCAATCCAATGACACCGGATGTCATAATGTTTCCTTATCTTGTGACTAGTTGTATATGTGGGTTGAGAATGAGCCTATCTTAGATATGAAAAAAATCTAACTTAAAATCCATACTTATGTATGTCAGACCATACCTGAGTGAAAGTCCTTTACCCAGGACTCAAGCAAGTTGGAGTTCCAAGAATTCTTTTTATTGTTGTTGTTTTTCTTTTACTGAGTTTTTTGTCCTGTTCAAGACAGTGAATGTTTACATTTCTTGATGAATGTACTTGAGAACTTTGAGAATGTTCTTAGAACTTTCTTTCTAATATCTCAGTGTACTCAAACATGTTAAACACATCTTGAGATAAAAGCAATAAGTTAATATAGTTGCAAAATATGCCAACAATGCAGTGACTTCTATTGCAGCTGGCATACCCCAGCAGGGCTACCTCCCTTCATGAAACCCAGAGGTGTTCTCAGCACCTGGTAGTATTTGCTTGTGATACTTGGTGTAGGCATGTTTATGACATAAATACGAAGTAAAGCCCACAAATGCCAATGAAAAGACTAATATTAGTAGAATTTCAGCTTAATGAGAGTCATTGTTAATGTATGGTTCATTTAATGTCCCAGACTAATCATGTGTTCACTGTGCATCTGCCATGTATGTGGAGTAAGACCATTTCCTCATGGTCCCATATAAAAATCAATAGTTCATCATCACATTTTATGAAGACAGAATTTATTTTATATGACTTTTACATTTCTTTTCTTACCTATGCAAATAGGATTGTTCTTCCCTTTTGCCTAAATCCAAGGCTCAAGTATTAGACTGAAATGATAGTAGAATATGAGTCGAAGAACAGGCTTGAAAGGAGTAGAGGTTTTCTATCATACACATATTATTATACATTCACCTGGATATAAGCTCCTCATTTGAAGACAAAAGGTTAGCCTCTAAGAGTCACTAAGATTTCCACATAAAAAATCAAAGAGTCTATTGAAGAATACAAAAAGCTTCCAGCTGAGATCCCTCATGGATCATTGTTAAAGTGCTCTGTTTGCCAGGGGTCTTCAGAGAAACAAATACCATATACATAAATAAAGATTGGGATTATGAATGAAAAACTGGCACCTTGATGGTAGAAGCCAAAAAGTCTCATAACCTGCCTCTTACTAGGTGGCGACTAAGGACAGTTGGTGGTCTAATTCTAGCCCATATGTCTGAGAAGCTTTGGAGCCATCAATGTGAGTCCCTGCCCAAGAGCAGAAGTCTCAGCTTCATGCCCCAGCTATGAAGGCAGAAGGAATGGGACATCTTTCTTCCCTGCTTTTTGTCTTCTTTAGGCCATTAATAGATTGACTGGTACCCACTCACTCTGGGACAGAAGCAGGCATCCTTTTTATGGAGTCTATAGATTCAAATACTAGTGTGTAGAAAGGCCCTCATGGTTATATCTAGGGGTAATAATTATTCTAGACACTTTTAGCCTCGTCAAATTGACACACAAAATCAGCCACTATACATGCTTATGGGTCATCCTTTTAGTAGGGTCTCCCTTTCTTAAGTTTATGAAGCAAGAACTAATGAATGAAGGAATCCGTTTATTGGAGATGTGGTTTTACTGTGTATTCCAGGTTGGCTTTGTACTCAAGCTTATTCTTGTGCCTCATCCTTCCAAGTACTTGGATTACAGATGTAGTCCTTCATGCCTGGCCTTCCTTTTTCCTCATTCCATTTGCTGATCCCAGAATAAGAGAGAATTCTTCAGTGAAACGATACCTCAAACTCCACAACATGAGGTCCATTGGCCATGAGCATCAGTATGTTTATATTTAGGAAATAAACCGTGACATAGGAGCCACTGACGAGACACAAGGAGGGCATTAGAGGCAGACTGAGAAGGGTGGAGGTAAGGAGGAATGTGTATAATGTGTAGAGAAACCAAGATCTCATCTTTGCCATCAAAGTGTTGTCCAAGCGATGCCGTGCTGGCCTCTTGCTTCTAAGCCTGAAAGGTATGTCAGAGAAAGGAGCCATCTCTCCAAAGGTCCTTATAGAAGTCAGACTATTTACTGGTGGAAACTAGCCAGAATGCTGTTAGAAATTTTTTACAGTAGTAATGTGGGACAAAAACTCATTCTAATTATATTCTGAACAGTGTACAATTCAAAATTGAAATATGACATCATAGCTGTCACAGTTCCCCTCCCCCCTTACCATTTTTTACAGAACTAATTGCAAATAGATTACTTATTGGCTATATTGCCCAAAGAGAAAGAACAATTCACCATTCCAACCTCATAAAAATGTTCTCTTGAAAAAATATCCTTCTTACTGCTTTAGAGGTAAGCATTTTCTTTAGTGGTTATACATACAGATTTCAACAAAACTTAATTAATTGTCCCTGGCTCTCCAATATGCTTCCTTCACCTGTCAACAAGCATGAAGGTGGTCATACTTACAACAATTAATTTCACTTAGTAATTCTGACCTCAAGTGGTACAAATGTGGTGTGTGTGTGTGTGTGTGTGTGTGTGTGTGTGTGTGTGTGTGTATGTGTGTGTGTTTTGTAAAAGCCATCCTTCCATTCTTGAGACTTGATCTCTTTCTAGCCTGACAATGTGCAGCATATGTGGCATTTTTTGTTTATGCTGGGAGGTAGCATAGAGCCACAGCCTACAGTCAGTCACAGGGTTCCAAGGAAAATGACAGATACTCCACTGTGCATAGTGTTGCTGAGCTATGTGACTATGGTGTTCAGCAAATGGGGCACAGGAAATGAATTTTCACTTGAGTAATCTTTATTATATGATGGCTTGATAGAGACATCCCTTTGTAGACTAAGGCATATTTTCATGCAGCAAGCAGTCATTGTGTGAATGGCCTGTGGCTTCCTAGAATTAAATCTATAACCATCTTATTTCTCCATTTATCACAACAGGCTTAAGCTGAAAACTAATACTGCCTTTCCATGGCTTCTGACCCCTTTGGTGTGGCCAACGCATTGTCTAGGTCAATAGAAACCCTCTTTCAGTCTTACTACAAGTACAGGGTGACATTTTTTTTCCTTCATGAGGCTCAGAAACAACCATGATGTACTTTAGATGTACAGCTTTCCCAGAGTCCTTTTGGATGAGAGTTAGCTTTACATTTTTTATGTTTGAATAACTTTATACAATTCAATGTACTGATGAGAATATGCTGTAACATCTAGAAGGTTTACTGATAATACATTTTTGAGCAAAGACAGTCCCCTGTTGCTAAGGTATGTCACAAGCATATGATTACCTCTAGGGCAGGAATCCAGCATTTTAGTTAAAGGTGACTGGTCATATTTCCTTCTTAGATCAAGGAAGCCAAAGGTATGTGACTAACACCATTGCCAAAGTAGTGCCTGGCAACTAGAAGGGGCTCTACAAATGTGTGTGGTATTGGGTTGATCTGAAGACTTAGTAAGGAACAACTATATTAAACAAATCCTGGGAACAATTGGTCTCAGAAGCTGGGACAGCTGATGTAAGGCCTTGAACGTAAGCCTCACTATATTACAATATTCTTCATGTATAAACTGGTAAATGCATTCATTCAGCAAATACGGTGCACATCTTGTTGCCATCTAGGTTGCCCATCAAATGCCAGAGACACAGATACAATACCATCGCCCCTTTCTTCTTAGGGCTCATGCTTCATGAAGAACCTGGTCAAAGTGTCTTTAGTGATGGCTATAATAGAAATAAGCACGGAGTGAACTGGGAGCCCCCTCACCAAGAGAAAGCATGCTAGGATAAAAGAAATACCTGTGGAGTTCTGTCGCTAGAATTAGGAAAATGAAATAAGGGAGAATCAAACTGTATGGAAATACAGTTAAGGGCCTATTAAAGATGTTAGCAAGCAGACTTTGAGAAAATGAATCCCGTGATAATGGATTTGGAAATACTGAAAAGGAATCCAATCTGGTCTACCTCCCAGGCTTATCAATTCTCCATAGTAGGCTGTCAAGACCATTAGATACATGTTGTGGAATCACTTTGCAGTGTTATTATTTAATTATTTTCATTATCATAGGCATCATTATGTACATGATGGTAATCTTGGTAATCCCCAGGATGTATGTGTTCTTTGGAGTCTCTGCAGACTCTGGAAATGCATTCCAGTGGAGGTTACCATGGCCTTCCCATACTTGAGTTCAGAATCAGCAATCGGTACCATACCTCATTCTAGAGTAACTGCTGATTACTCTGCAAGTAGGAAAATAAAAGGGGGGGGAGTTTGTTTCACAAAACAAACCTGAAAATTAGCATGGCTATTTTGTCATGTGTGTATGTGCAATATTTATGTATATATACAATTTGTGTGTGTGTGTGTGTGTGTGTGTGTGTGTGTGTGTGTGTGTGTGTGAACTGCAGAAGTGTGCATGGCATTTGTGTGGAAGTCAGAGGACAGTCTTGAACATCAGTCTCACTTCTTACCTTGTCTGAGGTAGGGTCTCTTACTCACTACTGTACATACTAGGCTAGCTGACTTGCACGCTTCTGGGGATTCTTGTGCTTCTATATCTCTGTAGAAGCATTTGGGTATGCTATTGCATCCAACTTTATGTCAGTTCTGGGGACCCAAATTCCTGTCCTTATACTTAAATGGTAACTCCCTTTACCCACTGAACCACCTTCCCAATCTATCCACCCCCCTCTGCTTTTTCTTTTTCTCTTTTCTTTCTTTGAGAGGGGATTTCACTGGCTGGCCTGGAACTTCATGTAGTCCAAGCTGAGAGCCATATGCCTCTTCCTCCTGACTGCTTGAATTAACCATGTGGGCTGCTATCTGGTTACTTTTATTTTTTTTTAATAATATAGATACCAGTTCTCAGAGAATAATGTATATTTTCTTAGGAGCAACCAAAAATAGGTCTGAAAGTATCAGGAATCTGATGGGACTTTTCTCGACATGTGGGCTTGCAGAGCTTTGAGACTGTCTGCTTTTGTTGGAACCAGAGTACACCCTTCAGGAGATGGTCTGCTTTAGAAAGTAGAGAGAAGGTGGCCCAGAATGATTGGCATTACTCACCTTATGTCACTGACCTGGTTCCATCTCTAAGCTTACACCCATGAAAATTGAAATTGGAAGTAATGAGGCTGAATAGTACAGGTCTCCTGATTTCTGACTTCTTTATAAAACCAGCTTCATTGTCACACCCTGGTCAACTGAGAATCAGCTCAAGTCTGTATCCCTTTGTTTAATTATACACATGAACTACATGGTTGGTATAGCTTGGCACACAAGTGTAGTAGTAAGCTACAATCTTTTACCCTCAATTTAGGGAAAGAGAAAGGAAAGAGAGAAAGAAATCGCCACTTTTGCAAGAGGCGTTGATATAGAATGAGAGAAAGGTAGAAATCTTCACAGTCTCTTTTAGGCTGTCCTAAGCTTGAAGAGGACTAGCTGACAGTGAATGAGACTAGTATCTCAGCTCACTTAATCTCTCCAACCTTTTCTCCTTTAGGAATTATCACACTAACTAAGGACAACAACCCAACCAATGAACCACCAACCAATCCTACCCTTACTCTTGGGGCTTCAGACTTTTTATACCCTAAGCCAAAAGTTCCCATCTACCCATGCAGCAAGCAATCCCAAAAACAAGCTACAGGTGCCAGAAAGACTGCACTAAACCAAATTATAGCCACCTGCATCAAGCATTCCAAATCCAACTCATAAACAACTATACCACAGCTGGGATGGGAACATAAACCTAATCCAAATGCCATTGTGAGTTTTTAAAGAAACCAAACTAACCAAAACATCTTCCAAGTGTTCCTTTACACACAAGCACTTCACTACACTTTCCTGGTAGATATTGCTGTGCCAGGAACTGTGTTTAGTATCTGGTGGGAGTCAGCTGGATTAGTCTTCACAGTCAGTTGTCTTGCTCACTTTACAAACAGAGGTTAGGTAACTTGTATGAGGTCACCCTGCTTTACAGAAGTCAAGCAAGATTTCTCAGCACATGTTCGTGGGCTCTAGAACCTAACACGTTATAATCTGTGTCTGTCATGTCTATCTTTGTCTAGTCTTGTTGATTCTGCCTAGTTCAGAGCAGCTGCATAACTAAGGATTTTAGTTCTAAGGGTTTTTTTATTTTATTTTTAATTTGGAAAATCTTCAGGTCCTGAACTTTATGTGCTCTTAAATTATAAGTTAGAAAATGACCTTGAGATAGGAAGGATTTCTGTCACCACTGCCAAGTCTATGCCTAAGAATCCCTTTGCCTGTGTCAGGTTTTTATTCTCTAGGCATCAGATAATTCTTGTGTCTTTTGCACAGTAAATAAGTCTTTTAACCCATTTGAAAAATACCTATAGCTTAGTGATTGAGGACCCCCCAAACTCTTTGCCCAGATGATAAAAGCTCCCGTGTATGCCATTTTCTGCTCAATTTCCTTCCCTTTCTTCTTCATCCATTGCCACAAAGCCTCTACTAAAGTGTTTGAGAACTCTAACTGGTCATCTGTGGACATTGTAGTATTGGGACGTCTCAAGGGAGAGGGAAAGCATGAATCCCTTTGTCCACTCCATCAGCTCAGAATAGTATTTCAGAAGGGGGCCACTGATCTATGGACAGTAACCTGGGCATGGATTTGCTTTATTGGGTTCTAGTTTCAGGTCACTACCCCAATGTGTGACCTGATCAAGCCACTTAACTGCATTGTGCCTTAATCTCTCCATAGTACAGAAGTTCTTTTGGGAGACTTTGATGATATTAATAAGGTGATGGGTTGAAAGATTTCATTTTGAAAAAAAAAACAGAGAGAGAGAAATCAAATAGCTATATTTGTAAAAGTTTTATAGCTAGTGATTTCTTTATCATTGGAAGTCAGATTATCTGGAATATAGTAAGAGGGACCACATAATTATTCATGACTTGACTCTGTAACAAAAATTCATGAACTCAAATCCCAGTACACTTTATGGTATAGGATTATTTTTCTCTGTCCTTTGAAACTCTGGGAAGTATGTTTGCACTTTTGCTTTCCCTGGCTTGTTGAAGGGCCTGAAAAAGACTGATCTATTGGCTCCTTGGCTGAAAAACAGTGAATGAATTCATTTATGCTCTAAATATTTATGGGGTGCACACTCTACACAAACCACAGTATAGCTTCCATGGGGGCTGGTGAAACTCAGGGACACTGTCCTCACTGCTAGATTGCCTGATTCTAAGTAAAGCTCCTAGCTCTCCCCAGGAATGACATTTTCTTCATTTGCTGCACCTCTTTCTCCTTGCGCTGCTAGGTATCACGCTGAACAAAGTCTCTAAGAAGTACCCTATGTAGGTGCTAGAATTTTGACAGTCCCTTCTAAAGTCTCCAAGACTTAATAGTGTTTCTGGGAACTCTGGCCAAGGTCAGCTCTCACTCCACTGCAAGGCTCAGAAGTAGAGGGGTGAGGGTGGAGAGAGTTGGTGACAGCTCTCCACACTCTCTGTCTCCCAGCCCCAAGCCCCCAGGTGCAGTATCCATCACAGCAGCACAGTTGACTCCACAGTCAGGCATCCAAAGCTCATGGTACAAAGGAAGGAAGCTTAGTGATGGAAATGTGCTACTTGTGCATCTTCTACTGAGAATATGTGTATCTGGATGACAGAGGTGAGAAGGAATTTTCCCTTTCCTGTTATAGCCCCAACATTCTTGTAATTGCCAGTGCAATAGCCATGAGTTCAGGGAAAATAATCCCTAGTGAAGTGACTTGGCACTCCTCTACAACACACAAGGGATGCCGGGGAACTGGGAGCCCATGTGCAGCCTGTCTTCCCTTACCCTAGAGTGAGTTCCAGCCTGCATTGTCATTGGTCAGGTCTTCCTCTTGGGCCTTTTGTGCTATGACCTGCAAGTCAGACCAAGTATCACCTTGCTGGAAGCCCTGGGAATGGTGTCTGAGGTGAAGGAATCTCACTCCAATTGAGAAAACACTTGGTTTGCCTCTGGCAACTGGGTTTGTGGGAGGCAATGTCAATCCCTTTCCTATTTGCCCACAGATTTTGAAGTGGTTTTTCCTGAATGTAAAGGCATGTTTCACTATGGCCTTAAGCAAAGTTAACTGTTTGCTGACTACTTCAGAGAGTGGTGTTGATGTTCAAGGGCTGTCACAGTCCCACGAATTTTGGTTGCAAGCTACTCCAGCTCTTCTGCCAAGTGTAAGGCTAGAGTCTAGGAGAAACAGAAATAGCATGGACATCCTCATCAGAGACCTTTACCAACCCTCATGTCTGTCATCTCTCTGCTGATGGGAGCCCGCATAGAGAGCTTTGTTCAGTTTGTCCACCTCCAGTGATGTCGCAATATCTACTTATTGGTGAACTTTGAACTCCTTTGGCTTTCAGGAAGCACAGTACACATTCTGTCTAAAAGCTGTGTTTATTATCTTATAGGAACAAGGAAAAAATGACATTGTTTTTTCTCAACTGTATTTGATTCATAAAACAGAGAATTGTCAGCACAGCAATGGTTAGTTTTTATTATCCAAGATTTCCAATCCCAATGAAGATTAAACAACTGAAGCCACCAGGCTAGTCCAGGTGCCTCTTATTAAAAGAAGAACAAAACAGATGCAAGTAAAATTTCATGCCCCCAATTCTTAACTTAAACCATTCTTCCCCATTGATCCTTCCACCATGAATAAAAAAATCACAGCAGTAGGGCCCATGGGACTTAGAAACAAAAGGCATTGCCATTTATATTTAAATAGCCAGGAGAACGAGATGATATGTGCAGTGGGGTTGAATTATTCACAAGGGAAGAGTGTCTCTTTCCCTATGAACAGAACTTTGCTGATCATTGCTTATGTGGATTAAATGGTATGGTATGTGGAGAAGAGAGATGCTGACATATTTTCCCACATTTAACAGATCACCCCACGCTCTTTGCTTTGAGAAATTAAGAGAATAACTACCCTTTCTTTTGCCAAGATTTGCCCTTTTTGTATTAATCTCAGTTGAATTGAGCGATTTCTTCTCTCTGTGCAAAATAATACTCTTCTTTGTAGTCATTTGGTTGGCATACAGCTTGAGGGCATCCAGTTTTTCAAATACAGATCTGAGAATATCTGGAATTATTTATGCACAAAGTTGCAGGGCTGGCCAAAGAGAACCAAAGTCCATTAAGCTAAATTAAAACTTTGTTTTGAGGGGGAAAAAAAATGTCATTTTTGATGTTATCTAAAACGTACACCATAGTAAGGACAGAATGAAATGTCCCATATTTACTTTAGGTTTTTGAATGGACTTTATTAACTGCACTGCCTTGCCTTTCAAATTGCTCAAAGGACGGTTATTCAAAGACAAACACATGTGGGAGAAAGTCTTGCCACTGTATTTTTTAATATGGTAATCTTGATCCTGGAGTGAAGATGAAGTGAACTATGTATGGACTATTCTAATTCAGTTTCTGCATTAAGAGATTGTATTTAATCAAAAGTAAATTTAATCCTAGGTGGCATTCAGATAGCAAAATTGGTCTTAGGCACTTTAGAATTCCATTTCCTTTCAATACTTGAGCAGACAAAATTGTGTTCAAATTTCCTCTTATTGTCCTAAAATTTAAAATAGATGAGCATAAAATATGACTTAGAAAACATGAGAATTTGGATATAGTTTTGCCATTCAGCAAGTATTTAATGAGCTCATATCATCTTTTCTTTTGTATACACTAGCTTTATTCCATTGTGATAGAACTTGGTAGGTATACTTAAACACACCCCTTCCCAACACACATACACAGAGGGAAGGGGAAAGTGAGAGTGTGTGGGTCCAGACATACTTTTTTTTCCTTCTTTGTCCACTAGAAAACTTGACATAAC
The DNA here is from genome assembly GCA_026225945.1 of Cricetomys ansorgei. Classification (NCBI taxonomy): domain Eukaryota; kingdom Metazoa; phylum Chordata; class Mammalia; order Rodentia; family Nesomyidae; genus Cricetomys; species Cricetomys ansorgei. The sequence goes on along the minus strand of JAMJFZ010002601.1, from coordinate 3,912,311 downwards.
TAGGTATAAGGTAATGTGATGGTTACCATGACTCATCTGGGAAGAAGGAACCTCAATTGAAGTACATTCATCAGATTGGCCTATGGGCCTGTCTGTGGGGCATTTTCTTCACAGATGATTGATGTGGGAGGGCTCAGCCCACTGTGGGTCGTGTCATTCCCTGTCCAGAGGGACGTGGACTGTAGGAGAAAGGTAGCTGGCCTAGAGCTTAGAAGCAATCCAGTAAACTGTGCTTGCTCCTCTGTGATCTCTGCTTCAGTTTCTGCCTCTAGCTTCCTGCGTTGAGCTCCTGTCTTAGATTGTAAGTTGTAACATGTAATAAACCCTCCTCCCATAAATGCTTTTGGTCCTGATGTTTATCACTGTTGTAGAATGAAAACCAGTACAGGTAGCAATGTTTTCTACAAGAGAATAAGACTTGTTCCGAAGAATATATACACTTGAGAAAGACAAAAAAAAAAAAAAAAAAAAAAAAGTTCAGCTATCAATGAATTCTTCAGGAAGTTTATGGAAGTTAACTTCAGGAAGTTAAAATCAAAAGGAAAGTTAACCTTAAGTCTTTTGAGATGATCCTCCCCAGAAAGTTGATATCAAGTAGAATAAACACATACATATGTGTACATGTATGATCTTCCTTGCAAACTGAGAAAACTTACTACTTATGGGTATTATTACTAGTGGCCAGAACAGGCTGTCTCCGTTTAGGTACATGAAATTTAACATTTTATTAAATTTTTATAGTTGTGATATTACTGTTTAATTAAATATAAATGTATTTAATTAAACATTAATATTTTATGTTAGAATATGAAAATTTCAGTGTTTAAAGTATTTAATGTTTAAGTGCTAAAGAAATGTGCACTAATTTTTCTCATCAGTTTGATACCTCTTCCTGTTTGGTTTTAAGAGTAGGATTCTGATCGCTTTCTTGCTCATTATCTCTTTTCATAGTTTCTTTCAAATTTGCACTTTATTTGCTGTGAGCTTTGGTTATGGGCTCATTAATGAATGTTAATGTGTCGGCAATATCTTTTATTAGTCTGTGAGACTAGAACACCTTGAGATTCACGGCCTCTGTTCAACCCTTGTTCAGGTTCTTGTCTGAAGCGACTGCTTGTGTCTGTGGTGATATCCTGGTTCTAGATCTCTGAATATCCTTTGTTTTTCTGTATTTATCTGTATGCATTGTCTTTTATGGCTTCTGAAAATATAGACTGGTGAGGTAAAGGAAGTGGCCCTCATACAGGAGTGGGTTTCAACAGATCAGGGGTCATATATAGACTGTATCCCTCATTAATATTTTTGCATGTTGTTTATTGTTAATTATGTGATCATCCACGTGCTACTAGCTAACTAGATCATAAAATAATCTATTGCTATATAGTAAGATTAAGCCGAGGCTTCTGGCTCTATCTTTTTCACCCTTTCCGTTAAAATTTTACTGCTGTTTTTTGTTTGTTGTTTGTTTTTCTACTAACCAGAAAAGTTTAGACATATGTAACCAAGGAAATGGATTAACTTGATATAAAAATACCAGTCAATCCAGATCTATTTTTGAGAGCCTATTGCCAACTATTATTTATAAGTACATAACTATAGGTACTAATCTTTCTCTAAAAGCATCAGAGAAATCATATATTTAAAATGCAAACTGTTACATACTATAGGAACCTATGTTTGTGTAGCACTTTGTAGTTGAGCCTTCCTGACAATAATACCAGTTTACAGATGCAAGTGTAGATTACAAGAACTTCTATGATTTTTTTTTTCTCCACCAAAGTAGCCAAACTAGTGGTTGGTGGCACCCTACCAAGCACTGTGAAAATACCCTCCTCCATTTTGCTCTGTATTGCTCATGTCTGGCATAGATTAGTTCAGTTCAGCACCACTGATTGCAGAAGGCATCATGTTGCTGCAGCTTATGTAAAGAGTACACATTACACACCCTGGATGCTTAGATGTAGATTCCCTGTGGATATCATTTTCTTTCCTCATAGAGTTGCAGAGGTGGTAATTCTGTCTTCTTCTTTCTAGTACAAATGTCCACATCTGCAATACTGCATTGTATCTGTGCCTCATGTCAGAATGTTTAATGCCCACACCCCTCTTGTCCTAAGGAATATCTTTTTTGTTTTTGTTTGTTTGTTTGTTTTGTTTTTTGAGACAGGGTTTCTCTGTTGTAACTCTGGCTGTCCTGAAACTCACTCTGTAGAGCAGTTTGGCCTCCTGCCTCTGCCTCTTTAGTGCTGGGATTAAAGGTGTACCCCACTACTGCCTGGCTCCCTAAGGATTATTTTATAGCCTCTATGCTGTTTAGAAGGCATGAAGCCTGTGGTTTTCACTGCAAGTTTGAGAGGAGGAAGGATGTATTTCCAGAGTACCCCTAGATCAGTAAGATGATTTCTTGCCCTGGACTGCGGAGAGGACCTTTCTTAACTCCTGTTGTGACTATTTGTCCCTGTCAAATAAGAAAGCAGAATTGTGGGGATGTGTTTACCTTGAACTTTCTGTTTTCCTTTAAGAACTTTTTCCAGTTTCTTTGGAGTTCTGAATTGGCTAACCATCTGTCTGGAAGTGTGTTTTCAAGATTCCTGTTTTGTTTTTTATCTGCTAGAGGTTCAATACAATACCGGTATGCTTTGTGGAAAGGGGCTATGAAGGCATCTACGATTTATGGATGATTTATGTTAAAAAATAAACAAATGAACCATCATTCTGATGTTTTTGCTTTACCTAGTCACACTGCCTCTTATCTTTCCTGTTGAGCCCTTTATGCGGCCAGTTCCTTGTTATTTAATATTCTATTGAAATATCTGCTCTTCCCAGGAGACTTTCCATGACTGCCATCCTAAAATAGTCCCTCCTCCCTAACCACTGGATATCTCCTCATATTATTTACTTTTACATCACTTAACAGTTTAAAAATCTATGCTACAAACTATTTATTTAACCATACTGTCTGATCTCCACTAGAATGAAAACTGCCCGAGGGCAGGGGATTGTTCTGTTTGCTGACATTCTATCCCATCTAACACAATATCTGCCACACAGTAGGTGCATAGTGAATATTTTTGAAAGAGAGCAGAAAAAGACAAATGAAAGGCTTTGAAAAGGGGAGGTACGTTCTATGGCTTCTGTCTGCTGCAGCCACATGTTTTTTCTCTTTCCTACATAAGCAGAAAAGAAGAAGGGGAAAACAAACAAGAAACAAACTGAAAAACTGACTGTATAGAAGTGTGCAAGTAACAGTGGAGTAGACCAGGAGTGGTGTAGTGTGACTTGAATTCCTAACAATAGTACTATGAAATTTTCCATTAAATCCAATGGAGCAAAACTGAATTGAATCATACGTTTCTAAAACTTTGGCTCTCAGAAAAGGCCAACTAAATACAATTTTATGGCAGAGTCAACTTTTAAAGTGTGGTCTGTGTTGTCTCCATTGCACTATTTCAAGTGGACATTCAATATCTACCTAATGTGTATGGGTATTTTATCTGCATTGCTTTCTGAGTTCTATGTGATTGCCTTATGCCCACAGAGGCCAAAAGAGAGCATCAGAACCCCTGTGGCTGGATGAGTATGAGCCACCATGTGGGTACTGGGAATTGAACCTGGTTCCTCTAGAGGGAGGAGCAGTCAGTGTTCTTAACCTCTAAGCCATCTCTCTAGTCCTATGTGCAATATTTACACAACTTCCTACTAAGTGATCTTTAAAATATCCTATGTATTCCTGACAAGATGTATTTAAGTCTTTGGTGTTTGCAGTTATTAAATGAATCCAAAATGCCTGTTCTATGCAGATCAAGTGAAACAATTTCCATCAAATAAAATATACTTTATTTGCCTACAAGTTGTTTTCTGAAACAAGTGGACTGCAAGTCATTGCTTTATTTTCTTTAAAAAGAATCTCAGCATAATTTCAGTATTTAATAACTCACTTATAATTTATTCAGAGGAAAAAAGTTGAAGTTTTTTTCTGGAATACATTCTTTTACAAAATTTCTTGACTTTTTCCCCACTTAGTAATTCTGATTTCTTTATTTTTTTCCTCGTTCTTTTTCTTTTCTTTCTTTTTCTTTTTCTCCTCCTTCCTTCCTTCCTTTCTTTCATTCTTCTTTCCTTCCTTCCTTTCTTTTTTTTGAGAGAGAGCCTCACTGTAGTACTGGCCTGGAACTCTCTTCATAGACCAGGCTGATCTCACACTCACCAAGATCCACCTGCTTCTGCATTTTGAGTGCTGGGATTAAAGGTGTGCACTACTATATCGAGCTAGTTGCCATTTGTGACCAGAGTTTCAGAACATTACTAAGCTGGTTGAGCTTGGGAGCTGTGTGTTCTTATTGAAATATCTTCCTCAAGCCTTCTTTCTCATAGGAAACACACACACACACACACACACACACACACACACACACACACAATTTTCTTCTAATCAAGGCAACTCAGAGAAGAAAACAGGGAAGGCAAATGCTTTTATGCTTCGTCCCCCTATTTTGTTAATGTTAACCCAAAAGAGCACAATGCATGGAATCCTATTTATTCTCTGGAAACTGCTTCAATCAATCAAATCACCAGGGGCGTGACTGCTTACTGACAATCTCTCTAAATGCCGCTTTTGCATCTTCATGGATTGAGCAAATGTTGTTTTCCAGCTGGGACATCAACCTCAGTTTTCTGTTGCTTTTAACGAAATTTTCGTTCCTTGTCAAACTAGAGATTGGAGATATGTGGCTAGAATTGCAGATTTAGATAAAAATGGACCAGAAGGCATGTTTATCACTCTCCCTACACTTTACCCAGAGATCCATAGATGGCTGATGGCAAAAGTAATAAACTACTTGCAAACTCTATTTTATATTTTATTGTATGCATAGATTTACTGTATTTTTATTTGTGTCTCATTTACTATTTCAGTGTATAACTTTGCATATTTAGTTGTATACATTCAAAGTAGAATTAATCATTGACATTTCTGTAGATATTGCCCAATTACCATCGATAGAATGATACAAAGTCACATTCGCTGAGCAGTATATGAGCATGATTCTTCACTATACTACCAGTATTTTATCAGTCTTTATGTTGTGTCTAGAATGGTGATATTGCAGTTCAGTCCCAGGTTGCTTTTGTCTTCATATGTCCCCATATGTCATTGTGTATAATGACTTATTTGACATAGGCTACATATAAAGAAAAGTTGATTTATTTAGAAAACCGTTTTGGAGATTCAAGATTTGGCAGCCTTGTTGGCCTCTGGTAAGGAATATGGTGACACATGGCAGGAGCCCATGTGGGAGCAGGCAGTGATATCTCAAACAGGAAGCACAGACTAGATCCCAGCATCCCTTCTGAAAGCATACTCCCAATCAAGTTCTCATTAGACCCACCTGGTTAAAGCTCTACCTCCTCCACTGCTGCCACTAGGAAGATGGTTTATTATGTGGAATATGGAGCACAAATACATCCAAATCCAAGCAGTAGACATGAAGTTCAGTGCATCTCTATGCATTTCAGAAACTTGGTTTATCTTTCTAGTGGTAGTTCTGCTTTTGTCCTTAAGCTGTTTTCTTAAGGAATTGTTATATTATGGAAGACAGGAACTTCTTGTGTACTAGAAAGGAGCCTCCTTTGGCTTGGTAGTAGGTACTGTGACCTTTTATCATTTTTTTCTTTCACCTTCCTCCTTGATACTTTTTGTTATGACAACTTTATTTTCTTATAGTAAAGATTATAAACTTTTCTACAACTCATTAAAATCGTAATATGCATCATCCACTGTAAAATTATTTCAGTCGCACACAGTTCTTACTGTTCTTAACTTTTCTTTTAATCTTTTACATTTAAACAGCTCATTCATTTAAAGTTGATCCTGATTACAGATGAACCTTCAGCTTTATTTCTTCATTATTGTTCAAGCACCATCATTTGTTAAGCGATTTGTTTTGCCCTTGTGATTTGGCATAGTGCCTTTAGTTTGTGTTGTCCTATTATGTATTTGAAGTCTGTTTCTTTAGCTCTGCTTTATTTTATTACCCAAAGAACTTATTTCTTCCTTGCTATGGGACATGTTTTAAAAGTGATACTATAATTTGTTTCCCATTTATATTTAAGCAATGACTTATAGTGTATTTTTACTTTATAATTTTTTTCAATTTCCTTCTGTTGGTGATAAATTATCCCATGACTAGGATCAATAAGTTGGCAAGTTTGAAACTGATACACAAGTTTAGCTGAGATTGTGAGGCAGACTTCCCACAATCATCCATTCATGTGTTTTTCTTGGCAAATAGCTGAGGATGGAGACTCTAGGAAGTGAAAGTCTAGTGTCCACTTAGCCTGCAGAGGGACATGAGATCTGAGTGAGGGTGGGGGTGTCCTGGATTTACTGTATTCTGTAATGCATCTGAAATGGACGTCATCCAGGTCAGGTAGAGTTGTATGAAAATAAGTGTTTTCTCTTTGCAGTAAGTTCTTGACAAGAGATAAAATTATATAATGTAATACTTTTGAGTTCTCCTCAAAAAAACTTAAAGATGGATGGATGGAAATTGTTTAAAAAGATGAGTGTGGACTTTTCAGTCATAGCAAACTTCTAATTCAAGAGGTGCTTTCCCTGTTCTCCTTATGGCTCATAGCCATAAATCACTAATGCAGATTACATAGTATCTGATGCTACACACACACACACACACACACACACACACACACACACACACACACGGACACCCAATCGACCTTTTTTTGAGTACAGCAGCCCTATGATCAGGCAGAGTATTTACAGTCAAACACAGATGCCAAGTGTTATATTGCCGTCTAGCTACTATGCCATATAACTAACATTTTTTTTTTGGTAAAATTATAGAAGAGATGCTGCTTGGTAAGATAGTTTGCTCTATTTTAGTACCATAGTTCATCTAGGAAAATGGCAGCCATTCAGATTTCTCTCTCACACACACCTGTCTGTCTTACTTGTGTACACAGAGAGAAATGTGTGTACTTACAATAGCAACACTATGTGCCCCAACACAGTAAAAACTCTCCTAATTTCTAGAAATGTCTTAGTGACTAGCAGATACATGATACTCTTTGATATTTGCACAAACACCTTAGCAGTTTAGAGTTGATCAAGGTTCTATTTTTTAAAACAATTATGTTGAAACTGATATGAAGCCTTCTTTGGCCTAGCACATAGATAAGAACCCACTTGACCTTGTTGGAATGAGATGCATAAGTAGTAATTTTAGATGAAGTTTGCAAATATAAGTTGCATAGTCAATCTTGCCATAAATGATGCCATGTGTTGGGCATCATTTGTAGAGATAATTATATGTTTACGAATATAAGAATAATGAAATACTAAATTTATCTGACAAAGATGTCTTTCAAAATTCAACATCATTATCACTCATCTTTCTATTCCCAGAATAGTGTCTACCACTCAGTCATTATTGAATAAATAAACATAGTAGAGTTTATTCCTTAGAAAGATTGCTTAGAATCAAGGAGTGAAATATTTTGTATAAATAGATAATGGACACACATGTCCATTCTGACGTATCTACTTTGATTGAGAAGGGCACCTTAGTGTCCCTTCTCATTTCTTTAGTCAAGTAGCAAGAGAGAATTTGAATCTTTGTGTGGGAAGATAAGGGATTATAAAAGTGAGCGCCATGATCTCCCTACACCAATTTTTATTTCCTTTGTGGAAACAAAGATAAATGGCTAGATAGGAAATTTCAAAATATTGTGACAAAGTCAGCTGTCAGACAAAGGAATATTCCATGGCAACGTGAAGAATTACATCAGGGCTAATCCTGCATTTGAGATGCTTCTTTTTTTTCTTTTTATGCCTTAATAATAACCTGTTTTTAAAAATATCCTCATATAATAGCTCTGCCACGAGATTACAGATGCTGAGTTAAACTCAAGGTTGAAGCAAAGGCCATGGTTAAATGTTAAGGTTTTTCTTGAATGTTGTGGTTTTCAAGTTTAGAGCTGGCAGGGTGCCCATAGCTCAAGAAACTGACTCTCTAGTCTGTGCCAGAGATGAGAGTATGGCATACTCCTTTTGATTCACCTAATAGAGCTCATCCACCATGCTGTGTTTTAAAAAAAAAAAAAAATGTGTAACCCTAGCCAGGTTCAGTGGTATATACCTGCAATCTCAGGATTTAGGAGGCAGAGGCAGGATTGCTACAAGTTCAAGGCTGTTCCTGGCAAGTTTCAGGCCAGCCAGGGCTACATAGTGAGATGCTGTCTCAAAAAGAAAAAAAAAAAAAGTGATTCCAAAACATTTAAGAATATGTTGCATAGTAGAAGGAAAGAGCATATTTTGTTTTTTGTTTTGTTTAAGCAAAACAGCCCATTGTTGTTGTTAAACAAAACAGCCCGTTTTGTTTATGATGGTTTATGTCAACACCGCTGTACCATTTCTAGTATGCATTAACTATAATACTACAAGAGCAGAAGGAACAGCTGTGTTAGGCATGCATCCGCAAAGCCTGACATGTTTGGTATCAAACCTCTGTAGAAAACGCTAGCCAACTGTTAGCATGAATGGAAATATACCCTAAATATTATCACTGTCACCTTAGAACAAATTATGAGTGACATGTTTTCATAAGAAGCTTAAAAACTGGCTCGGTATTGAGATGAATTATTAGTCTATAAAAGAGTAAAATGTCTGCTTGTATTGAAATAAAGGAGAACTGGCTTTCGAGAGAATCACACGGACCTCAGAAATTTTAATCATCACAATAAAGCTTTACTTACACAGCGTTGACAGAAAATGGGAAGTGCGTTAGAGTGCCATTTATGTTATCTGAACTGTGACCAAGGCTGAGCCCTTACCAGATGTCTTTCTTCTTGGAAGGTGGAGTGGATCCAACAGCAAGTGGTGAAAAAACGGACGAAGAGGGATTACGACCTCAGCCGTGCCCAGTCTACCTATTTCAATGATCCCAAGTGGCCCAGTATGTGGTACATGGTAAGTTCACCAAGGAAGAACAGCTGTGGCCGCGTTGTCCAGTTTTGTGGTGTGTGAAGGAAATCCTTGGTCCTGGGAGGCACGGAAGCAATGACCTAGGACTGGTTCCTGCATCAAGGCTCACTGCCTGAAATGGAAAGTGGCTTGTGATGTTTTCTGGGCTTGTTTGTTTGTTGAAAATGCTGTTTGAGAGAGAGATCACTGTAATACTTTCTAAGAAAGGCTGGTGCAGAGACAGAAACTGTCCTATGGTATAGACACACTAAGAGCTATTTGCAGTTGTGTTCACCTCTGAATAAACTGTCACTGTGCTCTGAAAGGGGTTTGGTTCTTGATGCTCACTAGAACCTGCACACCATTGAAGTTACTCTGCTGGCCAATGTCACCTGACGTGTCACCTAATGAGTGACAGGAAGTGCTTGTCCAGCTCAGGGAAGCCAGTTTAAGTGTGGAGGTTATCAGGGAAATTCACTTAACTTGTTGGAAAGAGTAGAGTGCTAATCTACCTGATCTTGCCTCCTTTGGAAATACAAATCTCTAATCTTGGAGTTTGGCTTCGTGATTACTGAAACATGGCTTCGGAGACATTACTCATTCTTCATCGTGAATTCATGTCACCAGTTTGCTCTGTAAGCTGTAAAAAGCCTTTTTTTTTTGTTTCTCTTTCTTGAAAATTTTTATTACTAAGTGTTGCCAGGGTGTTTTCCACTGCACTACTTTTTATAATCCCTGTCTTGAATTCTCCACATGTCTCCAACTGATGAAAAGACACATATCCACAGAATTTTGAGTCCTTTCCACATATTTTCCTGGCTGCTGGCCGTTCATTCCTGCCGGCTGAAGAGCTCGTTGCTCTTCCTGCCCTGTAGGTCAGAACTCTGTACCACAGATGCTACACCCAGGACTGACTTCCCTAGACATTCTCCCCATTTACTCTTCTGGCATCAAGTTCTTGGCCTACATGTCTTGGTCCCTTCATCCTAGTCGTTCTTATCAGTTCCTTTTTTGTTGCTGGGATAAAACGTCATGACCAAAAGTGACTTACGGAAGAAAGTTTATTTTGGTTTACCATTCTAGATGGAGAGACCATAATAGCAGAGGTGCGTGGCAGTAAGCACCAGGCATGGTGGCCAGGGCAGGAAGCTGAGAGATCATATCTCAGCCTCCAACAGGAAGCAGAGAGTGAACTGGAAGTGGGGTGAAACTAAATTTTCAAAGGCCACCCCCAGTGACGTACTGCCCCCATCAAGGCTGCACCTGCCGAAGGTCCCATAAACTCCCCCAGATATCACCAACTGGGACCTAATGTTCAAATACGTGAGCCAATGGGCACCATTTATCATTCAAACCGCCGCACTGGTGGTACACATTGCCATACATTTGTGTTCTAGTCATTATTGTTGGTCGCGAATTTGCTCTGCTGAAGCAGGGGTGAGCTAAGGGAAAACTCTACATTTGGCTCTTGTTTTATATCCCTGCAAGACTCAGGCTGTTGCAATGCTGGAGATTCATGCTTATTTGGAGGCAGAGGAATGTGGCTGATCTATCTCCCAACTCTCATTTTCTTGGACTTATCTGGAGATGGAAGGTTGTAGAAATATTTAAAATCCCAGCAGAATTTACATGAGAGTTCTGTTACGTTTAAAGAGAAAAGAACGGAGCCCTAATGTGACCTTCAAGGGGATTGGGAATCAAGAAATCATTCAAGTGGATTCATCTTGAGGGGACAGTGACACATGGCAGCTTGCTAGCTGAGAGACAGAAGGAATGAACCACAAAGGATGTACTAGAATTACCATTAGCAGGAGCCAAAGGGATTTGTCTGCACAGACCAAATTGGAATAGATTTAGGAAATTTAGAAACAGGATGGAAAGCAAAAGCATGAAGCCAGGTGAGGGAGACCGTCCTTGCCTCGTCTCACATTTCTTCTCACAGGAAAGAGTCACTGTTGCCTGCACATGTCTTAGTGGATAAGCGTTGGATGCCACACCTCCCTCATCCTCACCTGTCACTAATGAGACAGAATGGACACCAGGAGAGATGAGGGCTATTGCATTAGCACTGTGGACCTTATGCTGTTAGGCTGTTGTTGATACTTAGCTTTTTTTGCATTTATTTACTTTGTGTGTGTGTGTGTGTGTGTGTACACATATGTGTACACCCATGTGGAAGTCAGAAGACAATTCATGGATATCAGGTTGTTTTCTTCCATTATGTGGGTTCTGGGACCAATGTGGATCGTCATACTTAGTAACAAGTACCTTAACATGATAAAACATCTTGCTGGCCAATGGCTTCCTTTTTGACCGAGGCCTACTTGCTGACTGAAGGCTGCTATGCCTGCCTCCCAAAGTGTCCCTGTTTTCCACTGGATTTTCTCCCACTGCCATGAGGAAGGTTGAGAGAAGAGCTTGTCTGAGGTCCTTTGACATGTACTTATTTGGTAATGATTCTGCCAGGTTTCACTTGCTGAATGCTTACTCTCTTCTAAGCGGTGTACTAAAAACTGTGAGTATTTTTTATTTTGTGTAAATAAATGTATGTACTAATATGAGCTATGTTACAAGAATGAGGAATCTAAGGCTCATGCCCAAGCTCACTCAGCCTGGCAGAGCTGAGGTGCCACAATGGCAGGCTGACATACAGCCTACCAGATGAGTACAGAATCCTACCAACCACCTTTGTGCTACTAAACTAACAGATACTGAGACAGATGCTAATCCTGTCCATCATGAACTTCTAATATGTCCGCAGAGTAATGACTGAAAAAACAAGACAGAGCCATCAGTGTCATCTAGGATAAACATAGTATCTTCAGGACAAATCAGAATACTTCAGAGATTCCTATTAAGTTGCTACTTTTCTCTTAACAAAAAGGACAGGAAGCAGAGCTTAGACCTATGATTATCTTTCAGGCATACTGTGACCAAAGGAGAGCCAAAACTCTAAATCTGCATAACTATATTCAAACCCCCATGGATTCCCTCTGTATGTTCATAATTAAATCCCATAAACTCTCCTCTAAAATGTAAGTCTGTCCTGCTCATCCCTGTGATCTTCTATTGCTGCGTAACAGGACACCCCAGAGCTGAGTTTTCATAGCAATTATTTTCTTATTGGCTCTGCTGACCAGAAATCTGAACAGAGCTAAATATTAGTGGCTGTACTCTGTTCTGCAATATCTAGGGGTTCAGTCGGAAGACTCAAAGATTCCAGGAGAGGGGAAAGTTCTGCTTTCAAAGTAGTTTATTCATGTTGCTGCTGGCAATTGCTGGTTCCTCTTCAGAGGGGCCTCACCAATTAACTGATTCGGTATCACTTGACATTGTTCTGGCTTTTCCAAGACATGTGACCAAGTAGCCATCTTGGAAGCATGATGTTACATCTAACCTTAGAAGCCACAGAGAGATACCCACGTTATATTACAGTTATTGTTCTTTGGCTTCTCAATCACAAAATTAATTTAAGTTAGCATAGGTAATGGATTCATACATATGTGTCATTATATTTTGCTATTATCTGTTTCCCTGCCATCAGCTTTTTATTTAGTGCTTTAATAAACTTTTAAGAAAGTGAGAACCTATGACCAGTGAGCATTCTTACTATCACTCTCGATGACATGTTAGAGTCCTAGCTAAAGCACATGTTCATTTCTTTGTCCATTCTTCAAGCTCTGGTCCATGGTGCAGTTTCTGCTGGCTACTTGATGTGTTTCCATAGAGTCCTGCCTCTAGTTCATTAGCCCTGGGCCCATTTTTGACATTTCATATTGGTTTCAGGAGAATAGAGGTTAAAGGCAAAAGAATACTTGAATGCTTCTTTTAATTTATTTAAAAGCTTTGCCCAAGTCCTTCCCTGCCTTGGAAAATGGTGTATAGAACCATTCTGTTTAGCCTTGAGACTTGGCCCCTTGTATCTAGAAGCATAAGTTTAGAGATTTTGTGTGAATTTAGAGAGGCTGTGATGGTTGTGAAATTCCTCCTTCACGCTAGCAGACCCTGCTCAGGTCCACATTCAGGAATCAGAAGGATCAGTACTAGAAGTACAACTCATTTCCTGTTGTAGCAACTTCTGCCTTTCTTCTGTCAGGCATGTGACATACACTGACCATTTAGAAACATGTGGTCTGTGCCTCCTAACGTAAGAGTAAAAGTTATGTTTTGATTTTAATTAATGTGCTTAAGAGATCTATAAAAAAAAAAAAAGAACAGATAACTTCCTGGAGTGCTGGGTGAGAGCTGTTCCTGTGAGATACAAAAAGACATAATGTATAATCTCCACTTGCCCAAGGACGGATAGCCTCCTGGAATGCTGGGTGGGGGCTGTTCATGTGTGATAACAAGCCCCATGTGTTATTCACTTTGGTTAATCCAACTGCACTGATGTGCTCCAAATGAACTGGATGTGCTTAGTTGCGTGTAGGAGGGAAATGCCCTGTCAGGAAGTACTTCAGAATATATGCTTGCCTCTGACTGGACCTTGAGGGAAGTGTACCCTTATGGGTTCTGCCTTTATAAGCATCTGATGCACATGACCTGGCGCCCTTTCTTGGGAACTCTGAGTGGGAAACCTCAGAATGGTCCTAGTCAAAGTCCATCTTACTGGCCAGTATTTAATTAATTTAATTAAAGCTTGCTTAAATCTGGCATAAAATTGTGGTGATGTTCCTATTCTAGACCAGTGGGATTTACACTAAGGAGATCAGTAAAGCAGAAAAGGACTATGTAAGAACATAACAGAGCTTGCTGGGCAGTATGTATGCAGCCACTAGTCCTTGGTCAGTGGCTGTAGTTTTGTTTGAAGATTTGATTCTTCCTTGAAAGTCTTGGCCCCACCATCAGGTAGCTCTGCTTCATGTTTTGGTATGGAATGGGACTCAGGCAGTAGGTGATGCTAATGTGCATATGTGGCATGCTGAATGAATACTAGTTGCATAAATGAGTGAGCAAACCTGCTATCACTCTGTAGCAAGGAAAATAAGTGCCTGCATTTAATGAGTTCCCCGTGTTATGCCATCTTTTGCTGACTCTCTTATGTAGTAGCTTATTGTCAGTGTTCCAGTGAGTCAGGCATTATTATCATTGCCACTTTATGGATAAGGGTATTGAAGCATAGGAAAGTTAAGTAACTTGCCGAAGGTCACCTACTGAGCAGGGGCAGAGCCCAGTCTTTAAACCCATCTGTAGCCATTGATTGACCAGATGTTGACATAAATTCAGGGTAAAAGCCTCTTATTCTTTGGCTAACTCAATCACCAGTCCTTAGTCCTGGAGCCCTGGAGCTTTTTGGTGTATATACAATCTAGAATGTTTGAACCTCCGTACAATCTATCCAACCTCCAAGATTTACTACTGACTGAACCATTCTGACTTGCTCCTTCTGAATGCTGATTCTTCTGGTTCAACTTACTCACTGTTCTGGCTCAAACTCTTCTCCAAGCTGACCGGTTTAAACTGATCTGCCGAGTCGGCTTACTCTTTCTTAACCAATTCTTTTGACTCTGGCAGACTCTGGCTGATTCTCTGTAGGCCTCAGACCAAACTGCTCTTTCATGTTTCAAATTGACTCACTCTTCCAATATGATACTAATTTCTGTGGAGCTGCCTCTGTGTCTCTGCCTCAGACTCCTCAGACTGCTTCTGTGATTGACTGCTCCATACTGCCTCAGTCAGCCTCTTTGCTTCTCTGCCTTATCCTCTGTGTCTCTTATTCTCTGTCTTTCTGAGCTGAAAGCATGCCTTTCTTTAGTGGGAATTGGTTGTGCCCTCACTCTGCTAACTCTTCCTTTGATTTGTCACTTTGCCTGCCCTTCACTCTGACTCATCTCAGACATAATTTCCTGTCTGACACTGACTCCTTCTGAGCTCTGCTTCTAGACTCTGTTTCTGTCTTGTGAATTTAAGGTGTTCACTACAACTGCTTTCTGAATACTTGGATTACAATTGTGTACTAACAGTCTTTCTATATTCCATCAGGACCACACACAACTCTGAATGTGATCCCTTCATATAGACCATTAAACTTGATCCTTCCTGGCTATCACACAAGACTTTTAATGTGATCCTTTCCCAGAAAAGCCATGCTGCCAAATTAAATGATTAAATATTCCTCTACAGCCATCTCTGCACCTTGAGACTTATGGTTCTAGCTCCTCTATGCATTTGTGGTTCATAAACTGTCAGACAGCAGAATCACCTGGAGGGCTAAGACTGATTGTTGCCCATCCTTTACTTCTTACCCCCCAGCACAATCTGGGAATTTGAATCCCTTACAAGGTCACTACATATGTGATACAGTTGTCCAAGAAACCACCTACTTGGCATTTTCCTGAACACAAGGTTATAAGAGCATAGCTTGTTTTGTCTCCTGGTTATCAGATGGGAGAAGAAGGGCTTTTAAACTTCTGGGGAGTTTTAAAGCACACCTGGTCAGTTTAAGTTTGCCTTGGTCTCATCTCTTCTTCTTACAACATTCTCTATTTGGGAAAGGTTAGTGTAACCTGAAATTTAATTGATTGAAAATACTCCTGGCTTAGCTATCCTCTTAAGTTTCTCCAACGACAAAACTTACCAGTTAGAAAGGCTACAAGGATTTGGCCCAGTGTAGTAGAATTAGTTTTAACTTACCAGGCTGATGCAGTGACCTATTTTAACACCAATAAGGAAAGTTTAATTTGACTGTCAAGACTATAAGGTTAAGCATCAGTGAACACCAGCTACATAGATCAAGGAGTTCAATATTGCATGCAGTTTCACATGTATATAAGCTTAAGAACCTAGCAGAAGTCCCCTACCCTAATTGGTACACCTCCATCCCTTGGGAGTCATCATTCATGATGAATTTTATCCATTGTGGGAGTTATCCTTTGGTGGGAGAGTCCTCTTTGTGGGAGGACAAATGCCAGTTTTTGAAATCAACCTCAAAGACTATGTCTTTGAGGAATTCAACTATTGGGCTGTTGGTGAATAGGAAGAAGACAACTTAGGAATGGAACTGAGATGGAAATGTAGGTTTAATAGAAAAGATCATTTATTCCTTATTTATTTAAATATTCACTACTGGAGGAAATCGCCAAAGCATTCCATGATAATTTTTGTCTAATAATTAAAAACTAATGATGATTTTGGAGAAGCCCATAGTAAATAACTTTCAAAACAATTTTTTTTTCTACCCAAAAAAGGCAAACTCAACTGTAAGAAGTAAAGAGTAAGGGAAAGGAAGGGTTGATCAGTGAGTACTAGATTATAGTTAGGTAGGAAATAGCAGTTCTGCATTCCGAGGCAGAAAACCGTGACTGTAGCAAGGATGATACATACATTGGATGTCCCAAAAGGCTAGAAAGAAGGATGTGGGGTGTTTCTGCCTTATGATTAATGCTTTAACAAGATATGTTGAAATAGAACGTGGTACTCCAAATGCTTTAAAGTTCTGCTGTGTTAATTAAAGATAATACTTAGAAAAAGAGAGAAATACCTGAAGGTTTTGCTTCTTGGCTCTGAAACTGACACAAGCAGTCTAGACTTGGCATCTGAAAACTTCCTGTGATGAATGTTGGGTGACCTGTTTAGTGTATATGCATCACTTCAAGACTGATAGTAACAAATGGGCTCGTGTTTTTGATGCACTGCCTCAGATTTCATGAAAGCTCTCTGGGTGGTTTTTCAGGGGGGAGGGGGAATCATATTTGCCGATCAGCAGAGTGAAAATTAGCTGAGTTCAGTTGTGTGGGGGGCATATCTGCCAAAAACAATGAACTAGCTAGCATAGTAATTGCGAAAAATGATTTTCAGCCACATGGTCCTTCCTCAGCCAACTGGATGGTGTTCAGTACTCCAAAAGTTTGAGGCATTGCTGTTTCTGTGGTTGGCACACAGTTTCTTACTGGTTTATGCTGTCATTTGATTCTAATAAAATCTGGTGGAGTTTGTGGCATAATTATCCCAGCAGCTTGGAAATCATCCTTTTGAGATACCTCATTTAGTTGCTTTAATTGAAAATGCAACATGGAGGAAATCTGCAAGCATGTGGCACATTCTGAGGCAAGGAAGAGTCATCTGGGAAGGGTAGACATCAGCTCAGCAGAGGCTGGTGTGCTGGTGGAAACACTGAGTGGAGACCTGGTTTTAGTTGTACTTGTATATGCCACTAACTAATTCTAGGACCTCTCAAAGCATTGCACCCTCTTAACTTCAATAAATCTGAAAAAAAGTAACTTATATTGACAGCTTCTTAAGTTTGTGTGTAATTGAATCTCTTCTAGTTCTCCATGTCAAGATGTACTGGACATTGACCCTGGGGAAAATGCATGCTGTTGATAGGCCTGTGTCTTGATCTCTAGCCAAGAGCTAAGCCATGAGTTTCTGACTGCTGTATTCCATATTATCATACTATCATTACTTAAAACTTAATAGGAGGTCCCCAAGACCACACAAGTTTAGCAAATCACTAGGAGGGCTCATATGGCTCATAACGTAGTCACACTCACAACTACGGTTGATGTCAGCGAAAGCACACCAAGCAAAATTAGCAGATGGAAAAGTCCCATGGGGCAAAGTCCAGAAGAAACCAGGCTCAAGCTTCCAAGAGATTTCTCTTAATGAAATGCCAAGAAAGCACTTCATTTTCCCAGTACTGGATGTGGTAACACATGGGACATTATGTTTTAAAGCCTCACTTTGCTGGTGGGGGTTGGGTGGGTCACCTAGGCCCTTGTGCTTCCTGAATTCCAAAGTCCCAGCATTCAGAAGGAAGGCAGTTGTTCTGATACACCCAGTACCCAAAGTCTTTAAGTACTGTGAGCCATTCTTATCAGAGAATAATGAGAACACTCCCAAAACCCAAGGCCCCAGATGCCAGCCAATGGCCAACCTTACAGGACACCATTTAAAGGACTCCAGTCTTAGGCCTGCTGTGTTAAATACTATTCTTCCATAAGTCTTGCCCTCTGGATTCTGCATATACCTATTTCCTGTGAGTTGATAGAAGCCTCCATGCCATCCTTAATTTCTTTCTTAAAGACACCCCAGCTAGTCAAAGCTATTCTGCTTTTTCAGTCAATATCAGTTCTTCTTCCCCTCTCTTTATACTTTAATCTAAACCACTAACAAGCTCCAAATTAGGATCTTGCAATGAGTGAATCTGCCTTCCAAGCTCTATTTTCCCTGCTCTCTATCATATTCAGATTGATCATTAAAACTAATAAGCTAGCCAACCCATGTAAACACCTCTCCATTGAATCACTTTCCTTTACTTCTGTGTGGCTATAAAAACCAAGTCCAGGCTCTTGTTTGTAGGGCCTTTTCTGGTTTGTCTGCTGTCTATTTCCCCACGGCCTTTTGCATGCAGACTTCATTGGACCTAAGTTCCATCTCCCCATAGATCCTCTGGTTGGATGCTGTTCCCACACTCATCCCCCTGGTTAATTCCAACTTTGTCGACTTGTCATGCTCCTGCTCAGCAAACCTAAGTAGCCAGATCCTTTATTGCTTAGTCACCATGCATGTCTTTCTTGATCTACTGTAACACAATAAAAACTTTGCAGATCAGTGTGATCATATAGTAAGTACTATTTCTGTTAGATCAATTCCATGGAGTAGGGAACTATGGAGGAAAATCATTATAGAATTCTAATTACATTAGGCTACCCTAAGTAGGTGTCCCTATTTAATGAATGAATGAATGAAAAGAAAAAGACAGGCAGGCTGCCTCAACAAAGCTGGAAACATTAAATTAATTGTACTAATATTTTTTTATCATACTGTATATTTAATTTCTATTAATTTCTCAAACAAATAGTAAAAGAAGAAATGAATACTTTTACAATTTGTGTTTTTGAATACAATATGTCCTTGTAATTATTCTGGAAAGTGTTTTTTGTTTTGTTTTTTTGTTTGTTTTTATCTGATTAACGTTGTGTTTCTGAGATCTGTACTATTTGGTCCTCGTGCTGCAGCATTTACAACTCTCCTTCTCTGCCTCTATCCACTGAAGATGGTTTAGTTTAGAGCTGTGCTCTAAATGGCGGCCCAATCTGTTACTACCTTCACATGTTGACACTAACTATTCCAACAAGCACCATCCCCACCTACGAATGGCATTCTTTCATCTTGTGCTCCCTAGCGGTGGATGGCTTCTCCAGGTGGAGTTAAGTGGTTTCAGAATGTTCCTCTGCTGTTTGTTTCCTATCCATTACCTTTTTTTTTTTTTTTACTCAAAGGTATTAATAATAACGTTTTGCAACTTATGAGAATCTATCCCTCATGACCTTCTTGAAGAGATTAAATCTTCAAGACTTTCAAACATTGGACAAATTATATAAAGATATCAAACATATGCAGGACTGAGCTAGAATTATAGCACATCCTTGAAAAAAAGAAAATCACTTTTGCTTTTGGAGTCAATAAAACGACACAATGTAAGAACATTTTTTTGCTATCATTGTAAGCAAAAGCATGTGCTGCAGTGTGGCAGAAATCCTACTTGACATGGTACCTATTGAGTCCCACTTATTTGTGTACTCACCCATCATCCTTGTGAGTGAGTATGTGTCTGTCTGTGTGTGTGTGTTTGGTAAATAATTTTTTCTAAGCATTTGCCATTTTCTCAGAGGAAGTAGTAAACAAGATGGCCATGATGCCCTAAGTGGGGATTTTGTGGGTATGGGTTTGGATAATTTTAGTCATTTTGCCTAATATGTGGAAGCTGCTCCATTGAGGGCACACGACAGAGTCTTAAGGTCACTTGTCATTTACTTTGAGATGATTATATCAGTTCGGATTTCACTGTCCCACCTGATGAGTGTACTGGGAGTAAACATATTAAGAATGTTAAATAAACTCATGAATAGCCAGTGAAAGTGCTATCTGAGGGGGCCAAGAACTAGTGAACCATGGGGGAGGGGCAAAAAAAAGCACTTCTGGTAACATCCATTTCTCTGCTAGTGTAAATTGCCGCCGCCTCCTATGAATATTTTGAGAGAGAAATTTATTTTGCACTAGCAATTTGTCTTGTCAGCTTTGCTTTTAAAGAGTGAAAAGCTTGGCTTTTTATGCAGGTAGCCACCCCTGAGACCGCTCTACCACAGTGATAAACAAGTCTGTTAACAGAAACGAAGTCATTTTTAATCAAGTTTTTCAAGACTTTTCTTTAATTAGTAACCAATTTTCTGTTGGAGAGCAGATAGAATTGACCCTTGAGCTTCCTTAATCTGTGTTGTCTCTTGAACATTTTGATTAAGATCCTTTTATCAAATAGGCTCTCGGAATTTCCGTATTTCTCAATTTGGTTTCACCTAGGACTGGGATCAGTTGCAGTGATCCAAGGCAGTTTAGGGCTTATTGTAATCTATCTGTGCTAGTAGCTAGTGTTATTAGCTCAATAAATGTTTTTGGGACAAAGTGAAGGGAGAAAAGGTCACCCAGATTTCAACATATTCCATATTCATAAAATGAATTTCAGTTATTTCTAAAATAAAATTGGTTTCAAATACTCCATGTTACGAATTTGAATTATAAAATTCTGTGAGACAGAGACATCTGGAATGTTTCTTTCCCTTAATTATATTGGCATTGAAGTTGGCCAGGACATTAATGGAGGGAAAGGAATCCAGTGATGAGAACACTCAGAAAGAAAAAGGGAGGGGGGGAGGGAGGGAGAGAAGGGGAGGGGGAGAGAAGGAGAGAAAGGAAGGATGGAAGGAAGGAAGGAAGGAAGGAAGGAAGGAAGGAAGGAAGGAAGGAAGGAAGGAAGGAAGGAAGGGAAAAGCACTTCAGTTGCTTGGAGAAAGAGAAAGTAAATACCTTCATCTCAGTCTGACATCACTTTGTCCAACATAGGACATACTTGGTGGGCAACCCCTGCCCAGGATGGGATTCTATATTGGGAATGGGTAATCAGTATGGAGGAGGGAACTGCTGTCTAGCACATAAAGGCATACTAGAGTGAGACAAGTAGAAGGAAGCCTCTAATCCCAAGAACAGGGCTTGATTACTTAATTGCATGGATCAGAATCAAAATTGGATTTTGAATGCAGAAGTGCCAATTTTGATGGCAGATGACGCGGACAAAATGGAAAATGCATTCACTGATTATTCCCTCCTTGATTAGAAAAAGGAGAATCTGATGAAGCACCTATTGTTTTTCTATTGTTAAAACAATGGTCAGTTAGTCTGGATGGTGACTATTCAAACATTTGGAGCCATGTTAATGGGAAATTTTTTCAAATATTACTCAGGAGAAACATGGCTTTTCTTTTATTCATAGACTCTTGCTTTCCTAGTGATTTGAATTTGATCCATATAGAAAGACTATGAGGATAGGATCTCACCCAAGCATATTAAACTAGCATATGTGAAACCCGGGAAAGAATATTATGTCCAAATCATAGAATTGTGCTCTGAATGATCTCTCTGCATTGCTCTGGAAATTTATTTAAATTTGTGTCTTAAAAACTTAATTTTTGGATCTGTTACTAGTGATGGAAAAATCATTTTTATCTGTCAGTGAGCTAAAAAACAAAAAACAAAAAACTTCAGTTTCACTCTCAGCAGTAGTAAGTTTAGCATAAACAACTTCTTTTTATTCATTGAAATGATGTTTTGTTTTGTTTTGCATGACTGGGGATTGAAGTTGGGGCCGTGCACGTGCTAGGAAGGCACTCTAGCGCTAAGCTGTATAGCCAATCCCCTTTTACTTTTCAGCTTGAGACAAGGTTTAATTAAGTTGTCCAGGACGGTCTTGGACTCAGTGTCCAGGCAGGCCTTGAGCAAGGATTATAGGCCTTGGTCATCAGGCCCAGTGAAATGTCTCCAATGCTCATTCCCATTGTTCTTCTGAGACTGTGGTCTGCATCTTAAGCCCTTCTGCTTTGCATTCATGCATATGACACAGGCACACTGAAACTGACACTGTATGTTTTGCAGTTACTGGGTTTTTGTTTTTTGTTTTTTTTGAAAAAACAAAACAAACCAAGTCATGCTTTAAGAAGATACTGAAAACGTTAAACTGACACCAAATCAGAATGATCCTGAAACCTAATTCAAGCTCTCAATGTGTGCTCAATCCCCACCTTGTGCATTTTCAATAACTACAAATATACTGTTCTAACACGGTCATTTCTGTACTAAGGCATTCCATTCAAAAGTACTTCCTTGGGCTTTATCAGAAACATAGGCCACTTGGTCTGGATTCTGAGGTGAGGACTAACATCTGATTCCTATTTCTCATGCTTATACTAGAAACATGATAGAACATTTATAGACAATTGAAAGCAAAGCCAAAAGAGAAATATGAGCACCAGTGGACCTATTACCAACTTTGATAATTATCAACACGAGGTCACTCATTTATTGCCCCCTTTACTCTAATTGTCTTAATGCTGATATCACTCTTCATTTGATCACTAAATGTACTCGTACTGCAGTTCTCAAACTGCTGGTTGTGACTCCTTTGGGGGTCGAACAACCCTTCCGCAGCGGTTTCCTAAGACCATCTGCATCAGTTACTTCTAGGGCAGTAAAACCATCTGTTTCAGTAATCCTGTATTTTTCACTCACTTTTGTCTTGATTTTTACTTATATTTTGTTTGTTTTAATTTTAGTGTGATATAAGCCATTTCCTACTTCTCATGTGAAAGATTTCTTCAAAGACCTTTGTTCCTCTTTTGATTGTTTGAATCAATTCATAGAGACTACAAGAACATACTGGGATGTTTGCTGTTGGGTTAACCTTTAGGACTTTTCAGTAAATACAAACTATACCATAGGTTATACACATTTTTGATTTCTATGTTCATCAATTTTACATCCACAGCTTTTTTTTTTCCATTCTGGAAATCCAGTTCTCAGTGGTGCTGCCATCAGTACTATGTGCTCCGCTCACCCTGTCTATACAACACTATCTTAGTATAACAGTGCCATCATAGATACCATGATTACTACAAACGATTTAGTTTTTCTTTTATTGAGAATAGATTCTTTTCTCATAAAATATATACTGATTATAGTTTCTCCCTCCTCTACTCCTCCCCACTGCCCTTTCTCTGTCTTGCTGAAAAAGTACAGGCTTCCAAGAAACAACAATCAATCATGACAAAGTAAAATATAATAAGAAGAAGCAAAAACTATTATATTGAAGTTGGAAACAACAACCAAACAGGAGGAAATACAATCTTCTCAGGAAGCATTTTTGTTTCTTTTTTGGGACAGGGGATAGAACCCAGGACTTCACATATGCTAGCCAAACATTCTACCATTGACCCAGTCATCTCTGAACCCATTTTAAAATGGCTTTCGTGAAGTCCAGGTATCAGTCATTCTGTGATTTTTCAAAAACACTGTGCCACCATTACCTGAGTTTCTAGTATAGCATTTTTTTTTAAAAAATCATCTCTGTGGTGTCACTGGAGGCCAGAATGCGTTACAAAGACTTGCATTGCTCTAGTGTGTGCTGGCAATAGAGTGAGGGCAGTAAAACCATCTGTTTCAGTAACCTGATACCTTGGAAGTATACATTCTGTTTTGAAGGAATGAAATTAATTCGACTGGGTCTGTGCACAATAGCCTATAATCATGCTTTCCAAATGTGCTACTTTAGAAGAGCGTGGTAAACTTGCCATTCATTTTTAAAATGAAGGATGAAGTAAAACAGGACTTGAAATGTTGCCATTTGTAGAGTTTAGTCTAAGAAAATGAAAGATTAAAGAGATCTGTAATGATCACACCCGTTCATTCTGGAGAGTGAACGGGAATGTGCAGCTAACAAATCATTTGAACTGGGCGTGCACACTAATGAGCATTGAGCTTGTTCTGTACTCCCAGGACTCACAACTGAGAGTTACTGCAGACTGTTCAATAAAGGCAGTAATTTAATGTGTAGCAGGATGGAAAATGAAGGAAAGAAACAAATTTTAAAACCCACAGGAAAAAAAAAAGTAAATTCACTCAGCAATTAATTGAACTCCTAGGATTCGAGTGTGAGTCAGGCTGCTGGAGGCAAATAGGAAAACGTTAAGTTTTGTCCCAGATTATACCATAGGCACCCTGGGGACCAGCCAACCTTGTAATAATTTCATGAAGCCATCTTTGATTTGATAACACAGACCTCAAACTCCAATGTTGGAGTAGGGTGTATGTTGCACATTGACGTTAAGAGTGATAGAGGAGATTTCTTTGCAGAAATGAATGATTTTCACAACAATATTGCAAAACATGCTCCTTCTAGAACATTATTTTCAAGGATTGTTTTGAAACAGGTTTCTTGTCATTCCAGATCATATTAAACTCACTGTGTAGCCGAAGATGGTGTTAAACCCATGATTTGCCTCCCTGCATCACCTCCCAAGTGCTGGCATTGTATACAAGTGTGCACCACTACACTCGGCTCACCTGTAAGGGGTTTTAATAGGAACTTCTGTAGTCAAGTCATTTGGGATGCACTGATTTGAACAGTCTGTAGGTTTCTTTATGCGGGACTTCTCTGACTTATTATCTTAATATGCTTTGTGAATAAGAGAGAATGATTGAATGCTAGCATTGGTTTCCCTAACCTGTTTGCCTGGAGGAAACGTTTTACACTGTTATTTTGATTGAGATCGAATTCTAAATGATCAGAAATTTCAGTCACTTAATTTGGGGAAAGGAAAAAAGAGAGAGAGAAAGAATTTTATTATATTTATCAAAATAATATTGTTTCTTTCTTTGTATATACCTGTATTTGTGTACAGCCCCCCCCCCCACAAACACCGAGAGACAGGGAGAGGGAGGGAGGCAGGGAGAGATACGCATTATCTCTTCCTCTTTTCTCTACCTTCCTGTCTGTCTCTGTCTCTCAGTCTCTTTCCATCTGAACTCCAAATATATGTAGTAGATATTGCAAAATGGAGAAAATCTTACTTATGGATTATTATATATATTTATATGTACGTATATATATGTATATAAATATATATGTATTATATATGTATTATTATTATACATTTATTTATAAGAATTAATATTCTTATCAAATTTTATGTCCATATTCAAATTGTCCCACAATACCATTTTTAATGGATTGATCTCTTTTGATCCAGACCCTGAGGTTATATGTTGTTATATGTTGTTTGTTTCCTCTCCTTGACACCTTCAATACAGATGAGCTCCCCTGCCTTCCATAGTTAGGGTTGAAAAGTATTGTGATGCAGCCCCTCATGTATTGCATGTTTGTGTTTGGCTGGCTTGCTCTTTTGAGGCAGGGTTTCATTATGTTGCTCTCCCTGGCCTGAAACTCAGATCAATCCTGTCATCACCTCCTAATGTTGATGATTGTGTTGTGACCAGTTTTGGGTAGAATAAATCTCACTTTGAAGTTTGTTAATGATTTGTTTTAGACTAATGAGGAATTAAATATTTGGGGCACAAAATCCACCAAGGGTCGATTATGTCCTCTTAATTCTTCTTGCCAGTTGGCATGATGCCAGAAGTCTCCACTTGCTGATGTTAAATTTGTTCACTGGTTGGTAGATTTCAGCATTATGAAGGCCTGGTTTGTCTTTATAATTAATAAAAGATCTGAGAAGTGGTATTTTGGGATATGTAAATATACTGTTCCTTGCCAACCTTTGCCAAGGTGTTGTATCTAATGATGACGCCTGTCTCCATGAATCATTCTGTCAACTTGCAAGATGATTTTCTAATTCTGTGGTCCCATCTTTACTTTCCTTCCTTTCTAAATACCATGGGAATTCATGGATTCTTTTTAAATGTAGTGAGTCATTTCTGACATTACTATTTTTTGGTTCACAACTTGTCATGGTTTAAAGACTAAGACACTGTTCGAGTGGGTTCCCGCATACTCTGGAGAAATCCCATCATATTTTTTAGCACTTTACATTTTTTTTTTGCCCTAGACCTAAAATTATTATTTCTCCAATAGGTTAATGAATAGTACTTAAAAATCCAGGTACCACTGGTAAGAGTACAATTTATTCTAAGCCCATTTTCTGTGTTTAGACCTAAGAATACAGTCGTCATCGGTTGTCTAGAAGTCACAGAGAACAAAGCCCCTAGATCCTCAAAAATCTCTTGTATAAAATGACATGTGTCTTAGATTTCTATTCCTGTGATAGACACCACGACCAAAAGCAACTTAGGGAGGAAAGAGTTTATTTAGCTTAAAATCCTGATCACAGTCTATCACTGAGGGAAGCCAAGACAGAAACTTGAGTAGGAACCTGGATACCAGAACTGAAGCAGAGACCATGGAGGAATGCTGGTTACTGGCTCACTTCGCCTTGGCTTGTTCAGTTCTTTTTGTTATGTATTCCGGGATGACATGCCTAGAGTGGTACCTCCTACAGTGGACTGGATCCTCCCACATCAGTCATCATAAAAAAAAAAAAAAGACCCCCATAGACTTCCTTAGAGGCTAATCTGATGCAGACATTTTCTTAGTTGAGATTCTCTCCCCTCAGGTGACTCTGTCTTATATCAAGCTGATGGAATCAAGCTAACACAGTGTGGGTAGTATTTGCATATGACCTTCTCCCATCCACCAATGTAGCCATCTATGGATGACCTATAATTCCTATACAATAGAAATGGTGTGTAAATACTTATCTTGCTTCACTGTTAGGGGAGAATGGCAAAAGATGAGCAAAGTTTATACCTGTACATTACAGATGTGATCGTCCAATCCAGTGTTTTAGACCTGTAGCTGGACCCACTAACTGGAGCCATGAGTAGGCTTGAAATATCTGGAATTCAGAGTAGCATCCCCAGTTTTGGGCCAGTATCATACATTCTTCCTCTGTCAATTTCATGTGTTTGTTCCTTTCTCCCACCACGCAAATCATATCTTTCAAGAATACAAATAACTTTTGTAGTTGTTAGCCACTGTTTGGGCTCACCAAGAAAGACAAGGAGTCATTTTACATAGATGTAAACCTGCCAGATCTCAGCAGAACTACCATCATGGCAAGCACCATACTTGACAGTGGAACCTTGAGCAGACCATTTCAGGGTATTTTATTGATATCTAAGGTGTTCTATTGATAGCAGGTGCAGATCATGAGCAATCAAACATCTTTTATATAAAGCCAACACTTACAGACAATACAAATGACAAGGCCTAGGCAGCCCTTCCCCCAACAATGCACAAAACAAGCATTTTAAACATAACTAAAAACAAATTCCTGCAACAAACTTTCTTAGATACACCTTGACTGTGGAATTGCTATCTCAGTGTGACTACCAATGACAGACCTACCTTAGTAAAATTCAAAATTTCTTTTTCCTCTTTGGACTACATTCCATGAGGCAGTATATTAAGACTACCTGGTTCAAAGGTTTAATTTCCTTTTTCCCCTCCCTGATCATATAATTAACTTGGTTAATTACTTTGCATTCTGATAATTTTCCCTGTTCCTCTCTGTATTTATGAATTTACTTACAGAAGTCTGTAAAAATATGGCTCAAAGTTAAATGCATAGGGTGCTATATACATGGTATTTCCAGTTTTTTAGTTATTCATGTGTCTGTGTGAGTGTTTCTATGCATGCATGCAGTGCCCATGCACCCAGAAGAGAGTATCTGATCCCCTGGGGTGACAGGCGATTGTGAGCCACCTGATATGCCTGCTGAGAAAGAACCAAACTTTGGTCTTCTGGAAAAGCAGGACATGCTCCTAACCGCTAAGCCATCACTCCACTCCCACCTTGCCTTCCCATCCAACCCTGGTACCTTTTGTTTTTTTCACTCAATACATAAGTGGAAATCATCTTACATTACTTTGTGAAATCCCTCTTTTTTTCTCAATGGTAGGACCATGAAAACTTTCGTCACTGGCCGCCAATGAGCATTTAGGTTATTTCCAACATTTTGTTTGTACAAATAACCTCAAGCTGAAACTTGTGCACGTTTTGCTGTTAGAGGTCTATTTTCAGATGAGCTCCTAACAATGGGCTTGTTAAATCAAAAGCCAAAAATTAGTAAGTTTGTTAGAAACTGCTAAATCCCTTGGAGTGAGGATGGAAACAAGATTTCTGTCATCCGTATCCACTTGTGTTTTCTTTCTTTTACTGCTTGGTACTCATACTTTGAATTTTACCTAATTCTATAATCTGTGTATTTCCAAAGTCATGACATTGCCTTGCCCAACCTTTATGGGAGTATTTATTATGGGGTATTTAGATTGCTATCTTCTTCATGTGCATAATGGAGAAAATGCTAAAAAGGTGAACAGGATATCTCAAAGGGATAGAGGTGTCAATTTTAAAAGTGTTCACATATCATACTTGAGGAAATATTTATATTCATATCCTCTCTCTCTCTCTCTCTCTGTCTCTGTCTCTCTCTCTCTCTCTCTCTGTCTCTCTCTCTCTCTCTCTCTCTGTCTCTCTTCTGTATGTGTAACTGAGAATTGAACCTAGGGCCTCGAATATGCTACATAAGCACTTTACCACTGTCCTATAGTCCCAGTTCTTTTTGTCTTTTTTATTTTGAGACAATGCCACTAAGTTGTCCAGCTAGCCTTGAATTTACTCTATAGTCCAGGCAGACCTTGAATTCTAATACTTCTGGCTCATCACCTTGAGTAGCTGGGATTACAGGCCTCTGTAACCAGGTCATGTCAAACCTTGGACAATATAGGAGCCAAAAAATAAAATTAAAAAAGTAATATCCCTGACATCTCTGCTTTTGAAAATGCTCATCAGTTTATAATAATATTTAATAAGGAATGAGAGTGAAGAGATTAAAGAATTAGTTATATTTTGCCTATGAGGCTGTTCTAATTTATATTTAATTTAGCATAGAAGTTTAAGCCCATTTACATTTTAGATATGACCAATAAATTTAATATTATCTCTGCCATATTGTGCTGTTATATAAGTAGACATTGCCTGACTTATAATGCCTAATGGAGGTGCTGGGAACCAAACATAAAATACTTTAGCTTTATAATGATGCAGAAGGAGTTTGCATCCAGTGGGAATGGTCTTTGAATTTAGAAGATTTGTTTCCGGATTTCTGAGAATCTGAGTCACAGCTTCTAGACAGACACATAGTCATGGGAAAAACAACTGATACTATCTGGGGTGGCATTGCTAAACCAGAGTGCTCAGTGGACTCTGTGTGTTCAATGCATTTAGCTTGGGATATTTGGAACATATGATGGGATGGCTGGGGAATAATCTCACTGTAGTGAAATTTGTTTTTAGAGACTGTTTTTAGTCTCACTTAGGCCCACAAGAAAACTAGAGGTGGGCTGGAAGTGTGCCGTCTCTGCCTTCATTTTGCATCTGCTTCTACATTGGGTTACCTGATGACATCTTCTTATGGGCACATCAGTTGCTCATGGGTTGTCTGTGTAGAGACTGTAACACCTAATTTATCCCATTCTTCTTTAGTACTGAAAACACAAAGGTAAGAGCAACTGAAGCATTTCGCTGTCAGTTTTCATGTTGTCTTATTCCAGACACCTGAAGGACATCTAAAGGACCCTAGTTATCCTTACACCTGCCGTCACTTCAGATTCGATTCTAGGACCAGCAGAGCATCGCTGTACAGGGCTCTGTCTCTCATGAGCAATTGCCCTCAATGGTGAGGCAATACCCTGGAGAATGAGAAGTCATCTCCTTATATCCACTTTGTCTCCTGAAGCAATTGTTACTTTTTTTGGTGGGAAAAACAGGGTTTCTCTGTTGTAGTTCTGGCTGTCCTGGAACTCACTCTGTAGACCAGGCTGGTCTCAAACTCACAGGGATCCGTCTCCTTCTGCCTCCGAGTGCTGGAATTAAAGGCATGTACCATCACTTGCTGGCTTGCAGTTGTTACTTTCACAAAGCTTCAACTATTTATCTATCTATTTATTTATTATTCTTTAATATGTATTTGTATGTACACCACATGCATGCAGGTGCCCTGAAAATTGATTTACAGGTGTTCTGAGCCACCTGATAAGGGTGTTGGGAACCAAACCTGGGTGTTCTAAGAGAGTAAGAGCAGCAAGGGCTCTTAACAGCTGAGCCACCTCTCCAGCCCTGCAATAATCACTGCTTTGGAGCACCTTGTAGGTGAAACTAAGAAATTGGTGAGAACAGACCACTTCTTTACAGGGCTACTTAGGTATGCAAGCCTCTTCCACCATTGTCCAGTTCTTCCACATTTAAATGTAAAGCTCATGCCAGTGACCCGCAAAGAACCTGGGGTCACTTGACCCCTTTACCTGTGCACACTGGTTAAATCACTTCCACGTTATACCAATCATTTTCTCTGTGCTTGGCACCTGAGCCTAACTCAGAAGATCTGATGGGGCTGGATGTCTGATACATATTTATTTTGTTTGCTGTGTCTTTCTGTGTAAGTGTCCTCCTTGCTCTTTTAAGATTATTTTGGTTTCCAGTAAACTTTTATATTTTGGTGACTACCACAAAGGATTTATGTACCGGGAATTCTTCTTTCTTCATTTAGACTGTGTTTGCTTTCTCCCTTTTAAATAAATGTTCTCTGGCTCCTACCTGTGGTACAATTTATCTGTTTTGCAGCTTCTCTTTTCTTTCACCTTGAATGCATTATTCTTACTTTGCCAGCACATATAATGCACACTCACTCTTCCTCCACCCTGCTTCTGACTTCGAATCTTAGATTTATTACGAAATATATGCAATAGCCAGAATTAGTCCTTGTACCTGTCTTGAATGGGTGGAGCCCACCCTTCTACTAGATGATGTTGGAGGAGCTCCTGAGTGTTGTGCATTCTCCATTCCATGATGGTCAGTCTGTACAGTCTCGAGACTCTCAGAGATGCTTAGTTGCCTCTCCTTTTTTACCTTTGTTGACAGTCACTTCTTAATGTTCTTCCAATTTGTTTGTTTGGTACTTTGGTCTGGAGATCCAGGGCACATTTTCCTTCAGTATACT
The DNA here is from genome assembly GCA_026225945.1 of Cricetomys ansorgei. Classification (NCBI taxonomy): domain Eukaryota; kingdom Metazoa; phylum Chordata; class Mammalia; order Rodentia; family Nesomyidae; genus Cricetomys; species Cricetomys ansorgei. Next base: position 3,881,428 of record JAMJFZ010002601.1, on the reverse strand, counting down.
ATTTAAAACTAAGCACAGGTATAAGCATATGTGATCTCCAATCCCAATTTTTTCTGTTACTTCCTTTGGATACCCTATTATGTTATTTGAATTTTGTTGTAGTTATGTCATTCTTCACTGCTTCTGATTATTCTTTCAACTGAATCTATCCTCTCTTGGATATGTTGCAATTCTGTGTTTATTTCAAGCATAATCTAGTTGTCAGTTTATTACCAGGGTTTAAGCAACTCTAGTTTCATGTCTTCCTGGATTTTTTTTCCTAGTCTATAGGTGTATTTACATTCTTTCATCTGAGCTGTCGTACAACATCTGCAGATTTTATTTCCATGTATTGCACTGGAGTTCAGGTATAGTGTTGAGTTTTTGCTTAATTGTATATTTTCCAGCAGAATGCTTACCAGCTACAGTAGATTGATTCTCTTTATATTCATTCATACAGGAATATAGGATCCATCTTTGTGTACTTTGATCTTCTTGAGTTGCTAGTGCCTCTATTGGGAATCCTTAGGGCACTGAGTACCAGTCCCTTGAAAGGGATTGTAGGAATGCAGATTTCCTGGCTTCCTGTTCTGAGATATATTCTCTTGTCTTCATGTATATTCCTGCTATTTAAAATGATGTCTTCACCAGCATCTCTATGTGCTCTATGAGCTTTAAGCCTGTGAAACTAAGCTAACCTTCTTCTAACAAATGCTTTTCTTCCAGAAGATTGGATGTAGTTCCCAGAAACTTTGTGATGGCTCACAACTATCTATCACTCAAGTTCCAGGGGATTCAATACTCTCTTCTGATCCCTGAGGGCACTGCATGCATGTGGTGCACTGGCATATGCCCGTAAAACACCTATACACATAAAACAAAAAATGAATTCAAAAGGTTTTGTGTGTGTGTGTGTGTGTGTGTGTGACAACACTAAAGGAAAAGACGTCATGAGTTTGAGCAACAGCAAGAACATGCGTGGGAGGGATTAGAGGGAAGAAAGGGAATAGAGAAATGAAGTAATTATATTATAATTTCAAATAATAAAAAGTATCAAAAAAGTAGCTTTCTTTAGGCATTTCTTGATAATAAGGAAAATGGATTAAGATACTGTTCTTTATTCTGCCTGGAACATACTACAGTATTTGTTGAAGTAGAAATGTGAATTTAGTAACAAATTCGATGATCATAATGTGTGTCGTTTCCTAATGACATGTGAGAATAAACTGACAAAAAGTTCATTTCAATTCCCTTTCATCTCAATCCAAGATAATAGAAGCATTTATTTTCTGAGGTACATAAAATGACACTGAACTTAATGTTCTTTATGTCTGATTTTTCAAAAACTAAACTTGAAAAATTCATCTTCCTTAAACTCTGCCTCACAATATGAAGTAGATATATAAAAGAAAGTCTTATGTATGGCCTAACAAGTGTGATTGAAGCTGCTTAGATGGTGCATGCAATGCTTTAATAAAGCGAGAATGATTTAATAAAGAGCTTTTGTTTTTGTTTTGTTTTCTCTCTGGTAACCATACTTCATTGTCCTTTGCTCAAAAGTCTTTGGTTATTGGTGTGCAGCTGTCCTCAGAGAGAGCAGACCTTTCCTCAGTCTCGGAGATAGATGGAACGGACTGGACTAAACTAGTCATGGGACTCCATGCCCCTCACCAGCAAAAGAGGTGGGGGGCATGTACCAGTGACCGGTTTGGCCAAGGGACATCTGTTCATGGGGCTTTTTTTCTCTTGTGAGAGAAAACCTTTTATGCCTTCTTTCCTTTTGTGAAGAAAATAATATGAGGAGCTACGGCAATTACCTTGAAACCAGGAGACATGCTCAGAGAATAAAGGGCCAACAGCTAAGAGTGGTGGCTGAGAATTGTTCTTAATGATATCAATCACTTGAAATCTTCCAACTTTGCTGGGTAATAGTTGCATAGTTTCTGATTATGGTTAATTGAATTTTCTTTTTATTGCAGCTCAAAACACTTGGAATTAATACAAACCCTTTTCTAATTTCAATAATTTACTCGTTCAACCCTTCCTTTTGAAGGAGGTTTTTCTTGTTTGTTGTTTTCTCATCAAAATCTTTGGGGTACAATCATGTGTTATAAACATTTGCTATACCCCTTCCTTCCTTCTCTTGAAAGCTCATTTCATTAGAATAATTTGAAGAGGGAGCACATTTTTTTTTCCAACTGGATCAAATGAACAGCCACTTGGATGTCTGAAACCCCACTTGTTTCAATATGTCATTGCCAATTTTTGCTCTTGGGAAAGCTTTCTGTTAAGTCAGAAGTGGACACACAGCTGTCAGACATCAGGATGATTTCAGCCATGTTTGTCTATGCAATATTTAGAGGAGTAACCATGAAGGGTTTGCTAACTAGGTAGGTATAAAGGATAACAGATGCTTGGAAAACCTCCCCTAGAGTATGTATGCATGTAGGTGAGTACGACTTTGGGAAAAAGCTTCCCTCCATAGAATGTAATTCTGTTGACATTATTCCTTTTGTTAATGAATGGGGATAAACTATGTCTCCTGTTACAGGAGCAGCACTTCGTTTTACTCTGAGTTTGCTCTTATAAGACTTAGAGTTCCTACAGAGAAAGTTAAGTATGGAGAAAGATGCAGGATGACAGTTATATAGCTACTTTTCTGGAATAATTTTCTACAACAGAAGACATTCTGCCAGAAGCTATTAAAGCGAGGTACTTGGCTTTATTCTTGGTAGGTTTCGACTTTTTTATTAATAAGAAAATCATTTACAATTATGCTTGGTGGTGTGGGGTAAATGATGACTGCATTTTCCTGCTCATTACGCTGTAGGATCTGGAGAGAATCTCACCATGAGAGAGAGGCCATCTTTCACGTAGAGTCCTTTATTGAGTATAGATAAGCAGACGTATTATGAAATCTCATCTTTTCTGAAGCTTCTGCTCTGTGCCATTACAGACATCGTCCTGGCCATATTATTGGTCTCTCTGAGCAGAGTGCTTCATTTTCTGTGTATTGCACTTGGTAGATTTTCTTCCAGATTATATCTGCAGGTGGACAGTGAAAGCAAAGATGTCAGGTAGATTCAACCAATTATTTTGGCTCGGTCTAGAAGTGGCAATATTGGAGTGGCCTTTTAGTAGCTGTCTGAGTTGATTTTACTTTCTGTCAGGCTGTACTGATTCTCACTTTGCCCATAAGTAGATTTCATTTGGGGCAGCTCTGTCTCCATAATAATAGTACATAGCACCCTCTTCATTCCTCTAGGCTTTATATCTTAAGAAATTCTTGATTTAAAATTTTAATTTGATATGTGCAAATGTTTCTGTGTTATCTTAATAGGATAGGAAGAGGTCTGGAACCTTAATTTTGCTTCAACTACCCCCCTCCAGGCTAGGATTTATTGCCTGATGTCTATAAAAGCTACTATTCAAATTGGAGTGTCTGTGGTCATTGAATACATGTCAGCATAAGAATGACATTGTAAAGTGCTCTATAAATTTAATGACACTACTCATAGTGTTTTCCAAGGCCACTTTTTTTTTCTTTTTAACTATTACTATAATCTCTAATCACATGTGTGTTTCATTTATCTGCTTATTTATTACTAATACACTCTGCTTTGAACATAAAATTTGCAAATGCTAAACCTTGTGTGTTTTTATTTCCTCTTTTAAACTTCTCATTAAGTCTTGGCTGGAAAATAAAACATAAACATGCACACGCATGGGCAAATAAATATTTGGTAGTTAAAAGTATAGACTTTCGTGCATGTTCCATTTCCCTAGTGCTTATGGCATAAAAGAATTGTTCGGTAAGTAAACTGATGATTCCCAGCCTTACATTGGCTGACTTCATGACGGTGCAAAGGCAATATACATTCAGGAGAAGCCAGACCTCTGACTTGCAATTCTGTGTTTTCCTGGACTAGTACTTGTCACCACTCGAAAGGCAGTGGGACCTAAGACAATGTTGCTGATAAATGAGGCAGACTAAAGTCTCATACAATAGTCAGCTTTATTCAGAGCCTTAGACAATTTATATTCCGAGGGTTAAGAAAAGTCACACAAGTAAAACTCTCAAGAGTTCAAGCTGTATACAGTCACAAGAACAAGCCACTTGTGGCAAAAGCAGGTTTTGTTTTGTTTTTTCCATAAAGACATATAAAGGATAAGTTAAACATTTACTTGAAAAACAACAGCAAGCAAAAATGAGTACTCCGAAGTTAACTCACACCTATTCACTACATCTGGAAAGGACAAGAAAACACATTCCAAGAACAATTCTTTGTTTTGAAGAAACTGAGGTCAAAAGACTCTTTTCTTGGCCTGTTCTCACAAGCACTCAGAATCCTCACACAACTCTATTCCTAGACTATGTTCTGACAGTGGTTTTCAATAAGATGCTTTCTAGCATACATTGAACTACAGTGACCATGTGGTCACAAGGGCCAGCAACCAACTTCCTAAAGGCTACTATGCTTTGCTAAACTGTAATGTCCGGTAGGTCAAATATAATCAATGCATTCTTAATGAATGAGAATTTTCAGTTTACTAGGGTGGTGGAGATGAAATCTTGTTATAAGTTGAGGAGTATCTATATATCCTTCAGAAGGACTGGCAGGTAGCTCAGCTGTAATAAGCCATTTGTTATTAACAGAACTATAGACACAGCATAGGAAATTCTCCAAGTGTTTATGTGATTAAAAACTACAGTGTAAATGTCACTCAAGCCATTTGAGATCTTTTACCCTAGTGAACATCTATGTAACTTCATGGACAGTCCTAAGTGAGAGCCATACCACTAAGCCTATTCAACCCATGCTACCGTGAATGGAAACAATAAAGTAATGTTTTCAGATTCTGGTTTCAGTGTCAGGGGTTACACAGTATGGGATAAAGAGTTGACAGGGTGAACTTTGCTGCTCCTAACAATTTCCCTCTTTGGTAAACAGAACACTAAAGACCATTTTATATGCTTGACCTATTTTTTGATCCCATGAAAACAAAAAGACTTGTTAAGCCAGGCGGTGGTGGTGTATGTCTTTCATCCCAGCACTCGGGAGGCAGATGCAGGAGGATCTCTGTGAGTTTGAGGCCAGCCTGGTCTACAGAGTGAGTTCTAGGACTGCCAGAGTTACAACAGAGAAGCACTGTCTGGGAAAAAAAATACAAAAAGCAAAACAAAACAAAAACAACAACAACAAAAAAGACTAATTAAGCCTGAAGAAGTTATTTTACCAGAATTAAAAAAAAAAAAAAAGAATTGGAAAGTTAAGTGGTCAAGTGTATTGGTGGATAACAAAGTTGAATTCATTATATGTCAGTAGCTAGTTATGGCTCATAAGACTTTTTTAATTAACTACCTTTTCTATTCAAATATAATTGCTTCTGCTCTAAAAAATAGGAATGTTAGGGCTGGAGAGATTACTCTGTAGCTAAGAACACTTACTGATCTTGCTCATGACCTGGGTATAGTTCCCAGTACCGCATCAGGCAACTCATAACCACCTGTACCCCAGTTCCAAGGGATCCAATGCCTTCTGGCTTCCATGGATACTTGCATGCATATGCTGCAGACAAATTCACACAGGTACACATGCATACACATAAACAATTTTATTGCACAAACATTTTTAAATAGGAATATTGACAGATTAGTTATTTTATCTCATTTCTAGAGTATCTGTATAATGATTCTTTGCAGATTTCTCACAGAAATGAATACATATGAGATAATAACATATTTGAGGTCATGAAGAAAATTCCTCAAACCTTCAGAATATTTGGAAAATTAAGTTTATAATCCCACACATCTAGAAAATGGTAAATTTCTAAAAAGCCTAGAAAAGCCTCATCTTAGTTCTGTTTATGTGAAGAGACACCATGGCCAAAGCAACTCCTACAGCAACAACAACTACAAAAAGACCTTTAAAGGACGATTGCTTACAGTTTCAGAGTGTCAATCCATGGTTAGCATGATGGAGAGCAGGCAGGCATGGTACTGCAGCAGTAGGTGAGAACTTCGAACTTCACATCCTGATCCAAAGGCAACTAGAAAAGATAGATGATAGATAGATAGATAGATAGATGGATAGATAGATAGATAGAATATATTTTTGCACATGTGTAGACACCAGAGGAAACCCTCAGGAATCATTCTTCAACTACGCTAGTCTAGCTAGCAAACAGGCCCCAGGGATCCACTTGTGGCTGACTCTCCAGTGCTAGAAGAACAAGCAGCTACCACCATGCCTAATCTATGAGTTCTCAGGATCAGATTGACGTTCTCATGCTTGTACAGCAAATGTTTTACCAGCTGAACGTCACTGCAGCCCTTGAGTGCCATTTATGAAACCAAAATGATCAGAAACACTGCTAATGATGCGCACCAAAATTTTGATACTTCGCACATTGAGTTTAATCATGCTGTTGGTGTTCCGTTAGGATAGGTGAGGTGGTGCTTATTCTCTGAAAGCATGGGGCTCCCAAACCATCACCTGAGTATCACTAAGTACACACAACTTTACTGCTAGGTTCATTTTATCCTCTCTTTCTTGCCTTTCCCCTGGTCCTTTCCTTTTGTGTACCACCTCTGCGACTTGGTTTTCACTAATATGTCTGCTAAAACACCTAATCTATTAAATGCTTTATGTTTACAGGAACTTATCAAAGTGGCCTTTTGTCTGTGGTAGTTTCACAGGGTCTTGGGAAGATGCGAAGCCTTAAGTAAGAATTTGAGATTGAAATGTGTGCCTTCGTGTATTTTTCTGTTTGTCTCTCTGTCCTTATCTATTCAGTTCTCTGCACATGCATACGTACATGCATGAATACAAGAGACAACGGCCATGTTGTCAAAATCTGTATGATTGAAGGCTTTGGAAGATGGTATGTAAATGTATTGGATTGTTTTCTCATTTGAAAAATCACAACTTTTGCCTTCGTGTTCCATACAAATATTAAAAATTAATGAGCTAACATAAATAAAGATGCTACGTCAATAAAAGTATATTTAAAATCGGAAAGTGATAGTCACATTTCCCTCTCCAACCTCAAAAGTCTCTCCCAATTTGAGGACAAGTGTTTTGCATCATTTTTTTCTTCAGAACTCTTTCTGTGGCCCTGGAATTTTAATTGCAGCAGAACAGTTGAGTTCTGAAGACATTTTTTAGACATTTTTTTTTTCAAGCCATACTACGTTCGACTCACTTTAGAAACAGGAGAAGCATCCTGCAGATCTGTTGGCAAGACTTCTGACCCTGATGAGTAAAAGGAAGACAGGAGTTTCTCCGAGGAGTCATGCCTAGAAGGGACACAAAGAATAAAGTATCTAAGCAGAATTTTGTAAACAATATAAACAAAGAAATTACATTTAGGAAAAAATGAGGATTACTCCATGCTAATGTTCCCATTATTATTAAATAATGCAGTTTCACTGCTTCTGAGAATCATGTTTAAGAGCACCAGTATGGGATTTGTTTCTTGTCTTATAGGATCCTAAGGAAAACATTTTAATTGAAATCTTCTCTAAATGAGCAATTTGCTAATTTACTAATAATGCTGTTAGGCATAAGAGTGGAATATTAAGGTCTGGTTCTTGATTTAGAATTTCCCTGGAAGAAGTCATGTGGTAAAACTAAGTTTCTCTTGAACTCAGAAAACAGTATTGAAATTTAGCCACTTACTAAAAACCAGAGAAGATACAAGGAATATCTGGTACCTTCATGTCATGTATTGTTCCAAAGAAACCAGAATTCTGCACTTCTGAGTTGTCCTCTTGACAGAATAAACTTCTCAACAAGCCTGGAGGTGGACAACAGCTTACCTGCCGCCATGTCACATCTCTTCTTTGTTAGGGGCACAGTAGAATGATCAGCATCCTTTTTTATGATTCCCTGGGAAAGCTTTACTTTGCACACATCTCCCGAGTTCCCTCGTGAGTCTTTTCAAGGCAAAGTTTAGTAAGCAGTGCCTTATTGTGAGCCAGTGTGTAGAGTTCTAGACATGTTTGTGTATCTTCCATTAGTTCCCTGCATCATATGCCTTCTACAATGGGACTTGTTTTCTCTTCCTTCTTTTGTCCTTTTTTGAGGCCAGGTCTCATATAACCAAAGCTGGCCTCAAATTTAGTATGTTGGCTTTTAATCCCTGATCATCCTTTCTCTGCTTCCTGTGTGCTGGAGCTACAAGCAAATGTTACTACATCTTAATCTTTCTGTATTTTATAGTTGATTTCTACCTTTTCTCATAATAGTTTCTCATAATAGTCAATAATAGTTGCCAGCTATCTATGCATCTGTTAACCCAATCAAACTGAAACAAGAACAACAACAAAATACCAGTTAATAATCATACCCTGCAAATAAAGTCCATCTATGGTTTATTGAATATTTTTACCATGAACTCTAGAGACTATAAAGGTACTAAATGGCCTCCATTACAAGTGACTTATAAATTACTGGGAAGATAAAACTCATGTGTAACCAGAAATCACAGATTTGAATGTTGGATAGCTGAGCAGGAAACCACAGGCTCTACCTGAAAAGAGTATTCTGCAGAGTATACCATGATCTGTGAGTTCTTTTTAGAATTACTATATTGGACACATGTAGTTATCCTCCACACTTGTAAGGCTGACTCTTCTAGTGATCTACATCAGCCTGGTACTTGAGTTTTCTCCTGCCTTTCTGGCCTGACTTCCTTCCTTCAGGCTGGCAACCTCATGTATGGGTTCCTGTTTTATGTAATGAATATTCTCTGACTACCTCTTCAATTTCACATCTGTCCCATTTTTATTATTTCCCACCTTGCTTCTTTCAAGTTTTATCCTCCAAACGTCTGTGTTCTTTTTAAATCAGAAACACTCAACGTCTCTCTAATTATTACATGCCTTTAAAAGCCTCCACAGATCTCCCTCGGCCTCCACCTTTTCTTTGGTGAGTCAGCTGTTGTACTGGTCCTCCAATGTCATTTCTCTAGGAGTGCTCTCAGCCTTCCTGCACTCTCCCAGGACTAAGGTTCATATCCTTCCTGTTATAAGATTTAGCTTGTGTTTTGTAATTGCTTCTTTGTCTGAGATACAGACTAAACCTCAAGGTCTTGACCGTAGGAATCACCACACCAAAGCCACTATAGCGACTCACACATGGTAACTAAGGAGGAAAGATCACAATAGGAAAGGAGTCCATGGGTTAGGATCTAGACTTCTAAAACATAACTCCCTTGGTTTTGGAACAGTGGTATTTGAGAATATTCTGAACTGGAGAGTGCAGAAATCTCTGTGTGTATAAATATTTAGTTTGTTCTCAGTACCATTTTAGAGATATGCACTAAGTTTTAGGAATGTTGGTTACTTTCTCACATCAAGGCCATGTGATATAGCTGACAGCAACTCCCTAAACACCACTGCGAGGCATACAAAGATCTTCAAAGGACACAGATATGTAGGTTGGCACATTGTGTTGGTTTACTTATTTTCTTAAGTTCATTTAAGATTGAAAATTTCTAATTCAAAATGAAGCTAGGTTTGGAAAGGTGAAGATTGGAAGCTTGCTGTTGTCTAGACATCCCTGTAGTTTGGCAACTCTGTTTTGATCTCTCGATCTTCCCTTATGTTAGGATTCAAGAGCAGGGTCCATTCTGTTTCCTCTAAAGATGAATGCATTTTATTTTTCTAGAGCTGTGTAAGTCATTTGTAATGAGCCTTTGCTTTATACCTTTAGAATGTTTAGGCATATCTGATATACAACAGCCATCTTCCTACATCTACTTTTTCCTTGATGTTTCACTGGTGTTATCTGAAATAGTACTGAAAGTTTGCAATCCCTGAATGAAACTTTGTGAAAACTAAATTGTAACAGATGGGAGCTGTAGTTTTAGCAGGGTTGGAATAGTGGTACAGAGTGAAGAAGTGTTAATGACTCAGAGGAAGAAAAAAATGTCTCACCAGTGTCCAAGTAGGCAATTGGACCCATTCTCTTTGTTCACCTCATGCCTGTCTCCAGCGCTAACCAATCACCAAGACTGCAGGTGCGAAATACTCATTCGAGCCTTCCCACCAGTTCCTACCAGGGATCCTTTGCCATTTCTGGGATGCATAACCTGACTCCCCAAAAGGAGAAGAAAACCTTTTCATTGGGTTACAATAACCTGCCTGTCCTTTTCATGTTTTGAGCTAAGTTTTTCTTCTCTGAACAGTTGGGAATGCTGAGGATTCATATGAATGTGCTGTCACCAACAGCAGCAAGACCATTATAATAACATTATTGTGTTTTTATCTTCTCTGATATCTATGGCTAGCATTTATGTTCAATTGCAGACACAGTTTTAATAATTTAAGCCACTTGACAAATTCAGCCAGAAAGGAGCAGGCAGAGCTCAAATTCTGTCTACATGGTTCCCTTTTAACAAATGTTCTTTTCTCCTCTGCTAAGTTAGCTACTATGCTGAGTCTGATGGTACTGAAAAACAGTGGGATTTGCGTAATTTCATATTGCTATTCACATGAAGATATTAGTACAATAGTTAGCTAAGGGAAGGGCTTAGTAGTCACATTTTTCACTTAGAAGAATATCTAAGTGTCCCTGTTGTGGGACAAATTAGTGTCCCTAATTTGTCCCTGTTTGATTTATTACAATTCTTAAGTTCTAAATTTTACAAAGAACTTCAAATATTCAAATACTTTTCTGAGTTGACTAGATGTGTTTCTATGCTGGTTAGTTTTTTGTCAATTCGACACAGGCTAGAGTTATCTGGGAAGAGAAAAATTAAAAAAAATGCCGACATTAGATTGGCCTGTAGGCAGGAGTGCAGAAGGATTTTCTTGATCAATGATTGATGTGAGAGGGCCAGTCAACTCTGAGAGGTGTCACTCCTGGGCAGGTGGTCCTGGGATTATATAAGAAAGCAAACTGAGCAAGCCATATGGAGCAAGCTTAAGAAGCGTTCCTCCAAGGACTCTGCTTCAGTTTCTTCCTCAGGTTCCTGCCTCCAGTTACTGTGCTGAATTCCCTCGGTGATGTGTATGATAGACAAACGCTTGTCTCCCCAAGTTGCTTTTGGTCATGGTGTTTATCTCAGCAATAGAAAGGTAAAAGAGGACAGTTTCTTAATGTGTCTCCAGTACAGATTTCTGTGCATTTAATTCTGTTTTATTATGAACACTATATAGTCAGATTTGTAGACTTACGTGCTACTGCTAATAGTGAACAAGACCTCATCAATAGATATTTTGAATAATGATTATCTTCAATGTCAGCAGGTTATTGACAACATGCAACATAAAAGTTCAAGGGCCAAGAATGCAGCTCACTACTAGGGTACTTGTCTGACATGCACAAAGCCCTAGGTTCTACTTTAAGGATGGCAAAATACTAAATGGCAGTTCATGGGGAGTGGGTGTATTAGTCATTGTTCTATTGATGTAAAGAGATACCAAGACCAAGGCAACTATGAAAAGGGAAAGCATTTAACTGGGGACTTGCTTTCAGTTTCAAAGGGTTAGTCCATTATCATCATCGTGAGGACCATGGCAACATGCAGACAAGTGCTGGAGCAGCAGCTGAGAGCTACATCCTGATCCATAGGCAAAAGCCTACCTTCAATTACACACTTCCTCCAACAAGGCCACACCTAATCCTTCTCAAATAGTGCCATTTCTGTAACAAAGCACTCAAATATATGAGTCTGTGTGGGCCATTCTTATTCAAACCACCACAGGGACTTTCGGAGTTTAGAGAAGGTTAAAAAGAATGTGTTTCCTCTTTCCTTTCCCTGAATAAAATTATGATGAAGACATAACAAATGTATATTTGGGGTAATTTATTTGGGGTATAAACTGTTTGTCCATTGAGCAAGCCCTACAATATATTTTTGAGGACACAGAGCTTCCTTGGATGAGAAAGTGGTAGACTTAGCTGGAGTAGCCTTTGTTTCTATAGAGTATTTCCATTTCATATGCTCAGTGTTGTTTCTAAGAACTTAGTCACCTCTGCATGGACACCGGCAGAGTAGCATTATTCAGAGTCAAGGTACATATGTGGCTGTAAATATTTAAACTCTTCACTTATGCAATTTCACTAGTTCCAATATGCTGACATTTCCATTGGCCCCTTGGTGAGTTCCAGGCTGTGAACACATGTATGTTGACACCATTCTACATACCAGACTTTTGTTCCAACAGAGCTTTCAATCAGGTTGAACTACAGATATGAGAACTATGGCCAGTACGTGTGCTTTTATCCTTGAGTGCTGCTTTAACATGGCTATCTAGCAAGATGATATAGACCAGTAAAAAGACCACTTTCATCCGGCTTTTCAGGAAATGATGAGGTCATTCTCATGTCACTGCTGGATGACATCAGTAATTTCTAATCTCTTTGCTCTGAATATCTCCAGTATATAAAACAGCTATGTTAATAACATGTTTGGAAACCTTAGACCCCCCCTTAAATATATTACAAATCCTGAGTTCTCTTTGAGGACTCAGGGTTCTATATCTTTCACACAGTAGATCCTTCAAGTGACCTCTGACTTATTGATCTGTCAGCAAGAAACAATCTAGGCTTTTATTAACTCATTCATCCTCACCCATAACTTTATTATTAATATCACTTTGTCTTTGATATTTGGGCTATATACCATGTTAGATTACCAAATGAATACATCAGTTGCACAGTTCCCAACTACCGCCAGTGATTCTGCTGTGGTGGATGTAATGGATATGAAAGGTATCAGAATATTTAAAGTGATCAAAGATAGATTCGACAGAAGCAGAGGTGGGAATGTTCCAGAAGGCTGTGTCTCACTCCATCACACATGTTTTCCATTGACAGCTGGTGTTCTCCAGTTTTCATAATTACAACTTCAGGCTGCATCCCTTCACTCCAGGATGCTTCTCCCATTTGCGGCTTCCGTGTTTCCTGTGCATTTCCTTCCTTCAACCCACCTCTCAGCCACATTAACATTACTCCCAGTCACAATGGATACCACAGGTGCTCACAGCAGGTTTTGGAAGGAAAGTGAAAAGGAAATCTTTTTAAGATTGCTTTGTATTAAATTAAAATATTTGGTAAGGAGAAGCCCACATGCTTGGCCAGAATGAGACTATTGGAAAAGTAGATATTTTGGCATCTACATCATTTCTTTCCCTTATTGATTATTTTAATCAAGCAAGTAACTGGCTGGATATTGCTAAAGAGGTCAAAGCAGGAAGCATACTAACAAGCTTACTGGAAATAAAGTTGAGGATAATTGTTCCTTCTGGGTGTATTGATTAACCAGTGTTTATGAAGTCCTAGGTTATAGTTAAGTTCATAGGTCAGTCAGGGAGACAAATGCACAGGATTCAACTATGAACAGAATAGCCCAATAGGAATCAGTGGGCATGATTTGGAGCATGTAGAGCAAGTATGTGTGTGCATATGCACGCCTGTGTTTCTAAGTTTCTGGAAAGGAAAAAGAGGAGAGAGTCATAGGAAGCTGTGTGGGTCCAGAGCTGTTCCCAGGAAATTGGAGAGAAGAAAGAGAATGGCAATTGGATCCATAGAGCAGGGTAGCAAACCATAGGTGTCCAGGGCCCAGAGTAGCCATCTCCCCGCTTTTCTGACTTGCTGTCCTCTGAGTCATTCTATCCAACAGTCCCTACCTTTTCTCTTCATACTCTTAGACACATCACAGTCCTAGATTTGCAGTGTCAAACAGGATACCAGTCCCTGGGGCTCTTTCTTGGACACGTCACTCTCCTCTCTACTAGGTTCTCAGCAGTCCCATGACAACACACCTTTTACTCTCTCAGAGACTAGAGTCTCTTTCTGACTGTTCCCCTAAAACACTATACTCAGACCCGTAAGCATTCACCCCCATTTGACTCCCTCTCTCAACCCTATAAAGCACAGGGAGTGTCCTCAGTCATCTTGTTTGTTCATCTCTGTTTCCTGTGGCACTCCTCTAGGATGAGCACCTAAAGTATTTTGTTTGCAATCATACCAAGCCTGCAGTAGGTACTCAATATAATGTATATTAAATCCATCAGACACAGTAGGGTCTCCATTGCATTTAGGCCAGAGAAAACTTGGCATTCCTTTCCATTCTCTAAGAATGGAGCTATTTGTTGAGAGACAGGAGGGATGTAGTGTGTGGCGAGTGGCCTGCAGTCGCTGGTGTTGCTATGACATTATATAGTTGTACATCCCTTCCTTTGTGCTTCTTCTGAGTCTTAAGAACCTAGGAGAAGCAACCCTTGGGAGTATTTCAAAGACATGGACTTGAAAGGAACAATTATGTGGGTTGAACCAACATTAATAAATTATATCAGAGAAAGCTGCTGGCTTCTTTCCTTTTCCAGTATGTTTGGACGCTGTAGCTCTCGCAGAATGAAATTTTCTGTGTATAATGAGCCAAGATGCTGTTTTCAGCCGCCCCTTGGAGCTCCCTTGTTCATTTCCCTGGATATAATACCTTTCTTGTCATTGTACTATTCCCACCCTTCTCAAAGTAGCTCTAAGTGAATCTGCCTACCGTTGTTACTTTAGAGATAGGAGTTTGGAGAACATATTTTTTTTTCTCTCTCATAGTAGCACACCTCTGCCTAGCTGTTCAACTAGGGCTTAAGTCAGATCTAGTTGTGGCTGGATTGGGTCCTAGGTACTGGCTAAGAGTTGAGATAATATATATTCTTTAGTCACCCTCTTTAGGTTTATTTTATATTATATTGTATTATATTATATTATATTATATTATATTATATTATATTATATTATTATATTATATTTATTATATTATTTATACTATAATGAAATGCAACAGTGTTTACACATCATTAATACATGTTATCAGTAAAATATCCCTTATTCTGTTGATATACTGGATATTTAAAAGCTTTCTATGGTACCAAACTGGTGCCCACTGGTGACTAGTCTATATTTACTCTCTTTCCTCACATACTTCTTTTTGTATCTTCCCAGTTACCTCTCTAGGGATCAGTGCTTCTCTGCTAACAGGCAGCAGGCCAAATTGCTCTGAATTCAATACTATCTTAACAAGTGGGTAATTCTCCTATCATCTCACAATTTAGTGATCTTCAATGCCCTTTTCATTCTTTAGCACTGCAGTGACAACACACATCCCTGCCAATCAGATATGAATATTGAAGGGGCCTGGAAGAGAGGCTACACAGGGAAGAACATCGTGGTGACCATCCTGGATGACGGCATCGAAAGAACCCACCCTGACCTGATGCAAAACTACGTGAGTGTTTGTTGTAGCCAAAAGTTTTCCCTCCTTGGAAGCAGGGGACACCTGTTGGGATGGTCATCAAGTGGGAGAGCTGCTAGCACATGTAGCAGGAGATGTGAGAGGTTTTGTGCTTTGATCACTTCTTATAAAAGGTAAGCTTTTGCAGCATAGGAAATCACATGATAATGGTCTTCCACTTTCGCACGCTTTCGATGGTTTGTTCTTTAAAAGGAGAGTCATGAGGTATCAGCAACTGTGTTGCTAGCACCATCTGTTACCAACCATTTGGTACCCAATTGGTATGCTCTTCCCTAGGGAAGACTACTTCTCCAGGTCTCAAAATTCCTTAGAAGCCTGTAGTTCTTCATGTATGGTTGAGGCCTTGTGGATTTCTCCATTCTACTTTAGTATGTCTATTGTTGTTGACCTTGTTCAGCTGATGTTTAGGCAGCCCTGTTGGTGAGACTATATGAGTTTAGCTTCTGACATTACTAGGAGACTCAATCTCACAGTAAACTCCCTGGTCCTTTGGCTTTTTACAATATTTCTGCCCCTTCAGCCCTTGTGATCCCTGAGCCTAAGGTACAGGAGTCATTTTGTAGATGTATTCATTGGGACTGGGCTCTACAATTCTGCATTTTAATTTGCTGTGGCTCTATCATGGTCTCTATCTGTTGCAAAATGACCTACTTGCTTCCCAGTACTACATGTCAGTCAATCCCTTTCTTAAGAAGAAATTGAAGATTCCTTTAGCTCTACTTTGAACAGGAGTCAGTGACTAACTTCACCCAGTGGCCAAGCACATTCAAAATAAATGTACACCTCCTTGCAATACAGAATTTAAAGCCTGAACATCAGTTCAATCTCCTCTGATGTAGGTGAAGAAACTAAAGGCTAGAGATTAAAGCCAATTATTCTGGATGAGATATGAGGTCAGAACTCCAGCTGCCTGTGCCCCAGAAGGGACATCTATCTTGTCTCATATCAGGAGAGTCTCTCTGAGTATGCTTCTCCCTGTTTCAGATGACTGAACTTCATTAAGTGAAATTAGCTTCTACCTAATTACAATGGCAGTTTCTGCCTCTTTTATGTTTTCACTGTGAAAGAACATTCTCTAAGATTGCCTGTTCAGTTAGCAATGGCAATACCATCTCAATTCTCACTTGGTGGCTAGACAAGAGTAGAGAAAGCATTAGTTATTCAGACCAAAGACTTGGGCTTCAGTCTAGTTTGTTTTCTATAGACATAGGTCACAGATTAGTTGCTTGGTGCCTCTGTTTCCTATACGTAAAATTGTGATGTTTCAGTTATTCATCAAAAGCACTTCTAACTCTGATAGCCACTAAGAGGTGTCAGAGCTCCTATTTGTAGGAAGCAGGAACTCATCTACATTATATGCATCATGTATTATACTTAATTCCCCCAAAACATTTCAAATTCTGTGTCCCAAAACCTATTTTCAGATGTGTAAGCATTTGGTAAAGACTGGAAGCAAAGATAATGTTGGCTTTTATTAACACTGGACATAGGAACAATCATGAAGCAAAGGGGAATTGATAATATCCTGGAACAGGCTAAGTGCAGCAATAAAAAATTAAACAGCAGAAGTGACCCTGTGAATTCTCCTTAGTATTCAGGAGATTTTCCTAACCAGTTTTGAAAGCAAACAAATTAATTCAACTCTGGCCTCAGATGTTCTGTTTCCTCAGTTTCAACCCTCGCTTAGGACAGCTTTGCTCATCATATGGGCCAGTCTAAGAGCTAGTAAGAGTCAATCTTGAAGGCTTTTGTGCAATAGAAATTATGCCTGTAACAAGAATAATCTATGTAATGCAAATCCCAGGAAACCCGATAGAATAGCCATCTAATATCTTAACCAGTTTGCCGATTATATGTGAACAGTTGTTTTTTCTTCTAAAGATTATTAAAATATGATAATGATCATTGCAAATTGCAAGCTTAGGAAATCAAATAAGGAATGGAAAGTATATTTAAAAAAAACAACTCTCTGCTTCTAGATATTAGGGGAGTGCTCAGAAAATGAAGAATTGAGGACATCTCTGCAAGAAAAACATCATGAATTTGGTCACTCTGAGTAAGAAGGAGAAAGTCCTTTATTCTGTATAGACTACTCCACCTTAAAGGGACAATACAGCAATGATCATTATTGAACCAGCAGTCTCTCCCTAAGGTGTCTGACCCTAGTGAACCATGAGGGTATTAGTTAACCTAATTACTCTCTTGCAGAAATGCATTTAAGAATGCATGAGTTTGTGATTCTTCCCTAGCTAATGTCTGTTTCCCATCTCTTCTCCATGGTTTTAGGATGCTCTGGCAAGTTGCGATGTGAATGGGAATGACTTGGACCCAATGCCTCGTTATGATGCAAGCAATGAGAACAAGTAAGACTCAGAGGGCGGGCTGGCATGCGGCTGGCCGGGAGCTCTACTTTCTGCTTATGCCGAAGGAAGTCTTCTCTCCAAAACTCTTGGTAACAAATGGTCTTAAAATCACGGAAAAAAAAACAAACTAACTAACAAACAAGCAAAAACAGGTATCTTTTCACTGAAGTTTCTGAGTAAGAAAGTGGAATCTTCTACACAGGAAACACTGGCTGGTGACAGAGCCCTGGGCAGTGGCTCAGCATCTCCAAATGTTGAAGATGGAAGTAAAGATGTTACCCCAAGATAATTATCCAATAACACATTTGTTTAGAGACAAATGTGCTAAGGGGAGAAGCAAAAAACGGAGTAATTCCCAAAGGTTCACTTAGTGTTAAATCCAACATATTTGTTTGGACATTGCAGTTGAGATTACAGATTGGATTTTACACCTGGGCACAATAGAACACTCAAGAATTATTGCCAGTCATGGGCCACATCCTCTTTGCCATCCCCCTCCTAATCAAGAGGCCCAATTTCTCTTTCCAGTTAGTATAGTAGATTTCAGTAAATGCAAATGAAAATGTGCATCCATTGGCTAGCAGAATCTTTATCATGCCTCAGTGGGTAAGTGGCAATGGTTTTTTCTACTTACAAAGACTATCAGCAGATATTTCTGATCATTAAACTACATTAGCTGACTTCTTCCCTCTCT
The DNA here is from genome assembly GCA_026225945.1 of Cricetomys ansorgei. Taxonomy (NCBI): domain Eukaryota; kingdom Metazoa; phylum Chordata; class Mammalia; order Rodentia; family Nesomyidae; genus Cricetomys; species Cricetomys ansorgei. The sequence goes on along the minus strand of JAMJFZ010002601.1, from coordinate 3,863,122 downwards.
TAGTTCAAGGCTCCTCTTGAAAAACATTATAATTTAGAAATTTTCATGTGACTTTTTCTTAACATGTTTGGGTTGAATACAGAGATTGGAAAGACTGATTTTACCATTTATTTTGAGCTATTTGCAATTAGTTGCTTTTCTTTAGGGGGAATTTTCTTAGGTAGTATTGGATTAAGTAAGTTCAGGTAAAGCCAGATGACCTGAAAGAACTTTGTATTGTTTTCACCATCTACAAAGAAGTCTCAACAAAGAAACTGTAGAAATGTACTACATGTTAATATTAGTATTAATATTAATATTACCGTGTTAATATGAACAACTAAGTATATTTGACAAATAAAGTTCTACAATGAAAGCATTAGTGTACAAATTGATACACATAGACTTTTTCAGAACTTTAAAACTAAAAGAGAAAGAGGGACTAAGTTAAAGTTCATAGTTTTCTTTCAGACATAGCTTTTATTGTCTAGATTGTAATGTTTTGCAAATTCGATGTTAGGAGTTAGATTTTTAGACATTGTGAGCTGATCTTTTTCCCCTAATCATAAGGTAGTATGAAATGATTCAAATCATTCAATATTTTAAAATGTATTCTTATAGTGGTGGTAGGAGTATATGAGAAATCTCTGCCCTTTCATATTTTCTTTGAATTTAAAACATCTATAAAAAATAACCTTTAAAACAAAAGCAAGGTACCACTAGTACCTCTCCCTATACTGTTCTGCTAGGGTATAGTATAGGCATTCCCAAGAATAATGATACTACAGAATCCTAAAACATGGAGAAATAACAGGTTTTGACAGCCATCAAATTCACAAATGTCATTGGCCATACTGCATACCCAATAGGGATATAATTAAATGGCAACATAGTTTTGTGTGTGTTAAATACCTAAATGTATCAAAACTGCAATTAAGTGGTTCTTTACCTTGTAGGGGAAAAAGAAACAAACACTGTTTACCGTGAGAAGAAAAACAAAGTGTACTTATTTCTCTTATAAGCACAATTATGCCAATTACTGCTCACACTCTTAAATGCAAGAGAAAGATAAATGTTAAAAAACAAGAGTAGAAAACAGAACAGTGAGGGAAAATACAAGGCATACAGAGGGTTATGCAGAATGGAAGATGTTCCCTAGTGGGCAGGGTAAAGACCCCTGCGTGACCGTGAAATGAAGGAAAGCCACTGAGAGCAAGCAGAAGCTGCAGTACCACCAATGTGAGGACTTGTGGACCATTGTATCCTAAAACAAGATCTGTGTGTTGTGTGCTCCTACATGCTCAGTTTATATGTGTTTTGTTTTGTTTAATTCACATAGAGGTTCTAGGAAAGAATGGCATATAAACAAATGCCAATTCCACATATGCTCAGCATCGTCCCTAATGTGTCAATCACATTGGAAGAGACTGTTTATCCAAACAAGAATTACAGCAAAGCTGACTGTAGTGCACCTGTTCGATACATTTATCACATGAACATTTGCAGAGAGAAAATTTGCAGAGAGGAAGGAAAAATGTAAACTGTCTAGATGATGTTAATGCCCAAAGTGCCTGGAGGATGTGAATGCACTGATATGCTGTTCTTACGAACTGGAGACCAATGGGTTGAGCCCTAAAGCTAGTTATATCTAAAATGCTAGTTATACCTAAATCTACCTGTAGTGGGTTTTCCCATTGAAACGGAATGGTGATGGTGACCATTATCAAAGATGCATCTGCTGTCACGGTGCTGACCAATATGTCCATATGTAAAAAAAGTAAAAAGGTAGCTCTGTGAGTATTGGTTTTACTGGTGATTTTCAGACTATCCTTCTAAACCTATATGCTTAGATATAGTAGTGAAATAATACAGATTGCTAGTCGGTTGGATTGGGAGAATTTCTTTTGAGGTTGGCCATTCCTCAGGGCTTTTGTTCATGAATCACTGGGATCTCACCCTTTCTAGAGTATCCTAGTATGTCCCCATTTGGCCTACTCTAAGAACTTCCCATGGTTGACTGAGCTCAATGGGAGTATGAATGGCATATGATACCAGCATTGTTCCAGATGTGTGCCAATGTTTGTAGTCTTTTTTAAAAAGGTTTTTAATTGAAATAGAATTACATCACTTTTCCCTTCCCCTTTCTCCCTCCAGTGCCTATCTCCTTGAACCCCTCCCATATCACCACCCACTTTCAAGTTGACAGCTTCTTTTTCTTTGATTACTGGTGTGTGTGTGTGTGTGTGTGTGTGTGTGTGTGTGTGTGTGTGTGTGTGTGTTAGTCTGTGTGTTCCCTCTTGGCTAGCTGAGAGCGTGTATTCTAACAATTCTAGCACTTATTGTTAAAATACCTCTGCTCAGTAGACTACACTGTCAGATACTGTTGACGGATATGTCTTCAAGTATGGATCCACAAGTAGATAATCCTGCTTAGGCGAGGAATAAGAGTAGATTTGCAGTTAAGAAGAGATAACTGAGCGTGAACTCTCTGTGGTTAGCTTTGGATCTAACTACCCTGAACTTTTCTACTTGGAAAAAAAAAAAGTAGCATAACAGTGCTCACTCTAAAAAAATAACAGTGCACTGTGTAAAAACCCTAAACTAACTAGATACTGGGTGCTGAATAAATATAGCCGTTTTACTGTAATTATGTGTTCTGTTTACTTTTCTAACCCCTCATAGTCAGTTAGAACTAAATGATCTTAAAGGATGTGTGCATGTGAATATTTCAAGCCTAAATTAAGTATTGGGAATTCTATCTCCAGTGTGAAAGGTTGAGATAGATACTGCTGTGTCTCTGGAAGCTGTGACTTGCCCAGTCCTCAGTGTAGCATGGGTTTGTTTGTTTTTTACTTTTAATAACTTATTTATTTGTGAATTTTAATTAAAATATAATTACATCACTACGTCACTTCCTCTTCTCTTTTCTCCTTCCAGGCCTTCCCAGGTCTACTCCTGCAAGTCCTCCCATGCCCCTGCCCTCAAATCCATAGCCTTTTCTCTGATTATCCTTGTTCCATGTACACGTATACACAAATACATAAATACTACCAGCTGAGTGTTTGTTGTTTATGTATAGGGTTTCAGGGCTGACCACTTTGTATATGAAGAACCAATAAGGGGCTCATCCCTGGGAAAGGCAAACTCTCCTCCCAGCAGTCACTGGTTGCCTGTGATTCTTTGTCTAGGGGTGGGATTCTGTGACATTTTCTTCCTTTCATGTCAGTGTATCCACTGATATTTCCATTGTCCTGGTCTTATGTATGCAGCCATTTCTGGGAGAGACTGTTTCAAAATAGACTTTGAAATTCTGGCTTTTACAATCTTCCTGCCCCTCTTCTATGATGTTCCCTGAGCCATGGATGCAGAGACTGTGATGTAAATGGATCTATTGGGGGCTTTGTTTCTCTCAGTCTGATCATCTCTGAGTTGAGTCACGTTGTGGTTTTCTGGGATGGTCTCCATTGGCTGTAAAGAGAAGGTGCTCTGATGAGGGTTATATGCAGGTGAAATGGAGTGGGAGATTTAAAAACAGAGACTGGGCACCTACTGGATGTTGGGGGGAGGAAGTCAATACAGAAGGAGAAGGAGGGGCAAGGGACAAATAATACCAAGGGTTTTATTTTATTTTTATTAAGTCCACAGGTAATCATATTATTTTTTAATTACCCCAAATTGCATACAATATATATGTTTATGTTTATGTCTGTATATATGTACATGTATATATTGTAATACACACATATAGATGCATCTATATCATAAAGTAAGTTATGCCATTTGACTGACAGTGCTCCCCCCAATAGCCATAGACTGGAACCACCTTTAGAATGGTTGGACACAGTAGTCCATTGACTTCCAAAACAGTATAGATTACTGATGTAGCCTTTGGTTGCCTCTCAGAAGTTATAGGTAAGCTCCTATTGCTGAACACAACACATTCATAGGACACAGGGCTCAAATGATTCGAGATAGTTTTAACCTAAAAGCCTCCATCATGCAGTCTAGTGCCAATGGTAGCAAAATATACTATGTAAGCTGCCAAGTGAGGCAATTAATTGGAAACAAGGAGAAATTTTAATTTTAAAGCAGTCCAAATAGGGAAGTTGGGACATATGCTATGCAATACTACCTTGTATTATCAGATCAACTGGTTTGGGAGTGTATTTAGAATTCTCTAGTGCTTGGCTGCATTTGTTCATTCATTTTTTAACTAGTAATTGTTAATACCTTATTATTTTAATATATCTGTAGGAAATGGCTGTCTATGATGATGAAATCTGTATTGATTGTTAACAGATTGGATTGGGAAAGGTCTTCATAGGGAACCAATGGCTCGAGTGTTTTCAGTACCAATACTATATAACCTAAAATATGCGTGAATCATCTCTCTTAGACTTACATGATTATGATTAGTGCCAAAGTTTTAAAGTGAAGGAAATCACCTCAGAAGTAAAAAGCTATGCAGTTCCTTTTCTCAACACTTTTTCAGTGCCCAAATGGTGATGTGTTGAATCTACATTATTGATGCTAAAGAAATTACATCATAAGAAGAGACCATAAAAACATGTCTTCTGGTCCTCCTTTGCCTTAATTCGTAGTAGCTTACATTGTTGCAGACTTAAAACAGAGAGTACCTACCTACAAATGAAACAGTCTCACAGTCTCCTGGCATTTCATCCCTCTACTCCTATTTCAGTAAATGAATTATTGATGTCTGAATTAGAGCAGCTCTTCCCTGGGTTGCCTCCTGTTAAATGTTCTCTCTGCTTAAGCCATGGCAATGTATGTGACAGAAAATGATACCACTGCATCATATTGGATATGTGGTTTTGTGGCTTCAGAATCCAATTGCTTTGCAAAAGGATCCAACCTAGAAGTTACAAATTCATTTTATTAAAGGAATATATTTTTTTCAATTTTTTTTATCTTTCATTTTTGAGATTTAACCAGAGCTGATGGAAATATGTTTTCTCTGGTTATTTAATCTTTCACACATTTTTGTTGTTTTTAAGAATGTTAGTATAGTACAGAAACCAATATGTACGTAACTTCATTCCTACACAGCTGTTGCCAAAAGATAGTAGCTTAAAGCAAAGCCAATGCATGTAGATTACAAGGAAAATATACTACTGCTAGATTCAAAACCCCACACTGTGAGTTCTACAACCTTATCAGGTTGAAGCATTACTATTTCTTCATACAAGGAATTTGACCAAATATGATGAGTAATTATTTGTAATTTAGGAAGTCAGACAAAACCCATCAAAGAAAAGGTGGGTCATTACCAAAGTTTGAATTGCTTTTCTACATAGTTTCTAAAATTTTCCTTTAATATATTTTCAAGATAACAGCTCTGTCTAGTAGTTGCTTTGTCCATGAGTATCAAATAAGCCCATACATAGTAACATTAACTGTAAATTTAGTTCCTAGAGTCTTAATATTATGAATATTTCACACTTCTCATATACAGCTGCTACAGTCTTTTGAAGCTACTATAACAATGTCTTCAAACTGGATAATTTACAAACAACAGAAATTTAATACATAGTTTTAGAGGCTGGGTCATCCAAGATCAAGGCAGTAGTGGATTTGGTATCTGCAGGAGGTCCCTTTCTTATGAAAACACTTTCTATGTGTCTTCATGTGGCCAAAGGGACAAGCAAATTCCTTCAGATGTGTTTCATAAGGATACTAATTCCATTCACCAGGAGAGTGAGGGGTATTCGGCTGGCCTTCCAGACTGCTGGGACACTAGGGTCCCTGAAGACCTTAAATCCTCTTAGATGGCACTAAGGGAGATCTCCTGGGAGCTGTTTGTTCTGGTTCAGTATTTAGAATACTGTACTATTGGTTCCCCTGAGGCCTGCCTGTGTTTGTATATATCCCTTGACTAAACCGCATTAGCCATTATAAAAGAGCTCAGTTTTCTGGGATAGGCCTGTTACTGATGCAGGTATATGTCTATCCTTTATTTAGCTTGCTGTCCTATAGAGCAAAAGGAAAAATGTTCAAATACATCTGAAGACAAGAGTAATTTAATTTATGAGAGTTGTTTAAATGGTTGTTTATTCTGTAATGAAGGTTAAACAAATATGGAAAGCAGTTATCTAACCTCAAATTCCTATATAGCTCTTACCTGAAGTATAAATATTCATTTTGATAAAATTACATTAATTATTCCAGGGCTTGTAGTCATGCTAATGCAACCTTCAAACTCCTTTGTTCTGCTCTTTATCCATTTCACTATTTTCTCCCCTAGGATTTGGGAACTTGCTGTCTTGGGACCCTCAGTAACAGTTTTGATAAAGAATCTGATTGATACTGTAGGTCAAAATGAAGTTTGGGTATAATTTATGTGAACCCCCCTTATTGTCGACATGAATAATTGATAATTGCTTGAATTTCAATTTCTTCTTTAAAAAACAAACTCACAACTTCTTAGGCCTCTAAAGCAGATGGAAATTGCAGTAAGGGGAGAGATAAGTATCCTTTTTAAATAATGAATTAAGCATTTGAGCATGTTTTCCAGACAGGTGTGTTTATCTTTTTTTTTTTTAACCTCCACCAACCTCCTCCTTGGCATGCCTAGATTTCCTTTTGTTTTCCTCCATCCAGAGATATGCCTGATCATGGAACATGAAGACCTTGCTAGATCAAGGGGTAGCAGTGTCTTGGTGTCCTTACTAAGCTTTGGCAAAGAGTCCAAGAACTCTCAAAGTTCATCTGACATACTGAAGAAGAGAGCCAACTAAGGAGAAAAGGACCCTTGTTTTAATTATTTTATGTCCTGTACAACTAACAAGACCAAGGACATGCTGGAAGAGCATTTGACCTCAACCTTGACAAGTGCTCACTTTAATGTCATTGAGATACTTTAGATAGTGGTTACATTTTAAGTCTTATCAAATTCTTCTAGGTTAAAGGACTAAAGTTAGAATTTTGTCCTTATAAGCTAATAGGGGTGCCATAGTTTTAATATTTATTAATTCTATTGCAAAGAAGCTTCCTATTTCTATGTGCATTAGGTATTAATAAATATGTATTTAGTTATCAAAAGGTTGGTCAGCCAAGAAGACAGGATAATATAGAACAAATAATGTCTAGAGGAGACTTAGGTACTAGTCCATTGCCACAGTATCTGTGACCTTGGAAGAGCATCCTCAGCTTTCCCCTTGCTATCTCAGTGTTCCTATACATCTTAAACTACCATGATCTATATACCTATGGGGTTCTGTTTGTCTGTATTTGGTTACCATGTAAACATAAGCTAAAAAAATTAGTACCTTCACATCATACCTACTTACCACTAACAGCATCTCACATTCAGGAAGTGTGCCCAAGGTTACTGAGTAGCAGACTTTGAGCTCATTTATTCTCACATTGTGTATTTACCCACACCACTAAATTAGTCTGTAGATGAGACGCTGACGTCTAGGTTGATTACAACCTTCTGGAACTGTCATGACCAGAATGCAGCACTGTGTTCACTGAGCATTGGGTAGCCAGGGTTCTGCTTCTTCAAAGAGAAGAAGCATGTCTGCAAAGATCCCTAATACCACATGGATCAGTGTGGCATAGAAGGAGTAGTTTGGATCATTCATTTCACTAAGCAATTATATAAATCTGGCTCCATAATGCTATTTATTCAGTTGAAATAAATGAAGAAAACCCTAGTGAGGCCATTTGATATTTATTCAGAAGTTGTAGAGACTTAACTACTGTAACGTCCAGATACTCGAAGACAGACACAACACTAGAAAAGCAGTATAATTACTGGGAAGGAATGAAAGAGGAAGAGAGGAAGGGAGGAAGGAAAGGATGGAAAAAATAAAGGAAAGCAGGCAGGGTAGAAAGCTGGCTGGCTTTAAGTTTGGTTTGATTAGATGATGTCAAAGTGAAGCTGGAGCTTGGTTATCTCCATTTTCAAGAACTCCTTACTAATATGTATTAATAGTTTTTGGAAATGAAATTTAATGAGTACCAGCTGATCACAATTCAAGTAAAAGTTTTCTGAAAACAATGTGAACATGCCACAGGTATGAATGCTAATATTGTTACCAGAGTTTATAAAAAATAAGTACTTCCGGTCTGGAGAAATGACTTAGCAGTTAAGTGCACTGATAGCTCTTCCAGAGGTCTGGGATTTGATTCCCAGCACCAACATGGCTGCTCACAACCATCTGCAGCTCCAATCCCAGGATATCCAATGTCCTTTCTTGACCTCTTTGATTACCAAGCACATGGTACACAGACATACATGCAGACAAAACATCCATCTACATAATTTTTAAATATTAATTTTTAAAAGTTAAGTACGAAAATGAAGTGTCACCGTAATTCCCAGAGGCCATTGAGTTCATTTTCAAATTGCTGTATTTGGAGATCAGACTCTGAGGTTGGAATTTCATGTAGTAAAAGTCACTGACCCAGGTGATTTTATATTTAGTGAAGAGCTTTGTGAGTGCTCTGAAAATGTGGACTGTAGAAGACTGAGCCCATGGAGCACCTGGGAATGAGAGACTGTCTCTTACTTAGAAAGGAATGATATCCTAAGGACGTGTTCCCCGTGGAGAATAGTAAGAGTTTCCACTGCCCGAAAGTCACTAACCAGCTCTAAGGACTTGAGAGCACAACAGGCTCTCTTGAATCCCCTCTTCTCTGCTTTCATTCCAAGCTGCCATCTCATGAATTTTAGAAGTGACCTTTGTTACAATAGTTTACCTCTTCCTATTTTTGGATACCCATGTCCCATCTGCATATAATTTACATATGCTAGTATATGCATTTGAATTTGCATGAATTACGGATAAAATTCCTCATGGTGACATCCTGCGCTGAGATGAGCTGACTGCTACAGGTTTTGTGTGACCTTCTTGCTTTGGGTTGGCATTTTCTCCTTCAGAAGTTGATCCTCATAGGATCACAGCCCCTCCCACACCTGTCCTAATTATCAAATATAGAATCCTATTTTCTCCCCAGTCCTCCAGCTCTGATGTATCAGGTTGTTGTGTATGTCTTCTATCCCTTTCTTTTTCCACCCTCCTGATATCATGATCTTCCCATTGATACTTGATTGTTTTGTCATTGTGCCAAAAGTGCAGCACATCTCTAGCATTCGATCCAGTCTTGACATCAGTTACTTGTTACTGATACTAGGTGACCTCATTTGAACTCACTTTAGGCAGTAGCTTTGATTAGGACCTGAACTGTTAACTTTATTTCAATGTCAGACTCTCATAAAATTTACTGCATTTACGTTCCCTCTTGGAGTTATGATAGAACACTTTAATGTCTTCCAAAGGAGTGGGAAATATTTGATCTGGGAGCTGAAACAAACACCTTTGATTTTTGTCTTTTGTAGGTTTGGTTTTGTTTTGTTTTGTTTCGTTTTTCCTGTCTTATCTACCTGCCTAATGTATCACAATGGGAAATGTTTGGCAATGGAGTAGAAGAGATCAATCCTAAGGGATTTGAATTTGCCGAAATTTAATTCAAAAGGGGGAACAAGACTCTAAGTGAAGAACACTGCTGGGAATAGCTCTCATAACAACCTTGCCTTTGCTTCTGAGCCGCACTGAAGCCCACTGAGAAGCAGGTGGGACAGCTGAGGTCGCTGCCACTGACACTGTAGTTTCCCCACTGCAGAGATGCCTTGGTGACTCTGACTTCATTCTTCCATAGACTGGATTAAGATGAATTTGCTTCAGCTTCTGTGGGGTGTGATGCTGGTGGCACTGTAATAGTGAAGCCACAGATACATATTTGTATGCATGTCATTCATATTGTTAAAATCTTTATGGCCCAAATGCAAATAGGAGGCGCTATTCCAGAAAGCCGTTTCAAGTTATATTGATGTTCTTTATTCCATATCTGTTCCTAAGTGTCTTTTTGTGTATCAATCCATTCCATTTATGTTCTTCCAAAGTTTTGCTTGTGTTCCTATGAGCTACTTTGAGAATCTGCAGTATAAAACCTATTTCAATTGTAAAGGATACTAACTCACGTTTAATTCATCCTGGTTGAAAGAGAATACCCATTACTCCTTATATATCTGTCAAGACTTGCTTATTCCTTATCTTTAGAGAGATACTAGGCTAAGAAAGAATTTTGTTAAGGATGTTACCCATATCTTAAACTCACATAATGTTTTTTCTTAAAAGATTTATGGGTTTCTGAAATTAATATAGATAGTATTTATTTGTAAATTTCTATGGCATATATTTGAAGTGAAAAAAGAAAATGCTTATGGGTGAGGGAGGCCCAAGTAATTCCTAGGTAAATTGCATTTTAAAATTGTGCAATCCTTTTGCACACTGAGAGAATATTTTAAAACGTACCCCCCAAAAAAACTAGTCCTGTACTGAAATATGGCTAAATATCATATGCTGATATTTGAAGTTAGCTGTGTCATTATAAAAAAAATTAGAACTTAATGTACATACACTGCTTATTAAATTTTCCTGTGAGCATTTCTGTAGCTCTGACAAGTCTGATGTCTGATTTGAATGTAGTAGAGGATAATATTGTCTCCTAAAGAAGCCCCAGCTGTTTTAGCCATGGGCTATGCACTCATTGGAATCTAAGTAGCATTCAACAAGGTCATTATGTGTTTTTCATGAGAGAATAAAAAAAAAGGAGCAAAGCCTTAATACTCTCTAATAGCATTAGTCTGTCTAACACCTCTTGGATGGAGCTCAAATACTCAAGCACTGAAGAGCCATCTATGAAGAAAATGGTTTATAGTTAACAAATGGTCTATAGTTTACAAAGCACTTTTACATATATTCTCATATATAATTCATGTCTAGTAGGCAGATCATACACACACACACGCACACACACAGGTATCTATTATATGTGTGTATGTGTATATATATATATATATATATGTATATGTGTATGTGCATGTGTGTGTGTGTGTATATATATATATATATATATATATATATATATATACTGTATATATCATTTACACACACACACACATGCACACACACCAGTATCTCAATTCTGTTCTATGTGTGATGAGTTTTCTGCTGTGAGTCTTGCCAGAGGCCAAGATTCCTTGGGTATGGTTACTGAAAATGCTGGAGCCTGCCCATTTCCACAGGCTTCCTTTGCTGTAGTCCAGAGTGCTCCATGTCATCTGCATTCTAAAAACCAACAGTACCTTCCTGCCACTGGCTGACTGACTCATCTGAAAATGTCACATTTGAACTGCTACAAAAAATTTTTTTTATGCAAAAACAGAAGTTTTTGAAATTTATTTCATAGGACTGAAGTCTAATTTAGAATTAGACTTTTACAATTAAACATCTCTGTGTGACAGTTAATTTAGAAAAATCTTTAAATATATTATACAAAGGGGACAACACAGTGTTATTTATTATGAAATTAATGTACACCACAAATCAGCAATATCATATTTTAAGTATGTAGTTTCAACTAATTTAACACAATAGTACCATTTCATTGTTTTTAGTAGTATACAGAAGTAAAATTTTAACAGAAGAGTCCCCAGATGCAAATTCACTTTCATTAAAGTAAAAGTAATTGTATGTTTATACATGTATACACATGGCTGTTGTTGTTGTAAATGGGTACATTTAGTAGAAAGAGCCCAGATGTTCAGGAATATGGTTCTACAGGTTGAAATTTCTACTGTAAAGCTGTTTTGTGCATGAAATTATTTTAAAAATTGTGTGAAATTGTTATTAGACTTTGAGTGGAAGACATCTGTGAAACAAGTCTATTTTGTGTTTCAACTTGGATTCCATCCCCAGCCTGTCTCCTTTTGTATGCAGAAATTCAAAACTCCAACATCTGAAACACTTCTTGTTTTTAAGGATTGCATACAAGAATACCCAATTGTTTTATAAAGCGTCAGAGGCCAAGTAAGCTCTCACTAGTTTGAAGAGTTGTTACTGTTCATTTCCTCTCTCTCTCCTCTCTCTCCCTCTATCCATCACTATCTCTGTCCTGCCCTCATTGTGTTCTTCTTGATCGACGGCAATGGTTTATAATTTATAAATGATTCATAGTTTACAAAGCACTAGTCTCTACCTTGGTGGCATTCCTAACAATCTTAGCATCCCGGTATCTTTTCAGTCAACTACTTTTCTGCCTAACTCGAGCATTCAAATATGCCAGAATTTAAATATTATAAGTATTTTCTGGGAAGAATGTAAAATTGAAAGTAGGATCACATAATTTATGAAAGTGATTCTTGCCCCCAAATGCATGTTCCTTGTATCTCATGAGACACTCTAGCTCTGAGCAGCTACTAGGTGCAGTTTCTAAACATAGTATTTGTAAGTAAAAGTAATTCATGGAACAATTATAGTTCATTTATGAAAATAAATTTAGTGCTTATAAATAATAGACATTTTTTAATTCATGGGAGCAATTATAGTTCAGTTATGAGAACTTAATGCTTATTTTATGGCATGCTGTTTCCTTCTGAAAAGAATTTTTCGTAAACCTACTAAGGCTTTGGTTATATTTTTCAAATGAAACTATTGTTATATTTATATTAATCCATTAAGCAACTAATACAGTACAGTGAAAAGTCATTGGGCAGAAGGTGAGTTGGAAAACACTGGCTTTCCAAATATTCTTTCATGGACCATGAAAACCACACTGCCATGTCTTGATAGGCCTCAGATGGTTGAAGGTTATATGGAGTGGGTGTGGCTTCCTCTTCCTCAGCCGAACTTGTTCCTTTCAAAAACATACCTTCTACATATTAAAACCTTTATTACATAGTGCAATTCCTCTTACTTGTATTTGAAGTAAAAGGTTTCCTTATACCAAAAAATGAATAAAAATTAAATTGTAAGCTCAGCATTAGGAACCCTAAGAAAGTCATGTAGAAGAATTGTGCGTGCTGCCATGTCAATGGAGAGACTACACACTATGCACCTGTTAGCCTTTGACCTCCTATCTTGAAAAATGACCAACGGGAGCAAGTAATTAGTACTGAGACCATGTCTGTAGTGACCAACAGTACCTTAATGAGCTCCTTGCAGGCTTCCTGATGAAGACTTGGTCTTGCTTAGCCAATGAGTTTCCTTTTTCCCTTTCCTTGTTTTTTTTTTTTTTTTAAGGCAAAGAACCAAAGGTTCTTTCTTTCTTCAGAGTGTCAGCTTTATCTTAAACTCACATTAGCACGTATTTTCCCTCTGTCTTCAGTCCGCTTTGTATCCCAGTGATGAGATACAAGTAAACCGATTAGCCGGAGTAGAGATCATCTTGCAGAGCCGGCCCTAAGGTCTCAACCATGGCTGTGGGGCCTGTCACATTGAGCCTGTGGCAAGGCAGTGTTCAGTGATGCAATAATGTGATGTTGGAGGTCTACTTTCCTCATGACGTCCAGGAAGCAGAATGAAGGAGGTCCCAGTGTCTCCTTAAGTAGCACACCTCCAATCACCTAATTCCCTTCCAGTAGTCCCCACCTCCTAAAGGTTCCATCACTTACAATAGAACCAAAGGTTGATGGCCCATCCTTCAACATGCAGCCTTTGAGGGACACTTGAGATTCCGAACAGACTCTACTTAATGAATTCCACGTTCTTTAGGTATATGGTACATGCTCAGTGTCTATTTAGCCTCTACTTAATCCCTCCTAGATCACACTCTAGTTTTTAACTAGGATTGCTCCTGTTCTAGCCATTGAAAAATAGCATGCTTTTTTTCATACTGTAGACTGGTAAATCGTAGTCACTTGACACATGAGTATTTTGCTATGCTTTACATGTTCCTGAATGAGCTGTGAGCTTATTGTGTGCTGTGGTGACTACTCATGTAATTTAGATGGGTGATTTAGTTGAGTATTGACTTATCCCTGCTCAAGGGTGGGATCACTGCCCGCTCGTTTGTCACTTCTTGAGAAAATAAGAGAAAAAAGAAGGGCATGAATGTAAGATCTTTACATTTAATGGTTCAGAAAAAAGAACTAAAACTTATGACAGAAGTAAATTTCACATGAACATTACTCTTTTTTCTCTCTCTCCCCTCCCTCATTGCTTGGTTTGTGTTTATCTTAAATAACTGTAAATCAATAAAATTTAGTGACAGATAAAGTCCTCCCTGACTATTTAGTACTTATTTGTTGCATGGGTTTCTTCTCTAGCTAGAGTTGAGATGCCCATCCTCTGATAGCCAAGTTTGTTCTCCAGTTTGTTCGGGTCCTTAGATAGTATCAAATTACCATGGTCAGAGGGTGATGATCTTGTAATGTCTGTGACATTAGTGTGGAGCAATAGCCTGCAATGTCTGTCACCTGAATATACCTGCTTAGACGAAGCAGCAGTAACAGTGGGTTGGACAGTGTGTACATTTGTAAGATGGAAGAGCATAAGGTTTTACTCTCCCAGTTTTCTAAGTTTCTTTATTACCAACAAGCAAACTAGTGGGCATAAAAGATGCTAAAGCTGGACAAGTCCAAGCCAAACCAAATCCCAGCATGCAGTGGGCACTTGGGCACATAGTTTCATCCCTAGATGAGGAGCTGCTGGCAGTTCTAGCTACTAGAGAAAGGTCAGTTTCCTTTAAAAGTGATAAGTTGATAAGTCTACCACATTGAAGTAGAAGGCCACATATCCAAGAATATTTGGGCAGCACAATTGGCCTTGATGGGGGAAAATAAGGACACAAGATTATATGGGAAGGGAAGGAGGAATCCTTGAAAAGGTGGGGGAGGGAAGGAATGTGATTAAATCTTGTACAAAAATTCTCAAATAAAATACTTTCAAAATCAAATAAAAAAGAAATTCGCCTTGTTTCAGATATGAAGGGAGTCTCATTTAGACTCTGAAAACAAACACTGTAAAGTGCATAGAAAGAAAATGTTGGAAGTTACTTGGGGCTGTGTTTGTTTGTATTGATTGATTCCTATTCCTAGCTGGCTGAAATGATATTAGGAATTAATTAAGCTTTGATTTAAAGAGGGTTGCGTTTCAGGTATTTTGTGCTGGCCTTGCTTCAAGTAAAGGAAGCAAATTGGGGGCATAAAGCTTTTAATCATGTTTTCATTATTTTAGATGGGAAAAAATAGACCATTGTAATTGCTGATTAGTAAAATTTTAAAGAAATGCATTAATTATCTTACTGTTTTATTTTTATTTATTGACTATGTTGATTGAGTTTACCCAGCATCGTTAGTAAAAAGAAACAAATGAGCAAAGGACAGACCAATGTCAGATTTACAAGTAGGTGTTACTTTAACAATTTAAGATTAAAAAAAATAATAATTATAAATGACTTCCATGTACTCAAAAATGGTAGTACTTAAGACACAACATTTCTACATAGCTTTTACTATTATGAAAAAAATTAGTTTTGATGTGGGAAAGAGATATAGTCATATTTTAAAATTGAGGTTGCAAGCTAGAAACAAGGAAGTGTGTCTGAACAGGACAAAATGATCCTACAAATCTGATATGGAGCAGCTGGAGAGATGACTCAGCAGTTAAGAGCACTTGTTACTCTTCTAGAGGCTCAAGTTTGATTCCTATGTCAGGTGATTGACAGCCACTTGCAACCCCAGCTCCAAAAAATCAGACATCCTCCTATGGTCTCCTTAGGCACATGTATGCACATATACATAAAAAATGAACATATATTTTTAAAAATCTGACACAGAGAAAGAATCTGGAGTGTGTAGGGATGGTTTTAAGCAAGTCATTGTGGCTGTGGTTACTTACCTGCCTCCTATATATAAAATAGAAAACAGCTGTTTGCTGTTTTATACATGGTGTATTCTGAATTTTCAGAGTACCAAACACCAACATGCCATGCAAGAATCCCCTGGTATTAGAGCTAACTTAAGAGGCTTAGCACCAGGAAATCCTAAGGAAAATTCAAGTTAAGGGATGGGATACATTGCTTCCACCTGATTTGAAATATTTTTATTTTAAATAAGTGATGGCTGACGTGAGTTGGGGTCAAATTAGTTTAGTTATTTATTTCTGTTGTGCGGAGGTGAGAGAAAGAGACCTTGCTAGTCTTTTTGAAAGTCTGGATAGCTCTGAGAGCAATGGTCATTCTCTTCATTTTATACCAGCTGGTTGTTCCAATGGACTTTTCTAATTTTGGTAGTAGAGTATTATCAAAAAAAAAAAAGAAAAGAAAAGAAAAAAAAAAAGAAAAAAAAGTGTTCTTTCTGAATCTTCTACCCAGAAAGAACAAATTCTACTCCTCTGAAATCAGCACATTCCTCCCATTATGCTTTGTTAAGAGGGTATAGAAGAGGATGTGATCATAAATTTTGAAAGGAGTTCTTTCATTTGAAACTACCATATTTTATTTAAAAATTTATTTATTGGATTTGTAGCAGTTTGCTTTTTGGAGGATGATCAACAGCTGCACACCCTGTGTTGTGGCTGAGAAGGTCTGAAGCCTTGACATAGAGGAGCTGTTGGTGCAGACAGCCCCGAGCTAGTGACAGCGATCCCCACTGTCCCTCCTGATGCAGGAAGAAATTTAAAAACTGATTACTTCAACATCCTTATTCAAAAATGTGATCTACCTTGTTTTCACCAGTTGGTGACTGGTTTCCATGGAAATGGAAATGGAATAAGCATTTCTTGTTTTAGATTCTCAGCTGTCCCATGCCAACTGAGAGCTGTAAATGCCATTTGGTTAACAGCAAGGATCCAGAATTCTTCCATTTTAAAGTGGCAGAGGGAGAGGAAAAGAAAATGCTTGCCAAGTCGTTTGACTACTCTCTCTTTGAAAATAATATGATTTTATGATTATCTGAACTATTGACTGATGATTATAAGACATTATACAAAGTCTAACAATGTCTCTCCTGAGTAATCTCTCTTAATGTTTTTTCCACCCTTCACAAAGTCCCTTGCCCTACTGTAGTTTAATTGGTATGTAATGGTCTTTCTGATTCCCCACCTGCTGTGCCTGGGGTGGGCAGTGGAAACAAAGATGATCAAAATGTTGAAAGGAGACAATTTAATGTTCTCCATGATCCATGACCTGAGGGAGGGAGGAAAGTCTCATTAAAGGAAGTTGGGGAACTGGAGAAACTCCTCACTTTTGGTAGAATGTTAGATAATTTGCCATAAGGATTTTCCATTTCTGAGATCACTGTTCATAGCTCTGATATTTCCTAGAACTTCCTACATAGAAACAAGAATGTAGAATACCAGAAATAAATATTTTTACATAAGATGATTAACCATCAAAATAAATAGATTTTCTCTATGACTTACTAACAGTTGATACTATCCTAAATGAAACACTTCAATAAAACTTTATTAGCATTAATGTGTAAA
The DNA here is from genome assembly GCA_026225945.1 of Cricetomys ansorgei. NCBI lineage: Eukaryota > Metazoa > Chordata > Mammalia > Rodentia > Nesomyidae > Cricetomys > Cricetomys ansorgei. The sequence continues at coordinate 3,845,849 of JAMJFZ010002601.1, read as the reverse complement.
TTTTCTTTAAAAATTTTACATGCTGGATTATAAAGTAATATAAGTGTAGTTCCTAAATATACCCAGTGCAGATCCTTGAACATACATCTTCTCATGAAGGATTAATCAAGTAATTTCTCCATGTATTCATGTCTTCTTTTAATAAAGAAAACTTGACATACTTGCTTTCAAACATTGATTTCATCTATGAATTCTAAGTATGGTCTTACACCTATCCAAGCAAGCAGTGTGTAAAACAAGATACTTATTGCTACACTAAGTGGACTTCCTGAGTATTCTACAGGAAATCTCTATGATGCTGGGCATTCATTTAGAGCCTGGTATTTTCCATTGTCACATTATGTTTATGGGAACTATTACTTTGAAAACTGTTTTGGTGCAGACAGTTCATGCCTTCTAGTGACTTGAAAAAGAAGCATTTAGGATGTGACTAGAGACTTCATAGAGTATCTTATGTGGATCAAGGGAACAAGCCAGCTCTCACCCTGAGTATAATTAGATGCATTGCTTTTGCCTTTTCAAGAGACAGCAACAAATTGCTGATCTTAAGCTACAACCTGCCTGGTTTGGAGAGCCATTGCAAGAAAGATTATGTGTAATATGATCAGCAAGATGTCTAATCACAGTGATTGAGCTAATCACTGTCTCATATAATCCACTGACTGATCTGGCTAGTAGTGGATCACAGCTCTGCATAGCAGAGCAGAGGCTGATATATTCAGCACTACTCTGATAAGCTTCTTTGATCCAGTCAGTAGTGGATCCAGGCAGGACCTGCTTCAGTCAGCATTTTATCTAATGTCACTGCTTAGTCTAAATGGAACTTTGATTTGATCAGTCGTTGATCTACCTAGAGCAGGATCCAAATCCACATTGTTTTCAATAAGTAGCTGACCCAATTGTGTTATGTAATCAATGCCCAATCTAATCAAGTCAGCCTTTGATCCAGTCATTGGCTGATCCAAAGAAAGGAATCCACTGAAGTTGAGGCTAGAGTCTTATTTCAATGCACCAATTAGCATTTTATTTGAACAATGGAAGTGAGACTTTGAAACTGGAGGTAGTATGTTGTCTAACAGCGTGTAGTCATCATCACTCTTACATCAGTCAGAAGTGAATCATGCTTGTAGTTTTTCTGAAATGTCATGAAATGTGAATTTTAATAGGGTCATAAACAGACTCAGTTTATAAAAATCTTTATCGGCAGCTCTAAGGACCACTTGGGATCATTTTATTGACAAGACCTTCCAAAGGGCACAGTCACAGTGCCATCCTTGCTGAATTCCCTCCTTTTGTTTTTACCAAGTCTCCTTCTGAATCCCCTTTCTACACAGCTCTGTGTGTGGTTACCAAATACGGTTGTCAGTCGTGTATTTTGAAATGCCATGTTTTGTGAAAGTTCATTGAGCAATCTTATTGGCTTGCTTTGTCTTATGCTGTTTATGTGTTCATGGAGATGTGAAGTTTCTCCCCGGAAAGGAAAGGGTTGCCAGAGTCAGCACCGACTTCACAAGTGAATATTCTTTTCTGTCGTTGTTCTTTAATTTTCAACCTGATGAGGAACGGAGCCCAGCTTCTAACACATGCTAAGCTCTGACTCTACCGCTGAGCCTAGTAGCATTACTCTTGAATAGATCCTTCTTGTTTAGAAAACCCAGTAATTGTGGTACCCTAATGAACCTGTGGGTAGCAAACCAAAGAGCTTCAGGGGCACAACGTGAGAGGACTTGTCTCAGGAGAGGTCTCCCTCAGGAAAGGTCATCATCACTTTGTTCTGGCTCTGATGAGTGTGGACAAGCCAGGGCAGGCATGCATATCCCACCTTGAGTACTTTGAGGTTTATTGTTGTAGAAACCTTAGGACTTGATTTCAGGAGATCTGAATTCATTATCTTTCCATACAAATGGGTTGTATTATCTTGCGCTAGACCCTGAACCCATAAAAGTCAGTTTCCTTACCTATAATTTAGAGATAAAATACATATAGTACAAGAGCACTGGGGATCTCAAATAAAATTAGATATGAGGAAGTATAAGAAAAAACCTGATAAATAACATTTAAAGGATTTTTACTACCCTCACTGTTTTTTAATGTCTAAATTGTATATTATATTAAGCATCTCTACCACCATCCCCCCCATGTATGTGTGTGTGTGTGTGTGTGTGTGTGTGTGTGTGTGTGTGCGTTGAATAATGTATGTGCAGGTTTGGGGGAGGGAGATATACATACTTATTCAAGGTTACAGAGATCAGAATAGGTACCCTCTATCACTCTCCACATATTCTTTTGAAGCAGGGTCTTTCTACCTTGGGCTTAAGCGTTCTCTATGAGGCTGGAAGCCAACAAGCCCCAGGGATCCTAGGGTCTCCACTAACCACAGAGCTGGTGTATAGGTGTACACTGGCACCACATGACTTGTTGCAGTGGTGCAGGGATCTGAACTCCAGTCCTCTTGATTGTACAGTGGTTCTCCTAACCATTGACCCCCCTCTGAAGCCCCAGACATTGATGTTTCAATGGATATGAATGGAATTTACGGAAGTGGGTAAATTGTGTAAAACTGTACTCAGTATCTATAAAAGAGTTAGAACAGGTAGAAGCATGTGTGGTTTGGGGAACTGAAAGACTGACTTTACTTCTATAATATCTAATAAACAAAGACTTTAATTCGATTAGGCTGGGGATAAGCTAGCTGAGAATGATTTTCACATTTTCAGAAGGAAACAAGAAAGAAAAAAAGTGCCAAGCTACATGTTGCCACATAAAGTCAAGCTCATGCTCTTGCGCTCGTGCAGATATCAAATAAAATGTTATTTTTACATGAAATGTACTATGTGCTATATTATCATTAAACTGTCAAATTGACAATTAGGAATTATGATTCTATTAAAGGAGGGTTGTCCTATTTGTTGGGTTAGTACTTCTAATTTGTGTGAATATGACATGAACTTTGCAAAGGAAGCCAAACCTGAGATCAATAAATCAAGGCTGGTCTTGGTGTCTGTAAGCTGAAAGGATTGTATAATAGTTGAATGAGTATAAGGCTTTTGGATGTTTTTAGCTATGCTTTAACTTCCATCCAGATTGCAAAATGACTCTGGTGTTCCTCAGACCTGTGTGTCTGAAGTGCCTTGCAGAAGGAATTTGACAACACCAAGAGAACCCTTAATCCAGAATTCAGTGCCACTATGCCCTGGATTCCAGGTGAATAGAAATAGACCATAGCCACAGATCTCCATTACTTGTTCCTTGGGAGATAAGACTTGTGTCCTCAGTGGTTTGACATTTTCCCTTGATCAGGAAGGAATCTCCAGACAAGTGAATTCAGACATTTACAATGCCACCTCTCTCCATCAGCTGTTAACAGATTTTGAACAAAGGTATTTTAGCCTATTTTACAGTACGTATTGAATGATATAGTTATCTGAATATTGTAACAAACCTAATAGAAGTAGATCCATTAAATATATTGTTAGAATACAGGCTTTATACATAATGCTTTTAGATTTCTTGGCAAAGAATATTCATTGACACTACATCATACCACGTGTTGTTCTCACCTTTGAATCCTTAGCGCAAACACATGCTTCAGTACTTAGTTGGTTCTCACTATTGAAGGGATGATTCAGAACAATTAATTAGACTGAAGTCATGGAGTAGTTTCATTTGTTTCAGTTAAGTCATTACAGCAATAGCCATAAACTGCTTACAAGGTACAGGTAAAGGTGAAATATTGTCTATTTTGAGAACATTCTAGCACCCCAGTATATTGCTTTGCTACTTAAGACATATTTATATAATATGGCTTTCTGTGAACATTTGACAGATGGAAGAAATATATAGAAAAAGCCATCGAAGGAATGAAAATCATAATTTGATGCAGGCCATTGTTTCTTTCCTTACCTTTATGGGCCTTTTCCCAGTATTTTGGCATATACGTTCAGTGTACACCTCATAGTCATGCATTACTGAGTTCTAATTATGAAATTTTCTTCTAATTATGATAATGTGAAATTATAGGAAAATCAGCCTAGGTGGTAGGAGGGGAAGTCATTCAGCATGCATACTGAGTGTTTTCATTGGCACCAACCCCAAACCAGAACAACTGGAGCAGAAATTCTTAGAGCACTTTGCTCCTAAACCTTGATTAGCATGTACTGCAATGCTTGATAATTATTTGCATAAGTCTAGCAACACTGTGCCACTAGTCTTAGGTTCAGTTAGTCAAACTCATAAAGCTCATTAGGCTCCGGAGGAAATTTTTCTGTTTTCTTATAATAGACAAATAACATACCAATGTGGCAGTGTCTGATGCACTTCTTTTTTTTTTTTTTCCTTTAGTGTCTGTGTGTGTGTGTGTGTGTGTGTGTGTGCGTGTGTGTGTGTGTGTAGACATGCTGTATGCAAATGACTGGGGGTGAATGTGGAGGCCAGAAAATTGAGGTTGTATGTCTGCCTCAATCATTTCTCCACCTTACCTTTTTTTTTGTTCGTTTTTGTTTTTTTGGAACAGTGTTTCTCTGTTGTAACTCTAGCTGTCCTGGAACTCACTCTGTAGACCAGGCTGTCCTCAAACTCACCGAAGATCTGCATGCCTCTGCCTCCAGAGCTCTGGGATTAAGGGCCTGCACCACCACCAACACCAGGCTCCACCTTACTTTTAAAATCAGGGTTTCCCACTGAAACTGGGGTCACTGGTTCAGCAAGACTGATCAGCAAGCCCCAGGGGTCCTCTTGTTCCCCACCTTCCCAGCACTGGGATTGCAAGTGCCACTGCCATGAGCAGTGCCTTTTCTGTGAGTGCTGGGGATCCAAACTGGAGTCCTAATGCTTATGTGGCTAGCACCACCTGGGACTTCTACCTCTCTACATAGCACTCTAGCCACATCTAGTCTCCTTAGTCCCTGGGTCCCCAAACCCCGAGTCATCCCCAGTTCTCTAGCACCCCCACCCAGCCCACTAGCCCCTTTATTCCCCCAGGTCCTCCCCAGGCCCCCTAGTATTCCCAGAGTTATTTTCTACTCTAATGCTATACTGCCACTACCTGGGTATGAGAATCACTTTCCTTAGGGAAAATCTATGAATATGGAACTTCCAGGGCCATGTAGGGAAGGAGACATTCCATTTCCTGAGTCTAGTCTCAGAAGCTCAAACCTGGGTCCTCTCATCATGTGTTTACAGTCCTGGCCTCAGATCTCCCAGTTCATGGTAATTCAGGAACCATGTTTTGGTTTTAGTTTTTTGAAATGGGCTCTTCCTATAAGCCTAGGCTGGCCTAAGTCTTAGCCACAATGAGATGCAATTACAGCTCTATAGTACTGTACCAATATTCACTTTTATTTTTATTTTATAATGTTGTTTGCTACTTAGCATCCTACTTTTATCAGATATCAGCCAAAACATCTAGAAAGTTCAGCCACAGTAACTCTACATTGGTAAAGAGAAAAGGTTCTGCTAATCACATGCTGAGAATCTACACCAATATCATGAACCTCAGATCTCTCAACTTTGTAGGTTCAAAGCTTTTAAAATAAGAGTTAAACATTACAAAAAAAGACAGGAGAAAATGAAGGGAGAGGGAAGCACTAATATTGTTTAATAAAATATCTTTTGGGAGGTTCTTTGGCAATTTTCAATAAAGAATTGTTGAAACTACAAGCAGTTTGTAGTTTACTTGAAGGTGATAGAACTGAGCATGGTGGTGTACAGTTGTGATCGCAGGGTTCCAGAGGCTGAAGCAAGCTTAATGTAAGCTTAAAGCTAGCTTGAAGTACATCATGAGTTCTGGATCTTCCTGGGCTACAGAGTGAGACTTTGTTTCAAAAGACAAAACAAACAAAATAAAATAAAGAGAAGAAAGGGGAGGGGTATGGGGAGAAGCAGGTTTCCCTTTCTGTTTTCTTGGGCTGGAGATAATGTGAACTTTTGTAACACAGACAAATATCCAAGGAACAAAACTGTGTGTTCTCTTGACCCTCTCCAGATCTACATTAGTGGACGTTTAAAAGAAACTCCTTGATTCTTAGCTCACAGAGAACAGACCTAAAATAAATCAGCAGTTATGAGTAATCTCTCTTTGTTCATAGTCAAGAAGTTCATAAGACAATTTCCAATCCTCTATTTAAGATAGAAAATGATAATAAGTTGCTTCTAAAGCTCCCAACTACTTGGAATAAAAACTAGTAGATTGATATTTAAGAACATTAAGGAGAACTCTCTTGTGAGAGGAATAGGGCTCTAGACTCCTCTTAGCCTCAGAGGGAAGGGAATGGCATCAAGGAGTCACAAGGAGATGCAGATAATCATGAGCCATTTACTTCATAAAAACCAACTTAAGAAGCACATGGAAAACTAATCACTTAAAGCCAAGGAGCCCAAAAGCATAACAGGTGCAAATATGGAATATTAAACAGGCAGCTAAGCCAAGGGCTTGTTCCATGGTCCTGATTAGTATATTACATATAGTTCGTATACTATATGTAATATACTATACACTATATAATATATTATTTTGATATATAAAACACTATAATAGTCTATAATTGACTATTATAGTATGTCATATATATATTATATATAATATATAATATGTACTTGTGTAATATATTTGATATATAATGGTATGTTATATGCTAAATTTATATATGGTAACACAAATATATACATATATAACACACTATATAATATATAATGTTATATATATTAAATATAACACATGATATTATATGTAATATATTATGATATAATAGTATATTATATAACTAAACTATACTATACAGTAGTATAGTTTACCTATACTATACTATAGTTAAACTATATATAGTTTATATACCTAATAGTTTATATATATATATATATATATATATATATATATTATAGTTAAACTATATATAGTATAGTATAGGTAAACTATACTACTATATAGTATAGTTTATCATGTATAGTATAGGAGAAGGCTGGCTGTCCTGGTCAGTACTACATGCATATGTCCATGTGTGCCTACATGGAGGTTTTTTTATCTATTTTATCATTCCATGAAAACATGTTTACAAAAAGAACAGAAGCAGAGCAAAGAATTGATTTGTTTTGTTTTATTTTCTGATACACAACACAATTTCCTTATTCTTTAGATATAATATTGTTTAAAAAATTATGTCAGCCAGATGGTGGTGATTCATGCCTTTAATCCCAGCACTCAGGAGGCAGAGACAGGTGGATCTCTGTGATTTCTAGGCTAGTCTGGTCTACAGAGTGAGTTCCAGGACAGTCAGAGTTACAACAGAGAAATCCTGTTGCAAAACAAACAAACAAAAAATGTTTGCAAATACTCTTCTTATCTGTCTTACAGTGTATCAGCTGCAGTCAGAGTAAGATAGCAGGCAAACAAATGATAAAATCTTGGTCTCCATGCTGAGGAATGTGGGCTGGTGCAGAGGTTGGCTGAGGTCCTGAAAAGCCATAGTTACACCTCCAGGACACTCTGGGCTATTCCTTGTCCTCCCATCTTTCTTACCTTCCAGTCACCATATGCCAAAATAATCATTTTCATTCATAAAGTAAGAGAAATCCTGTCTGCTTTTGCTAAGTTTAATGTGAGATTCAAAATGAGTACACTATAAATACAGTATTATCCCATATGACAAGAAAAGTCAAGACCATCACTTTTAAACTGTTTTTGGAGAACTTTTCCCTATATCTTGTTGTCTCTTTTCCAGATACGATTTTTCTAAGATTTATACAAAGCAAACACCTATGAGAAAGAATGGCCATTCCAGGTGTCAAACAGGAAGATCATTCCTGGGGATTAGCAGAATCCGTGGATAGTTAGAGATACTTGTGGCAGGAAGGAAGGAAGCAAACAGTAGACCTTTAACCACTTGCCTTTGCTGGATCCTATACATGTAACTTTCTCCTTCAAGAGGTGTGATGGCAGTTGTAAAGGAAGGGCTTCACATACATCCTGATCTCTGGCTCATTGCTGAGCTTGCTCACATCTTACCTATAGATCTGTGAAAGATCAAGTTAGGATTTCTAACCTGACTAACTTCTGTGGAGGGAATGAAGTTCTTTCTTCAGTGTGCTGAGCAGACAAGCCAGGAGGGAAGGAAGGAGATGACAAGCTCTAATCACAGCTTGCACAACACACCCTGTGGTTGTACAGCAACTTCATCTCGCTATGTGTTCACAATATATTGACATCAATTAGCAGATGCCCTCATGTGACTCTCTAACTTTGCAGTAAAACAACTTAGTAGAAACATCTTGAACTCTTTATTTACATTAAATATTTGTAAGGAACTGGGTACAGTAGATGATAAATCTTGGTAAGAAAAAGAAGAACAAAGATCAATGTGGGTTTCATCTCAAGATTATTTTGAGTTTACTGAGGGAAAATTATGTAACAAAATGTTCTATACTTACCAGGATCCTGAAACTATCCTGGCATCAGAGAAATGATACTTTGAGGAACACCTTTAAAGTGTTAGTGTGTCCATATTCAATTTATTTTCTAGTTCCCAGTTTCTTCTAAGCCATTGGTGTATGAATCTATTGTAATGTGTGTGACTGCGTTATTCTCAGAAGTTTCACAGCAGTGTGTAGTAGCATCATGAGCGTATGCATGATTGTAATGGTGCTTAATTTCTAAGGAGTCTTCACCATATGTGCCTTGGAGTAAAGTTCTTATTTAGATGTTCTTTATGCTATAGTGTAATATTGAGTATATTTTCTACATTGAAGTTTTTTTTTTTTCATTGTACTAAAAATACTCTAATGCCCACATTCTGGCCTTTGAGCCAACTACATCTGAAAAACACACTGTGTTTCTGACTTTACTGTTTAACTGATGTGACATTATCAGTGCTGCCTACCCCTGTTCTTCTGAGACTTGCTCACAGACTTGAACTTCAAACCAGTCACGATGATAATTATTCCTCTACAATTTGTTGTAAATCCATGTCAAAATACTGAGTCTAAATAAGGTGTAAAAGTAAAAAGATCAGAGGTGTTTTGTGGGGTAGCCATCATTGTCATTCAAAGCTAGTAGGCTGTTTAAATGTAGTTTAGCTAGTCATTTGCACTGTCAGTGACATTATGTTGTGGTATAATGTCTAACTGGTATTTTAAATAAGCAGAAGAAAGGGGGTTTGCCTCAGATAATGTCATCATTTCATGAAAATGAATAACAGTAAAAAGTTTTTTTCAAGGAACTTTTTATTGTAAGGAAATAGTCAATCAAGAGCATTTACTGTACATTAAAAATGTGTGCAATTTGTGCCAACCTTTGTTACATTTGAGGAATTCAGAACCAAGCTTATTATTTCCATTTTTAAATGGTGTGTTAGTGGGGAAGACATTCAATATTATCTCTCCTAGTAAAGTATCTCCAAAATTCCCAGGAAATTACTAAAGAACTTTTTTGTGGATAACTAAGCTACTGGGACAGCATGAGAATTTCTCTGGGAAGATACAGATACATAAGACTAACTGAGCACATGCCTGTCTTGGGTGAGCAACCAGCCCTAGTTCCAAGATGGGACATGTATTTGAGGAAACCCAGAGATGGCAGACAAGGATGGTACATAGTTTAGCGGGGCAAGAAGAACTCTTGCATAAAACAAAACCTTAAGGCACTATCTTCATCACGGGAGTGGGGAAAGAACTATAACCAGTGAACCAGAAGGTACATTGGACTTTCTCAACCCAGGTAACAGGTGGCACAACAAAATAAATGAGTATATAGTTTTAAAGAATACATCAGCGCTTAGACCCACACCTGTAATTCATACTGCTTGTGTCGGTTGACCACCAAATAGTTGCAGAAACAAATTTAAATTTTCTTTGGAGCCTCAGAGAATGCACAAAGACAAAACCGCAAGCAATGCGACTCCATCAGTGGGACATTCATCGGTTATATCTGGAAAATGCCACCATGAAAATCATTTAGCAGCAAGCATGATAATTTAATTGGATTTATTTTTTTTTGCATTTCATAGTTCTTGTATTTAATTTATATGTAAAAAGAAATGAATTCCAAAAAGTGTTAAGGAAAGGAGATTATCAGAATCAACTAAACAGAGTTTTTAAAGAACAAATGGAACTTTAAAAAGTGAAACAGAAATTGAAGTGAATGGATTCATCATGGATTGAAGATAGGATAAGTGGGAGAGAGGCCTGGCAGAGTTACACAGAGTGCAATATATAAAGAGGAAGTTGAGAGGCCTCAGAGATTGTCCATTGAAGTAATGAAAATATGTATAAATTGATAATTCATTGACCCTAGAAGGGGAAGGCGGGAGAATGATGATAAGACAGCTTTCGGAGATAAAAGCTAAGAACTCTGCAGAATTAGACATTGCCAGTGTAAAAATCCTATGGAATTTTCTCTAAGATATTCCTAAGAAATATCTTCAAAGGGTCCAGAAATAGATTGTCTAGACTAGTGACTTACTGCCTTAGACAGTAGTCAACAGGAGACAGTGGACTTCTGTCTGCGAGGTGGTAGTAATCGAGAATTTTAAATGGCTGTAATTGCTTTCATGAACATGTTAAGTCATTTGTCTGAAGCCAACAAAAGACTCTCAGCCGGACATCGAAGATGCCAGAGCACAAACTGCAAAGGGAAATAAAGCAAAGCAAAGTAAAACAAAGCGCTTGTTACTCTAAACAAACATTGTTCAGAGTAGTGATGGTAATGGTAATTTCTAGGGTTAAAAAAAAAAAATCCAAAGAGTAACTCTGATCATGTATAGCATAGACATGGGTATGAGATATGGACAACCCAAAGTAAAATACTCTAAAGTGTCTGCTGTTCATGAAAAGAAGAAAAAAGTATTGATGACCTTACCTGTTCTATTATTTGGTTTCTCTGACTGAATCTGTAGGATTACCACATAGTAAGAGAATGTTCTGACAACGTGAAAATAGCAGCACTGGTCGTAAATACCTCAATGAGCAGTTACTCTAAATGGGTTTCCCTTCTAGTAAAAGAAGTATTTGTTTTGTTTTGCTTAAGAAACTCACTATGTAGACCATACTGGCCTCGGATTCACAGATACACCTCCCTTTGCCTCCCCAGTGTTGGGATTAAATGTATCAGGCTAGTGAAAAATATCTTAGCTTCAGAAAAACTGTTCATTTTAAGAGTTATAACTAATATTAGCATAAAACAAAGGCAAAATAAAGTAGTAAGTGACTTAAATATAATCAGATTTTTTTCACTATAAGAGCTATTGAGTATTATAACACATTGCTAAAATGTTCATTTCACTAAGAAGGCTAATGATTCTGTACTAAATTTAACAAAATAGAAACTACAATGAACATTAGTAAATTCAGAATATTAAGCAGACTTGACACAATGAGCATATAGGAACAATTGGAGAATGTATACAGTACATCAGCTTCAAGCTCACAGAGCATTTGCTGAGACTAAATGTGGACTTTATTATTGTTTAGCTCTCGCAAAATTCAGTTTGTTAAGAAATTATACCTTTACATTGAAAGGAAATTAAATGTTCAATATGGTTTTTTTAAATAAATTGCCAGATTAAATTAAAATGCCTTTAATCCCAGCACTCAGGAGGCAGAGGCAGAGGCAGGTGGATCTCTGCGAGTTTAAGGCCAGCCTGGTCTACAGAATGAGTTCCTGGACAGCCATAGTTACAACAGAGAAATCCTGTCTTGTAAACAACAACAAACAAACAAAAAAACATAAAACAAACAAAAAACCAAAAATCTGCATATAAGCACTTAAAATATCAAGATATTATCCAAAATATGGATATATGTAATCCATAGGTCAAAGGATTTTCAAAAAGGCTGAATTGTAGGCATCTATAGTCAAGTAGCACTCAGAATTAGTTAATAATTGATATGGAATATTTGAACAATGAGATCACCAAGAAAATTAGACATTTGAGTAAAAATAACTTATAATTTGAGGTCTATTCAACAAGAGCCCAATGAACACTCAGACTTAACTATTGCTAGGCTCAAGGGAAAATAGCAGTTGTGCTTGGGACTCACAGAAAAAATAATTGTTCTCTTAATACTTGTTAGTATTTCTAATGAAGTATTTCATTAGTATTTCTAATGGAACAGGGGTCTGTGAGATGACTGGGTAAGTAAATGGGCGTGATGCACAAGACGGTTGGCCTGAGTGTGATCCTGGAGCCTACATAAAGGTAGATAGAAAAAAACAACTCCACAATTGTCTCAAACCTCTGCATATGCACCATGGCACACATTGCCCCTACACACACACACACACACACACACACACACACACACACACACACACACACACACACATGGGTTAGCAAGGAAGGATAATTATGAGTCCATCAAAATTAAATACTGGGCATGACAACCTAAAATTTCTTTCAGTGAAAGCAACACTTCTCAAACTTGGAGACATTTTTATAACAGATAAGACAGGAAAGGCAGTGAGAAATTTGAACCAAGGCTTCAGAGAAGCTTTTCATACAAGAAGTACAAGTAATGAATCAGTAGTTCCAATGATATTCAACAACAAATGTAATCAAGGAAAAGAACCAAAACAAGATAACTCTTTTTGGTTTATATGAGCAAATATATGAGACTGAAAAATTCATACACAAGACTATTAGTGTACAGGTTTCTATTAATGTACAGGATTTGTACAGGTATTTTCTCCAGTTTTCATAATGACAATTCAAGTTTGCTTTTGATCTCTCTCCCTTTTTCTTTTCTCTTTCTCTCTGGCACACATCATATGGATACAGTGTAGACATACTGGCATGTGTGTGTTGGGGGTGTGTGTGTGCAGAGATAGATGTTGAGTATCTTCCTCCATATCTTTCCACCTTATTTTTGGAGACAGTCTCTCATTGGATGCAGAATGTATGAATTCATCTAGAATGTCTGGCCAGTAAACTCCAGGGATCTGCCTTACAGACACATGCCAGTGTCACTGACTTTTGTACATTGGCCCTAGGTACCTGAACTCAGGTCTTCCTGCTTGCATAGCAAACACTTTATCAATATTCTTAATGGTGTGTTTTCATGTAGTTTAGTTACATTATTATTGCAGGTAGTTATCAGTTTCTGTCCACTGTACTCTTTGGTCCAATAAATCCTCTTTTTGTAACTTATCTTTAGTTGGTAAAATGATACATATGCTCAAATTGCTGTTCACAGCCTTGTTCATCCTTGTAGAAAAAACTGGATAGCATTCTAGTAATAAAAAGTATATTAACAGTTTGTATGTTTATATGTATATGCATGAAGCCAAATAAGCACATAATTATACATTAATTATATTATGTAAAGGATAACCCAGTGTATTAGTAGCCACTAATATACCCAGATTTATATTTTTATAGAAATATATGCATGACATTAAAGTAAAAACAGCAGTATGGAGTATTTCTTTTAGTAAACATACCTATATGCCTATAACTTGCTTATGGTTGGAGAGACATTAATCATACCTTGAGATAAGTAGGCCATAGTAGATAAGATGTGAAATTAAAAAAAAAAAAGACAGTGGGGTAGAATTTCAAAGATTGAGAGCTGGTAACTTGGGGTCTTCTCTGTCCAGAGATGCCCTTACATCTCAAATCCCTCTAGGTGTTCTCATCTCCAAAATCAAGGCAGGAATGGGTAGCAGACATCACACACCATAGGGGTAGTTGTCATCTCTCTCCCTCTGCCATGGCAGACATTAGTTCTGTTTTAGTGGCTTTCCTCTGTGCTCAGCAATGATGTAGCAATTGTGTCAATACTATGTTCTAAGCCATGACTTCTGAACAGCTTATTCTTTATACTTGAACCTCCTCTGCTGCTCTTGGACAAGGTGATGGAAGGTCTTTCAGCCAGAAGATGTTTTTATATTGGCATAGTATAATCATTGTGCATAGTTCTGGAACTTATAAGAGCATTTTTATTCAAGCACATAATGTACTTTAAGCATATTCCCTCCATGTGCCCCACCCTTCCCCCATTATGTCCCCTTCTTCTCTCATGTCAGATATACATGCATGGTTTTATGCATTTATGTACCATCTAGAGGATTCTAGAAATGAAAGCATGCATTATTTGTCTCTTTGAGGCTAACTCGATTCATTCAGCGTTATAATCTCCTGTTGCACTCATCTTCTTCTAAACAATACCTTTGTTTCGGCCAGAGGTTTTCTGATCTAGGAACATTGTGGCAAAAAGCAACAGGGAATTCATCTTAAAAAATTTTTAAACCCAAAACTTCTTTTCTAATGACCATATTTTAAGAGCCATAAGAAGATGAAAACGAACAAATGAACTATATTGACATGCCTCAATAATCTACATACAACTGGCTTAAAAAATTTTATGACATTTATCTTAGGCAATATCTTTGCAATTCAGTAGTATATTACACTTTAGAGAGTAAATTTTCATTGGAAGTTTTTGATCTGTATGTAAGTATATAGTTTTAAAAGCAGATGGTAATAATTATAGAACAAGAGATCATGAATTTGAGAGCAAGTGGGGAACACAAGAGAAGTCGGAGGGAAGAGAGGGAGTAGAAATTGGGAAAATATAAATAGAGTACTCAGATGAAATTCTCAGAAATCTTAAAAAAAAAAAAAAGAAAGAAATTAAAAAGAGCAAACTTTCTTATCCATATTTGTAACATTTCTTGTACCTCAACCAGGTATTAGTCTTTACGTTTATTCAGAATTAAATAAGATTAAAACTTGAGGTGATGATTCTGTAGCCATGTATTAGGTGTCTGATAGCCATGTGTGTCTGGTAGCTAGCCTATTAGCGAATACAAGCAAAACAGTCCCTGACAAGTCGTATGGTTCAGTTTCAGCCTTTACAGTGATTTTCGACTTAGGATAGCAAGATATCAAAATAAATATATTCAGAATACAACCCAAAATCACATGATGAAGTGCTAAATAATTTGCCACAGGCAGGCTGCGTGCTACTTGGGTAGGAAGTTCTTGAAACACCCACAGCTGGATACTTTCTTCACCACTTTGGCAGTGATGCAGAGGACTGGTGAGAACGGAGTTTCTTACTTTAGAAAATGTTTCTGTTCCTCTGCAGGCATGGGACCCGCTGTGCTGGAGAAGTGGCAGCCGCTGCAAACAACTCTCACTGCACCGTTGGAATCGCTTTCAACGCCAAGATTGGAGGTATGGGACACTTCCAAGGATATACACAGGAGCCAGGAAGCTCTTGGCTAACTGCTTTTCAGACTCCTTTTCAAACTATTCCTGGGCATATCTACATACATGACAGGACACAACTACTGCTGACAGCATGGTAACCATGTAAAAGGTCAAATTCAGTACAACAATGGACACTTGCTACAAGACGCCCAGTGTATCATGAATGCAGTTTTTCTAAACATACTTGGAAAAAAATGTAACCCAGTAGAGATCACAAAAAATGTGTTCCCTTGATGTGTGTACTAACTCAGGATTGGTACCTTGGTCATGAAGAACTAGCAATAGAAATATCAAAGCACAATATGGAAGCAGTTTAAGACATCCTTGGAACAGAAAACCCTTTTGTTTCTGTATATGATGCCTAATCTTTTAAAAGGTACCTCTTACTTGTAACCAAAAATGCTAAATGGTAAAATCCATGTGTATGTGTGTCTACCTATAGATAGAGAGGTAGGTAGGTAGATAGATAGATACATACATACATACATAGATGGATGATAGGTATGTATGCTCATATGTGTATTTGTGTGTATATGTATATATGCTCACGTATACTCAAACTTGGGCACAGATATGTTTATTATAAAGATCTAGCCAATGCAGTATGAATCAAAGGGTTGAAAAGGCAGCCTCCAACGTCCTCACTGTAATCATTATTGTAAGCAACCGGCGATTGCCACAGCTACACAAAAATGGAAAGACAGCATTCTAATAAACCCTAGTGACTTCATTATTAGGGCTGAAGACATTCTTCTATGTAGGCTAAAGGGTGAAATAAGATGACTGCAAACTTCTGCAGCCAGGTGAGTACCTTGTTTGAATGCTCTATTTGCTACTTAATAGTTTGTCCAATACTGAAAAGTGGCATTTTTAGTGGCATTATTGTAACCAGGATAAGAGTATGAAACATTAGAAGTGTAATTAATAGTTGCCCCTCGTCCAAGACTCCCTGTGTCTACCTCATGCAGACAGTTCCAAACCCTCTCTATATAGCCTTGTTTTGTCTTATATAAATACCTGTGGTCGTTGACCTTACAGATTAGCATAGCAAGAGGCTAACAACAACCAATAAAATGGAACGATTATAACAAAATATTGTGAGAAAGGTTACCTGAAACATGAATCATTTATTTCTAGAATTTTCCGTGTCATATTTTTAGACTCCAGTTGACCGTGGGTAACTGATATCACCAAAAACAAAGTTGCAGACAGAGTAACCATGATATAGTCATGCGTAAAGCACTTTACTAAAATTCCCTTGACTGCCAGCAATGTCAGAATATGTCTGAAGGCTTTATTTTTTTATTTCACCTTTAATTTTTTGGGTGGACAGTTTGTTGCCCAATAAATAGTTACACTCAGGAGCATCCACTCTGATAGGGCCAGAGGTTTTTCCTGATGGGTGATGAGAATGCTGAAGGCCCCTGTTCACCAAGGAGCCTCAGATCCAAGACTACCTGGGTACCACAACAGGCACCTCTCACATACAGACTTACATCGCTATTGCTGTGATCACATTTCACCCAAGGCTCAGCACTCTGACTGATCCTGAGGGAAGAAGCGAAATGAACTCTGAACCCCCTCATAGCTGCAGACCAAGCTTAACTGTGTTTCATTAAAAAGGCGAATTATGGTGATAACTTAAAAATGTCCTAAATAAGAATATTCTGAACTAGAATTTGACCCTTTAGACCCAAGGCATAAGGCTTGTAGTTAGAATGAGAAAACAGGAAGTAACTTTTTATCTTTAAATTTTTACTAAATTATGAAATTTTTAAATGTATTTTCAGTCAAAACAATCATGCCCTTCTAAGAATGATTTAGCAGACACATAAGTTGCATGACATAAAACTCAAGTCCAGGTCTCATGCTGATGCTTTCACATTCTCATTTGGACAGTCTAGTTGGGTATTTGGGGGCAGTTCTAGCATTTAATTTGACCCCACTGTACAGGAGTATGCTTCTAAATACCAAGAAACCAGATGGAGCAGAATGTCATGTCTGCCTTTGCTCTGAAAGTATACAGACCAGTTTTAAACATTCATAACAATTGAAAATAGGACCCAGTACATGCAGAATGCCATCCTAAGTTACCTGCTCCCACAAAATGGACCACATGACCTTTCAGAGGAAAGTTCCACTCCATAATTTTTTAAAGTGTTGTGTCCACAGTCTTCATTGATACATAACTTGATGACATATGTCGTCTCTCGGAAATCTAAAAGAGGAGGACAGAGAGGTATCTAACTCAGCAATGTGCTTACTGCCCCACATTGGAGAACCTGATTTTGTATCCTCAACACACAGGCACAGGAATGTGTGACTGTGTTCCCAGTACTGGGAAAACGGACACATGAGGATCCTTGTGGATTGTTGGCTGACCAGCCTAGCCGGCCTCACTTAATCTGTAATCTCTAGGTTCATTGAGAGGCTCTACCTCAAAAATTAAAGTAGAACGTGACTGAGGATGATACCTGACATTGATCCATGACCTACACACACACACACACACACACACACACACACACACGTGCGCGCGCCCACATGCACACATACCTGCATTCACATATGTACACATACCAACATCACAACACAAAACAATAAAAAGATCTAAAATAAAAAAAAAAATACTATATAACCCAGAATTATATACAACTGTATGTATTAATTAAAAATAGAAAAAGTTAAACTATAGACAAGTGACTTATGAATAAGAGTCATTATAGAAGAAAGGACCCAATAAAATATACACATGCATACATATACATATATTTGTAAAATACCTATATGTGGGCCTGTGTACACATTAATGTATACATACAAAAGAAGATTTATCAAATTATCTTATATAATTAGAGGCTGGATAGCCCCACATTGATTAGCCAGTTATCTACTGGCTATGAACCAGAACCATCCAATAGCTGCTTAGTCCAAAAAGGCTGGAAGCCTCAGAAAAGGGGAGGTCAATGATATTCTAGTCTGAGGCTGAAGTCAGAAAGACCCTGCAGAGTCATAGGTGCAAGTCCTGTCCAAATGGCTGCAGAAACTAGGTCTGATATCCAGGCTCAATGTCATGAGCAATAGAAGCATAAGTTAAAGATTTGGTTGCTCACTTAGGCAGGCTTATTCCTTCTATTAATGCAACAAAGCCCCAGATTTGTCAGCAGGTATCATTCAAACTCAAGTTGGCTGATCATTCCCTATAGCTGCTGAGCCAGTCTTTGCAGGAGAGCCCATTGCAAGTGTACTGAGAAGTATGCCTTCCTGCTCTAATCAAGCAGCCAATTAGGATTAACCAAGGCATAACAATCTAATATGCTGTCTTTAGAAATACTTGGGAGAAGCAATGTTGTTGGATGTTAGGGTATCGTGCTTTATCTCCATATTTTTTCATAAAAATATTAAAGGATATAATATCCTTTATGTCATATCAGTCATGTTGTTTAAGTTGATTCAAACTGACCAAAAATTTGTTTTTGGTTGAAGAAAATGAGCTAGAATGTTAGAAGTTGCTGTATAATACCTATATATGTATTTCTATTTTTCCTTAACTTAAAAATTTTGTAGTTAAAGCTTTGTTTTTTTTAAACACAGGCACACTGTTGCCTCAAAACTAGTTTTATGGAGGACTGGGGTAAGTACCAATCTGTGAGGAGAGCAGGATAACTTTAGAAATCCTCTCCTGGCTACCCAGTCTCTAGTTCCTGGCCTGCCCTGGAATATTGGCCATGCATTCCCTTCTTTGACATGGGGTTCTATTCTTCCACTGTCCCAGTGGGTTAAAAATTAGTTTTGTTTTATTTTGTTTTCCTGACAATAGTCAACTCAGCCCTCATAATATCTAAAATAGCCTATGTTTGGGTTTTCTCTTTAAATCTGTGTCTTAATAACCATTTAAAAACCTGAAATCCTGCTGAGAAAGCAGAGCTCTCCTTAAGAGTAAATTCATCCTGTGAAGGTATAATTTTAAAATAAAGGGCTGGAGAGAAGGTTCAGTGGTTAAGAGCCCTGGCTGCTCTTCTGAAGGACCCAAATTTGATTCACAGCACCCACATGGTGGCTCAATAATTATCTGTAAACTCTAGTTTTAAAGGCTCTCTTTTGGCTTCCTCTGGTACCAGGCATGCATGTGGTACACAGACATACATGCAGGTAAAACACTCACATGCATAAAAAAATAATAAAACTTTTAAAATTTAAAATAATACAAGTCTCAGTAATGGTATTTAGTGTAAGCAAGTTTTTCTTTTACTGAGTGACTAAATGTTATATTCTTGTTTTAAGTTGCCAAAATACAGAATAAAGAGGAAAAGTTGGCATTTAACATATGATTTATTTCTCAGTATATTAGTGACTATTTTTGAAAAATAGAGTTAATGCTGAATTTCTGTCCGATAAAAATGTGCTTAAATGAAGATTAATGACTACATACTGCTAAAATTATTTCAGGTGTTAAACACATTTTCATCCATTTTTTGACTTGTAAATAACTTGGCAACAAAGAAATACAGGGTATATAGGAAATAAGACCAAGCTAGCTTGGCAGCTTTGCAACTTTTACAAAACTGCTAAGGTTAGATCTCTACAATTATGAGCCCAAATTATTCAATGGAAAGAAATTTTGGATGGTGGTTTGCTTGAGTATCTTTGTCAAATACTCACTTAAGAAATGGAGGAGGAGCCAGGCAGTGCATGCCTTTGATCCCAGTACTTGGGAGGCAGAGGCAGGTAGGTGGATCTCTGAGTTCAAGGCCAGCCTGGTTTACAGAGTAATTTGCAGGACAGCCAGAGTTACAACAGAGAAACCCTGTCTTGAAAAACAAAAATAAAAACAAACAAAAAGAAAAAGAAGAAAGGTAGGAGGAAAAGAAAGATAGCAAGATTTGGAACTTTGTAAAGAAAATAGAGACTTCAGTTTTTGGGCAAAATTTTGTCCTTTTATATTTAATGGAACCTCCTTTCGCCCTAAGATAGTATTCCTTCTACAAAGTGTTTGATATCTTTTGGCAGGAAAATGCTCACTGGAATGTTGGTTAAAAATGTGTTTTGGGGTCTGGAGAGATGGTTAAAAGTGCCTACTGCTCTAACACTGTTCCCAGTACCCACATGGTGGCTCACAACTGCTGATAACTCTAGTTCCAAGGACTCAGTGCCCTCTTCTGTCCTCTGAGGGTTCTTGTACATACATGTCCCACATAAAACCCAGGCAGACATACAACATATAAATCAATAAATACTAAGTAAGTAAACAAGTGAATAAATAAATATTTTTGAAAGTTTTTATTTATGCATTCTTTCTTCCCCCAAATTGTCTAAGTGGGCTACGTAGGTGTCATCAAATAGAGATAAATGACAAGCTTGCTCCTTTCTGCATTGAAGGTGTGCGAATGCTGGATGGTGACGTCACAGACATGGTGGAAGCAAAGTCTGTCAGCTACAATCCACAGCATGTGCACATCTACAGTGCCAGCTGGGGCCCAGACGATGATGGCAAGACTGTGGATGGACCAGCTCCCCTCACCCGGCAAGCCTTTGAGAATGGTGTGAGAATGGTAGGTTTTAAAGGCATCTAGGGTGATGATTTTCATGTGCATAATTTGTAAGCATGGCAGTATCCAGGCTAGAAGATTGCTGAAGCTCATGGGCTGAGTGGCCACTGAAGAAAAGTCTTCAGCATTGGCATCATGAATTGTTTCTGTTCTACAGACAAAACTCAGAGTTAGGATTTGCTTTAATGTGAACGGTATACCTGGATGTTTAGAATCACACTGAGGACGGAGGAGATACATTAATATGTGAATGTGGCACCCTGAGAAGCAAATTGCTGGGACTGGCGATTGATTGGGTATTCACAGTCTCCATTCGGTGTAGATGGTGGATCATCTAGCAAGGTCCTTCTGACATCTCCCTTTTGTGTCAATTGGTCTCACTTCTGTCCAAAGACAATATTATTTCTCTACTGACACCAGGTCTCCCTAATCAGGTCACTTAACATTTTCTTTGATGTCACGAAAGAGTCACTGAACACTGCCCACAGAAAATTTAGCTCCATAATCTACTGAAATAGAATGTCTGTTTCACATTACAGATCTTAAATGCTGTCTTACACTAAATAAAATTAAAGATGCAAAAACTTAATACTCATGGAAAGAGGAGTGCTCTACCAGAAGCAGTTTCTTTCATTCTCCTGCTAATTGCTAATGAATAGAACTTAGAATGACGTGAAACATATATGTTCTCTGAACGACATCATTGATCTGGCTCTAACTTCCCTTGCCTTTCATTCCATGGTCATGCAAACATCCTCCACTCTTGTTAATTGACAATCAGCAGATTCTGTTTTCCCTGCACTACCCCCAAGTCTTTCAATCCTCTTCTGAAAAACCACCTCTTCCCAGTAGCCTGTCCAAGCCCTTCCTAGAGTTAATTATCATTAGTCCTCCTCTCCATGCTTACTGTTTTTGATAGTCTTACTGATGCTTAAGACCAAATCATATTTATGTTTTTTATCAGAGTTTGTTCCAGGTGGATCTGCCTGACAAAAGTTTAAGTTACAAGAGAGCAGAACATGCCCTTTAAGCATATTTACAGACTTTACAAATCTAAGAGAATGTGTTGATTTCTATTGAGCACTCTGTAACTGTGTGCTGCATCAGTTTAGTTTACTACCAATGATGCTACCCACAATGTTTCCATGGATTCAGCCCAGATTTGAGCTGGCTGAGCTGTTTGAGCAGGGATAAAAATCACAGTGAGTCTTGTATATTTCTGTGAACCTGGGTTAGATTTTTAGCAACAGCTTGAGCTAAGCCATCTCATGACTATTCTGAAATGGATTGGAGGGGGCCGGGGAAACACATACTTGTTTTGTAAGCATTTTCTAACCAAAAAAAAAAAAAAAAAGTTCAGATTTAGTGAAGGCATTTTCTTCTCTAGTTCTGCCTATATTCAGCTAATTCTGTATACTTTTAACAGATAGATAGTATTGTAACTCATTGCCTAGAATTTTTCCTTTCAAAGTGACTTAATACCAAATGAATATACCCTAAGTTATCTGATGATTCATTACCAAAGCTGTGGACTACAAATTACTGTTACTGCCCAGTACACCATCAGTAGAATGGCCATTTGAATCTAGTTCAAACTTTCCAATTATGAACACATTATACTCATAAAAAAGAACAACCTGCAATTCTCAATAATATGAAAATCTTTTTATTAGTAATATACATAGCCTTATGGTTGTACACATAGATATGAAGAATGCTCAAGCCTAATGGGTAAGTTTTGCTAACTGATAAACAGGCATATGGGTATGCTGCCAAGCTGCCAAGAAACAAACTTTTTAAATTTATTTTTACTGGAGAGTCTGTAGCTCAATAGAAATGAACTATAATATTAATGAACAAAGCAAATTAAGATGTGTTTGATTATAAAAAGTGTTATCTTTTTTAAGTAGTTTTAACTGAACTTTGGTGGCACACGCCTCTAATCCCAGCACTCGGAAGGCAGAGGCAGGTGGATCTCTGTGAGTTCTAGGCCACCCTGGTCTACAGAATGAGTTACAGGACAGCCAATGTTACAACAGAGAAACCCTGTCTTGAAAGAAAAAAAAAAAAAGAAAGAAAAGAAAAAAGAAAAGTATTAAAGTTAGGTTTATAAACAGAACATGTGAGAAACCATTCAAATACATAGGACTATTTAAAATAATGATGTGGAAAAACTAAACTCATTTTAATTGCAAAAAAATGACCTTTTTATTGTGATAAGTCATATGCAACAAATATATTAGCCAGAAGTTAATTTTCTGGCTTCCCACTCAAGTAGTCAGGCATTGCTAAGTGCAGATACATTTTTCCATACCCTTAACCATATTAACCTGGCAACTAGGAATCATGTTGAATCTCTGCATGGATCCCATGGGCACCATTCCAGGATAGCCCATAGAAATAGGGCTTGATGGTTTTATTTGTTTCAAAATTTTTGGAGTGTTACAGAACCATAATTTAGGTACTGTAATTTAGGATAGAGCTCAGCAGTCAAGCATGTGCTTAGCATGCTTAAGGCCTTAGGGTCAATACCCAGCACCCAAAGTCCAAAAGAAGAGGGATAGCATGATTTATTTATTCAGCATTCCTTTGAAGATCTTCTGAAGATTTAATCTGAACAAAAAGGACTTTAGTTTTAAGATGAGCCATTAACTTTTAGAGTTGAAGTAGTAGCAAAAGCAGTAACTCTTAAAAGGGGAGATTTATCTTCTGGTTCACCGCCCATCTAAATATGAAATGACGTTAATAAACCATGGAAATGAGGCAAAACTGATTGGACAGTGTTTTCACTGTATCTAATACAATAAGGCCTTCAAGGAAAGCTAAAGTCAAGTCTACTATTTCTCATTTACTTCTGACTTTAACTAAATCAAATACCCTGCTTCCATTTCCTCTTCTAAAGTGGTGTGATAATATACTCCTCACTCACAGAGATTTTATGAGCATTCAGTGAGAAAATAATCTACATAAAGTCATTAATGCACTGTCTGAATATAGTAAGTACTCAATAAAAACTTCTTAGAGAAACAATATCTCCTTCAAAAGTGCTGTTTATATTTGTCCTTTGTCCCTTTTGGGGTAGATTTGAAATAACATGGCACAGTTTGGCTCAGATTCTCCAAGCTTTGTTGAGGTCATTTGCATTGCCCCTCTTCTTTCTATTCATACCATCAATTCCACTCGCTCTAAAAATAAGTGTCTATACAATTTTACTACGATTCTCACTCTGTGTGTGTGTGTGTGTGTGTGTGTGTGTGTGTGTGTGTTTCAGTTTCCCATGCATCTAGTTTTACATTATTTATTTTCCTAAAGGATGCTTCCCTGGGTAGCTGTGAGTATATCATTCAACATTTCAAGTTGATCTTGTGTAGTCTTTATCAGAAAAGTGAAAAAACTTGACTACTTTCTTGTGATGAAGCATATCTAATGAAACCTACATTTATCTTCTTTGAGGTCTGGATAGAAAAATAAGCTATTGAGTGATTTGAGGAACTAAGGAACAAAAGCAAGTAAAGAAATGCCTTCAGCTAACCAACTAAAGGCTCTTGTAATAACCTTAAGTCACTTTGGCCCATTGGTGTCTTAGCTATGTTTTCCACTTCATGCAAGGATTGGAATTATTTATCCTCAACCCCATGAAGTTACTCCCTAAATACCATAGATAAACGGTAAAGAAAACCTACCTAATAGTCCCTATGCTGTATCAAAAAGAGAAAAAGCAAGCAGAGAATCCACAAGAATATTTCAACTGAGACACATGTAGGGGATGAAATACAGCTGGTATCTGGGAGAGGCAGTGCTGCTCTAGATGGGAAAGGTAGACAGTTCTCTTTGAGGGGGCGGTATCTGCAGACATAGAAGATAAGCCAGTCATGTGATGATCTGGAAGAGGAATGTTCTATGCAGAAGGAACAGAAAGCACCAAAAACCCTGAATAGCAAAAGGTTAAAGTGTATTTCTAGGACAGAACAGCACCTCAGGCAGTAGGAGTAGTACAAGTAGAAAGCAGTATAAGGATGGAGGTTGGCTTAGGCCAGCTCAGAGAGCTTTTCTAAGTCACAAAGAGGGTTTGCATTCTGTCCTGTTAAAGAAAGTCCCTGGAGGTTTAAATAGGGCAGAGGCCTTGTAGACGTACCACCTGTGGGGTGAATGATGGGGGGACAAGAGTGGGAGATCACAGTGGTCTGGGACAGCTTTAAGACTGTGGCAGCATTGCCCAGACCACTAAAGAAATCAGACAGCAGGAGAGAGAAGGACAACTATCAAGAAATCTATTCACAGAGGAAATAAATACATTTCGCTCAGAGCTTTCAAGTACTGATCACTTCCATTCTTTCTGCTTGCTAGTCAGAAATGTACCAAATATTGAATTTCAAAATGTTCCCCATTTGTTTACTATAAGATAAACATTTGACCCAGTAGGATGTAACAGTGCTTTCAAAGAGTTTAACAAACTCAGAATTGATTGGATTTATAGCCCCTTTAGAATTAATGTGCCAAAATTGCACCAGAGAAACTGTGTTAAACAAACCATATCATAGCTGACAACTTGCTCTCTCTCAGGATTGCAATTTATTTGATGTCAAGTAGTTATAAAATTAAGTGTAATTTTTAGAGTCATATACTCTGGGTTATACTCAATGAACAGAGATGTGATGAGGAGGACGGAGATGATGACAATGTCATTGACAGCATCAACATTTAATATTTGGGCCAATTTGTTCACTGCAGTCACTCATCTAAGCCCCAGAATCAGCTGTTAATTTTTAATCTAGACAATCACCTTGTGAGGTAGGCACAACTTTCCCAAATCTTATACGTATAGAAAACAAATCAATCATAGCTATCAAAGTTAGAACATGGGTCTCAAAGCACTGTAGCAAGTTTATCTACATGTTCCTCTCTATCTTCTTTGACACATCTGATTCTTCCTTAATCTTGCTCTTTTGCTTCAACTCTTAACAAATACACATTCACCCAGTTAGCTCTCCTCTCTTAGAAAGAGTAAGTAGGGCTGGAGAGATGACTCAGTGGTTGAGAGCACTAGCTTCCCTTCAAGAGGACCCAGGTTCAATTCCCAGCACCCACACAGCTATTTGTAATTCCGGTTCCAGGGGATCTGATGTCTTCATTTGTCCTCCATGGATATCAGGTCACACAAGTGATTCTCAGACAGGCATGCAGGCCAAACACCCACACACATAAAAATAAAATTCAAAAAAATTAAAAAGAATAGGTGATAAATCTCTCTCTTCTTACCTTGTATCCCCTTCCTTTTCTTGCCTCCATTTCTCTTTCCCCTTCAGATTGCAATTCCCTGTGGCTCTTTCCATATTTGCTGTCTCCTAGTTTCTGCTTCCATTATCTCTTGGCACCATTATATCCAGACCTCCAACCCATTAATGCATTGAGGATGCTTTATCTCATTGACCCTGCACACGGATACCTACCTATAAGCTGTCATCTAACATGTCCTAACAGGGCACCCTGACCCCTCAGAATCCTTTTAAAATTCAGTGGTATAGGATTTGTTCATCTTATGATCATCTCTCCCATAAAGGTCCAGAATCAGACTGCATCCTCCATTGTATGTCAGATACTCAGAACAGCTCTTGACACTCAGGAGGGATTTAGTGAAGAAAGAATGAATCATTGAATAATGTATGAATGACTTTCATGCCAATTTGCTGTGTGTATTCAAAAACCACACTTTCATTGCTTTGACCATATATAATGATCCTGAACTGTTAAGCATACACAATAAACTATGGTGGCTAAAATAATCAGAATCTGAATGCAGGTTCTCTGATTTGGAAATGTGGGTTCTAGTGCCTTTTTTTTTAACCTCATTCAAGTTGAAATTAACCTGTAGGATCAGTTTGTTCATCCATTCAATGGAGCTAAATGCTAGCAGTTCCCTTAGAAGATCATATCTTTAATGCCTGTAAACATACTGCAGAGTTCCTGATATAATGCCAAATCTGTGAATGTTACAGGTCTTAGTAAGATTCACACCTGAAATAAGCAAGGCAATAAAGAAGAAATGCTGGCTAATCCTGTAAAAATACCATGAGAGTCTGCATGGCCCCATGCAGATTAAACTCATGCCTGTGTTTAATCAGTTTGAGATTCCTGAATGATCCTATGAGAGTCTTGGGATTACTATTAATGAATGGACTATATAAATAGAAGAAAATACCAACAGAATATTTACTAAAGTTTTTTTTTCTTTCCCCCAAACCACTAACTTCATAAACTCAAAACAATGAAGTGAGAATTAGCAAGTTTTTGTTTTGTTTTCATTCTGCCAAGTACATGAAAATTGTCATTTATTTTATGGTTTCTTTGATGACTTAAAAGTACATTAAAGGGTCTGAGATGTTTCAAAGCAAAAACATGTGTTTAATTTTATCTAATCAGGGATTTCAATTTAACCATATAGAAGCTTGTCTTTTCCCTCTGCTATTCCTTCCTCCCTCCCTCCATTTTTTCCTCTGCCCCTTCTTCCCATGTTAGACTATGTTCCCCAAGTTAACCTCAAACTAAGTCTTCCTTATTCAGCTTCATGAGTGCTGGCCTTACAGGCATATTTCAAGACACTCAACAGCAACAAAAAATTCTCGTCGGATTTTTTTAAATTGCTTTGAAATTTAATTTCATTTTAAATTCTGTAGAAATATTCTCTTAAAATTCAGCTAAACTTGTTAGATCTTTGCAGTCATAACCATAGAACTAAAAATTACTTGGTTAATACAATTCTTACTATTAAAGTATTTCTTTATGATTGATGGTCTTTGATTCACTTTGTTTTCCTTCCTAACACTCATGGCTTCAGCCTGGTCATCTATTAAGCAACTTTCCAGTACTATTTGCCGAAAGTCTATTGAATCCTCCCTCATCTTGACAATTAGGATCTTTTATACAGTCCTGTCAACAGGATGCTTCCAAAACCTCCCAGGCAAAGCATCAGCTTTCAATTCTGCAAGAATGCTACAATTGAAGAAGAATCTCTATATGCATGTATTTTCTTCTTTTCCCTTTAAAATTCATCACTGCTTCCCATGACTGACAAGGAACACTCTAAGCTTTTAGCAGGGTACATGAGGTCTCTCACAGTTTACCAAGGCTTTCAGAATAGAAACTTTGCATGTCAACTTTTAGAGGAACAGTACAAAAATCATCCTGTCACCATTTGCCCTTATATGGCATTGACTCAGATCCTTAGCAAATAGCACCTAAGGAGATATTTGTGGCTTCATCTTTTAAGCCAATCCTAAATAGAAAATGATTTCATAAAAATAAGTGACACCACAGACAATACTTCAGATATAAATGATGCTGAGTTGGGTGGCAGAATAAGAAGCTGATATTGCCAGGCAGTCATGGTGCAGGCCTTTAATCCCAGCACTCAGGAGGCAAAGGCAGGTGGGTCTCTGTGAGTTCAAGGCCAGCCTGGTCTACAGAGTAAGATTCAGGACAGCTGGAGTTACAACAGAGAAACCCTGTCTTGAAGAAAGCAAAATTAATAATAATAATAATAATAATAATAATAATAAATAATAAATAATAATAATAATAAAATAATAACAATAATCTGACAGCATAGAGTTTTCTTTGATAGACTCTGTTTATCTGCGTGTTCCACCTGCTCAGTGCTTTGCTAGCATGGAAGGATGAATAACACTTAGCCCTTATCTTAGGGAAAGTTCCAATGTAATGATAAGGAACTGTCTAAATAAAGTGTGAGCCAACTCCCAAAGTGCACTCATCTATAGAACCTGGTAAGAGAGGACAGAAAACACAACACACACTAACAAAACCTACTTGACTTGAAACCATCTTGTTGTCCACTTTGGGTTATTAAAGTTTAATAAGACTTGTGCAGTTGGTACTTATCAGCAGGTGCCTGACACATTTGACAGCATTTCCTGACGAGTGTGCTCAATTATATTTTCTAGAAAAAAGAGCAAGAAATTAGAATCTTTTCTATATTCAGGAACACTTATATTATAGTTGTCTTGTTGTTTTACTCAAGAGAACTTACTTGAATACCCACTACATGTTTAGCATTGGTTTGACATTTGTCTCTGCGCTCCACCCCTGGAGAACTCATGTGGCTCACTGTGAATAGTTGAGAACCACATTTTACAGAGTTGTCCCTTGGGCTGGAGAGATGGCTCAGCATGACAAGCACTTCCACGGGACTGGAGTTTAGAGCCCAGCATCCCTAGCAGGTGGTTATGGCTCACAACTAACTGTAACTCTAGGGTTTTTGTTTGCTTGCTTTCTTTGGAAAGGGCATTAGAGAATTCAAGGAAATCAGAAGAGAGCCCATGTCCAGATCAGGGAATAAGTCAGGAAACTCAAAATCTTTGGTTTCTAGCCTCCTGTTGGAATTGTAACATTAGTCCCATCTTCACACTGCTGTATATAGAAGTCCAGATCGGTAGTTACTGTTCCTTCTTCTCAGGAAATTAACACATTTTCCAGTTGAGTGGATACGTAAAGTGTTTGATGAAAGCACAAGGTGATTCTACAACCACGTGTAGTCTTTTGGAGACACAGAAGTCACATGTGCGTGTCTTTAAAACCCTTAGAAGCATATGTCTACCAAAGGAGAGAAAAGAGGCAGAGTAAGCTTATATAATAAAAGCAACAATAGTAATCATAATAAGAATAATGAACTGATTCCACTGGAGAAGGATAGATTTTTTTTTCCTGATATGCGCTCAGCTGTAGTAGGATTGGTACCAGTTTATACTTTAATGAATGACAGATTGCTGTTACATTAGTTGCTGGAAGTTGCATAACTTTTAAATGATATATGAGTGGACAAAGACAAATTAAAGGAGCTTATTTAAATTAGGTTTGACTTAATGAGAATTTACTTTAGCTGGATTTGTTTTAAAAATCTTGCCTCAGGATTTAACTATACCTGTGTAAAACTCTGTGTATAGTTTGTTAAACAAAAGTGTGTCTTTCATAAATACATGTGTGGTTTTAAATTCTATAATTATCACAGTACTGCCTGGGGTAAAAGTATCAAATTTTGATTAATACATTAATTCATTTTATCTATACATTTTTTAAGGGAAGGAGCACAAATCTACAGTAACTTTATTTATGTAAAATTTTCAAATATTCATTGCTATCTCATTTACAGTTTTAAAGAGGTGTTAGTATTCATGTAATTAAATTAATTGGCAAACTCATTCTAAATTCCTCTTATTAGTTTCTTTTCTCATTTCTGTGGCAAGTACTTGAAAACAACAAACGAAGATAAAAGGGGTTTATTTTTGGTTTGAGGGTAGCACAACCATAGCAGCAGAAACAGAAGCAGCAGGTCATGTTGCATTCACATTTCAGAAATATAAAGAGATGAACACTTTCTGTTTTTAGTCATTCCAAAATCCAGGCCGTTAGCTGGTTCCATGACTATTCTGAATGGATCTTCTCTTCTCTGGTAAATCTTTCTGGAAATAGCATTGTAGACATATACAGAGGTATGCCTCCATGGTGGCTCTTCCCTTCCAAGATGACAATGGCAATTCACCATCATGTGTATGTTAGAGTCCCCTACCCCTGCATTAGCTACATACCAGCAGGAGTCCTCTTTTGGCTTGCTTGGTCTGTTTACAATGACAGCTGCATTAACTAGAGAGCAAGTAAATGTCTCCAAAGTTGTTCTACTGTGCTCTAGAAGAGTCAAAAGCATACAGATATTGGAATAGGTGAACTTAAGTCCCATTGTAAGTAGTGGTTTCTGTGGTTCCAAATGTAAATTTGTGAAAGTTGATGGGGAGAGCACATGGGTGCATTTCCTCCAACATAATATGACAGTCAGCAGAAAACATAGGCCACGGTATAATAAACAAAGATAGATTGAATTATGCTGATGCTTTCCTACTGCTTACAAGTATGTATGAGTTGTGTAGTAGATTTTGTAGTGCACATACTATCCCTACATTCCTTATTGTATGATAAATACAATCTAATGTAATCCTCAAGGGTTTTTTTTGATCGGTTATGTTTGTGGCTATGGTGGCTTCATAAGAATGCACAGTATATGGATTTGTAATCTGAGTCTTGGCAGTTAGGCAATGTGGCTGGCCTGCAAGAAGCATAACTGTGGCTTTTACTCAGATCTCTGTATAAAGCCTGTGTTATTTACCATTGTGTAATGTCGGCTCCTCTTGAGTATCATTTGGTGCATCTATGAATATTCAGCCAAAACATGGTCACAGAAATGACCACAGCAACAAAGAACTATGCCTTTGAGTCTCTGGAGGAGTTATCATCCAGGCCATATTGAGCAACATCTTGGACTTCACTGTATTGGTTCTCTTTCTTCTCAACTTTGTAGGGGGTCCAGGACTTTGAGACAAGACATGTTGTCAAGTTGCCAGCACTTATGTTTCTCTTAGCAAGAGCTATACTCCTGTCCTCTCTATTGGAGCCATTACAAAGACCCAATGACTTAGCCCATTGGATGGGTAAAGTGCTCGGCCTGGCAGCTGATCTTTTCTTCAAAGGAAGGATAACATTGGATTCATTTTTTAAGAGTCACAGAGTCATATATATACATATATATAATGGATCTAATACTGATAATTCCTTTTTATTTGAGAGAAGATTGTGATTATGGGTAGCAAATGCTATAAAAGTCTGTGAATTGATATTCCCTGTTTCAGAAATCTTATAAAATACCGCATGTAAGGTCAATGCTATTGCTTCATGTAGTTGAAGACTATGACTTCATTCAAACCCACAGTGGGTTATAAAGAGGGGTGACTTGCTTATTGCTTTTTTTAGAGTTGAACAAGCAGTTACAATAATTCACAGCAAGAATTTCATAATCTAGAGCTAACTTCAAGTAGTATGAACTTTTATTATCACTGGAATATCTCTATTCTTTCTAAGTGCCTTTCAAACATTTACAGTAAATTCTTTTCATACCCCTGTTGGTAATAAATGTTTTTATCCTCTATGAAAGGAATTTTTCAAATTTTAGTCCTTCAACATAAATTTAGAAGTAGTGACACATTTCAGAACTGCTCCAAATTGGTACTTTTTTAAAATGTATTTTTATTTTTAAATGTGTGTGTGTGTGTGTGTGTATACACAAGTGTATAAGTGTCCAAGGAGAGCAGAAGCATCAGATCCCTAAGATCCTTCTGGAGTTGGAGTTACAGGCAGTTGTGAGCCAACAGACATAGGTGCTAGGAATTGAACTTAGATCTTCTGCAAGAGCATTACATACTCTTAGCATCTGAGCCGGATCTCCAGCTCCTCAAAATCAGTACTTAGCATTGTGAGTGTCCCTCCTGCTTCCATGAGCCTGAATGCTGAAAGTAAGAGCATAGCTTTGCCTTTGCTGAGATGAAATTTTTAAGTAAAATATTTTACATAAAAGCATATTTATTTCCATTTTTGACACCCAAATTTCATTTCTTCATAGAATTTCGATTATCATTTCTCTTTGGAAGACTGTCTTCTCTTCCAATTACATCATAAAAATAAGCAAAGTAAAAGAAATTCAAAGTCACAATACAGTTCCAGAAGCAAAGAATCACACCCCTGTCCATTTCTGTAATGAGGAAGCATACATCTGTAAGCCCCAGGTTTACTGACACCTTCTGAAGGAAGTCCATCTCTGAAAATAGGGTTGATTCTGATAACCCTTTCTTATAGTTGTTACGCTTTTGTTGTTTTGTTTGAGTTTGTTTTTGTTGTGGAGACAAGTTCTTGATAAGTATTCTAGAATGACCTCAGACTCACCATGTAGCCCAAGCTAGCTTCTATTTCATGGTGATTCTTCTGCCTCGGTCTCCTGGGTGCTGGGATTACAGTTTATGCCATCGTGATCACCTAATTCTACTAAGCCTTTAGTAAATTAATGATCTACTGCATTTATAATCTATCAGATATGATAGGTAAGCAACACCTTTTAAACAGTTTCTATTTATACACTGGACACAAAAGGAACAGTTTTTCAGGAACTGGAGAGTGGGAAACCACATGTTTGTAGGGCTGTTAGCCATCCTTTACACTGGCTTTTGACCAGATAGCTCACTGTCTCCAAGTATCACCTTTTAATGTGGAGCTCAGGTTCCCTCTCAATCCCTGAATCCCACGCTGCCAGTCCATGGACTAGAACGCCAACAATGTTGTAAAAAGGCATTAAGTGTAGGTTACACAGGGCATTTAAAAATCTGCCATTCAGTTTAAAATATATTTAAACATAAAACAATAAAAATAAAAAGTCATTTTTATTAGAAATGCTTGTCGCAATGACCAACAGCTGACTCTATAATCTTTATTGGGTTCTCTATGCCTTTAAAAACTAAGCTGACTACATTGGGTATGCTCAGTGAGCATATAAAATGTATTTTTATTTGTGTATGGTTGTATAAAATTAATATGGTTGCTAATAACTGCATCTAATTTTTCAGTGTTTTATTAAAAAGTCAAAGAACATAGACTTTAAATACTCGGCTTAGTAGTCTACTGTGTGCACAGGAAACTGGAATACAGAGAAGCCAGTTCAGAGCTGAGAAAGGGGTGGTTGAGATGGGCAGGATGTAGAGGGATTGAAGTCCTATCCATTGTAGCTGGCAGGAATACAGAGCTGAGGACCAGCAGTGCCAGCTTACAGACACCTTCTTTCTTGCACATTCAGTATATTTCTTTCCACAAGGGAAGTGGAAAATAATTGTATTTGCATTCCAGTTGTTCCTATTCAGCATCATTTGATGGTGTGGGATGGGAATGAATAAGACTATGCCATAGATTGCCTTTGCTGAGTCAGGTTCAACTGGGGCCATGCAGGCAGCCCTCAAAGCAGACTCTTAAAACGGATACTTAAAATGTGGGACTTGTAGCCAGGCTGGAGCTAGGCTGAGGAGATGTTACATGCCCGGAGCTGTGGCTGAGGGATACCTGTTTGTTGGCCGATGAGTTGTTGAAAGTCATCTTCAGGGAGCTGTTTTTTATCATTAGCATTAGATTTTTGACTCAGAACAAGGGAATTACTGAACTTTTGCTGCTGTTAAATCACCAAAGTAAACTCTGTAAGTAAGTTTATAAGTTAAGAAATTTATAAGTAAACTCTAACTAATGAT
The DNA here is from genome assembly GCA_026225945.1 of Cricetomys ansorgei. NCBI lineage: Eukaryota > Metazoa > Chordata > Mammalia > Rodentia > Nesomyidae > Cricetomys > Cricetomys ansorgei. Next base: position 3,811,979 of record JAMJFZ010002601.1, on the reverse strand, counting down.
AATTTGGTTTAAGAAGCATGAATTAGCTCTTCCATTTACCTTAGTTATTCTGAGAGTAGAAGCAGCATCAACTGAGACCCATATGTTCTTTAAATGGGGTGTGTCAATAGTGGCAGATATTATAAAAAGGGGGACTCTTATACGACCGCTTTCTGGGAACCATTGCTGTGACATGAGAGTTGAGCACCTTGGCATAGGATTGTTCTTGAAAAGCAACAAGCAAGCCCCAGACTTCTAAACACTGGAGTCAAACCTCTTCTTTATAAACATCTCATGAGTCCCTGGGTTTGGGGGGAATCTTTATTTCTCATTTATTTCAGTTTCATATAATTAAAGTTGGTGCTCTCTGCTCAGTGAACTGAAGGGAGACTAAATCTCAGGCTTTAATAAACTCCCATCCCAAACGTGTCTTAATGCTTGTGGATTGGTAACTTTACTTCCAGTGACCTGCTCCCAGTGCTTTTCCCAAGTTAGGCCAGTTAGTCACCAAAGCACTGGGCAGGGTGGCCACCTGCTCCTGCTGAGGAACCAGCAGGAACCACCTGTTTCTTTTTTGGTAACTTTTCTGGTTCATGTTAGTCCATTCTTTGTTGAATGATAGTGATCCCAAATCTTATTAAAATTGCTTTAAAAAGCAATATGTATGTAGATTCTGGACTAGTTCTTCACCTGTATTTCTAAACCAGACCATTTCATTTAAAAAAACAAAAACAAAAACAAACAAACAAAAAACCCTGACCTGTGCAGGAATGAAGTGGATTTCAGAGCTGCTAGTCTAAATGGGGTGTATATATATATATATATACACACACACACATACACACACACACACACATATATATACATATACATATATATATATACCATTTAGACTAGCAGCTCTGAAGAGGCTTTGGTGAAATAGGCACTCAAATGCTCACAGACAGATGAAAGAAAGTTCCTAATTTTCACACAGTTTTAAAGGGCCCCTTTTGTCTCCATATACAGACACACAGTTCTGTCAGATTTGACAGGGTCTCATATTTCTGCCATGTACTGGTTAAATGACACAGGACACATCACTTGTTCTTGGCTTCCTAATCTATAGAATTTATGCATACCATTATCCACATTGCTGGTGCTTGGTATTTTGCTCTCAATTATCAGACACTAGAAGCCATAGATGCTATTATCTTTCTCTTTTGTCAAATTGTAAGAACCCTCTACTATTATCCATAGCCCTTCAAGAAAACTTCTAAGCAATATTAGAGAAGAATGTTTTATTAAATTACCAAATAAAGTCTAATTTCTTTGGCAAAAAAGAAGAGAAAAATAAAGAACAAAAACTCTTCTCCTTGTTTTAAAGAAAAGTTTAGTTTCATCAAACTAGAAAATTCTCAAAACCCATCCTGAGGAGTAAGTATGATTTAATTAGTAATCCAGTACAAAGTGACCACAAAAAAAGCCAGCTGCTTCTTATCCTGTAGTAACCATGCTTATGGAGTTATATAAATTGACTCTTTAGGTTATATGTAAGAAACACACATGCTCATTTAGACACAGTAAGAAAGACTGTTTAGCATTTGGCTCAATGGGCCCTGTGTGGATTTCACAATATATTTTGCCTTAAGTTTCTGGCCTTTTAACTTGGCACGAAGTTCAACTGAAGACTTGTTTTGTTTCCCATATTTAAATAACCGAATTGCAATCGTAATACTTACCCACGCTAGAAAATGACATTACTACTTACCTGTCAGGAAAAATACCTCAAAACAATTTTTTAAATCCTCTGTCCATTCCCTGCTCCCAGCATCATGCATTAAGGTTTCCTTCTTAAATTACTCTGGAGTTTTAGAGAAATAGCCAGACTTATTTTTTTAACACATATGTTTTGGTTTGGGGATATTTCACACTAATGCAAACCCCCTGTGCCTCTGCAGTAAACACGTCTGTGAATTGCTAATTGTTTTAGATTAACCCCAGAGATGTTTGGCAGCCATGGTTATAGCATTTTCAGCCCGCAAATTTGGTGTTTATTTCTGGGACTTTGATCATAAACCCTACACACAGGCATAAGGGTTGGTTTCCCTGTGGACAGAATGAGGGAAGCATCGTGCATCCTGTAGGTCTCTTGAAGGATGGGTCACTCTACCTTCTCCTCTCTGCTAACACTCATCTCTGATTGCCTTAACAAAACAGCACTGGCCAGGTAGCTCAAGCAGTAGATCCTTATTTTCTGCTCTTTAGTCCTAGATTCTGGAGGGCTGGAACTCCAGGCCCAGGAAATCAGCTGTGTGCTATTCTCAGCTTGCAGCCAGACAGCTTCTCCACAGCTTTCATCTGTGCCCATGTTCTGAGAGAGCTTGCTGGTGTCTTCTGGTTCTGTCCATTTAGGCTTCACACTGATGACCTCAAGTAACTTTAATGACCTTTTGTGGTGTACAGTTTAGTCCCTGTGACATATAAAGGGCTACACTGGCCTTTATCTAGCACTCTGGGTCTCTTCCACCAGACACACCCCTAACCCTTGAGTTCTGAACCACTCATTTCTGTGGCTTCTGTCTATGGGCTTCAAGGTCCATTGATTTCTGGCAAGTAGTGTAGACAGGTAGAAAATGGCTATGAAAACAGGGGGTTCTGCAGGGCCAGCCTTGGTTGACGAGACCATCCCAAATCCTAGTACCCCTTCATGTTCAGCCCCAATGACTCCTGTCTCCCCATGTCCAGACCTTGGATGGGTAGTGAATTCATGCTGCCCTTTCTGCTTGCTATGCTTATTATTTTTTATTTTTTTTTTGAGGTAGAGTCTCTCTGTGTAGCCCTGGATAGCCTGGAACTCAATACATAGCCTAGGCTGGCTTTGAAAGCACAAATACCTGCCTGCTTCTGCCTCCCTAAGGTTGGAATTAAAAGTGCGTGCTATCTAACTGACCATTTATTTATCTGTGCTCTTTTATGAAAAAAAAAAAAATCCCCTCCAATTACCTGTTTGATACAAGGGTGTCATCTTTAGAAGGGACATTTTCAGGACAGCAGGAATTTATGGTCCTTTCATAAAGGACCTTAGTGGTCCTTAGTTCCTCTAGAGTGATGCCATTTGTGGATCTTATTATAATAGAATGGCTAGTGTTTATACTTCTGAGCGTACCACATTAGGGTTGAAGTTTCCTGAAGGATTTAGGGTCAAAAACCTGTGCCCTCCCTGTCAGTGATGTTCAGGATAAGGCATACATCTTTTGCTTGTGAATCCTAAATCTGCCCTGAGTCTGGAAAGAACAGGAGCTAGGCTTCTCTTAGAGCTCATTCCAGGCTTCACTGAAGACACAGGAGGCTTTTCTAAAAGCAGCAAAATAATCTCAGCCCAATCCTGTTTGTTCAGAAAGCTACTGTGAAAAATAATGGTTCAGACTTTGATTCCTGTCATACATCTAGGTCTGACATTGGCATTAATGAGCATTTCTGAGATGCACTTAGCTTATCTGTAAAATGATAGTAATATAAGGGGCTCAGATTGTGTATCATACCACCTGTGCTGCTTGCTGCATTAAAACATTTCTAACATGTTATCTTCTATTGTTTTGAGTATACAGTAGACCATCTATAGATTCAACACATATTTATCATAGTACAAAAACAGAGTTGACACAAAGGGCTGGGGATGTATCTCAGTGATGGAGAGCATGCCTCAGAAGGCCTTGGATTCCATCCTCAGCACTGAAAAATCAAAAAGTCTTCTTTCAACCAGACGTGATGATACATTCATACCCATAGTATGAATGTTCATAGTACTTGGATCCGAGGCAGAAAGTTCATGGTTTTGTGGCCAACATCAGGCTAACTGCTGAGATCCTGTCTCAAAACAAGCAAACACATAAAAACAAAAAGGAATTAGAGGAACTAGAGAAATGGCCCAGCATTTAAGAGTACTTCCTGCTCCTCCAGAGGACCCAAGTTCAGATCCCAAAAGCTTATGTAGGGCAGCTCACCACCACATCCAGCTTCAGCTCTAAGAAATCCAACACTCTCCTCGGGCCTCGGTGGACCCCCTTACACACATGATATGTGCTCATACAGACACACTCAAAAATTAAAATAATTGGAGTTGTGCTCTCCCTCTTAATAAAGGAACTGTTGTGCTTGTATGTTGATAAAACTAATACATAGTCGTGTAAACTTTGTTTAAAAAAGGAAGTAAACCCCTAATCCTACCAAACGGGATGGCTTCTGTTACACTGTTCCTGTGTGACAGACTCATGTATCTGACTTCTGGACCTATATACTTTTATTTTCTTAACTAAGAAATCCTATATCTATTTGTACACTGTATTTATAACAACCTCATAAACACAAAAGTACTTTCTGAACATTTTCTTATTGAGTATTTTAATTATTTTAAACTATTTTAATGAAATTATATACCTAGGGACGTAGTCATAAATTTAGATAAATAAATGTTATTGCATTGCATTGCTTTTTTTGTGGCTCAGTGGTGCTCATTCTATCCTCTGCTATGGTATTGATTAAACCAGGTGGGTCTTGTGTTTTCCCATGTACTCTGTTGACCTGTCCAGGTAAGTTATGGTACGACTGTGCTTTTGGTCTCCAGTAATCCCTCTCAGTCTCTGAAAGAGGGAGTGTGCCAATGATAACTGAACTAGAACATTCTCTGTTCTTCTGGCTATCTTCTTTCTCGAAGGTCTAGATGTAAGTCTAACTGTTCACACTGAGGTGAGACACAATTCCTGCTAATGCTGGAGAAAGCATGGACTGAGTCTTAGTTTATGATGTCATGATTATTTCTCCATTCTTCTGGAGTTTTTTTTTTTCTATATTCTAAGTTTGCTAAGTGTTGGAATGGGAAATCAGGGGTGGTCAAGCAGACCCAGCTGTCCATTAGTGCTAGAACCGGGTCTCTATCTGGCTGTGACTCTCATTTTGTTCTTTGTGGATTTTTTTCCATTCTGTATAAACAGCATTGTTATAGTTCAAAGAACAAAATGAAATATATATTCAGCTTGGTCTAATCAGGCTATAAATATTCTGTTCTGTAAGGATTCAAGATCAAGTTTATTGTGGATATTACAGATCCTTTGTTATCACTATATTTGGCTTTGTAAATTAGCTACTTTCACAAAGCAGTGACAAACATACTGACAGAAACAACCTAAAGTCAGAAAGATTTGTTTTGATTCTCGGTTTCAGAAAGTTTTAGCGCATTCTATGGGGAAAGTGTGGTAGAGCAGCTTTGTCCATCGTGGAGGGGGTGGCTGGGGGCTATTCTCAAACTGTCAGCCCAGGTCCCTGTTGTAACCTGCAGAGGTCCCACCTATGTACCCTATTTTAATCAGCCAGACCCTACCCACAGATTCCACAGCACCCCCAAATAGAGTACCAGGAAGCTACTCGGGAACAAGTGCTCAAAACATGAGTCTGTCAGATATTTTAGATTCAAACTGTAACAGTCTCACATATTTCTCCTTCCACCTGATGATGGCCTTATGGGAAGAAAAGCTCCACCCTCACCAGCCATGCGGCTTGGTTCTCACATGCTAAGTAGAAGATGGTAGGTTTGCCATAGATATCCTTCAGTGTGCCTTCTGGCTTTAAAATGATTTTTTTTAATTCTTAGGAATTAGACAATAATATGTTTTACCTCATTTATCAGTGTTCAATTTGCTGCTGTTCATTACATTATTTAGGACTTCAAGACACTCTTACAGCTATTTTAAGATGCAAGTCTTGACGGAAAGAATTGACTTAATGCTTAGCATTTTAAGGAATGGTGGGTTGATCTGATTATAAGAAGTACAATATTATAGACCATGGTATTTGGCACCAGCTTCTATATACTTCATGATTCTCAGATATATATATCTGAATCAGTCTACCTTTAGAGTAGTTGTGAATATTTCAAACAATGTTTATTATATCACTATAATTGTTACAGTAACATTTCAACTCTAGGGTCTGTATTCAAATTTGTCTTTCTCTGATACATCTTTTATTGCTGTAGGACATCACTAAACCTTGATACTTCAGCTCCTCATTTGCATCATGGGGACAGAAATTGTGTTAGTCTCACATGTTTGTTGAAAAAGTTCAGCCTGAGTCTGTAAAACAGTTCGAATTATGCTCAGTTTGTAAATATTGATCATTCTTAGAATAACATTGGTGTTCCTGATACTTTTATAATCATTTTACTTTATTAAGGCAACTGTCCTTACCTTCCCTCCCCAAGGCAGCTTAAACTCAGTAAAATGCCATTACTCTCATCCTGCAAATACTTTGTTTTAATGATTCTGATCTTCTCTTCATCCACAACCTGGAGTCCTGTCTTTTCAACTCGCTAACTTTCTCTGTCTGTCAACAGGGGCGGAGAGGCCTTGGCTCTGTGTTTGTCTGGGCATCTGGCAATGGTGGAAGGAGCAAAGATCACTGCTCTTGTGATGGCTATACCAACAGCATCTACACCATCTCCATCAGCAGTACAGCTGAAAGTGGAAAGAAACCTTGGTACTTGGAAGAGTGTTCATCTACACTGGCCACAACTTACAGCAGTGGAGAATCCTATGATAAGAAAATAGTATGTAACTTTTGCTTGTCTATTTTCATCTATTTCTTTGATGTTCACATTGAAAGATAAAGGGAGATCCATAAACATGTGTATAAGTAGGTAGGGAAACAGCAATTCAGATAAGCTGATGATAACCAAATAAGTCACTATGAACATTAACAGCCTATTACTGATTCGTGGAAAATGCTTGTGTGGGTCATGATATTTGAGAATTAATATAGCCTTGATCATGAGTAAACTTCAGTTTTAATAAGAAAAAATGATTGGTCTACATTTACATGGGTAGAGGCAGAATAAAAGCAAGAATCAACATGTAATTCTCAGCTTAGTGCCCCTGTCACTGACTTGATTCTGGTTTCTCATAAGGCTAATTATTACGAACCAGAAAGTGTATAACAAAACTCATGATCACACTTAAAATGTACGTTTGTTTGTCTGTACCTGCTCTACATCTACAGACTAACCAATCACAACACATTGAAATTACCTTGAAGATAATTTTTACTAATCTATTTTCACTAAACAATACAGTATTGCAACTGTACACATAGCACTTGTGTTAATTGGTGTATTAATGGAATCCAGAGATGGGGTAATATCCACAGAAGGACGTGCATGGATAAATATATAAATACTATGCCACTGTATTTTATATGAAGGACTTAAACATTCTCAGATTTGAAGTTTCCTGAAACCAATCCTCTGCAAATACCAAGGGACAGTGTTTATCCAGGGTGTATTAATCCTGTACCAACAGTGTTTTTCTATGGCTACTCTAGTCTACTGAATGAGGAATTATGGAAGCACAGTGGAAACCACTGTTCACTACCCTGTCCTTGTATCTTGTCAAATAGCAAAAGAATTCAGAATGCAGGTCACTAGTTTGTCCAACTGGAGTTTGTGTCACTCAAGCCATTTCCTAGATCAAAGTCCTTCTTTATAATGTGAGGGCTTAACAATTTGTAATTCATGGAGCTTTTGATGAAATAATTGGAGGCTATATGAGTCAATAAAAGATGTGACTTAGTGCTTATCCTTATCCGTGTCTTGGGAAGCTCTGACTCCGGGAACACCAGCCTCAGTGCTACTAAGTCAAATACCATCCCTTTTTTTCTGACCATGGTTTTGTAAAGTGTCTCAGGATTTGCCTTTCTAATGCCCAGCTGAGCTTTTTTGCCTGATGTCTGCGGAGCCACACAAGGGCTTGTCACGCTGTGGAGAGGCATCTCATTTTTCCATAACAGTAAGGGAGATACCTCAAGTCCACTGTGGCATCCCCCAAATCCAAAACACTAAATCTAACAGCTATGTAGCACTGATATGATTCCACATGTAGAGACTGTGTAATGCAAAAAAATCATTTAAAATAGCGTATAAAGTTATAGACAGGCTGTGGGTACAACTTGTACACATGAACCGGAAGTGAATTCTAATTCCTATTCCCAAGATATCTCATTCTGTTCAGGTATCCCAAAATCTGAAGAAAAATTCTATAGTCCAAAACACCTCAGGTCCAAAACTTCTGCCTCTTGTGTTAATTTATATCTATTAATCTCCTGATGATCCTTGTTTAGTATAAGATTTTTATGTCTGATTTCTTGACCACTTTTTGGTATATGCTTTAATTACGTTTTAAAGATGTCCCAATCTTTACTTAGTTCCTCCCCCAATGACTGGATTTAGGAATATTCACAAGCCTGAGGATGAAAAGATGGTTCAGCAGTTAAGAAAACTGGTTGTTCTTCCAGAGGGCCTGGGTTTGGTTCATAGCATCCACATAATCCCTCAAAGCCATCTGTCGCTCCAATTCCAGGGGATCCAGTGCCCTCTTCTGGCCTCTGTGGGCACTGCACATATGTGCACAGAATGCACAGATGTGCATTCAGGCAAAACACCCATACACATAAAATAAAAATAAAGTGATATGTATGCAAGTCCATCTCTCAGTAACTCCTCAATCATTTATCAATGAGCTCACTCCAAATACAACGTAAAATACATAAGGAAAAACTACAGAAATGAGCAAGACTAGAAGTTTCTGGCTTGTTTAACTAAAAACTAACACCTCACCATGATTTGCACTTCATTTATAGAATTGTAAACATCTAGAGATACCTCTTTTGCGTTTCAATAGAAAATTTCCCCCTAGTTGTAGCCAGTGTCTACCTGTTCCACCCATCTCTACATCAGAAAGTGCCTGAGAAACTCTGGGGTAAGATTGAGCTCCAGAGTCTGAAGATCTGCAGCAAGCTCACATTTGCTTCTAAGCAACTTGTGACTTGGCCAACCCTATTGTTCCCTGTGGCATCATTGTTGTGGGTAGGATATTGAACAGTTCCATAAATGCCTTCTCTAATTAAAGCTTATAGTCTAATGCACAAAATATTAAATATTAAATAAATAAATAAATAAATAAATAAATAAATAAATAAATGGAAATGTACCCCACATCCCTAATGGAAATAAATCATATCCTGTGTCCTGAAGGACCTCAGAATCGTGACAATAAAGTTAATTCCTAGACTTTTTTTTCCTGGGCATCTTGTGTTTGTAATTGTGCAGCAGTTGTTGTGACCCCAGAACAGGAGCATAGAGAAGGTTGTACCATTCTATGGTCAGGAAGAGAGTTTGGGACTGAACCTGGACACCATGACTGAATGTCAGTGCCCTTCTGTAGGGTGGTACACTCTATTTTCCCTTCACCAACTGGATGCGTATTTTACTCTTCCTTGTATCTGCTTTGTGCTTATTCTCTTTCTAAGAGGAAATTCCCATTTATGAAGTAATAGAAATTTACTATCTTGCTTATGTGCTAATGTCCTCACACTAGAGGTGTGAGAGAAATAACTCAAGCCTTTTCTAATGGAGCTCACTGGTGTCCTGCCACACTGGTGCTCACTGGCCAGTGGTCAGGGGATGTAATACCTTCTTGTGTAAAATCAGGGGGTTATTCTAGATTACAGTAATTCTATAATAAAGACAACCTCACAAGGGCATCAGTTTCTCATTTACAAAGGTCAAAAACTTGTTCATCTCTGCATTTTCTCCTCACCTCTACCTAGTTTTTCAATTTTCTTCTTTTCGTCTGCATCTCCAAATTACAATGGGAGACATTTGGAAGCTATGTGAATAGACCTCACACTGGCCACCTAGTGCTAAGCCACCCACTCAGAGCCTTGACTTCCTCAACTGTAAAATTGAGGCGACGCCCACATGGCTGCAGAGACTCAGTAAGAAACCAAGGGAGGTGTCAGCCTGAGTGCAGTGCCCGGTGTGCGTGTGACTCTGTGAGTGGCTAGCATCATTGCCCTGAGGCCTGTGCAGCCTTCTGTGCCCTGGAAGGGTATCTGGTCATCTCTCTGTTCACAGAGGTTCTTGTTATACCTTCATTTTTCCAATCCATAAAATCCTGTGATCTGTTCCCAACCCCATAAAGAAAGCCACTGTGATCAGAAGCATGTTAACAGCCTGAACGTGAGTGGAATTGGCAGCAATGTCAGATTTTTATGGTCCAGCTGACCCCCTTTCCTCCCAGATGTCAGGATGATGAATAAGTCCACAGTGCGTTCAGGACCTTGCCATCGCCAGGCTTTGAACCTAGACACCTGTGGTCCCCGGGTGATGCCTGCATCCTGTTACTGGCATCTGTGATTGAGTGCCACAGGAGTGGCAGTGTCTTCTTTGTACTGGGCCCCTCCCCTGAACCATTCATTTCCTTCTGTCATTTGCAGCCTCTCCAGAAAAGCATAGTTGTCATTCTTCATTCCTGAGAGCACCTTTGTGAATTGAACCGAGACAGTTGCCCAGGATCTAAGGGGACAGGAAAGAACTCTTGTCTGCTCTGGTGAAAGCACTTTGTTAAATAAACTTTACACATCTGAGACAAAAGGTCTTTTCATGATTTGCAAGCAGGAAAATGTTGCCCTGGGTTGCAAAATATAGCAAGGACTGCATACCTGGATGTACTGCCATTGCTAGTAACTCAACAGTGGGTGTTGGTTTTGTAGTCACATTCTCATAGACTTGGTGCCTTGATGGCCTGACAGCTTATTCCAGCAAATGAAGCTTCCAGACTATCAGGAGTATAAGAAGCTCTTTCCTAAACAGAATTATCAGGAATGACTATTGTTTGTTTGCAACAAAATCTCACTTAGCCCAAGGTGAGCCCATGGTCCTTCTGCCTCAGCTTTCCAGATGCTAAGATGGTAGCCATGACCTGTCATGTTTGGCTAAGCAGCTATTTTTTAAGGTTTATTTTTATTATTTTTAATTATGTATACTCTGAGGGACATGTATATACAGATTAGTGCAGGTGCCCTCAGAAGCCAGATGTGTTAGTTCCTTAGATCTGGAGTTACAGGGAGTTATGAGCCCCCTCACCTAGATGCTGGAAGCTGGACTCAGGTCCTCTACTAGAGCAGTATATTCTCTTAACCACTGAACCAACACCTCGACCCACCCTGATTAGCTAATTCAAAGCTATTATTTCAAGTAATGTTTTACATAAAATTGTATACATAATGTTCTGTATCTTTCTATGACACATTTACAGTTATCATAGCATGTCATAAACAAAACATTTGTGGCCTTCCTAGTGAGAACCTAGTACAACACCCTGAGCATTGGCTTCAACTTCTCACGATATCCTGGAAACTCTGTGTACAAGGATCATCTTGTTCAATCCACGGATGAGAAGACAGAAACTTGAAAGTCTAGGGAAAAAGAAAAATCCCGCTGGTCAGTTGGGAACCTAGATTGCAGTGAAACAGAATGAAGCCCAAACCCATCTGTCATCAGTGTGCCATCATGCCCCGACACTCGTGAGGGCCATGCAATGTGGAGCTGCACAGAGAAGGATGGATGGCTTACCTGGTGTTTTCTTCATAGGTGTCCACCGTGCTTCACTACCTTACTCTTCCTAATTGAACTTCTCGCCTTTACCATTTTCATAACTCATACAAATCTGAAGCATCTTTGGCAACAGACTCCCAAGATTGTGCCTCTGTAGGATCAAAGTGTGACTGTGTCCTGTGCAGGGGACCCTCTCTCAGAAGCATCTTGGGCTACTGCCCTCCCCACCCTCTTCTCAGTCAGTTTTACTTCCAGTGTACTTGGCCTCACTTGACACTAGTGTCTACATTCTTCCTTTACTGTCTGACTTTCATGCCAGAGTGGAAACAACTTGAGAAAGAAGAGTTTGTGCTCTTGGCCAGACCTGGAGCTCCATAAGTGTCCGTGTAAAAACAACCATCAGACACTGGGGACAAGTTGCCTGTGAAGCTGCAGGAAGGAGTGCTTAGAGACGGGGGCATGCTCTACTTGCTTCCTGAAAGGTCAACATTTATCAAGGTATTTATTAGGGAAAATCGTGATAAATTTATGTGTATAACAACCCCTACGAGCTGTCAAAATTTTTGTCTTTAAGTCTCACATCTTCCATATCTTTCTCCAAAGATCTGTCTTATAATTAAAACTCTACTCAGTCATCCCTATCATAAACCTATCTTTCTTTCAGAAGCCAGTCTATCTTTGACTGCCCACCCCCAAGTCATTTGTCCTGCTGATTAGGCTTTGAGATCTTTTGTGTTCCCGCTGGGAGAGGTTCTCTGAGCCCTGTTTTTGGTAATAATCATTCTGCTCCCTTCTTCTGATATCATTTTACTTATGTGTTCAAAGCACACATGCTGCCTGGAGTATCTCAAGGGTGGCCACAGAGACCACTCCAGGTAGAGGAATTACCCCACTGCTCTTAAAACTTCTAAGTAGTCACATTACTCCTGCAGAGGTGTCCTGTTCCCCAGCCTCCTCCCACACCCCTTCATGTTTCAAATGCAGTTACTGTTAGCATCAGCTCCTTCCCTGTCATCTCCTTTGCTCCTATCAGTTTAGAAAATCTCATTCCTTTTCATGAGCAAATAAATGGAACTGCAAGTCCAGATGTATTCAGTAGTTTAACCTACTTTCTTCTCAGAACGTAGCAAAGCATAAAGGAATCTATGCTTGCTGTACCTGCTGCTGGCAGACTGGGGGACCATGGCTGTTCTGCCATCGCTGAGGCTGTCGCTAGAGTTCTGATTCTATTGCTCTTGTTCTCATGGGTGACTGCACTCCAATGTTAGTGGTCCATGATTTAAAATCTTCTCTATTTACTAAGTGCTTTGCTGTTGTCCTGAAACAAGATAATTAGCCTTGGTGAATTTTTTTTCCCCTTGGCTGTTAATAATATACCACTTTCCATGCAAACGTCCTGTGCGTGTGTGAAATGTTCTACACCCAGACATATTTCTTCACTCACTATCAGTTGCTTATGGTGGTAGTTCGAAGAGAAGCCTTGAGGTAGTAATTATGATGCTAACAGATACACTTTAATCCTTGGATTGTAAATTAGTACACATGTAAGTTTTGCAGGTTGATTATAAGTTTCTTGGAATCCTGATTGAATAGTCAAAAGAGAAGTGACCTTGAAGCGCCTCTAAGCAACTGAAAAAGTTCAGAGGAAATGAAATCACTTCAGTAAAATGAAGTGATTTTAGACAGTTTAACGTAAGCAGTTCAGCTTCTCAAAGAAATACTTGCTCCTGTTGCAGTATGGAACTAAGCTATACATTATGTGGATACAGAAATGACACAAGACAGAATCCTTATTTAGAGAAGCAGCCTCATCCCTCACATGCTGCATTCCTAGGTTCTCTTAGCAATATGGCAGTGGTGTTATATACTGAATTATTCCATCTCACTGAATTCTACATCCATCTTACTGGCATCTCTGGACACAGGAATCGTTCAGTAGTCCTCATTTCTTTTCATGTCCTTGTGCTTAATATCAAGCTACCCCTAGTTCATGGTTTGTGACCTTCACTCTGATCTCTGTGTCTAAAACAGCTCAACTAACACACTTCCATCCTAAGTTCCAAGTCAGCAAGCACTAGGAATGAATTCAGCCTAACAGACAGCAAACTCATTTCATGTTTTAAAAGTATCTCTTTGGTTGCTCTTTTAACAGGTATGAGGCAATCTGGCACCTTCAAAAATAAAAAGGATCGCAGGGCATCAGGGAAAGAGGACACTTGCTGTGGGTTGCTTGTCACTTAGGACCCAAGTCAGTCTGAGCTGAGATTCCCTGGAGAATGGTACCCACAGGCAACAATCAAAAGCCCAATCAGCTCCAAAATGAGCTGTGAAGCACTAGGAAATAAAAGCCTAGTGAGAGGGGTGGTGGTGCTTTCTCAAGGCTCCTGGCTGGAGTTGCAATACCCTGCCTGGCTCACCGAGAAAAGATGACATCCCTTACTTTGTGGAGTCCAAACTCCCATCTGCTACTGATCCTATGAGGCTAGAAATCTAATTTGCCCATCAGGATAGCTTTGATCTGCTCAGGGCCTGCATCCTCTCCAGTTTCCTTCTCAGTGATGGACACAAAGTGATATTTTCTTGAACAATTTCAGCTCTTTGCAGACAAATTCTGTTTCTGATTTGGATGGTGAATGGAGGGAATTTGGAGCATGTGAAACTGCAACCGGGATTGAGACCAAATTCTGAGACTTTTCTCAAGGGAGTCTAAAGTCAGAGCACATCTGCCCTGTGTTGTGGGCTGCACACTAGATGTCACTTTTCTGTAAGGTGCACTGGGTCCTGTTTTCCGTGTCTTGTGATGAGTGGGGTTATCCCAGGTGGTTCCGGTTTTCTAACCATCATTTTTCTCCTAAGTTGTGCATTCCATGCTGGTCTTTGCTTTTTCTTTCTGCAGATAGACATAAATATTCCCTGATATCCTTTTCATGGTGAGGACCTTACCTTAGATACTCCTGGTAATTTACACCTGATCATCTCCTCCAGGGACTGATGGTAGTTTCCTATTGAAGTGACCCAGCTGGAATTCCACTTAGAGCAGAGAAGGGAGGGGGATGTTTTTTGTTTCCTTTTTTTTCCCCTGAATCTTTGAACCTCCAGGTTCTCATCACCTTCCTGCTCCATTCCCCTCCAACTCCTTTCATTTATTTCAAATGATTGAAAAAAAGCTAGAGTACAATGGTGACTTCCACACAAAATTGCAAAAATTAATAGCATTGTCTCTGTGTGACAGTTCTAAATAGCTTTTTTTATGTAAGCACATGTTTTATGTGTGTGCCTGGTGACTATAAAGAGATACGGCATATTTGTGCAATGGACCCAACATCATAAACTATTTCTCGTTTGTGTTTGGCCAGGGCTGGTTGCTTGTGAGGTTCAAAAGTGCTGCACACACTCAGAGTATATTTATTCGGGACCTGAATCTGTGCGTTGAAAGTGTCTGGTACAGCTGAAGAATAAATAGGGAAATAGCATGGAAAGGCTTGAATCCAGGTACAATGCACTGAAAAAATTAACACTTGCACAAAGGATTGTGACTGTGGGATGAGGTAAAATGTGAAAAATATTGCCTCTCAATACCATCTCTCAAAAACAGGGACTCTGAAGGCCTAAAATTTAGCCATTTCTGATGTGTTCATGCTTGGACTCAGAGACCAGTACCTCAGAAAATGACTGTAGAGATTCCCCATGACTAGAAATGCCTTTCAAAAATTATTTATTGTTGTGGGCATATGATGTTTGAGGGTAGGAACAATTCTCTTCCCTCACCTTTACATGATGTTAAAGAGTCAAACTCAGGTTGCCAGGCTTGTTCAGTGAGTGTTTAACCCGCTGAACCATCTTGCCACCCCCAGAAATGCCTCTTTTAATGATCCAGCAACACCACCTCTGGTATTACCTTCAAGAACATTTAAAATCAGATTTCCAAAAGTGTTCTGCAACTCCTCTGTACATTTGGGAGCACTATTCACCAGGCAAACATGAAAGCAAGCCCAGTGCCCATCAACAGATGAGTGGTTTGGAGGGTATAGCACAATGAAGTATTATTTTTTTAAAGAAGGAAATTCTATCATGTATTACAGTATAGATGAAGCTTCAGGGCATCGAGTGAGTTAATTCAATCAGTAAGAGACCAATACCAAGTGATTTCACTTGAATGAGGTTCTTAATCAAACACATCAAAACAGTAAGCATACTAGTGATGGGGGAAGCGGGCAATGGGCAATTGTCATTGATTTTCATTCATGCAGATGAGAAATGTCCTAGAGATCCAAGACAGCAGTATAGTTAATAACACTATACACACAGAAGTTACCAGGAGGGTTAACTTATGCCACACCATTTCAAAGTCAATTAAAAACTTAGGAAATTTCTTAACATGTAAGTGAGTACAGTTCTAGTCACCTACATAGCCATATCGCTGTGATTCTACATACTTATTTTCCGATTTCTTTTATGTCAGGGCAGATACTTATGTGATACAGGTCATCTGGTAACATTAAACGTGTCAAAGGAAATAAGAAAAAGATTGATAGGTACGCTCTGTGTTGTGGGAAACTGAGTGGGCCAACATACTGCCCTAGTTCTATAATGTGGTGGAAAATTCCACACAGCCTCCTGTGACATAGAAGACATAGTAAGGGTGGTTGTAGGGGAGGGGTGTCCATCTGCTTCCTACGCCAAGTTCTGCTCATCTCACAGTCCTCTTAGAAGCACAAAGGCCATGCTTTCTCCTGCCTCCACCCACTGTCTTTCTGCTCAGCTTTCACATCAGATCTCTTCTTTGTAATATGTGGTGACACACTTGTCTTCATGCCAAAGAAAGGTTTACTGATGTCATTCAGTGACTGCAGCAAGTCTACTGATTCATCTCCCCATCAAACACAGAATCAGTCCCAAGGGAACAAAATGGATTCCTGTCCAAGAGGGAAGATTATTTTTTTTAATCTGAGAAGTATTACAATGATTTCTAGAGTTGTATTCTATAGAACTTAATCTCTCTTGTTAAGGAGAATTTAAATTTAATTTTCTCTCTTAGTGAGTCAATAATGAAACATGGGCTGGGAACCGTTGCCCCTGCTGGATGGTAATAGAATTCAGTCAGAGCTGAAGTGAGCTGGATTCAAGCAGAGGAAATAAAATGATCTAGTTCTAACATTTTGATTGCAAGGTAAAAATGGAAGAGTGGCTAATCTTCTAAGTATAATGTGCAAGTAGACACTGCCTTAGCTGTATGTGAGGTACAAGAGCTCCACCCTTGATTTTCCTATCCATGTGAAACCTTTGAGGAAGCCTTAACTCATCCATGCAACATTTTCATGAATTCTAGAAAAGTCTACAGCCAAAGGTTACTTATATGTCAGAAACTTTTGCTTGAAACCTGTGACACACACACACCCCAAAAGCTATAATTTGGAGAATGCAGGGGCTATATAGTTTATTCCCTCATCTACTGACACCAGGTTTGGAATCTAGGTGTTGATTCAACGTATTAAAATTAGTTTAAAATGTGGGTCAGTGGAATAACTTCCATTTTAAGCCAGAGTTAAACTACGGTTAGACAGACAAGGTACATATACTGCAGACTTTTAGGAGATACATACACCACCTTGAGGTTCTGGGCTGTGGTTAACCCTGTTCCTGGTCTGGTTTTAATGAAGTCAATCTCTAGTCAAGTTTGGTTTATCCAGACAATTCTTTGAAAATGAACAGTCACAGAAGTCTGGAAACATTTAATTTAAAATTAATCTTTAATTTCTGCTTTGTGATCTTTCCATCTACTTTGTGAGTAGACTCCTAGCTATGACCAAGACTGTCCTCAAGGCCTAAATTTTTTTTCACTTTGTTTTTCAGATCACTACTGATCTAAGGCAACGGTGCACGGACAATCATACTGGGACATCAGCCTCAGCCCCCATGGCTGCTGGCATCATTGCCCTGGCCCTGGAAGCCAAGTAAGCCTTGATCTCTCTATGTCTTCACTGGTGATAAGCCCCTGTCTCTGAGTGCACCCTCCCTTCCCCAAATATGTAGTCCTTAGTACAATAGCCCTGGAGATAACTTCCCATACTTTTAAACTTCCCAGCATTTAAAATTTCAGTGATTTGGGCTTTCAGAAAAATTTCCATGGTGAGCATAGTGGCTCACACATGTAATCCCAGCACTTGGGAGGTTGAGGCAGGAGGATTGCAAATCTGAGACTAGACTGGGCTACATAACAAGTTCCAGGTCAGCAATAGATACGCAACAAAAAAATAAATATTATAAGACCCTGTCAAAACTGACAAAAACAACAGGCAAGCAAAACTCATTCAAAGAAAAATGTGGGGTTTATATATACTTTAAAAAGCAAGCTGTGAGATTCTTTCGTTATGGAGTAATAGTATTAGCCAGTTGGCTGTACCAATCTTGTCCTATCGATATTTCTTTTAGTCAGGGAATGTTCCTGTGAGCCTTAGACAGGTTACTAGCACCTCCCTTTCTGGTCCCCTTCTCTGTATGTAGCTCAGTGAGGAGGCTCAGATTTCATGACAACAGTGCTGTCACTGATTGACTCTATAGGACAGGATACAGCAAAGTCACATGGCAGGACCCCACAGACAAGGACTACCCATTTCTCTCAGCTTTGCTCCTGGCCTGTCTGGTCAAACTGTGTGCAAAAGCCCTTTTGAAAGAACTACGTAAGCTGTTTGTATGTGACACCACCTCTTCCCTCAAACAAATGGGTTCATTTGACATAGCTTTTTGAAAACCTTGTATAGATTTAAAATCACGTTGCCTCAATCTCAAAACCTAAAACTGAAAATTCTCTTGCAAATTTAACACCCAGATTTATTTGATAAGCTGATTTCTTGCTATTTCAGTCTGTACTTATCCCACATATTGTGAAGATGCCCATCATTCCTGTATCAATATTCATGCATATGATTATGACCCGCTGGTTCAGGCCTCACTAGAGGTTTTGTATTATACCTGTAATCAGCACCATTTTTGAAAACAAATTCATGAGTTCCACATGAGTATGATCCAAGGATTTTGTTTTAAGTGGGGGATTTGAGGGTCTGTTCTCTGAGGCTCTGATGAAGACACTAAGAAGATAGAACTGGGGTAATGACATCAGCATTTTCCAAAACAAGCCTTGCGTTCCTCCTATGGGGGTGATGAAAACTCTTCTGTCTGCCTGCACCCTCAAGGGGAGCACTAGCAGGTGGGAGGGAAGAAGCCTGAGACTGAGGAAGCTTGGACCCTGAAGTTAGAATGGGCTGGTTCATTCCCAGCACCCAAATGTCTCTTCACCACTTGCAGCCACCTCCTCGAGAAGGAGCCAGGAACCAAGGTTAATGCCACCCAAATACAGTGTGGCTGCTTCGTGTAAAGCCTTGCACTGGAAACGGAAGCAAAAAGCCCCTCCAGATCTAGTGCCATGGCTTTGGATGGCCTAAAAGCCAACCTGCCTAAGCCTCATGGTTGGGCGGTACCAAGTTCCTGTGAACCTTTGGGTTCCTTTTTGACAAGGCTAAATGTGAAGTCATACTCTATCTAGTATGAAGACATACTCTATCTATTAAGATGCTGGACATAAGGGTTTGGCAAAAAACTGACATTTACCCTCTGAAATTCTCACCTTATAACTTTTCAGTCAGTACTCTGGCAGCAGAAGTTAGTTAAGTATCTGTTTGTTAATTTGCTGAACTCTAAATAGGACTTTTAGGGGGGTAAAGTTTTGATTGTTTTTTTTTTTTTCTGAAATTCTAGGTGGTTTCTCTGGAGTAGTTCCATATCCATAAAATATTGAAGGGAAATAAAAACCGAAAATTTATCTCCACCTCACTCCCACACAAAGACCAGAATCTCAAACTCGGACTGGGCCTCCCAGCATTGTAACTGCTGCTGGATGCATTTAGCTGATTCTTGGTTCTTTGAGAAACTATTGTAACCCCCATTTTTTCCAATGACAATTCTTTTAAATGCTACTTAAGCTAATATTCCCAGTCCCAGTTAGGCCTCCATCATGCCACTCAGTGACACAAGGTCATTTGGAGGCTACAGAACACACTGAAAAAATACAGACTTTTATTTTATTTTGTTTTTCTTGTCCATGTTGAGAATTTTTAAACATTTGTTACTGCCAAAATTGTCACAAATGGTAGCCTGTATCCTCCCAAGTACAAGTTACCTGGAAAACACTGTACGTTAAGAGTTAAGCAAGCCAGTTCAACCATGACCATACAGTAAGTGATAAACAAACAGGCAGATGAAATGAAAAGGATTTGGCCTTTCCTTGTAACTCTATTGATTTGACCTGCAGGCCAACCTCTGCCAGTAAGCGTAGCTGAAAATTATAGAAAAGGGGTCTGAGTTCTCTAGGAGTAGGTCAGTAGAAGCATTAAACCACCATCAGGATAAGCACTGGGGTTGAAGTTTGAGTGAAAATTATCTGAAAGGAAGAAATTGTAGAGAGGAGCTCAAATAACAGCGTACAGAGGCTGCAATTGCTCTCCAACTAAGCCTGGGCTATGCCTAGCTCATTACCCACTTCCTGAGAACCTAGCCTTGCAGTCTTTCCTTATTCTCAGTAACAATGAGCCTTGGCATTTTGAGAATCAGCCTTTACTGGAGTGAGCTGACAGTACTCCCTTGAAGGGAAACAGGAAAGGATGCTACAGCAGACAAAACAACTACTTGCAAGGCTACCTCCTTTCCAGAGTTTGCTAAGCAGCAGATATGTTGCCCCTTCAGGTCAGCATGCTGCAAGCAGAGGGCCTAATCCCTGTTTAACTGCATGGCCCGGTTATTCCTACACTGAAAAGGACACAAATCTGTCCTTTCCCTGAGTGTCACTAGATTTCTGTACACAGGGACATTGGGAAAAGGTCACATCCTCAGCATCCTTCAGCCTGCTTCTTTTGTGTTCCTGGGACCTACCCACATCTCAGGGGCTTGTTGAGATCACAAGGAATGCAAGTCACAGTACTGGTGGAATTTCTTCCACTGGCCTCAGCTTAAGTCAAAGAAAACAAATAAAAACAGAATATGAAAGTTTAAAGTATATAGACTTATACAAACTTAGCAGCCATTAGATCATGAAATAATTTCTCTGAGGCAGTTCATAGGATTTCTTGAACATCCTTTTTCTTCTGGATATGTAAGACCTTATATTGCAACAAAATGCTGATGTAATAAGCCTCCATATTCTTGATTGAAAGATCATCTTCTGGGCTGGTGAGATGGCTCAGAGGGTAAAGGTGCTTGAACCCTGAGGACTTGGGTTCAATCCCCAGGACCCACATGATAGAAGGAAAGAACTAACTTCTGTAAGTTATTCACAGTCATGCTGTAATATGTGTGTTATCCAAACACACTAAATAGATAGATAGATAGATAGATAGATAGATAGATAGATAGATAGTAAAATTTAATGTTTTAGAATTGAAAAAAAAAATAAAATAAAGAGCCATTTCTGTTTCATGGGTTAACACTCATAGATCCCATCAACCACATTCTAAAGTTCTTGAGAAAAATATGTCATCTATACTGGATGTATACAACCATGTTTTTCTTGTAGCTTAGCATCTACACTGTGCTGGGTGTTAGAGTAATATAAAGATGAATATAGCGTGGGGCAGTGTGCCAACGTTTTTGCAAACATTGCACCATTTACAGAAGGACTTGATCGTCTCTGGGCTCTGAGGTTTGCCAAGGATCCTGAGGCCAGTGCCTCACAGATACCCAGAAATGATGGAGTCTGTTCCTGAGAGTGGATGATTCTCACCCTCCCTTCTCTTCTCTTTGTGAATTTTGCCTCTCTGGTTAGTAGGGTGATTTCTCCTTGTCCCTCTATTCTTCTAAAGCCCACTTTCAATTTCAAGATATATGAAAAAACTATCAGCTTAAAGGGAAGTAAAACTAACTTTTGTGTTAGAGAGCCCTCAGCACATTTATTGCTTGAGAAAGCTTATAGTATGCTGGTATTTGGGATTTTGTAGATTTTAAAATAATCTCATGGTTTTTCAGCAGATCGAATAGGGAATACAGAGTCAGTAATTGCTAGGGAGGCCATTATTAAAAATAGTGTGCTGTCATGGAGTAAAACCGAGGAGTTCAACTAGAATGGGTATCACGGGAAGAGGGCTTCTCCTAGTAGTGACTGTTTAATTAACCACATTCCGTAGGTGTCTGCATCTAGAGCCCAGTGTTCACCCAGTGCTCTCGACACAGGACGGAAGACAAAAGGAGAGTGATAGCAGATGATGTTTCCTGTAAAACTGTTTATAAAGTTGAGAGAACTAACATTCAGAAAAGGAGAGTGCTTAGAGTAATATGCTGAGTTTTGCTGAACATCTTCCTGACCCGAGACTGCAGTTACTAGCGCAGAAGTAAAATGCCAACCTTAGCTCATGAAATTCAAAAGTTGAGCTCACCATTGCAAAGAACCTTCCACTGGAAGAGTGGAAAAGGCACATTCAGCAATCAAGAGATGTCACTCTCCATAGTAAGAGATACACAGGAGGGACTGAGTCAAGTAGGAACTTCTGTAATTATTTAAGATATAGGGGTTATGGCTAGAAAAGACCTTCCACAAATCCTTGGTTTTAATTATTCGAAAGCCTTTTCCTCAAATTTCGTGTCTGAACAGGCTAGGGAATAACTTACTTTAAGAAAACCCAATACACCTAAATTTAAACTTAGGGAATAAACAAATAAGTATACTAGAAGTGTGCCTGATACATATTCAACCTTGGCTGCCCTAGTGCCCCATAAGCATGCATGTACACATGTACACATTGCCAGATGGGTTCCTCCACTTTCTCTTTATTACCTGTCTATTATTTCCTTTTTTCACTGGTTTTTAAAATACGCCATATAGGTACATATGAAATATATACAGACTTCAGAATATTCTAGATTATTTAGATAATCATTTAGTACTGATATTTTCATAAGTAACTCTGACTGAAAATTAAAGTCATTGGGAATAAAGGTTATATTCTATAATCTTTATTTATGTTCCGAAAACAATTATATTCAACGCTAGGGGAAAACCTTAAGGCACTATAGTGTAAACAAGGAGAATTGGGTAAGACATAATTGAATTTTTGTTAAGTCACTAGCTATGAAAGCTAAAATCTCACCAGGGAAGCAAATGTTCACTGGCAGATATACACGATTCATTCACAAAAGCTAAAAAACAAACTCTTGGTGGAATGACTGTGGAGGGCATAAGACATGGTTGGAAATAGAAGTGGTTAGCTTGGTGACTCAAGCTGGGCAGTGCTCTCTTTTGTAGTCTCTCCGCCACCTATCCTAAAACCAAAAACAGATTAATTCTCCTATTAAAACTTTTTTTTTTCTCCTGCATGAGGACAGAGTCCTAAACCAGCTGGTGGCAGAATTACTGGCTTGTATGTACATCATTTTCACCCTTCGGGTCCTTCCATTGATATTTGTTAGTGACCTTTCTCTCCTTCACTTACTGTGAATCCCCCAAGTCCTGCCACCTTTGGTCCTGAATGGGAGAGAGTGAGTCTGACCTGGGATGGCCTAAGTGTGAAGAGCAACTGCAAAGGCAAAGGATAGTTCACACCACATGCTATGGCTTTGAAATAAACTTCTGAATAGTCTTTTCTCAAGAGATTAAACAATTAGCAATTTTTGTAATTTAAAAAGCCCATCCAGGCTGGAGAGATAGCTCAGCTGTTAAAGGCCAGGCTCACAACCAAAAAAAGCTCATCCATGCAGGTCTTGTATAGTTCTGTCTTATCAACCACTGAGTCTTTTGCCTCGCCTTTCATTACAAGCTATCCTATTGATGTGTAAGAAAAATAGAGGGCAGCAGAGTGGTGGTGGCACACACCTTTAATCCCAGCACTCAGGAGGCAGAGGCAGGAGGATCTCTGTGAGTTCAAGGCCAGCCTGGTCTACAGAGTGAATTTCAGGACAGCCAGGACACAGAGAAACCCTGTCTTGGGGGAAAAAAAAGAAAAAGAACAAATGAAAAAGAAAGGAAGAAAAAGAGGGAGGGGGGAGAGGGGGAGAGGGAGAGAGGGAGGGAGAGAGAGAAAGAGAAAGAAAGAAAGAAAAAAGAAGAGAATGCTCTGGATGTATGACCCGTTTATTTTAAGTTACCTGAGGCTGTTGAGAAGGTATCTGGAGTCCGTTACAAGCTAGTTCTGAGTTAAAGCAACACACTGGGAGCTTCAGATTCCTAGAACTGAACATAATCAAGGAAGATCATACAAAAAGGACTTGATAGCCACAGGCATTTCCAAATACCAGGATTAGCATCTGGGTAATGATATCCTGTAACCAATCTTATCTTCTTCTTTTTGTTGTCATCTTAATTAAAAACACATTTCAATATTAACTGCTCTGTTGAGAATTTTCCCAAGAGCCACATTAAGCTGTATGAAATGTGCAGTGGGTGGGGATCGCAAATGTGTTTGATTATGGAGGTAGGATCGCAAAAGACATACCCACTCCTTTCTTGTGGGAGAGGTTTACCTCACATAGAATGCAGAAAACCCATGTGCAGCGAGATATACAAATACATGTGCCCAGATTCTGTGCAATCAAAAGGATAAGAGAGCAGGCATCGCATCCACCCTTTCTGGTGTACACTCTGAAGAGTTTCATGAGTATCATACTGCAGTTCAGACTTGAAATTCAGCTGAGGTTGCTGGCATGAGAAGGATGGGTGAATTAAAAGGCAATCAGGCAGGAGAGTTGACAAGGTTTGTGGGGTTAAAAGCAGCACACATTTCAACTTGAGGCTGAGCGGACAGGGTTGGGATGTACTGTCCTGGATTATTCCCTATAGTGAAATAATTGTAACCAGACACACGGAGCAGTTACCACAGGCCTTCTGCCAGGACTGTGCATGAAAATAGCTTTGTTATGTCTACATACACGCAGACAATACACTCTGCCCTCTAGCACTCTTCAAGTTCAAATTATATAGAAGCCAATTTTTCCTGGACTTGCCTGACTTTGTACCTTAAATAACAGTTTCAAAC
This sequence comes from Cricetomys ansorgei, assembly GCA_026225945.1. NCBI lineage: Eukaryota > Metazoa > Chordata > Mammalia > Rodentia > Nesomyidae > Cricetomys > Cricetomys ansorgei. The sequence goes on along the minus strand of JAMJFZ010002601.1, from coordinate 3,787,562 downwards.
AGGATGACTTCCAAAGGTGTTCATTATGACTGGAAAAGCCCTGGTCAACAGGCTCATTCACTTGAATTACCTTGAGAGTTAGCCAGTGTTTCCATCCCTTTCCTTTAGATGAGAAACCAGAACCATGTTAGAGACTTGAACTGCTGCAAAGACAAACGGAAGACAGAAAATTCTAAGGGATTCTTACCTGCGTCTTTGTGCTTAGCTGTATTTAGTTGTACTTTTTTTATCTCTTTCACTGAAAATATTCAGTTCTTACTACGACTGTAATATTTTCAATTAAGGTTGGTTCTTATCATTGCAACAGTCATCAGACCTATTCCTTTTGTCACTGGTCAAATCCCATTTTTAAGGAACCAAACAGCAGGAAATTCTTATGTTAAACACATCCAATATGTGTGGGGTGAAGCAGATACACTATTTGGAAAGTCCTAGGTGACTCCAAAAGAGCCTAGCCAAAGTGAAGAGTAACAGGCAGAGAGGGAGAGAGAAGTAGGTAGGTTTGATATATATTTTGCAGGTACCACATTCAGGAAAAGCACTAGATATCTTAAGGAAAATAGGCTAAGGTCTAGTTCCTTTGCTGAACTTATCCTGATGCCATTTATAGAAATAAACACACTTTAGTCTTTCCCATGGGATTCTGGGAATTCTAAGAAGCATAAAACCTAATGAGACAAGTTGTTCCTGGGCCTAGATGCCTTGCAGTGAGAACTGTGGTAAATGTCTTGGGCAATTATTGACTGAGTTTAGTGTGCCAACTCCCACAGCAGTTATTCTAATCATTTGTTAATCCTCAGCAAATGCCTGCCCCTGTGCTTGTAAATGTTATAAATAAGTGACTGGCAGTTTACTTTTTAAAGTGAAAAATAAATAATGATATGCATTACTTTGCATTATAAACCACATGAGTGCTCCTGTGTTCGTGGATATGGCAGAAAGCTAACAATAGATTATTTTGTACATGGGCATCCAATAACATTGCTTAGAAAACCGACTAATGTCTTCATGAGTTTATAAGAAATTTGTAAAATTTAGTGTTTCAATTTAATCTGTTAGGCGGTTTTGGATTTTCCTCATTGCTAGGAAATTTTTGTTCATGTGCCTATGGTTAACCTCTAAGGACTAAAAGTCTAATTTTTCTTGGGTCCATTACTTCACACCATTACCTATTACTTACTCAAGTTCAGCAAAGCCTTTAAAAGGGCTTTTTAAAGCCTTTCCTGTGGTGGCTCGTCCCCTAGCTCCATCTAGCATCTCTGAGGACTCTATCTTGAAACCCAGTTACCATTCGGCTCTGTTTCTGCACCAGTTGTTCTTGGGATGAGCTACAGTTTTTGTTAACTTAATTTATTTAAAGAATTAATACATAAGTACTGTATTGACATCATTTCCACCCCTCTCTCCCCACTTCCAACTCCTCCCATGCTTCCACTCACTCTTAAATTCGTGACCTCTTGTCATTATTGTTAGATAGATACAAATGTGTGTGTGTGTGTGTGTGTGTGTGTGTGTGTGTGTGTGTTAATTCTCTTTTTAAGCTTTAATCATAGTACATTTTCCATCAGTGTGATAGGGGAAAATATAAATGACAGATTGAAAAGCATGTCATTCATACTAACATCAACAAATCAATTATAGCATTTGTCATGTTGAAAACCCTTTACGGTGCATCAGTTATAACATAAACTACAATATCTGAATAGAGCCCAAAACACAGAAATGCCTTGCGTGTGTAGCACTTCACTGTTTCTTACAATCTGGAATTAAACTTCCTTTTCTGTGCTGTGGATGATTCCAGTTCTTACCAAGTAGCATATATGTGACTACAATGATTCAGGCTTTCATGTCCCAGAAGTCTGTGAGTCTGGCAATGTCACTCTTAACCAGTGAAGATCAAAGCACACAGATTGGACATCCCATATGTGTGGCCAAAGATTTTTCTCCCCACTGGCCCCACATGAGGATGCATAATGCACCGAAGGGCAGACAATAAAGCAACAAGAAATGAGTCACTCATTTCCACCAAGCAGCTGTTCTTTACCATATACTGAACCATATTCTTGATTACCAGTCCCATTTGATCCTCGAAGCATCACCCCAAGGCAGGTGTCATCACCATATTTCAAATAACAGAAAATGAGATTTAGAAATTCCGAAGAGAGTTAAGTGGTGGGTCTAGAAAAGCAAACCCAGAGTCGAGTGACACAAGAACTCAGAACTCTACCATATCACCTTACTACTGTAAGAGCAAAAGAATGACATGGTTAACAAATGGTTCTTAGAGCTTTGAGGGCTGTGAGTCTGGGGACGGAAGATAAAATTTCAAGCAGGATGATTTAGAAAGCCTCTATAGAACTAGAGAGGCTTGACATACACTTTAAACGTTAGTGGACATTTGACTCAGAATGCATATTTCAAAGCCCTCAAAACAATTCAGATCATTTAATTGCAAGTGATCCATAGATCACAATGATAAGCTCCTGTAGGCAGAAGAGTCAGTATGCTATACTAGCCCAGTGACTATCAATTTAGCAGGTTATGCTGCTTGTACAGAATGAGTGAATGGATGACTGGGAGGGAGAAAGGAAGGGAGGGAAGGAAGAAAGGGGGGCAGAGAGGGAAGGCGGAAGGAAGGGAAGAAGTCTTCCTGCAGTTATTTAGAAGTCTATACAAGTCTCAGTCTCAGTCTCTGGGTCTGCAGGCAGTAGACTACAGTGCCATCGAGTTTCATTTTAAGTCCGAATGTTGACTCTATTAAGAAATATTTGTTGAGCTGTGCTTGCTACTGTAACTTCTTTATTTTGAAAGACATTTTAACAAGTCTGAAATGGTAATGTATCTCACCAATCATAGTCACAAATGTATAGCACGGTCGTTTTGATGTCATTAAACGCTGTGCTAAGAACCAGAGTACCACTGGGAAACGTACAAGGTCCACGATGACAGTGCAAGGTGAGCACATGTGTGTTTGGTTTTGAACCTGGTTCCTGTACACCTCTATTGCTATTGACAAATGGAAGATAATTATGGCTGGTGTGGAGGAAAATAAAACTAAGGCAGGCATGGTATGGTGGCATTAGAATAGGAAAAGAGCCATGATGATAAAGGGTGAGGAAAGCCATCAGGGAAATGATTAAGTCCATGTCGTGACCGACATTACAGAATAATCCAACATGTCTTTCCTTGGCTGTCTTCAGTTTTTACTGGCCTGCTTGATGGCTGCATTAACCATGTTTCACCTGTTTGATCAACTAATATTTGCCATCAAAGCTAAGACTTAAAGTAAAAAGACAGATAGTAAAGGGGAAAGCCTTAAAAACAACCTGTTTATGCTATTGAAAACAGGCTGATAACTGATGATGCTGGCATCACTTCAGAGATTGAAATTGTACATTGAGTTGTACAAATGCGCCCAAAGATCTTATGTTTTTGTCCAGTGGGCATTTTAAATATCTAAATATCCAAAATATTCACGATTTAGCCAGAGAATAATGAAACAAAGTGGGAGACTGAGTAAATTCTGAGGCATTGAGGGGTTTTTTTGGTTTTTTTTTTTTTCACCACTCTGGGGAAAACCTTCTTGCAGAAGCTACGGGAAGCCTTTACAAATGACCTCAGAGAATGTTGCCCACAGAAAACTTCCCGGAAAAAATGCTTGATTCTTATTCCCTGCTCTGCACTTAGGTATCTTTGGAATGGATATTTTAATGGCCTCACTTTCTATAGCAGATGTATTCAATTTTATAATTTTCATTGTCTTAAAACTCTCAATTACGTGGGATCCCAGGCCCGAAATACAAAATAATTGTTATCAGTTTGTCTGGGAATTGTATAACATTGGAAGATTGCCCAGAGAATTTCTGGTCTGTTGGGAAACATTTCACTGAGCATGCTCCAGGAGAACAGTAATGGAATGCAGGCTGTTTAAGAACAAAGCTGTATTTTTGGGGAAATGTTTTTAAAGCAAGTTGTCACTGTTGTGCATGCGAAGTTGTGCTAACAAAGGTAGAAATGCAAATATTTCCACCTCTATTAGTCAAAAATAACATTGGTTCTCACATTGAAAAATGGTGCATATGCTTTTGAAATGCAGAAGTCTAGAGCTTTGTTGTATATGAGTGAATGTGTGTGTGTGTCTGTCTGTCTGAATGAGTGTTTCATTTATGAATATTTTAATTAAAATGTTTAATTAGCACACACAGAATTAGGTTTCATTATGGAATTTTCATATACTTGTTTCTGTTGAGTCACCTCCCCTTCTTCCCTGTCATCCTTATGAAGAGACCCTGATGTATCTTTCCACCCCCTGTGGCTTCCTTCCTTGCCATAATGTGTCCTCTTGCCACCAATCCCTTCCTCAATACCTCCTTTTCCTCACTGGTGGTCTCCTTTCTAGTTTCATAACCTGTACCTCCCAGTGTATCACATTCACAGATATAAACCTGTGTATCACATGCACAGATATAAACATACTAAGCTGGGATCACATATGATAGAGCATATAGGATTTTTTTCTTTCTGAATTACCTCACATAATAGAACATTTTCCAGCTCCATCAATTTTCTTACAAATTTCATATCATTTTTCTTCAAGCTAAACAAAATTCCACTGTATATATGTGCCACATTTTTACTAGCATTCACCTGGTAGTGAGCATCAAGGCTGGTTCTATTATATTTCTGTTGTCAAAAATATAGAAATAAACATAGATTTGCACATGTCTCTGTGGCAGGATACTGTCCTTTTGGTATATGCCCATGAATAGTTGTGTAGAGTCTTCTGTTTTTAATTACTCAAGAAGCCTTTTTACTGACTCTTATATAGGCTACACAAGTTTGTGTTCCCACTGGCAGTGAATAAGGGTTCCTCCTTTCCATACCCTCCCCCACTTTGGTTGACAGATTTCTTAATGTTAGCCATTCTAACTAGGAGGAGATCAAATCTCAAAGTAGCTGCAATCTACATTCCTCTGATGACTATGATGCTAAATACTTTTTAAGGTATTTCTTTGAGAGCTGTCTGCTTCATTAATGTATGTTGACTGACAGACTGTCTGGCCTTTAAGTTCTGTGGTTCTTTCTGTGATCTAGATGTTAACCTTCAATAGGATATATTGCTGGCAAAGATGTTCTCCCATTCTGTAGACTCACTGTGGGCTCTGCTGAGAGTTTTCTGTCTGAGAAGAAGCTTTGTAATTTTATGTAGCCCTATTTGTTAGTTCTCAGCGCTGTGCTATCGAGTTCTTACCTTAACCTGTATCTTGAAGGATATATATATATCCTTGTGCTGTTTCAGTATTTCAGGTTTAAATTAAGGTCTGTAGTCTACTTTTAATTTACTTTTGTACTGAATGGGGATCTATTTTCATTTTTCTCAGGATGGGTATTGAGTTTTACCTGCCCCACTTGTTGAATGGGCTGTCTTTTTTCCAGTGTATGTTTTTGACACCTTTGTCAAAAATCAAGTGTCCATAACTGTAAACTGAGGTTTACTCTAGAGTCTTCTATTCTGCTCTATAGGCATGCATTCCTGTCTTCACACCAGCACCGTGCTGTGTGAGTATTTTTTTCATCACAGTGGGGCTTGTAAATGTCCATCGTATCCTTTCAATTTGCCATTGTTATATTGGGAGCAAGCTAACATTTTTTTAACACTGACAGATGCCTGGAAGAGCACTACCATGGCCTCCAGTGTTATTATCAATAACATTATCAGTAATATTATCAATAAACTATTATTTTCACCAGAATGCTGACATAGCCTTTAAAAATCAATGCTTCATATTAACATGTATATAAGTGTGTGTGTGTGTGTGTGTGTGTGTGTGTGTGTGTGTGTTTGCATAAGTACATATATGTACTTATTCCCTATGCAGTCTATTGTCAGTAGCTGTTTTTAAGCTTGAATGGTGGTGTAACTATAAATACTGTATATAAATACTGGGTCCAAATTTTTTGTGTTTTTTTTTTTGAGACATCTGTTATAACTCTGGCTCTCCTGGAACTCACTCTGTAGACCAGGCAGGCCTTGAACTCACAGAGATTTTAGCCTGACTCTGCCTCCAGAGTGCTGGGATTAAAGGTGTGCCCCACTACTGCCTGGCTCCAATGAAACTTTTATATTTAGCAAGCTTATAAAACAGTAGACTTCTTTGTGGCTTTTCCAAACAACCTAAGCTATAGGTATTATTCACTGCAGCCCTTCTTTTGCCCTATCCTTCCATTCCTCTCCTCAATATTCTCTTTCTCCTTTATATTCATGGCTTATTTTTAATGTGGCATGGTAAGCTCTTATGTGAAGGCACTGGGATCCAAACTTGGCCTCATGCTTGCACAATAAGCACTTTATGCACTGAGCCATCTACTAGGCCCTAAATCTGAGTTTCATTAAAATTTCCCATTCAAGAAAAGTTCTCTGAATTGTTTAGATCTTTCTTATTGGCATAATAAAGTTCTGGGATTATCTTTAGTTCTGCATCTTACGGGGTAGACTTAGTGTTTGAACTAACAAATATTTGCTTGCTTGCTGCTATCATTTATGCCTAAAGTGAAGAGTTGCTTAACTCTAACAGAGCTAACTCTTATCCCATTAAGTCATATTGTATCTGAATACTTTATTTTGTTTTTATGTGATAATAGTGTTACTTGTTTCTTTTCATTTGTGATGAGTTTTTCATGTCTGCTATTATTGGAAGCTCAAGTCATGGCTGATTCAGGTTGTGGAGCCAGGCTGATTCTACCTCTGGTTTGCCTGGTCAGCCTTAAATGAATGGAATATATCCCTTTCTTGAGTTCCAGTTTCTTCAGATGAAATTTGTGTCACCTGTCACTAGTATTAAGTGAGCTTATGTATATGGAAAGTTCTAAAGATATGGAAGCTGATATCACCATAATGTTCTCTCCATCATGCCAATCATGCTGCATTAAATGTCAGGATAACTATAGTCACTCCTGTGGATGTTGTTTTTTTTCTCTGGATTATTTTTTAACCTTTTTCACTTTCAGTTGACATTTGCTTTCCTCATGTGTTCTTCATTGTGCCTATGAACCATTTTTTACATCATCAAGATTACGCTGTGAAGGAAACATAGTTGTTGAGATTTAGATATAGTTTCCCATGCACTCTAGATTTGTTAGCATTGCTTCTTAGCGTGGTGGATTTCTTCATCTCTACTTAATTGATGTCATGCTTATTCCTTTAGTTCGTTGTTCATCTCCTGTTAGCATCTTTTACTTATGTCTTTTACTTAGTGAGATTTAGAGTATGCAGTTTATTTTACTGGCATTATTTCCTCCTTGCCTCTCTCTACCTGTGGTCTGTGTGTGTGTGTGTGTGTGTGTGTGTGTGTGTGTGTGTGTGTGAGAGAGGGGGGGGGGCAAGTGAGAGAGAATAGGTCCTCTGCAAGAATAGTGAGTGCTCTCAAACACTGAACAATCCCCCTCAGCCCCCCAGTACTTTTTTATATGAATAAGCTATCTTCTTCCTTCTAAGATAAATGGATTAAATTCTTTGGGTCCTACTGTGTTTTCTTCAGCCACTTTGATTTCTCACCTTATTATTCAACCATGTTGATGCACAAGAATATCTAATATCTAGTAGTTTGTCATTGGAATTTTCTTTTAGACAGCACCAGTCTTTCTAGTAGATTCAACCTGTGTGTCCTTTTCAGTGGTGAGTTTTTCACTCCTTAAGTTGTAATGTTATGTGTAGAGCATGTTATCTATCATTCATTTTGTGGAGAAATTACTCCTACTCTTGAACTTGGGAGTTTTATATTTTAGGCAGTTTATGAAATTGGAAATTTTAAACCAATGCATTTTACAATAGGGAAAGTTTTTCCTTTGATTTCTTGTTGAATAATGTTGGGTTACATTTACGTCTCTCATCTGCTTTTCCTCTCATCTTTAATACCATAATTTGCATCTCCGTAATAGGCCATTTTAGTTCATTTATTTCCTACCATAATTTTTCCTTCCTTCTCAAGAGAGCTACTAAAGCAATTATTCAGGCTTATGCTTCCACACCTGTTTATTATCAAGTCATCCTTAGGTATTCTCTAACAAGAATTGTATAGTCGAGAGTTTTAGTTTTGACATATTTGTTTACGAGGTAAATAAGCTTTGAGGATTTAGTGTATTTTGTTCTAGTTCTTGTTGTATATATTGTGTGTAGACAGGCTAGTGCAGTTTCTCAGGTTATACGTGTATAGAAAGGTAGTTTAGATCCTCAGGGTATGTGTGTACAGCCCAGTTAGTGCAGGTCTTCAGGGTATATGTGTATAGCCCAGTTAACACAGGTCTTTGGGGTATATGTGTGTAGACAGGTTAGTGCAGGTCTTCAGGGTACATGTGTGTAGACAGAATAGTGAAGATCCTCTGGGTATACAGGATAGTGCATGTAGACTGGTTAGTGCAGGTCCTCAGCCCTGCAAATATGTGTCATCTGCTTTCACTGATGAGGAACAGACTTGGTCTGAAACTCTTAACTTCACTTATTTTCAGTAGCACAAATTATTCTTTTCTCTCCTAAAACTAATTTTTCAGGGACATCTTAAGCCATAAAATGTTTTGTTTAGATTTACTTTTTTTAATTCCTTAGTAAGAGCTTTAAGAATTGTGTCTTTATCGTGAAATATATACATGTTTAGGACCAGTCTTGGTGGCCTGACTCTTGATACTTACTAACCTTTGGATCTTTCCAGCTCTCCTTGGCTTTTCTCCCTTACATGGCCTACAAAGGCCACTTGGAGCACAGAAGCCTGGGCTGTGGAGAACATTACCTGGCTTCAAATCCTTGCTTTAGTTCTTGCTAATTATTTGGCTTTGAAAAGGTGTGAAACCTTTCTAAAGCTGGGTTTGCATATCTGTAAAAGGGAAATCGTGCTGTTTTCTGTTCCAGGGGGTTATTTTGCATGCATTGCATGAGTAGTGTCCATGAAGCACCCAGTACAGCACCTGCTGGAGACAGAGTCAGTCATCAGAGGAAGCTAAGGTGCTTTCTGAAGTTAGGTTTCTGTTTTCTCTGCTCTAAATCTATCTTTCCTTTTTTTCTGTTTCATCTCTTTCCTAAGACAGCATCCAGGAAGTTCTCATGTTTTAATTCCACTCCATTTCCCGAAAGATCATTCTGTCATCCCCCATCAGTGCAGATTAACCCCACCCAAACTCTGCTTTTCCTGATGCCACCTCACACCTTCATACGATGGCATTGTCTCTCAGCTTACATGGGTTTTAGTGGATCCTTTTTTATTATTATATTTATTCTTCTGTCTCCCATATAATACATCCCAACCCCATCATCCCCTCCTTCCACTCCTCTCAGCTTCCCCCTACTCCTCTCCCCCAGATCCAACCCCTCTGCTTCCCCTCAGAACACAGCAGGTCTCCCTGGGTTATCACTTGAACAGGGCATATGAAGATGGATTCTTTTTCATCTGCCAGGTAGGAGGCAGGAGGATTGCAGTGAGTCTGAGTTCAGCCTGAGCTACATAGAAAGACTTCTCTGTAAGAAAATGATGTGGGGATGCTTACATAACATCTCTAGTCCAGGTGTCCGTTCAGAAGCTCAAAGCCACCATACAAGCAAGCATGGCATCTTCTTTGTCTTTCTTAACTGCAGCAAGAGCTGTAGTTTCAGCCTCCCAAAGCACATAATACAGGAGGTCAACAGAAGAGAAGACGCAAAGGCATTGTCTCTCCTGTCACTTTAGCATAAGAAGCTTCATAATACGGCCAGGAATTTTGTGATAGCTCTCCGTTAGTCTTTATTAATTTCTTCCTGTCTATGTGTATAATATGTAAATTTCTAAAAATTGTACGTTTCTACTGATTCACATACTTAGAATTAGAAATTGATATGTCTGGAGTTTCTGAAATATATAATAACATTTACTTCAAATTCTAGAATCTAAAATGCTTAGTGATTTTCAATGAAATTTAGAATTAAAACTAAATATTGGGAAATATTGTCTAAAGTGTGGTTCTGGAATGAGCATATAAAAAAGCATTTTTTTATTTTTTGCATTTACTTATCTGTGGAAATGGAGAGGCATATGGAAGCATGCCACAGTGTGTGTGTGTGTGTGTGTGTGTGTGTGTGTGTGTGTAAGCAACCTTCTCACCTTCCATCACATGGATACTAGGGATCAAACTCAAGTTCTTAGTCTTGATGACAAACACCTTTATCCATTGAGCCATCCCACCAGCCAAAAAGAACATTATTTTAATTATTTATATATAACAGGAAAATGGAAGGAAACACTTCTAAAGTAACTTAGAATAACAGCAGTAACATTGTGTACCAGGGAGTAACTTAGTGGCAGAGCCCTGGCCTGGCATGCACAAGGTCCTGGGACCCATCCTGGGACTGCCAGTAATTATAAAAATGCAAGCAGCTAAGTCCCAAGCTCCACAAACCTCTGAACTCTGTAGAAAATATCAAAAGATTTCAATCTGACAGGCCAGTTAATGAATAAGTGTACCTGCAGCCCCATCCTAATCTTCCATGCTATAAGGCACTCTGATAGCAAACCAAAGAGAACCTCACCATCCTTCTCCCAAATCATTGTCAGTGGCCGGCCAGCAAGAGTGAAGACCTCCCGCAAACAAAGATGATGTACAGAGTAGGCACACAACATATTCCCCAGAGTAGGAGATATCTAGCTACTCCATGGTTTTAAAGAGATGATTAAAAAGAGACCTTTATGACAGATCTTTGTAGTGTTACAATTCCACAAAGCAGAAATATACCAAGTGCTAAGGTGTTGTTTTACTATGTGTTAGAGAACCTTAAACATTAAAATAACTGTGATGAAAGTATAGTAAATGTTATAGAAAACAGTCTGATTACTTGAGATTTGTCATTTGCTCATTTAACTCCATTCTGTTGAGTTATCCCGATACAGTGGGTTATTAATCTCCAAAAGTCTCACGGACTGTTGCTTTGGGGAATTTGTTTGCCTAGCACTTTTTTATATTGACAACCTCAAAATCTTGCAGCTGTCTTGCTGAATAAATGGTTTTGTCTCCACATTACAGCAAAAAAAATAGTCCCAGAAAGGGTTGATGACTCTCCATGTTTGCATAATAAGGACCAATTAATTGTCTTGACTTGACATAATTTCTGTGGTTCTCCTTTACATGAAGACTATGCTCATTATTTTTTAGAACAAATTTGGATGAGAAATGAAAAGAATGGAGGTGTGATGTCTTCTGCAGAACTCAGTCAATTAGCCTAGAAATATGTGTCTATTCATGTCATGCCTAGAGACAGAAGTTGGTGAAGAGCTTTGTATGGGCTTACAGGGATCAGTTTAGTGAGGACCTGGTTATAGTGTCACATACTGTCTACCTCCAAGGATTTTAAACCTTGATGACAAAGATGAGAGGCAGATCCAGATCCTGGATTGTAGGTTGAATGGAGGTGCCCTCGTGCATTCAGGGTACTCTGGTAAGGCTGTGAGGACACCAGTGGAAAACTCACCATCATGACTTCTCAGCTATGAATACTGTTTCCAGTTACTGTACCTCCCCATCTCCAGGTGTAATTCTGCAATAATTTATTCAACAAAGTATATCAAGAAAGCAGTGACCAATTGAGCATGCAAAATATATCAATCATTTGTATGTAGGGGCTATAGGAAACATAATTGGTCTTTTGGATATGGTAACAGATACACTCAGTGATAAAGTAGGATTTGAAAGGGCAAAGGCCATCTCAGAGTCCATGAGAAAAGTTTCCATCGTGTGGCAGAGGCAATCTTCTTGTGTGTATTTTGAGATCAGGTTTCCCTTACCTTTGGTTAGACTGAATTTATAGAGCCTGGGCATAGTTTCACAACAATGAGAAACAAAAACTGGACTTCGTGCTTGTGAGCTAATGTGCCTTTTCATCTTTTCTAATTGTGTTCAGATGTAAATGGATTATACATGGCTCAACAGGGGTTTCCGATGCACATCATGGATCTAAATGTTGACATATTCAAAATCATGCTTTCCTACACTACAACTTGATTTTAGGACTAAAACTTTTCAGATGTATGCATGTGTCCATGTATGTTTGTTCGTGTGTGTGTGTGTGTGTGTGTGTGTGTGTGTGTGTATGTGTGTGCACGCACACTTAGGTGAGCACATTTGTGCATGATAAAGTTAGAGGTCAACCTCAGGTTTCACTCCTTAAGCACTCACCACACTTTTTGTGAGACAGGTCTCTGACTAGCCTGGGCTATCCCAAATAAGCTAGACTGGCTCACCAGAGAGTCCCAAGAACCCTGCTGTCTCTGCCTTACCAGTGCTGGGATTACAAGTGTGCACCACTATGCTCTGCTTGTAGGGCTAGAACTTCTGAATTAAAGTTGAACACAAAACAAATGCATCCCAATAGGATGTGAGGGGCTGGCACCCTTCTGAGATCATGACAGGAAAGTTGGTTCCCTTTACTGAATCTTCTGTGCTCAGTCATCATGTGTGTGTACTGACTATGGTCAGAGTAATGCATTTACCTTTCTCAGCAGGCTTTAAACAAGTACTTCTTCATCTTCTTAAATCTGACTCACAATAAATCCATTCCCACAGTTACTGATTATGTGAAATGATGTTAATTTTCTGGCTACTTGTTCCCATCTCTGTTTTAGGCACACACTAATGAAAAGAACCTGAGTATGGTTGGGTTGGTTTTATTTATTTACTGAGATAGTTGATTGGTCCTGCAGTTTTCCATTGATCTTGTCATTTCATTAGACAGAATCACTTTCATTCAAGGAAGATGATCCTGTTGGGAAGCCACTTTCATTCTCTGTTTTTTTTTTTTTTTCCTCTTGATAAATTTCTTCTGTGAAGATGAGTGTCCTGTCACTTTTATCACTTACCTATGGTGGTGGTGGTGGTAGTGATGGTGGTGGTGATGATGACAGTGGTGGTGGTGATGGTTGTGATGATGATAGTGATGATGATGGTGGTGGTAATGATGGTAGCGATGGTGATGGTGGTGGTGGTGGTGTGGAGGAGGATGTGGTGGTGGAGGAGGATGTGGTGGTGGTGGTGGTGGTGGTGGTGGTGGTGGTGGTGGTGGTGGTGGTAGATCTTTTGTGGGGAATGGAAGGTTCTTTTTCTCTTGGAAAAAGTGCAGGTGAGTCAGTTGCCCAGGCTTCATTTTGGACCTTGTTTATAAGGATCACTAAATGCAGGTTTGTTTCTAACACTCACACATCTGAGAATAATTTTCAAGAATTCTTGGTGAGTGACTATTTTTTTTCTTTTTTAATGTAAGTGCTAGCAATTATACTTAAAAGCTTAATAAGAAGCACTACACAAAAAATAATTCTCATGGGACATGCCCTGCTTATTCTAGATCTCATAGTGAGCTCGTTAAAAACTTTGAACTGCTGAAAGCAAGAACATCGTATAAGCCCATTGTCCTGCATTAACAGCTGGAAACTAGTGGTGTTTGGGGCCAGACTGAGCAGATCTTCTGAGAAACTTAACTAACTAGGCTGTGAAGCACATCAAAGTGAGACTCCGGCAAGGGAGGTGACCAGTTCACAACAGTAATGCTACAAAATTATATAACATGATGACATCATGTAAATGTGAAGTATATTTAAAAGACTTGATTTTCCTCATATTTTTCTCTTGATCTTTGATAATATGTGTAAAAGTTAGACCTTTCAGAATCTCCAAACAAGATTAAGACTCAATAATTTTATTATTATAATGAACAAAAATCAATTGAGTTGAGACAGTATGTACACAAAGATCACGTGACCATGAGACCATGTCCTGAGATATTTGGCTTCTTGATTCAGAATGTCTGAGAACAACCTCAAAGCCAGAATATATCCATCCCCATAGCAGCCTATGGGTCTGTTTTGGAAGCAGCCTTATCTGCTAATTGATGGTACGAGCACCACAGGCAGAACCCACAGCTTTGGATTCTGGCTCTGCCTTTGCCTCCTCCGTGTACTTTTGTGCAACTTAGATTATGACTGTGACTGGGAAATTTAGATTCTCAGTTTTGTATTTGGGGAGAAATGCTAAAGAGAATGGTTCCTCCATCATGATTCTGAATATTACACAACAAGCCGGGTGGTGGCAGTGCACACATTTAATTCCAGCACTCGGGAGGCAGAGGCAGGCAGATCTCTGCGAGTTCCAGGCCAGCCTGGTCTATAGAGTGAGTTCAAGTGCAGTCAGAGTTAAAACAGAGAAACCTTATCTGGAAAAAAAACAAAAACAGACAAACAAAAATTACACAACAATATGGTGCACATAGCAGACAGTGCCTGGCCTTAGCCAGTACTCTCTAAGTGTTGTTTGTTAATACAAGGTCAAGCAGAGAGGAAAAACTTAAGTGAGAAACGTGGCTTTTCCAGAACTGCTCAGAGAGTCAAGTTCATTTCAGAGCTTTGAACGATCACACTCTTTGGTGTATATTGTTGAAGCATAGATGGTGATGATCACAGGAAGAAGCCCCTGTGGCTGTTGGAGGGAAGCAACCAGCAGGCTCAATGTGAGCCATCTTCTCTCCCTGTTGTAGCTCTTTCCAGTCACATTCAGCCTGTCTGCTTCCGAGAATGAGCGATTTGGAGTCTTGAGGCCAGGGAAATGGAGGCCAAAGGTATTTGTGGACTGGTGTGATTTTTTAGGGGATCCTGTGTTACTATTGCTACTATAAAGGGCGCTCATCTTTTCCTCTGTGCTTTTGCTCTCTGTATGTTTACCAGAATGTTCTCTTACCAAGTCTTTCATGGTCTGGCTCAGTCTTCACCTGTACATCAACCCTGTGAGCATAAGTGACAATATGAAATAAAATGCAAATCATACATCTGCATAATCAAGAGTCTTTCAGGGTACCTCCAGTGACTAAAGTATACTGTCTACCTCACTTAAACTGTATTTCCTGAGCTCATTAGTAGTCTTGCCATGGGCAGCAATGACACTTTTTCCAAATCCATTGATTTCCTGTATTTTCTTACTTATATATTTAGGTAAAATTCAGGCAGCTCTGTGCATTATCAGATGTCAAAGTAAAATTATCCAACCACCTCGTTCTTTCCAGTTTCCTGATGAGTTTTCTAATTACAAATATTCCACAAACTAGTTCTTGCAACTCAGCATGAGAATAAGTAACTCAAGCAATTTCTTCAGGTTGAGTTGAATGTGGGATGCTTCCTCCATCTGCCAGAACACAGCTGCTTGAGGTACAAGACAAATGTTCTCTGTTGGATGACTTTTATAGTTTAACACTGAGGTGAACTAAAGGAAATTGTGTGTCTCCAGTGTTCAGAACTCAATGCTAATTCTTTCTGAGTCTTGCAGGTAACAGAAAACTCCAGGCTATTCTGTTTTCCTCGGGGTAATATTTAAAATACAGAAGTTCCAATGGTGTGTTGGTGTCATCTTTAAATTGCTAGGTTGATTTAGATAGATATAATCATCAAACCCATGTGTACGTTTTGGCATTCTGCTGTTTACATGTGGATGTTCATTTGAGAACATTGTAGAAAACCATAAATAAGCAGCTGGGATATCTGTCCATACTGGGCCTTTTTTGTTGAGACCTTTGTCCTCCTCCTAAGTAGGGACACCAGGAAGGAAACCCACTGTGGGCATTATATCTTAGGCAGAGCAGAGCACCTGCCTTGAGACCAGCATTCAGAATGGGTTCCTGCATGTCCCTGACCACACTGCACAGTCTCCTGAGTTACCATCTAAATTTAGTGCAAGTCAGCAAAGGACCAAATCAAGCTGTTTCCTGTACTAATACGCTTACTATGGCAGCTCACAAGGGAGACATAAGTGGAAGCCCTGCCAGACCTCAGCAGAGGGAACCACCGTCATGGCAAGCACCGTACTCAACAGTCGAACCTGGAGCGTCTAAGCTCAGGTGGTTTTATTCATTCAGAACTCTTCAGGTGTTCTACTGATAGCATATGCAGATCATGAGCGATTAAACATCCCCCACAGAAATCCAACACCTGCAGACAATACAAAGCATCAAGAACCTAGGCAACCCTTTTTCCAAGAATGCACAAAAACAATTATTTTAAATATAACTAAAAATAAACTTCCACAACAGTTTCACTTAGAAGCAAAGCTTCCCTTCCTCCTGGGCCCCACTGCACACCTCTCTCCTTTCTTGAGTTTCATGTCCTACTGCTTTCTAAAATGATTTCCAACAAGTGTTATATTCAAACAGAATGAAAGTTCTGTTTCCACCGTTCTCACAATTTTAAAGTCCGCCTCGCAGGGTTCTCATTTTCTAAACATAAGCCCTTTCACTAATGTAAACTTTAAAAAATCGTTCTGATCTCAGCCTCTGAAAACATTTGGGAGTGGCAATGCTCACTCTTGGTTTGTTTTCAGTCTGAGAGTGTGAGGAGAAAGGTATCAGTACTCAATAGTTCTTTTCTTTCCCTGCTTTCTTGATGTTCGAACTACCAAATAAGAGCAGCAGATTACCTGAACAAAATGACAATCTCTCTTCTACTTCTATGAGTTTATTCTGCACTGGGTATTATATTGAGTAATTAGCATTACTTTAACTGATTGTTGGGATCTACATTTTAAGTAAGGAAACTAATTCTTTGTAGAGATCAATTTTACATGGAAAAAGAGTTGCAGTCCAATTACTGGGCTAATCAGGAGGGCACTTACAAATCACACATATGGTAGCTGTGCTGGGACAAAAAGCAGCTTGAAGCAAAAGCAACACATAGGCTTCACCATTAAATATTAGTCACAGTTAATAAGTTCTCCCTCAGCTTTGGGATATGGGCTGAGTGTGTGAGGTGGATGCCAAGTAACTTTTCATGAGAGTTCTTAAGTGAACATTCTCCATGTTGTTGAATCCTCCAAATGTTTCTGACATGAAGATGGAGGATGAGAGATGATGAAAATGATTGCGTAGGCCATGTGGTAATTATTACTGTAATACTTAGTTAGGTAAAAGGTAATGGGGTGGTGAGATGGCACCATGGGTAAAGGACCTTATTGCTAAGCTTGAGGACCTGAGTTTGATCCCAAAACCCACAGTATAGAAAGAGAACTGATTCCTGAAAGTTGTCCTACATACACACATACCCTGTGGCGCGTGAGATCACAGAGAAAGATAAATAAATAAATAAATAGATAGATAGATAGATAGATAGATAGATAAATAAATAAATAATAGAAATTTGTTTTAAAGATCAGCACATCTCAGACTTCAGGACCGACGATTGTACTAATAAGAACTATGTGTTCCCACTGTGTCCAGTGCCTACTTGTGTTCTTTGAAAGAGACCCAGACTGCATTATCTGTCCTTGGATATGTTTTCAGCAGATTTTCAATTCTCAAACAAATGCGGCCTGTTCAGTCATAACTTTGTGCTCGTCCATGATATCAGCCTTGACAACAAGTTGTTTATTGTAACAACTATGTATTACAAAGCAAGAATGCTGTCCTACCTCTGCACCTTAGAGCCTAATTTTTGGACCAAACCACATTCTTTTCCTTAAACAACACTGAAAATGTGGAGTTGATTTCAGCAAAGATTTTTTTCATATCCCACACATATATTTATGCAGAAGGTTAAATGTTGATCTTTGGTAAATTGTAAATTGATTACATAGTCATATGATTAAAGGAGGAATGTTCCAGAGGCCTTCTATTTTAACTTAGCTATGTCTGATGATGCAAACTCTCACTCAGAGGATAGTAGCTCTATAGTGAACAGCCATTTTGTCAAGAAAATGGAAAACCCTCACCCATTTACCACTAAACAACCCTGATGTACTGACTTCAAGCATAACAATTCTTACCATCACATTTTCTGCCTCCCACAGACTGACGTCATGTCTCTGCACCGAGAGCAGGAGTAGCATTTGGCATTTGCTGATCCAAAACCCAAGTCTCTGTCCCTTGTTTTTAGTACTTTGCCATTTTGATTTTGCTTGTGACTCTCTGCTTCCCCCATCTTTTTTTTTTTTTGGTACAATGATTCTTACCTTGTCTTTCCCCAGTCCGTTTCTGACCTGGAGAGACGTACAGCATGTTATTGTCAGGACTTCCCGTGCGGGACATTTGAACGCTAATGACTGGAAAACCAATGCTGCTGGTTTTAAGGGTGAGAACTTCTTTCATATTCTGTCACAGGCAAAATATTTTTATTTTTCCCAAATTTTAAATGGAGAGCAGGAAATGGAACCCTTCAAACAAATCTTTAAAATTTTGTGCTCACACATGAAGAGCTCTTTGGTCTTTTAGTACATAAAAGGCAAATTGATTTTTTTTTTAATTAAAAGTATACACACATGGCAGATTTTCTATGCTTCCCACATCATAGGTCAAGTTTTTAAAAATTCAGCCAACTCTCAAGTGTAACTGGCCTATGGGACTCCTCACTACCTTAGTATTTGCTGTTGATTCTCTGAGTGTTATTTTCATAACTATGTGTTTTTAAGTTCTTCACTTTTGCTTCTTCATGATTAATAACCGATAAACATTTCTCACTGTACTCTAGCAATTAGGCCATGCGTTCTGTAACATATTGTTTTCACTAGTTTTAAAATTTCCACACACAGAAAAGTGGGCATATTTCTAGGTGTAAACCCAAAGCGCAGATGAAACTTTCTACTGTGCAGTCCCTAGCAGCTGCGCATGACATAGAGCAAACACAGAATGTTTTCCCCAAAGCTGAAGCAAGTTAAATGCCCCTCTAGTGCTCTTCTTAACAGTAACCATTATCTTTATTGTCATGGAAAATATATATCATCATAAATAGAATAACTATATAAAGCATTTCTGAAGATTCCTGTGTTACTCAAGTTGCAAATGGCCTAGCTTTTAACCTATCAAGTTATTAAAAAAATTACTTTATATCACCTCTATAGTCTCAAACTTTTTTCAAATAATTTTATATCATAACATATTCCTCTATGGGAAAAACAGTGTTCTATAGTGTAGAGAATATGTAATCAGTGGTGGTTCTGGCACTCAGACCCCTGGAAACATGGAAAATAATCCTGAGGAAGCCATTCATTTACTATCCTTATTGTTCCATATTTAAACATTATGATTTCTGAATAACATCTACACGATATCATAGAGAGGAGTTTAATATATTCTTAGGGAACTATGTCCAGTATATGCTAATACTTATGCCAAAATGTATGTCCTTAAAAAATCTTTACAGATAGCTCATGGAAAACTCATCATTAACCAGGGCCTATGAGTCTGTCAGATATCCAGCACATATAACCAGTTACTTAATGTTTTTATGTAATTCACTCTGTACTTAGAAAAAGAATACCTCTTATCTCTTGAAGTGTGGTCCTTTTCTTCACTATAAACTATACAGAGCAGTGTATTGGTGTGTTGCTTAGCCTAAAGAACTATAAACACGTCTTGCTGTCCCACTCTGGGAAGCCAATGTGAAGATGCTCCAGTATCAATTGAAATTGTATGGGCAATGTGAAAATTATTTGAAATTTCAGTTCTTAAAAAGAAACAGAATGTAAGTCGCCATATGTATGTTTCATGTTGATTAGCATCAGCCTGCTCCTATGTCCTACTAGGTAAATCCATGAGCTGCATGGGGCAAAGGGGACCAACATGTGACCTTGGCTGGAATGGTCATCCTAGCAGAAGGCTCCTAGACAAAGTACATTGACCTCCATGGAGCTGAAGAATCAACTTTAACCCAAATAAACTTCCTAGTTTTACTTACTCTTTTTTTGGCAACTTGAAAAGAGCAAATGGTTCTAATAAAGCACGCAGCTCTTTGGAAAACCTCTGTTGGTTTTGGAGAGAGAAAAACAGGGGATTTAAACTAAATCAGCAGACCCAAACGTGAATTTCAAGGACTGTACACTGCTGCTGGAGAGGAGGAAACTGTATTTTACTATTGCACGTGGCAATATTTAATACAATATTTCACTCTTCTCTTAGATGACTGCCAAGAGTAACAATTAAAGTTCTTTTTTTTTTTTTTTATAGATGAATTACTCGGAATGGTCTGAGCTCCCAGAGGAATTGTTTTGTAATTTTGTTGATGGCAAGCCCCATATTTCATCTAAACATGATCATAATAAGATGAATTCTTTCAAAGATATTTTCTTCCTTATTCTAAACATGACTTTGCCTTCCAAAGTATCCCACAAGTAAAAGTGACTAGGGCAAAGGCTAGCAGAAGCAACATGCTCTGGAAAGGAGGGAATGCAGGTCTCCAGGGCTGGAGAAAAATGGATTGACTTTTTACGAAGCAGAAACTTAAAGAATAAGGAGAGCTAATGTTTAAAAGATTGATAGTTCATCAAGAATTCATTGTTTAAATCAAGTCCACTGACAGTAGAGGTCTTACTTAGCATCCCATAGCAACACTTTTCCCCTTAAACAAAAGAAGAATGACCTATGGCAGATGCCTCAGCTATGGTGCTCTCCCACCTACCCAACTCAGTCTTAACACTTCCTGAAACATATACATGAAATGGATGGTCTGGACGTGGTGGTGCATTGCTTTAATCCCACCACTTGGGAGCAGAAGTACATAGAACTCATTGAGTTTGAAGCCAGCTTAGTCTATGTAGTAAATTCCGGGACGGCCAGAGCTAGAGCTACATAATGAAACCCTGCCAAAAGAAAAAAAAATAAATAAAGGAAGAAAGGAAGGGAGGGAGGGAGGGTGGAAGGAAGGAAGGGAGGGAGAGAGGGAGAGAGAGAGAGAGAGAGAGAGAGAAGGAAGGAAGGAAGGAAGGAAGGAAGGAAGGAAGGGAAGGAAGGAAGGAAGGAAGGAAGAAGAAGAATAAAAGAAAAGAAAGAAAGAAAGAAAGAAAGAAAGAAAGAAAGAAAGAAAGAAAGAAAGAAAGAAAGAAAGAAAGAAAGAAAGAAAGAAAGAAAAAGAAAGAAAGAAAAAGAAAGAAAGAGGAAGGAGAAGACAGGAGAGGAGAGAAGAGGAGAGGAGAAAGGGAAGAGAGGGGAAGGAAAGGAAGGGAAAGGAAGGGAAGGGAAGAGGAAGGAAGGGAAAGGAAGGGACAGAAAAATAGAGAGCACTTTCACAGATGTGACTTCCTTCGGAATGGGGAAGTCAGTATCCATGTCAGAATTTACCTCTCTCTCGCTAGGGAAAGCAGACACTTGGAAGTCTTCTTTATCCTAGTAAATTCAGAAAAGCCAACATCCTGTGGGGATAAATAGCTATCTCTCACAAGTCCCTGCTACATCTGTCTTATACTACCCCCTTACACTTCTCCAGATATGCCCATATGCCATGCACTGGCAGCAGAGAGCAGAGCCAGGAGCTAAGGGAACTAGAGGAGGTTAGACTCTGCTGAAGGCTGACTTGCCCCATACTCAGCATCTGTGCTGTGCAGGCCTGGCCTAAGGAAGCACTTCCCTTCTCTTGCAGCAGCCATTCCCATGCTCAGATTTACTGAAGGAAGGATGGGGCTCTCTGGAGGTCCATGTCTGTTTCTCTGAGTGCCACATTAGTGGCTGAGCTTCGGAGAACACAGCAGTAGTCTGCAAATGCCCCCATAGCAAGATCAGTTCACTGTTTGGGAAACCTCAAAGTAGCCACAGCGAACGTTCAGCCACTAATGCTACCTTGACTTTTAACAGCTGTAATTGGACTAAGCTGATTCTGTCCTGCTACTTAACAGTAGTAACAACAACAATAATAATAATCTCAGTATAATTAAAATGCCTCTTACAGAAGGCTAATTTTGCAGAATAACTATAATGGCACGAATGTACAGCGATGTAAACTGACTAAATAGCTATTTGTCTAGTCCATCTTGTGAATGATGCTAGTCCATTTTTACATACCTTTTGACTCTATACCTCCCCCAGAGATAGTTTCTTGACAGAAATGCTATGAATATCACACATGCATGAAAGACTCCACTTGAAATTGTGTGTGAGGATGGGAAGCCATTCATCTTGGAGCAGATGTGCGATTCTGTCACTAATGAACTAAAATACAAGCTCTAGTATCCCATTGCTGAGCAGCATTCCCAAAGACAGAAGATGGCTTCAGCATTACACTCTTAGCATTTTATTAGGACGAGGTTTCTCCCAATCCCTTCCCTTCCCCTTATGAATAGTCCCTTCTGCTTTGTTCCCACTCTTTTTAATTCCCCGCCTGCGTGTCTTTAAATACATACATGAGCTATTTCAAAAGCGCTTTCTCCACCCCAGGTGAGTCTCCTCACAGAATTCAATGGATACTGTCTCCTCATTGGTTGATTCCTGAGGATTTTCTGAGCGCTTTCAGCCCTCCAGCCAGACAGCAGAAGGGAATGGCGGGCATTGTGGGCTAGCATAAACTGCAGATACAGAAGTTGACATGGGTCTTTTAGTTTTGGGAGCTAGGCTGTCATACCCTATGTAGCCTGGGCTGGCCTCTAACTCACTATGTGACCCAAATGGTCCTTGAACAGCAGTCCTCCTGCTTCTCCTTCCTGAATACTGGAATTATAGGCATGTATCTCCATGCCTGGCTGACATGCACCCATTTTTAATCTCATTCTAACCCATGACAGCTCCTACATGTCACACTAGACAGAAGCATTGATAGCACTGTACTTGGCCACAGCAGGAAGCATTAAGGCCTAGAGTACCTATCATGTGTCTGATGTGTATTTTGACAGGGTCTTCTAGCATGAAGGACATTTTCATCCAGAAAACTGCCCAAGATATTCATCCAGAGATTTTTCTATAGCCTGGGGCTCAGAGCATTTCTGAGAAAAACATTAGCTTTTCTTGGGATCTCCTCTCCTCTACTGCGTTACTCTGAGGAGACCACAGTCAACCATGCCTCTGCCCTTGCAGTGCCCAGGCTGTACAGCTAATTCTTCTCCCTGATTCCTGAGCTGTGCTTTGAGGATGCGGTTGTGATTATCCGGAATACATTGACATCTCTTTGAATCAAAGTATTTGCATTTGGATAATATGACTGTGTACAGTTAAACTCTTATATCTAAGAACAGAAGTAGAGATCAGATAATAAATTAGGACCTTCTGTCATCTTTACTAGGCGAAAGAATGAAAAAAAAGTCATTGAAACTCAAAAAATGACCACTAAGTGAGCGAGGTTGCCACGCCCTCCATTTCACTGCCCTCCCAGACTATGTAAGTCTCTGTTTTTCTACCAGCATGTCGCTGAAACCTCCCCTGTCCCCACTGACTCTTTCCTGGACCACAACTAAACTACTAGATTTTTTTTTTTTTTTTTACTTCTAACTGGTTACCCACCATGGAAAAAAACAATTACAGTCTAACATGACTTCTTAGCCTCTCAGATCTTAACTTTTAATTACCTTTTTGACTTTTAATTGCCATCACTGTATTTCCATTGCTAGGGAATGGTAGTTTTTGGATATTACAATATATTATAATAGCTACCTGTCTTTCAGATTGTAACAATTATTTTTTTTAAAAAATTAGAAGTACTGAAACCATTAAGCATGCCATGTGTTAAATCAAAATGAAAAGTTTGAATTTGGTCTTTGTTTTGAGAATATGAAGTGATTTTTAATGTGTTGTTATTTTAAAGAGTAAAGTTCTATTTTGTTTGATTATTTCACTGTTTAATAATGTATTTCTAATACGTGCCTGTAGATTCACTGATGGTATATAATTTATGCTCCATAATACTTGGATGCACAGTGCATTAATTGGAATTTTGTGTTTTTGAAGAAAGGTCAAAATGACATGCTATTCATCTGGCCAATGTGAACAATAGGTTTAGAATCAAGTGTGGAAGTTTGGCAATGCTGGTGCATGCCTTTAATCCCAGCACTCGCCCTTAGGAGGCAGAGGCAGGCGGATCTCTGTGAGTTCCAGGGCAGCCTGGTCTACAGAGTGAGTTCCAGGACAGCCAGAGTTACGACAGAGAAACCCTGTCTTAAAAATAAATAAATAAATAAATAAATAAATAAATGAATGAATGAATGAATGAATTAATGAATGGATAAATAAATGGATAAATAAATAAATAATCCGGTGTGGGACTGTAGTTAGAACCATTTGCAGAAGTAAGGCAATTGTTACTGGAAGGTAGAGTCAATAGACACATTCGATGCTACAGATGAATTTGCTTACTAAAAATACCACCTGATTTTTTTTTCCTGATTATGTGCTTTCTAGCGTTATGTTCATTGAACTTATATTCCTTTCATATTTATTGATTCCAAGTTTTTGTATTTATTGACTGTGGTGTACATGATCTTTTAGCTCATCACGCACTTCTGAGGGATCTTACCTCTATTCTTTTGTCTAGTAGATGATTTGCCTAGATGTCTATATGATAACAGTATATATCTGACAGGAAGCCTGCTTCCTCATGACTTAATCTAAACTCTTGTCTCTAAAATGTTTACTTTGCCCTTCTGAATAGCTAACATCTAACTATGTGAAGCTTAAAAATATTTTCAAAGGATAAAAAGTAGTTTCTCCTTGTTGGTCTTCCACCAAGTGGTAACGTTAGATTGATTGGTCAGGCTTATGTCAGTCATGCTTTGTTTCAGTTTTGCTCCTTATGAGTTTCAGAAACACACCATTTCATACTTAAAATCTCACCTTCTGAACTTCCAAAGGAACTCTCTTGTAGAGAGCTTGCCTAAGATGTGCAAGACCCTGAGTTCCAACCCTGGATCGCACATATGTAAACATGCACTGCCCCCTCTCTTTCTCTCTCCTTCTCCTTTCTCAGAACAGAATTAAAACTGTGGTTGCATAGTTTGCCTGTTATCTCTATGCAAGATTAGTTAGTTATTAAGAGAGTTACAGGAGTAGTTTTGTGGGGTTTGTCAAACTCTTAATAACCACATGGTATTACTTGCGATCTTTGACAAAACCAAGTTCAGGTTCAGGATTTGTACATTAGCTTTTGCAGAATGTGGGAGCTAATGATAAACATAATAAAAAGGCTGGATCAAATGAAAAGTTATTGAAGATAGGAAGTGTCAAACATATAAAGAATCATACGACTCTATTCCCGTATGTTCTCCACCCCCTGAGATAAAGATAAAGACACAAAAAATATGCTGTCAAAGAGAATGTTTGGGGGTTGAAATTAACTAAATGACCTCAAACAGACTAGAAAGCTATGTAATTTCTATTAACTAATTTGTCTCTCAACTTTTTTTCTTCCCACAATCTTCTATCAATAATAACACAAGTCTACTTAATTTTCATATTCCAATATTTAAATGTCAGTTTGAATTCAGTCTGCTAAATCTCACAGGTTGTAATCAATTGTACTGATAAAAATCTTAAAAGAAACTGATAAAAATCTTAAAAGAAAAATAAAAACCTCTTACAGCTCTTTAGTTATTAATAAAATTATAAGCAGAAAATTAGTTTGGCAATGTGTAATAGCTTCTACACTTATGAGAAAGTTGGTATCTCTGTGTAATTCCATAAAGAAACTAAATTACTACTTCAAGAGAGGATGAACTGATGTCTCTGGACATTTTTAGCTCTTCTCTCAGCACAAGTGTTTGACTCTCCTTAAGAGTAGCAAATCATGATATTTTGTGGTGATGGCTGATATCTCAAGCTAGAATGAAAGCCAGCAAGCTCTGATCCCCCAAGATTTGAGAGTCATCGACAGAGTCCTACTCTGGCCTAAAATGTATGAGGACTAGAAAGTAATGAAATGGATTTCTTGAACCATTGATTCTATATCCAGTTCCAAAATAAAATGAAAAGAATTTAAGCCAAGACACAATCTTATCAGAATACATTCACACAGATCATTGGGAGATAGTATTTTGAAATTCAATAATCCTCTTCTTATTTGAGGTTTCCTACTTATTCAGAATAAGAAACTCATTCTTCCTGGTGGTTTCAGAGCATGTACTACTTAGACAATCTGGGGTTGAATCTCAGTTTATAAACAAATTAGTGTATGTGGTCATCTTCACACATTCTTAACCCATTCTATTGAGATAAACTTACATGTAGTAAAACTTCTTTTTTATATGTTCTGCTGGTGCATTTTGACAAGAGATATGCCATCACCACCATCAAGATCCAGGTACTGTTGCCTTAAAACTTCTTGTTCTCCTTCCTGATCCTTGTCCCAAGGCCACACTGTGCAGCCATTGATCTACCCTCACCACTGGAGGGGAAGTGGTCTTACAGACTTTACATAAATAGGATTAGTTGGGTGTGGCTTAGTGAGTATGGCTTTTTTATCTCTAACATTTTCATATACTTTTATCCCAATAAGTATGCCATGAGGACATTTCTTTTTACTACTAAGCTGTATTCTTTTGTGACTGCTACAAATTTGTATTCTCCTTTACTTTTCCATGAATGACTTTTCTTCTGTATGATTTGGGGTCATTATGAATAAAGCTGCTATGACTAGTAATGAACAAGTCTTTGTAGACTTTTTTTTACTATTAACACTATTAACAACAACAACAAAAAAAAAAAAAAACCCTCTTATTTTAACTGAAATCCCGAAAGGGAGACAGGAGTAGAACCACCTGAATAACAAGTTACATACCATTTCAGATGAGGCAACTAACATGTACAAGACTTGTCTATAGATAAAAGGAGAACAAGAAAAGAGGTGTCATCTTAAGAATTTAGCACTGAAGGATGATAGTATATACCATGGGAGGCAGAAGCTAGATGATCATGAGTTCATGGCCAGCCTGGGCTATATAATAATACTCTTGTCGTTAAACACAAGGGCAGAGGAGAATAGTTCATCCATTAAGGATGTACTTAAGTAAAATCATCTACACATTATTGATTATTCTAAGACAGCATATTCAATTGGTAGTCTGCTGATGTCTTTGGATTTACAAATTGGACATGTAGAAATCTATGTTCATGGATCAATGTTCTTAGAATAATGGATGATCTGGATATGATTAACCTCAGCATCACCTTCTCATATTAGCCTTCCTCCTTTTTTATTAGAGGTGTGTGTGTGTAAGTACACATGCATGTGGACATGATCATTCTACAACACAAGCAAAGAAGTCAGAGGATAACTTTGGGGAGTTGGTTCTTCCCACCATATGGGTTCCAGAGCTTGAAGTCAGGTGATGGGGCTTAGAGGAAAACACTTTTACCCACTGAGCCATCTTGCCAGCCCTAGCTCCACTACTTTATAGCTACATATCTCCTGTATATGTTATTCTCATTGTTTTGTTTGTTTGTTTGTTTTGTTTTGTTTTTGCTATTTTCCCCCATCTAAGTTCTTATTTTCATTTCTCATTTTCAGTGACTTTGAGTTGATGTTTCTGAATAAATGGTTAACCTCCTTGCTTGTGCTTTTTGCTTTCCATGAAATTACTTGGATGTCAAGAAATGATAAACAGACTCAACAATGTTTAAGAAAACAAAGCCTGGCGGTGCTGATGAGTTAGATCAATATGATGAATCAGAAGCATAAATGAATGAAATGACCCTGAGAGCTTTAGGATCACAAAAGGCCTGGGAACCAAAACTTGTCATAAATGGAGCCTTGACTTGTCAGATCAAACATGCATTTTCTGTTGTTTGTGTTTCCTCAGCACTGGAATCAGGGAGACAGGTTTGGTAAAGCTGCAGTTCAGGGCAAGGAGGAGAAAGGGCCCAGAGTGTGATGAAACGGGAGGTGTGATATGATAAGGAAAGCAATTTAAAGAAAGTGGAGAGCAAAGCTACTTGAATCATCAAGTGGGGAGCCCTCTTTTGATTTGAAGTACATTTTTGAGCCACTGTAGTGACTCAAGAAAATGAGTGGTAATAGCAATGGCTTCCAAGCAAGCTGATTCCAGATACTAATCTGATGTCAGTTTTATTTCTAAGTAATTGGTATGAATTCACTGGTTCTGTGAAATGTCCTACAAAATGGCATGTACATAGCAAATGGGAAGACTCCCTGACAGTGACTTTCGTGTGTCTTAGTAAGTAGTTATGTACTCTTGACCTTGAGACTTCTGACATTCAGGAAAAAAAAAAATATTATCCTCTATTAGCCTCCTTTAAAATGAGGACAGTCACAGATTTAGAGTATATAATGATCGCTGCCAGATCTTGTTGCTCCTGCTGCTGTTTTGTTGTTGTTGTTTTAAAGGGTACTTTTTGAAATGGGTTTTTACTAAGCCCACAGTAAAGGACATGGTAGAGAGGTGGCTTTTATAAAAATGGCAGGCCAGAAATTGTAGCTTGAGAAGGCTTCACAAATTGCCTTTGATGAAAGTCTTTTTAGTTCTTGTTACTCTTAAGCACTGCCTTTAGAAGTCACTTAAGTTATGGCATCTGAATCTCTTTCTTAACATACAGCTGTAACCTTTGGGTTTGCTATGTGACTTTGCAAATATTAAGACAATAGGTAATTTCAGTCTGAAATTTGAGTTGGTATAAAATTGTTAGGCATATAAGCTGATATGAATCTGAATTTTATATGTGTGTGTATGTGTGTGTGCGCGCGCACACATATGTGTGTGCTTTCTTAATGTAATAGTTTTGTCTAGAAGGCATTTGTTTCCATTTTGTTCTTTGAGGTACCCTCAGAGCCCAGGCTCTGTGTCCAACTTTGTTCACAGTCCAATAGCATGTATCCAAGAAGCTTAAAATCTTCACTATGTTCCTGACACATATCACTTGATATCACAGGACATAATTAAATGTCACAAATATCCTATGAACGTTCAACAGAGCTGCCTGGTTGGTCTTCCAGGTTGTGTATCTGCAAAAGAAAGTCAGGACTGAGTTGTAGTATAAGAACTGAAACCCTGACTGGAAGCCAGTCTCCAAACCATGTACATTAGAGTGAGAAAACTTTATTTGCTTTAATGTCACTCATACTAGCCTTCCCTTGGTTTCAGCCTTAACTTTCTCAGAACATACTCATCAACAGAGTAACCCAGTGTTACTTATAGCTAGTTCATCACTGCCTCTATTACTAGCTCTCAATAGAGCTTGAAGAAAAGTCTCAAGTTTCTACAAGTGCAAGTGCCCCAACCAACTCTATTACTACTTTCCTTATATTTTTATATACATTCACCCTTTTATACAACCAAACAAGATCAACACATCATTAATTTAAGTGGTGATTATTTCATCTGGGGTCCAGCAGAATCACATTCTGACTTGGATGAAGAGTCTTCACAAACAGCGCCATGTGCAGCTATAAGAAGACAGAGCAGGATTGAGAAAGGGCTCTGCTTGAAGCTTTTGGTGGATTTCATCAAGCTGTCTTGAGCATATCTTCCTTACAAATCATCTTTGCTATAGAAAGGAGTTCTATCATGAATAGAACTCTAAGGATGGAGGGAAGACAAGTTAAGGAAAAATGTTCTTGCTGAAATTCATATGTGTCTGTGTTTGGGCTCTGTCATCCATGTCCCTGGCACACCACATACATGTGGCCCCATTAGGGGTAAGAGCTGTAACTTGCTATGTCCATACTGAGACAGGTATCTGGGCACTGTTGGGACAGGTTCAAGGTCCATAAGATGAGCAAGAGGCCAAAGAGCCTTACAGAGCCTCTTTTCAAACCAATGCCATAGCACATCCTTTTTGGCATTAGAGAGATTGATATTGGTGCATATGTCTTTAATATAGACCAGATCCCAAATCACAAAGAAATCCTGAAGATTAGTCCTCTGCCAGTTCTATGCATGAATTCTTAAGGCCACTCCAGCTAGCTGGCAGGATGTAGTAACAATCACACCGCAGAACCCATGTGGATACATCTGCTGTGAAATAAATAGTTCCAGACTTGGGTTTTTCTTTGACTCACAATTCAAACTCCTTACACGTGTTCACATCTTGCTAGCCCATGGCATTTCAAAGCAATTAAACTTCCATCATATATCCCAGTAATGGCTACAACAGACTTCATTTTATAGGTTTGCACCATAAGAGATACTATGCCCTGAATTTCCCGTTATCCTCGAAAGAGCCAAAAGGAAGGGTATTGCTATTAATGCTGTGTGTTCACAAGTGGGAAATTGTTCCTTGGCACTCAGTGGCTATCTTGCATCTGTGCATGCCTGTTTAGATCTAATTTTTAAAAAGTAAAAAAAAAAGCTGTCCCAAATATGATTATAAAATAAAGTATCTTTTCCAGATGAACCTCTTCACATGCAGGGAAAAGCCCTGGTAGAAATAGTCGAAGAAGGTCATTTCTCAGCAAGAACTGGAGAAGGCATGATAGGCCAGATGTTAGACTGCTTTCCAAGCTTCACATATTTCTTTTCTGTGTGTGATATTTTAATGAGTTTTAAGGAAGAGCAGTTTCTATGCAGTTCACTTAGAGTGATCTGAGTAACTTAGCTGGAAGAAATACTATGTGTTCATAAGCAAAGTAATTGGTATATGTAGAAGTTCTGAAGACTTAACTGGAGGGTCCACACCTTTGCACATGTTCTTTTAATATTCATGGAAATTAGTTTCTTCTGCAAAATATGAACAATATATCCTGTTAATAGGATTGTTAAGATTTTATTAGCTGGCACACAATATAATACATATGTTAAATAATATTCCCCTCTAGTTTAGAATTTCAACTGTGTATATATTTTCCCTTTACTTTTTATTTTATGTGTATGGGTGTTTTTCCGGCATTTTCGTCTGTTCACCACATGCATGCCTGGTATCCTCAGAGGACAGAAGAGGGCATCAAGAACTCTGGGACTGGAGTTATGGACAGTTGGAAGTCACCATGTGGGTGCTGGAAACTGAACTTATATCCTCTGCAAGAGCAGCCAGCGCTCTTAATTGCTGAATCACCTCTCCAACCCTGTGTGCATTATTTTTAAGAAGCATGTTTGATGTATAAAATTCTTCAACTTTCAAGGCAGTGTGATAACTCAGTACAATTCCGGTGTCACCTTTGTACATTGCAATGACAGGGTCTGTTGTTGTTGTTTAACCTCAACTCAGACAAGTTCTGGTTCTATTCTAATAATTTATAGAATTACCACCTTAAGTAATGTGCATCTAAAGAGTCATCTAGGCTTCAAGTGGGAGAAATAATGCATGCAGTGGCTAATTCATAAAACCCTATATTGTTTTTAGAGGAAAATCAACAGTATTCAGGGCAATGCAAACTAAAAGATACTGACACTGTATACTCTTACCCACTCTAATGTCTTGTGCTTTGGGCAGGAGGGAAAGGGCATTGAGGAGTCATGCTCACATCCTGTGATGACAACACCTATTTAACCAGGCTAATTCTAAAGAAGTGGCCCTCCACCTAAGCATCACTTGAGAATGTTTTAGAAATACAATTTTCTAAATTATTAGGCCCTGGGCTCTAGCATATCGTGTGTGTGTGTGTGTGTGTGTGTGTGTGTGTGTGTGTGTGTATGTGTGTGTGTGTGTGTGTGTGTGTGTGTGTGTGTAGCCCCCCTCTCAGATCATGTGTTGTCCTACAGTTTGATAACTTGCTCTAAACCTGTGTCAGTTTTATGTCAGCTCACAGTCTAGGGCAGCCTCTGCCAGTTGGACCCTGGCCCTGGCCCTCTGTTTCAAATGTCACTTTGCTCCTTTTGAAGGAGAAGAGGTTCTATGGTTACCCTGCTGCCATAGTTCAGTCCTTCCTCACACAAACAGAACGCCCCAATAATCTGAATAAGATGCCTCTGTACCCTTGATTCCCTACAGGCCCGTATTCATTGCCTGCTCTGGGAACAGGGTCTACATGTCCGTAGTCTCCTGTCTTCCTCACACTACTGCTCTTGCCTGTCTGCCTATGATGCAAATATAGCTAATTCCTCTCTACCTCCTTTAACCATAGATATCCCTGAGATTCCCTGAGGGTAGTTCTTAGAGAGCTCTGAAGGGAAGGCTCTACCCACACACTTCTCTCCTCTCCTCCCCCCTTCCTGGCCTTCCGTCCTCCCCCTACTCCTCTCCTCCTTGTTTCTACCCACCCCCCACACACTGCTTCTCTTTTCTTTCCCAACTGGTTTTGTTTTGTTCCCCCACTCCATTACAAGGACTGTCTGTAGAGGAAAAGAATGTTCCAGAGAAGTCCAGCACATGAGGTGAGGTAGTGTTTCTACAAGTGAGCCGACTTTCCCAGCTGTGGGGAATGAGTTCTTCCATGAGTGAGGGCTTGGAATCAGGTGCACCACAGCACCTGCAAATGGATGGAATAACCAGATCTCAGCACTTGTGCTACTGAGGAAATATCACTGCGCTCAACTCTCACACCAGCAACACACAGTCTGGGGACCAGACATGTGCCCTGTACACCATTCCTCTAACCTTGTATCACAGGCCCTTGGAGTACATTTTTTAATCTTGTCTTTATTGTTGTCTAGAGACAATTGTAGTTTCCTACAAACAAGCAGGACTATCATCCAGACATGCCTGAGGCTTCACTAGTTCTTCCCAGACTGATAAAATAGTTTCCCTGAAATATTTCAGCACCTTAGAGAAATTATTTGCTTATCACAACCATGTTGGAAGCAAGTAAATGAGAATTTGACAGAAAAATAATAATTTGACCTTTCATCGTTTGCATATAGAGAACTCTATAAGTTAAACAAACATTAAGTGTATATTTCTATATATGCATCTATAATAAACTGTGTATGTGTGTACATACACACATATGCATGATAATGTGTACTGTGTAGAGGAGAAGCCAGAATGTTTTCATGTTTTCTAAACTCTCACTATTCATCTCTGTAATGATGAGACCATCTGACTACCTACAGCTGCTAAGCAAGCTTATCCCAAGGGGAGCTTTGAAGTGCAGCCCCAGCAGACAGCCAAGTATCTGGAAACCCTCCACATGCAAGCTGTCAGTAGCACTGGTGATGTTTGTTTGGATGTGGTTGGAGTTGTTGCTAGAGCCTCATATCTCATGAAGAACAAGGGAAAAACAGAAACAAACCATGCAGTAGAGTGCAGGTGCCTGCTGCTCTGCTGTCCCAACTCTACTGGAGACTGCACTTTGCAGCACTGGGCAGATGAAGGTGTTGGAACTGTATATCTTCTCTAGGAAGCTTATGAGACTTTCACATGGAGTCTGTGATATAGACTTTGAGGGATGCCAGAGAAGAGAAGAAACAGTGATGCCAAGAGCATTGCCTCACATGCTCAGCCGTGGCACACCAATATCAGGACCATGAAGAGCATCGCTTACCACCCTCAGAACTTACATATGATGGTTTTATATTCCACTGATCATTTCTGTTTGAAAAGAGCAGTCCTTAAAAGAGGTGTTGACATTGTGCACTTGGGGCATGGTGGCTGAAAGCAGTGCCCCAGATCCTCTTAGTTGCAAGCCTTCTTCCCCTTCCTGACATTTGGCACTATTTGATTAATGGGTGCAAAAAGTGTTCCCTAGTACGGGCAGCTCTTCAGAGAAGGGGGTCTAGAATACTGAGGATCAAAAAGCCCAAAGGTGTAGGTCTACAACAGCTGCAGGCGACTCTTTGATCTTCAGTTCAGATTTCTACCCACTCCACAGATCAGACAACCTCCCTTGAGCCAGGAATTGAGGTCACTGAGTTTTACTCTGGTGGCTTCCTTACAGGTAAACTGATTGATGGTAGACGGCATCCAGTAGTCCTGGGTGATGTTCTTTTCTCCCATGGTGGTGTCCTCTCTGCTGTTACCTGTGGTATTTCCATTCTCTCCATCCCCTGTTGACCGCTCCTCTCCTAGCCATCGATTCTAGTAGTTCTGGTTTCATCACTGAGCTGAAGAACTGCATGGCCACCTCATTGGTTATTTAACCAGGAGGTTCAGTCCTGCTAGCTGCACTTAACTAAAGCCTATACATCCATCAAAGCACAAGTAGGCACTTTCTACTTAGTTTACCTCATGATTGCACATCTCAATGACATCATTAAAGGGCTTGCTGCGCACCAGGCAGTGGCAGCTCCTCTACAGCCATTGTCTTTTTGAATGATTTCTTACTCTTCTGAAATACTTTTATATTTGTAGTTATCATACACTTTGATGCTTTTAATTGTTTTTCATCATCTCTTAACATCATTCTCTCACCTCATGGTTGACTGAGAACACAAATCATTTTCTGTTTCTTTTGGACTCTCCGTGTTCAGGGTGAGATTAAATCAACAGTAGATTTCCACAACCCATCTAAGTGATATGATAATTAATTAGGTCAATGATTAGCTTATGCAGGCTCAGCATACCTTATTCTTGGGACTAGAAATGTTTTGGATTTGGGGATACTTGTATGTACATAATGCAGAGGAGAAGACCTAGGCAATTCCTTTGTGCTTTCTGGAAACTTTACACGTGAATCAAGTTTAATCATATACAGCATCAGAGTGCTGCTGCATTTTGACTTCAACTTGTTGCATAAGGTCAGATTTAGAATTTCCCACTAACCCAGTAACCCAGTGTCACTTCCCCCAAATTTCAGATTTTATGTCTTAATTTCAGATTTAGGATCTATATCAATGAAGTATGTTGAAATCAACACTTCCAAACAGTCAAACACTTGGACCCATTTGTCAGCCATAGTTCTATACAGCATGATAAGCACGATTTGGGTTTAGCTTGCTAAATGATGGATGGTAAGAGATGGGAACTCTACACCACCCCTCAGCAGCAGCTCTTAGTCTGTCCAAGAATGATGCGTTTCCCAGGACACATAACTTTTGATTGAAAAGTCGAGATAGAAGCTGGGCATGGTGGCACATCACTTGAATCCTAGCACTTAAGAGGCAGAAGTAGTCAGATCTCTGAGTTTGAGGCCACCTGGGTTTACACAGCAAGTTCCAGGACAGCCATGGCTATACAGAGAAACACTGCCTCAAAAAATAAGTAAGAACGTTAGTAAGTAAATCAAAGTAGTCCTGAGCCAACCTGGACACTTAGTCCTGTTGGAGCCCTGTCTGGAGAGAGTCCTATCATACTTCTCTGGAAGATGCAGACTGGAGTCTCCTGTTAGATTTCAAAGGCAGTCATGGATAGATGCCGCTCACTCTATTTACATTATTCTTCAGTCACAGGAAAATTATAAAATTTCCAGGCTCCTTACAGCACACTTTGGTGTTGTACACTTGCTGTGTTTTTGTACTGGATACCACAAAGCATTCCTCACATCTGACAGCTGGTAGCAGAACAGCCCTCGATTACTTCAGAAAGCTCAAAAACTTACTAAAAATATTTTTTCTAAAAAATATATTGTGCAACTTGTGCTCAGAAACTTCATTTACTTTCCCTCTCTGCTGAACTTCCTAGCTTTCTTTAAAGTCTGGTTTTGCAGACCACTAGCTAAAGCCATTGCTTAAACTAGCCCTATCTGCTTTCAAATCCTGTGATCACTTACTTGCGTGCTCTCTCTCTTACTAGCTTCTCTCAGCACTTTTGGTTTCATCAGGAAATGGAAATATGCCAGAGACTATTATCAATTTGCCTGACTTCTCTTGTCCATCTGACTGTTTCAAGCCAGTAAGCCTTTAGATAACTTTGAATTAAAACTCATTATGCTTCCGGAACGAGACAATGCCACTCTTTTGCAAGCTGAGCTGCTTGTGAGAGGCCTTTTTATGAGGTCTCCATTGCTACCTTACACATCCAAAGGCATAAATGGGCGCATAGTCCAAGGGACAAATGCAAGTAATGCCAGTTATTCAGCCTCTGCCTCCCCCACGTACAGGAACAGAGCTGCCCTTCCCCACTCTGCTAAGAAATGAATTTGTTTTCTGAGATGAACTTAGGCAGCTTTGCTTCAACACGCCTTGTTCCTTTAATATCTTTATAATAATTTTTAATGTTAACTATTATTTGGTGGAAGTAGATATTTGCTAGCCCTACTCACAGGCATGGAAGTTTCTGGTTAGGATCCCTAATCATATCAATGTTAGTAATACTCTGGTTACAAAGGTTATTTCTTGCACAGAATGAGTTTTACTTGATCTCGTGAAATTGTTTTCAGGCTTAAGTCCTGTTTGGCCTGAGGTATATGCATAAATAAGTATGCTTTAGTGACAGAATTGCCCTGTCATAGCCAGCTGTCTGCACAGTATGTTTGCCACCGTGGTAAATGTGTAAACTGATATACGTTGACTCTCGAGTAAATTTCTCAAGTTATTGATGACTTCACAAAATTTGGAGGGGAAAAAACAAAAATTTTAATTCCCACCACAGTTTTCACCAGTGAGTTAATAACTTTGTATCTGTTCTGTTCATTTATCTCATGAGCATTTACTTAAACCACACACCCTGCAGCTGCTAGAGATAATTGCACCCCAAGTTCTGTGGCTCATTGATGGTGATAGTCAGGCAACTGACAAAACTGACATTGGTAGAGAGCAAAGCCAACATTTCTGTATTCAAGGTAATTTTGAGTCTGAGATTTTTTACGTTATATTTTTAAAACATCAGTATTGTTTCCAAGCTGCTCAGTGTTATTTCCCTTTCTGGCCCCACATTTTAGAATAGCTTATCTGTCCAGTACATTCACTGTCTCTTTATTTCCTCATCGGTATTTGCTAACAAAACAGATAATATCCTAGCAAGCTGCACAGAGTGGTTGTATAGTGACAATGAGAAAAATTAACAGATAAAAAAATTAACATCATATTTTTCTTCAGAGGCACTTTCATAGGCAGATACATACATAATTCTGAGAATTTCCAAATATTGAAAGTCTCCATTACTGACTCAGTGACTTTCATTGGTCTGTTCCAGTTTCCACACTTATTAAATACTACCCTAATATATATATTTTTTTCTGTTGAGCTGTACCTCCTCAGCCTCTTTCCTTTGCATTTATTTTGAGTGCTTCATGAAAAGACCATGCCCCTAGAGGGTAGGAATGGAATTAGAAGAGGAAAGAAATTTATAGCCTTCATAATGATTTGAGGTGCTTTTCTACTTAACCCAAGAGGCTGCCTAACAGGCATGAAGTGCCGGTGATATTTGATGACCCTTTTGCTAATTTATGTTCCAATGGCTATTAGCTGGACAGATATGGGGCAGTGGGCAGGGGGGAGACACAGAGGAATAGAGTAAATGTAGCTGATCTAGGCTCAGGGGCTCCTGTTTAGAAGGCTGAAGTGACCCAAGCCCTTAGTCTCCCCAACATCCTCCCCTTCAGACCCTCTACATACCAGTCCAATATTTAATCTTGTTACTAAACTGAAATAAAATTATAAGTTGTGCTAGTTTAAAACCAGCAGTATGG
This sequence comes from Cricetomys ansorgei, assembly GCA_026225945.1. Classification (NCBI taxonomy): domain Eukaryota; kingdom Metazoa; phylum Chordata; class Mammalia; order Rodentia; family Nesomyidae; genus Cricetomys; species Cricetomys ansorgei. Next base: position 3,750,444 of record JAMJFZ010002601.1, on the reverse strand, counting down.
GGGATACTTGACAGAGGTAGAAGATTTAGCATAACACTGTTGATAAAAAATTCAGCTTCCCCAGGGGAAGAAAATACTATAGAATATGTATAATAAAATGATATTGAGCCTGTGGGCAATTATTAAATAAAAGAGGGAGACTTTACAAAAGGTCTCCATCACTTCATCTCCTTAAGTTTGACCTTCTTTTAGAATCCTTTAAAAACAATCTTGTTGATGAGCCTGTGATAATAATTGTACATATTTATGGGAAAACTGTAGTATTTAGTACATGAGTATGGTGAGCATGGATCCAGTTAGGATAATTTGGATTTTTCTATCTCTTTATCGCCCCCTTTCTGTTTGGAGGGCCTGAACAGCCTCCTTGTAGAACACATAACAGGTTACTGTAAACTGTAGTCCCTGACCATAAACATAGAACACTGGCATTAAACTCTCCTGTTAGCTGTTCTGCAGCCCATTCCCCACCTGCCCGCTGTCATCATCACCTGAGTTCCCGTTTGGTATTTCCCCGATGTTGGATGTTCCTCGTTCTCTTTTAACAATTTTATATAATATTATGCAACTGAAACAAAATACCAGAATTGTTCGTAGGCATCGCCAGTTTTGTTGACGTTACTAATGATTTCATTTGTTTGTATTCTTTCCTCAGTATACTTAAGATATCTTACAGGGAACTCACTGTGTAATAAAGAGAAACAGTTTAAAGAAAAAGTCATAAATAATAAAAGTTGCAAAGCTGTATGTATTAAAATTTTCTACATGTGTCCTTGCCTTGGCAAAATAGATTTATTTTTATATATTTGGTATGACTTGTCTTGTTCAGCACCTGATAGCAAAATAATGTGTAGGTTTTCTCACATGGGGTGTATAATATTACTCAATAAACTTAGAAGCCGTGACAGGCTATATCATAATATCCTAAAAGAAGGAAATTGTGGATAAAATATTTTGTTTGCTAAATATTGTATGATTATCAAGCAGCATGAATCAAACTACTGCTGAGTTCTGGTACAATTTTTCTTTCTAACATAATCTAAATTCCAAAGTTCCCATGAAACCTATAAAGGATCATCAGACCACTTCCCTTCATCAAGCATTTTATAATGAAGCTGGAGTACAAGGACACATAATGGCTGATTAGTTAATTATCACTTAGATCAGTGATACAGCTTTAAAGCGCTCTGCCTTGTGCAGTGCCTGTCACACAGAGATCCCAAGGGATGGAGGGTAGACAGAGGGGTCTAGGGATGGAGGGTGGACAGAGAGGTGAGCAGAAAGGCAGGTGGGTTCAGAAGCTATAAGACTACAAAGACGATGACTACTCGACAATATTGGTATTTAGTAAATCTCTTGCCTTTTTATTGAGCCTAGAATACTTCAGAAAGTAGATGGACCAGCTAGGTGTTTGGGAGCTTAAAGCGGATGGGGTTTCATTCTGTACAAAGGAGAAATAAAGTTAGACCAAGGGCTTTATATAGGAAAAGTCAGTAAGGCAGAACAACCAAGCTTTTACCAGACACTGGAATAGAGGGGCTACCCTGAAGCAAAGGCTCAGTGAGGAGACTGCTTGCAAAATTGCACAGCACAGTATCCTAAGGAATTATGAATTTTATCAACTCATAGACGTGGGCAACTGTGGGATTTTTGCATACAATAGTTAATGAAATAATTAGAAATATTTTAGGCAAAATCAGTTAAACTTTGTGTTGACTATAAAGATATATGTGTGGTTTAATACAAAATGGAGACTTTAAATATTCAACAAAGATTTCAAAGTATTTTTAGAAGGAACTGAACATGGAGATTTTGCTGCATTTTACCATGAGTAAAATAGTTCTGTATTTAACTGACATTTCGGAGACAGTTACACCAAATTCAGCTCTAGATTGGCTCATAGACTAATTGAAAATGAATGGATTTGAAGACAAGAAGCTGGTATAAAATTCTAGAAGCCTCCAAATATTTTATGCATATAGTTTAATGAATTTTTTATATGCTAAAAGAAAGGTAATAATTTATATCTTTGGGGGTATTTAACCTAGTTACTAGATATGTCAAAAAAAATATTTCTTGCATGTGAGTTCTACTTACACTGAGAAATAGTGTACTTTATCATTTTTAAAGCTGTTAATAATTTTATCTCAAAAAATCAATGACATCATCATTTTTAATTATAAATAGTTATCAGTAGGGTCTTGGATCAAAATAGTATGGGTTAGAATCCAGTCCAACCACTGACTCACTGGTCAGTTTGGACAAGTGTCTCCCTGTGCCTTGGCTTCTTCATCCATGAATGATGACAGTAATCACACTAGCATCTTCAGATTGTTGGGAGTACTAAATATAAAATGCAGGCTAGTGTCTAACATGTGGGAACAATTTATAAATGGTATTTGTAGTACTAGTAATATTGCAGAATCAATCAATGATCCATGCTGATCTTGTTTTCTTATCATGATTGTTTTGCATTTCAAGCCTTGCTGGAAAGATACTTAGAAACCCCGGGTTATTTCTGGGGTCTCTGTTGAAAGGCATGATGAATCAGTGTGGGTAACTAGGGTTGATCTAGCCACAGTAAAGCTGACCTGCTTCTTACTTTCCACAGTGAGCCATCTCTATGGATTTGGATTGATGGATGCGGAAGCCATGGTGATGGAGGCAGAGAAGTGGACAACTGTTCCTCAGCAGCACGTGTGTGTGGAAAGCACAGACCGACAGATCAAGTAATGCCCCAAAACAAGGCCAGCACAACTGTTGTTGAACATGGAAGCTAGAAGCATCTGTAGTTTCTTTCTAGTATAGTTATAAAGATGAGGTAGAATGGTAAACCCAAAGATCCTTCAAAGGGAAGCATCCCTTCTAAAGGAAGCCCTGTACTAGTGGGCTGTCCTACGTTTCCTGCTTGTCGGTGTCCTTGCTTGATGAAGCAAGAATTCTCCAGATCTTTATGTTCCTTGAGCTTAACTATGTCCTATGCAAAGTTCTCCAGACAGTGTTAAAGTAAATAGCAAATGCAATTGCAGATCCTTCAGAGGCATGGGGCCTGTTCGCCAGTGATATCTGCACACACTCAGAGCTGCGGTGTTTGCAGTGTTTACTCTGAAGTCTCTCCCAGGTGCTTGATCCAAAGAACAGAATCCATCTCAGGGGCCTTACTGGAGTTCTTGGCTTTCTTCTCAGAAACCTCTCTGCCTGGAAAACTTTGCGAACTATATTTATGGTTTGTGATGAACATACAGCCTTACCGTCTTGGAGGAAATGCATGCGTTAGTAAGCACTGAAAATAGGATAAAGTTGTGGTTTTGTTTTGCTTTGTTTTAGATTTTGTATTCTTTCCTGGCACAGAGTGAGAAAGCAAAAGCAAAGGGGAGGAGAAAGTTAATCAGAATTTATTTACCCAGCACTTAATACAGACAAAAGACCCTTGGCTCCCCATCTCCTATCACTTGCATCCTTCTCTTTAAACGACCCAGTCATTGGGTGTCTGGCACTGTTGTCCCTTAATATCCACTGACCAGGTGTTGCCTGTGTCCTGTGCCCTCATTTCAAGCCTCCAGACCCACTCACCTGAGTTCTGCCATGTCTTTTGTTCAAACCATCTCGCTCTCTTTCCTGCCAGGACCATTCGTCCCAACAGTGCAGTGCGCTCCATCTACAAAGCCTCTGGCTGCTCGGATAATCCCAACCATCATGTCAATTACCTGGAGCATGTAGTTGTGCGTATTACCATCACACACCCTCGGAGGGGAGACCTGGCCATCTACCTGACCTCACCTTCAGGAACCAGATCCCAGCTTTTGGCTAACAGGTACAGTGAGGGCTTCTGCCTGCCAGGGCGGGGACTGCAGCTGTACTTGCTGTTCTTCAAAGATAGATAAAAAATAACTGTTCTTTATTCCTATCCTGGGGACCAATTGGGTGGCCCCTTGGATGCCATTCTCTCTTAGCACCTAAGTAGGGTGGAAGCTGCCTGGCATCCGTAGACCAGGGAGGAGCAGTTTATAGTCGGGTACTAAAAGGGTGCTGCAGAAGAGTTGAAGACTGTTTGTTCTTTATTCTAGAAAGGGATTGCAGAGCGCTGCTAAGTGTCTGTGGCCGTTTTATATAAACTCCATTAATTGTAAAAAAGTAGAAGAGCGAGAGACAGTGGGAGCATTTGTAGATGAGAGTGGGGACATAGAATCTGAGATCTTCAAGTACATTCCATTTCTGTGCTTGGACTTCCTGTGTTTTTTTTTTTTTTCATAAAACTAACCTCTTCCTTCTGGGCATGGGGAGAGCGGTTAATGCTTTAAAAATGAAATGAAGCTTTGCCAGAACAAGTAAGCAGGTGCTGGGGATGTGAGGATTCCACTGCCGCAGACCCTGAGGCACTCCCTGCGTGCCCTCCCCTGGCTGTACACACAGGGTCTCAGCTGCTGCCCGCAAGCTAATTGCCCTACCTGCTTCATCCCAACAAACAATGCGTGATTAATGGAGGCCTCAACAGCTGTTGTTACCAAAGCCAGGGCAGGCTTTTCTTGCTTGGTTTTTTTTTTTTTCTTTCTCTATTTTCTTTATCATTATTCATCTGAGTTAAACTTGAGAGAGTTTCCAGGTGAAACACTATGAAGCTCATAGACAGGCTTCACGTATGCATGCCTCTTATGTCCTGAGTTTGTCCCTGCCTTGCAGAAAGCCGGCCTCTCTGCTGTTGCTGCTTGCTGGGAAAACTCGGCCCCTTCTCCCGGTTCTTACGGTACCTTCCTGTCTATTATTGACATCCCACGAAATGACTTCAGTTGATGGGATGTGGATGCCATCACAGGCATCTGGTGGCTTACAGGGTCACTGGCTTCAGGGCATACACGTGTTCCTCCACAGCCAACATCTGCTTTGCTGTTTGCAAAGTGCTAAATGCCAGAATACTCCAGAATGTGCCTCCTTGACCTGCATTCCGAAGGTTTACCTCAGCCTCTCCCACTCAGGTTTGCAGCAATATCTTGACCTGAAGCATCTTAAGGAGTTGCTATCTATGGATTTCCTTCTGAATCGTGAAGACATGTAGCATCAAATGGCAGTAGCAAGACTCGAGAGAGCTGGAGGCACTGAGAAATATAAAAGATATGATGAAATGCAATAGTCTACAGCTCCTCCAAAATACTGTTCTGAGTAGCTGGCCTTTTAAATGTGAAATAGCTGTACCTGGTCCCAAAGCCAGCCAGAGCGCCTCTGTCTTGTACTTGACACTGGGAATACCCCTCCTACCTAGGCAGCTAAAGGAAGACAGTTTCTCCTGGCATGCTTTTCATCTGACACAGTTCAAGGGCTTCGTTTTATTCCAGAAGGTCACTCCTCAGTATCTCTTAGTTTCTGACGTAGTTGCAGGGACACCTCATGACCTGTCAGCTTGGCCCTCATTCAAAGCGCAGCGTGGGAAGCAAAATGGGTGGGCACGAACAGAGTGGAGGAGGCTAAAGAAAAGCCCTGCTGTGCCTCCCGGTGTCCTTTGGTTGGTCTCCGAGACAATTCCTTGCCTCTAGGAAGAGGTGAATATGGCAGGATTTAGAAGTCCATGTGCCCAAGATTATTCCTAAGAGCAGTGAATAGTTGCCAAACCAGACAGTCAGCTTCTGTTTTAAAGAGTGAAGAGTCTTAGCTGAGTATGGTGGTACCTGGCTGTAACTCGAGCTCTAGCAAGACTGAGACCAGAGAATTGTGAGTTCAAAGCTAGCCTGAGCTCCATAGCAAGAACCTGTCCCCAAAATAAGATAGATGATAAATAGATAGAGAGATAGACAGAGATAGAGAGAGAGAGAAAGAGAGAGAGAGAGAGATATGGATGAATAGATAGATAGATACATAGATAGACAAAAATTTTTTTAAAAAAAAAAAGTAGAGATTTCCAAAGACTATCGTTTTAAGCAAAGATCACAGTTAAAAAGCAGTAATTAGCCAGATGGTGGTGGTTCATGCCTTTAATCCCAACCCTTAGGAGGCAGAGTTCTAGGCCAGTTCTAGGCCAGCCTGGTCTACAGAGTGAGTTCCAGGACAGCTACAGTTAGAACAGAGAAACCTGTCAAAAAAAAAAAAAAACAGTAGTAATTAAAATTTTAAGCAAAGTGTCTCTAGCAAAGCAGTTAGAGATCACACATACACCTCTGGTGGCAGAGGTTTCCCATGCCAGCTGTTCTCCTGCCAGATGGAAAACTCTTCATGGCCTTTGGTCTTGGTTCTGGTTTTGGTTTTGTTTGTTTGTTTGTTTGTTTTGAGCATGGTATAGCCTTGGCTAGCCTGAAAGTTGCTATGTAGACCAGAAAGCCTTGAACTCACAGACTCATCTACCTATGCCTCCGGAGTACTCGGATTAGAAGCATGAGCCACTGCACTCAGCTTCCTCCGAGGCTTTCAAAGCAGTCTCTCCAGCCAGGCATTATTCATAGCCCACCACAGAAGCAAACGTGCAAGAGGAAGCTTAGACTCAGACCCCGGTTCTCTCCAGGTCATTGTCCTGTGATGCTTCTCCCCACACTCCTCCCCGATTGCTTATCCATTGACCACTGCCATTCCTGGACAGTCTGGTTTCTGCAAAGCTCTGTACATGGAAGTTTCATCTGTGTGGGCCATCTGGAGCCCCTCAGCGGCTCCCTGTCCCCACTGATAGGCAGCTCCTGTGGAGAACAGCTGTTGGGGGGAAATGGCTTACCCAAGTGGCTGCAGGTGCGGAGTGCTGGAAGGCACTCAGCAGCATTCAGAATTTTAGGCCAGCATGAGCTTTGAGCTTGGAGCCCCATTAGCCCAGTAGGCCGACTGCTCCCCTGGCAAGCCACTGTGGTGATTTAGTGGATTGGAGTGGCAGGTCACCAGAACAGTCCTGGGGTGGACAAATGGCCGTTACTTATCTTCTTTTTTCTTCCTCTGCCCTCCCTGCCTCTTGGCCAATATCCCCCACCTAACCCAAAGCCAAACTGTGAATTCAGAGCACATGGCTTATTCCAGCGTGAGTCCAGAGGTCAGAGGGGGAAACTGTGGGTCCCAAGTCCTTTGAAAACTCTAGATAGAGCATTTTCAAGGACTGTGTACAAATACTGTGATCAAAGTTTCCAAACAATACTTGTTCACCAAAGTCTTCCACCAACTATACTTGTTAGAATTATGAACAGCTCCCCTCTAAAGCTCCCGTACCCCATCTCATTGCCTTTTTAGACTTAGCTTAATTGGTTCTCTGATCCAGTTTTTGGCCTCAGAAGGAAAGCTGAAACCTTGCCTCCCTTCCTAGATTTGATTATGGCAACGTATCTCTGCTTCTAATTATAGTCTCAAGTAAAGATAAGTTATACTTCGTAGTCTGCAAAACCCAACAATTGTGTATAAAATGTAGTAGTCATACTTTAATAATCTTGTGACTGTCCCCCCTAAATGTCCAGTTGAAAACTGTTGACATTCTTAGACATCATGGAATACAAATGCATTTGCGGCTTGCAGTGACCCTGTTGCCTTCACTCAGAATAAACCTTTGAGTTGATACAGAACTGGCTTTCTCTTGACTTCACTGATGTCTGTGTTTGAATCTAGAGAAGTGAGTTTCCTCGTGAAATAGATGTAATAGTGTCTGCCTCACAAGCTTGGTACAAGTGTTGAATAAGATAATGTACAGTAAATCCTTAGCTCGGGGCCTAGCATGTAAGCATTTAGCAAGTGGTACCCTGCTTCCACAGTGCTTCTCAAAACACCCAGGCAGGGGCTTTATCAAACACAGATGTCAGAGCCCTGCTCACTGGTTTTGATTCTGTGGTTCTGGGGTGATGTTTAAGGAGCCCGTTTCTAATAAGCTAGCTGAGATTAGAGCTGCCTACCCATAGACCACCCCTCAACCCCAATTTAAAAGATCACTCAGATTTTCTTGTTTTTGAGTTACTAAATATCTTATATGTGGTATTGTCCTGAGTTGTGTGCAAGTAATTTACAATGGCATTTATAATGCCAAACAGGCTCCTGCATAAAAGCCATATATTATATAATGAAGGCAGTCTTCTGCAATGTGAGGCACTACACAGATCCACAAAGTGATTGTTTGGGGGTTCATGGAGGACTTGATAATATGCTTGTTGAAATTTTACCTTTAAGGAGAAAAAAAAAATCTTTTAGCTATTCTAAACCCTCTAGCACCAATACCAAAACATTTCTTTTTAAAGGAATTTTTTTGAATTAATTGAGTATGTGTGTATATGTGTGTGTGTATATGTGTGTATGTGTGTGCGTGTGTGTATATATATATATACATGTGCACATGAGTGCAAGTGCCCGTAGACGCCAGAGATGTTAGATGCCCTGAGCTGGAGTTACAAGTGTTAGTAAGCCACCCAACATAGGTGCTGAACTTAACTCAGCTCTCTTGGAAGAGCAGCAAGTGCTCTTAACCATTAAGACAGCTCTCTGGTCCCCAAAACATTTCTTCAGAACTTGAAGTAAAAAAAGAAGAAGGGGAAGGGGAAGGGGAAGGGAAAGGAGAAGGAGAAGAAGAAGGAGGAGGAGGAGGAGGAGAAGAAGAAGAAGAAGAGACTAAATAGTATGTTTTAAATACCCAGTATCATAAATAATCTGTTGTAATTGAGCTCAGTGAGAGCTTGGCGGGAGGTGATCAAGATAGCTTGTCAGTGAGTTGTAATGTCAATAAGCTCTATCCTAAACTGTGACAAAGCACTTACAAAATAAAAGAGAAGAGAAAGCCCTTCCAAGAGCACAGGCTGATGTGGGACTATAGTGATAAATACTGTTTGAATAGTAGAGAGTGATTCTGAAATTAAGACCATTTACAGTCTTAGAAATAATTATAACACAGGGTTGCCAGTACTTATAAAATGCCTTGTTATTTAGCTGCCACACCTTCTTGGAGGAGGAGGAGAAGAAGAGAAAGAAGAGACTTCCAGTATCATAAATAAAATCTGTTGTAATTGAGCTCAGTGAGAGCTTGGCGGTGTCAGTGAGCACAGAGAAGAGAAAGCTTCCAAGAGCACAGGTCTGTGTGGGGACTATAGTGATAAATACTGTTTGAATAGTAGAGAGTGATTCTGAAATTAAGACCATTTACAGTCTTAGAAATAATTATAACACAGGGTTGCCAGTACTTATAAAATGCCTTGTTATTTAGCTGCCACACCTTCTTGGAGGCACGTTGTAACTGTGATATATTGAATAGACTCTTAAGTGAAAGAAGGAGGGAAAAAAGTCTCATGCTAATTATATGAGTTATTTCCTGATGTGCTACACATAATGGCAGGCTCTCATAGCAGGCTTCATCCAAAGTAATTTGTTTGAAAACCACTCACAAGCGTAGTGCTGGGGCACCATCTTAATTAGTGGGTGTAATTTGTGCCAGTTGCTCCTATCATTTCACCGAGCCCACACTTAGGAAGTTAGTCATGACAGAACTGACTTCTCTGCAGCAGAAGTGGATCTGGGATGCTGTTAATCTCCTCTGGCTTTTAGTGCACTGGTTCTGTCCTGTTACCATGCTACCCACACTGATCATGTTGGTATGTCACCCAGCTGCTGGCACAGCACAAGTATGCAAAATGGGCATGAGACTTCTCAGTTGGTTAAGGGGAAGCCCTCTATTAGAGCCTCTTTAACAAAGAGCCTTGGTTTTGCATCTTCTTTATTTTATGGACAAATACATTCCCTGTAATGCTAGGCTAATCTATAAGCTGCATTAACTTTTCCTGCATTAAAAAAATCAATTTTAATTACAATGCTAAAACACAAAAATTATCAAAATGTTAAGTCAAAATCAGAACATGGATGTACATGTCCCCATTTAAACTATTGCTGCTTGTGAAGACTGAGGTAAGACTGGAAATGCACAGGGCCAGTTAGCTGACACGATGGTCTTTGTCTCCTCTTTCCCCATCAGCTCTCAGCAGAATATCAACTTGTGTCTAACTGCAATTTTGTTCCTCAGCTTTTAAATTCACCTGAAATTAATGAATATCTCAACTCTTTGTAAAGTGAAGAGGCCAGGAAAGTACCTATCTATGCACAGACAAAGCAAATACATATCTCAACTTTGAAACAGTCATTTGAATTTGATATTACAAGTATCTCTTGCTTAATACTGATTCTTTGTTCCAAATGGGATCTGAAAATGATTGACAGCAAGGGATTGATTTCAAAGGCAGACAAGACAGGACCACAGGGAAGGGACCGAGAGCCTGCCAATCCAGCCAGCTAGTAACTGATCCCTGAACAATTAAAGTTGACTGAGGTTTTAGAAACAAGACAGTGGCCTCAAATCTCCTTTGCAAGTCTTGATATGAGGCCATGAGCCAAATGTTCTATTTAAACTGTTTGAGAACTGCTTTCAAATTCACTCTTTGAGAGGCATTCTGTGACAACTTACCGATATGGTGCCCTCAAATGGCACAGTGAGCTCAACAGATCAGAGTTCAAGTTAGGGCTTTGACATAGAAGGAAGGAGTCATTCTAACTGGTTTTCCCTCTCAACCTCCTCCCTTTGATAGCATCTGAGACAGCTCCTGCACCCTGCCTCCAAGTCAGTGCCTTTTGATACTTTACAAACACTCCACTTTTGAGAGTGTAAGTCAATCCTATAATGAACCAGGAAGTCCTTGGTGATGTCTCATTTTAAACCATAAACTTGGGAAATGAGGCCTGTTGTTCAGTGGATGATGGCCTCTCCATTAACTGTATCATTCTCATTCTTCTGAGGGTCAATTACTGTGGGGAAGTGCTCTTGTTTGGAAGATACCAGCAAAGAAATCAAGCATAGGATTTGATGTGGGCCTTGTTGAGGTGCCACCTTATTGAGGTGCCACCCAGCTCTCTGTTCAGAGAGTTAAAACTTCATACGTAACATACAGATCCTCTGATGGGGATGAAGAGGGCTTCACATGCACGTTAGGTTTAACAATCGTTGCCAGCCATTCACTGCACTAAGGAAAGTAACAAAGCATATTTGCATGCTCTCGAGTACTAAGCTATCCTCTAGTATGGAGTTCCATTGGCTTTTGTCTCCTTCAGGCTGTCTGAAATATTATTAGCCACAAGACCATTGAAAAACGCTGCTTGATTTTCCTTGTCATTCTTGGGATGACACAGGAACATATGGGTGGTGATTTTACTGTCCATTGCCTTTTTAGGGAATACTGCTGTGTCAGCCACCTACCTATCCACACAATCCAAACACATGCCACTGACTGAACCCTGCAGCTTTGGAAAGCAGCTACCATTTTGGAGGGAATCCCAAATAACATTGACAAATTTTATTTTTCTAAATCAGGTTGCTAACATTAGTCTTTAAGGAGATGGGAGCAGTTCTTTTTGGTTTTTCTGGAAATACACATTTTCTCCAAGAGTAGATCTGCATAGAAGACAACATAGCCACTGAATTACTTGCCAAACAAAAAATAGACAGGGAGAGTTGACAGTGTTCTGAATAGCCATGTGACCGCCAAATGGCAACAATTGACCTGTAACCTGAGACAGTACTAGAGAAATGTCCCCTCCCTTTTACCTCTGTGACTTTCAATGTATTCTCCCAGGTGCATAATTTTGAAGTACTAAAAGAAACACCTGACCATACCCCATTTTTCAATTTTCAGCATGCATTCCATCTTAACACAGTCTTCAGCATCTTTTGTATATTTGTCATTATCAGATCTACATAGTTGCCTGTGTAAATGACATGTCTATTTTTAGTGTGTTCACTTATACATTAGCTCTTAACACCTCTTTATTCTTGATAGATATTCCATTAAATTTATTCTCTACATATTTTGTATCCTCCACATGACATCATAGGAAACATTGTTATGATTATTTCAAGTGGAAAAATATCTCATATACGAAAATTAAGAACTTATAAAAATTAGAAGGAGCAGAAGAGCAGGATCCCAGCTAGGATTCCAGATGCAACTCTGGATCAAATGAAATTAGTAACCAGACACTTTACTCCTTCCTCCTCCTCCTCCTCCTCCTCTCTCCTCCTCCTCCTCCTCTTCTTCCTCCTCCTCCTCCTCTTCCTCCTTCTCCTCCTCTTCTGCCTCTTTGTTTGTTTTATTTTATTTTTTGAGTCAAGGTCTCATTAGGTCTTTGCTGGCCTTGAGCTCACTATGTAGAAAAGGCTGACCTAGAATTCATGGAGATCTACCTCCCTCAGTCTTCCAAGTGCAAGAATCTTAACTTCTATGAGAGTAATTCTGTGAGTTTTGACAAATCTTTATTGCTATATGACTCTACACCATTGCTTCCCAGATCTCTCACTCCCAAGCATCCTCCCCTGCTTCTTGCCTTCTCTCCTCTTATGTACCCAACACCTGTTTCTTAGAGTTCTTGTCTCTTCTAGGACTTGTATGGCTTGAGTCATGCAACATATAGTCTTTATGTCTGGCTTCTTTGCGTCGAATGGTATTTAGGAAATTTATACAAGCACATGATACTTTGTTTATTGACCAGTGTGTGTGAACTGTAAAGAGGGCTCAGAAGTTCCGAGCACTTGCTCTCCAATCATAAGGGCTAGAAGCAGGATCCCAGCACCTATGCATCAAACCAAATAACCTAGAGATGCCTATAGCCCCAGCTCCAAGGTACGTGGAGACAGAAGGATCACTGGACTTTCTGGCTTCCAGGCTGAGACAAATGCAAGCCCAGACTCAGAAGGGTGCCCTGCCTCAAAAGTAACAGGAAGAGAATGATAGAAGCTATCACCAACTTCAGCCTCCAGTTGGTTGTCATTGAAATTTATGGTTTTTTAAATAATTTTTTAAATTTATGTATATGTGGGGGAGGGGCTACATGTATGAGTATATGTGTACCACATGCCTGCAGGTGTCTCTAGATCCCCATGTTACAGGCATAGAGTGCTAGAAACCTGGATCCAGCCCATTTTCAGGTTTTGACAGTTATGAACATTGATGTGAAGTTCTTTCTATGGGATTATGCTTTCATTTCAGTCAGACAAATATCTAGAAAAGAGATTGTTGAGTTTTATGTAAAGTGTTTTTGTTTATGTCTTCATGAACTTTATCGAAACTCTAAAGTTTTCCAGAGTTGCGTGCCATTTTTGCATTCCCGCCCCTGGCGTGAGAGACTCCAATAGCTCAGCACATTCAGCATGTTACTATCAGTCTTATGGATAGAGTCTTAGCCTAGTTTTCTCACATCCCAAATGGCTAGCTAGCCCTGCCAATTTGCTACATGGATAGTCATAGGCCTCTTTCTTTGTTGTGGAACAATGATGCTGTATGTGGGTCTGGCCATTGGTGATGTCCAAGATAAAGACAAGTTAATATGTGACAACAGATGCTGATAGATACAAGAACCACTGATCATGCCTTTGGCTGTACCCTCAGAGGATTTCAGTTAATACACACACAAAAATCTTGTTTTTCAGGCTATTTGATCATTCCATGGAAGGGTTTAAGAACTGGGAGTTTATGACCATTCATTGCTGGGGAGAACGGGCTGCTGGTGACTGGATCCTTGAAGTTTATGATACTCCTTCTCAACTGAGGAACTTCAAGACTCCAGGTGAGAAATTGCTTCAAGTTAATCCACTTGTGTTGCAGAAGGAAATGGTGCACTATATTTGAGCCAAAGAATGGTCTACCCTTGTCCTACTCTGATTGGTTTTGTTATAGGAACAATCTAACACTGTTGCTTCATTTAAAAAAAAAAACAAAACAAAACAAAAAAGGTACATTTATCTCACAGTGCTGGGGTTCACTTAGCAGCCCACTCTCTCCAGAACTAATTCACCCCTGAAGGACCCACTCCTTCTAGGACACCATCATTCATGTGTTGATGGAGCTAGAGTCCCATAGCCTATTGAAGTAGGCCCTACCTCCTAAAGGTTTCACTACCCCCACTGCACCGTGTGTAGAGCAGGTCTTTAGCACATGAAACCCTGAGGGACATGCACATCCACATCCTGACAGAGCTCCTGTATCAGCATTAGTATTCTGTGTGTGATTCATTTCATACACGAGCTGCTTATCACCACATCTTCCAGTCCTCAAGGTAGGGCAGAAAATGGGATGATTCAAGGACATGAAGTGAAGAATAAACAAAAGACAGATACTACAGCACTGTATCTGACCCTCTTCCTGCAGTTTGTGAAAAGTCAATCTTTTTCACCTGTAGTGCTTTAAGTGGCATTATAGCACATTAATTCACAAAAAGAGATGGGTTTCCTTACCTACCTTTTATATTTGTTTGTTTATTTCTCAAATTTTAATATTCAGTTCAAATAAGACAGTGAGCTTAGGCTGAACCAACTAATCTGTTTACTATCGAAGGGGGAAAATGATGGTATTCTGCCCTGCTTGAGATTAAGAGCTAAGCAAAATAAAACCCTTTTTGATATACAATATGGAAAGCATGTTAATGATCTTGAAAATATGATCTTTTCAAGTCCTCTAAGATTTCGTAGTTTTGCCACATCAGTTGAACTCTCTTCATGTCAGTATAGTAAGAGAATACGCATTAGATGGGAGATTATATTGCCCACTATAGAACCCTGGGTAATATTTGACTCAGAAATGAGTCAAGTTGCTAGTAAGTATGCAGATTCCCACCCTTCTACAGACCTCCCTTCAGCTGTTAGTAAGGTCTTCCTTGTTGCTTTGTCCATTTGCAGAAGGCCCAGACCTGAGAGACACTTCAGGACTTAATCCATCTCCTGTTGTGTACTGACTAAGCACAGGATTACCCAGACATTCCTTAATTGTAACTCACATTCAGTGTGCTGCATACAGCAGAGGTGGTACTCAGGAGAATTCGGGGATGAAGCTCAGGTTCACCAGCATTTTGCCTGCCTATCATGGAAGGTTATTCATCTTGGGAGATCCATTTTGACCATTATGCTTTGTGTATCTTTCCCCTAGTTGCATGGTGTATACAGTTCTATACTGCCAAATTGAAATGCTAGAATAACGTGATAACTGGGCTGTGCTTTCACAACTCACGGCAGCTCCCGGGTAGTCCATCAGTAGGTGTCACTGTGGGCCCCTAAGTGTCAAGAGATTCTGTAGAAACAAGTGTGGCCCCATAATCAGGAAAGCCAAAACCTGATGATGCATCCAGATGTGTGACTAGAGAGATGGATTAGCAAGGAAGAGCACTGTTATACAATTGTAAGGATGCGACTTCAGATTCCCAACATGCACATAACAAGCTGAAAATCCTAGCACATAACTATAACCCGGGAACATGCTGTAGCCCCAACTCCCAAGGAGCAGAGACAGGGAAACTGAGAAACATGATGCCCGGGCTCAGGGAGAGGATCTACTCCCAGGAATAGGTACAGACTGGTAGAAGAGGATACACAACACCATCTTCTGGCTGCTGCTGGTACCCACCCACAGGTGCACATGGACAAGTAAATAAAATAACTTTTCAAGTTTTGTTTAGAAATGAGTATACACCACTCACCCTCTGCGTGCTATCTGAATATAGCAGTGGCCAAGGTTTTATCCAGAAATCAAAATGCAAATTTGCTAGAGAAGACAGACCACAAACCACAGTTCCTAGACACACTACTTCCAGATCCACTTGGTTCCTAGGACCCCCTCTTCCTTTCTTCCTCCTAGTCAGTGTCCCTGTCCTGGAATACATGAAATTGAGACACTAGAATAATGTGGTGACTGGGCTGTGCTTTTACAATTCACTGCAGCTCCCAGATAGTACATCAGTAGATGTCACTGCGGGCCCCTAACTATCAAGAGATTCTGTAGAAACAAGTGCGGGTGTGTGTGTAGAGTGGTATATCAAGAGACGGGCATGTAGTCTGTAGAGAATGCGAGACAATTTTAAGCTAAGCATAACTGGTATGATAATAATTTACATTGTAGTTGGTAGTATGAGTAACCCAGAGATGATTTGAAGTATACAGGTAGATATTTGTAAGTTCTATGCAAATGCCTCACCATTTTCTTTAGGGACTTGAGCACATATGGATTTTCATATCCATAGAGAGCATTGGAACTAATCCCTCACAGATGTTGAGGGACAACTGTACTATTTAAACATTTGCTTTAACCATAGTCGATCCCAATAAGTTAGATGTATTCTTTTTATACCTTATTGATCTAATAAAAACATGTGGCTATTGTGTATCCTTCCATTACTTTTTCATCCCAGGATTAGTCACACCTCTGATGAAGGACTTTTTCATTTACAAATGTATTTGTCCATAATTCTGTCCTTGTTTCTATCACACAAAGTTCCACAGTAGGTCTCTCTGTTGGTGAGGGATTTTTCTAGCTGATGAAATTTTTGTTGGGTGTGTAAAATTTTTCTAGCACAATTTGGCGGTAGAATCATACCAAAATCTAAAGTAACTGCTTAGCTTGGGGTAGCACTCAGGGACTGCAGCAGCAAGATCATAGCAAGATAAAGGCCAGCCTCGACCATGGAGTGAGGCCCAGTCTAAGAGAGAGGAGGGCTGAGGGAGAGAGAAAGGGAGAACTGCAGACTACAGCCATGTTGCTGCAGCCCCTGAGTGCTGGAAAGTATTGGACTTGGGGCTGATCAGATGTCTCAGTAGGTGGCGCTTCCTACCAAGGCTGACTACCTGAGTTCGGTACCCAGAACCTGACCACTGAAAGGAAAAGACTGTCTCCCACAAAGTGTCCTTTGACCTCGACATGTGCTCACACAAATTATTAATGAATGAATGAATGAAATAAACATGTCTTTATTTTAAAAAGATTATTTGACATAAAGATCATATATATGAAATGCATTCAGAAGAATCTTAATTTGACTATTTTCCCCCACGTTAGTAATGTGTAACAGTTCCTTCAGGGAGGTGAAGAACCATCTATTCAATCTGAGATAAGGTACCTGCAAAAGACCAAAGAAACCATTCTACCCAGGTCTACCTTGATGAACCAAGTTCATTAGGGTAACTTAACCTGAACATTGGTGAGGGATTACCTACAGCCCACACTGTCTAAGAGAATGTTCTACAGTGATGTAGTTTATTATACATGACTATGGATTTATGGCTCAATACCATCTTGAGGAGCTGAAATTTTAAGTTAATTTTAGTTCATTTACATTTAAATAGCCAAGTATATCTAGTGGCTATCAGATCAGACAGCACCATTTTTAGAATCATATAAATAAGAATACTGAAAAACTGATTCTGAAATTAGGTGTCACAAAGAGTTGTTGTTTTTTCTTAATAACACATCAGAAAATATCAAAAACATCTCAAAAGCTTAGGTAAGACATTGGTACCTAGAACAAGAAAGCCTTCCCCAAACAGCTAGTATTCACTTAAATAATTTGCAATTCATCCCATGATCCAGCTGTCTGAAGTATGTTTATTTCCTAATCTTCCTGTTGTGGGCTCTCAGTAAGTGTGTGACGTGTGAACTTGGAAATACTTAATTTCTGTAGATGGTGGGAATATGTATTTCATAGGAACTGTACCTATTAACCTTCCCATTCTTCCACTGTTGCTTTTTCGTGTTGGGAAGAACTGATCTAAAGAAGGTAAATAGCAACAGTGGTTATCTGGTTAAACATGTGCTCTGTTTGTTATTGTTTTTCAAGGTAAATTGAAAGAATGGTCCTTGGTCCTCTATGGCACATCTGTACAGCCATACTCCCCAACCAACGAGTTTCCCAAAGTGGAACGCTTCCGCTACAGCCGAGTGGAAGACCCCACAGATGACTATGGTGCGAAGATTATGCAGGTGAGTTGGACATAACCTAAGAAAGCTCAGGCATGTTTCTGGCATGTAAAGTAACATGATGTAATTGATATAATGTAATGTAATATGTTTCAAAGATGTGATATAATATGCATTATATTCAGCACCTATCCATAGACTGGAATATTTTCTTCCTCCCCCAAATATTTGTGTGTGCAGAGATTTACTAATAAATTCATATATTTAAATATCTGTATGCATTTATTACACAGATAGCCCATTATGCGTCTATAAGATGATGTATTTTATCTGTAATTTGAGATATAAATTGTTCAGAATTATACACTGTTTTAAACAGATTTGAGGAAACAGGTTTCCTGTCTTTGCATATGTATTAGTGAGGGGTCCTTAGAGGGACAGAACTTACAGAATGAAATATGTGTGTGTGTGTGTGTGTGTGTGTGTGTGTGTGTGTGTGTGTGTTTGTGTGTGTATATATATATATATGATGACTATATAATATTCATAATATATAATGAATGTATAATGAATAAAATATATAATATATAATAAATATATATGATGTATAATAAAATATAATATATATGGAAAGAGAGAGAGAAAGGGAAAGGGAATTTATTAGAATGGCTTACAGGCTGTGATACAACTAGTCCAACAATTGCTGCCTATGAATAGAAGATCCTAGAATCCAGTACTTCTTCAGTTCATGAGGCAGAAGTCTTAACCGGTCTTCAGTATGCAGTGGAATTCCAAAAAAGTAGGCTCTGATGCCAGTGAAGGAATGGACTTGCCAGAGAGAGTTAGAGCAAGAAGTCAAAGATCAAGCTTTCTTCTTCCAAGTCCTTTGGGCTGCCAGCAGAAAGTGTATCCTGATCAAAGGTGGATCTTCCCACCTCAGATCTGGATTAAAAGTAGGTTTTCCCACTTCAAATGATTTAATTTTTAAAAATAAACCCTCAAAGGTATACCCAGCCACTTGAGTTTTAGTTCATTCCAGATATAGTCAAGTGACAACCAAGAATAGCCATCACAGCAAATAACTTAAAATATTTCTTTAAATAAAGATTACTTTAGATACTGAGATTACTGCTACATGGATTGTAATCAGGTTAAGAATGTAGAAACCTTCTATTGCACCAATTTCCAGACAGCCATTCTGAGCTACACAGGTGAGCTTAGGGGTGTCAACAGTACTCACTCTTGCCAGCCCTGACTGGAAAGAAGAAAATGAATATATTTTTAGTGTTTATAACTTTGGTTGCTGGTAAGCCTAAGCATGTTTTCTCTGTAGTACTTGAGATTAAATGTCATGTTGTTTTACCCACTTTCTATTCAAGATGATACCCATTCCCTTCTCTGTCTGTAAGAACTCAGTAAGTTACTGCTATTCACACCATCTCACAGTTCCTGAAAACATACCTTCGGTTATCTCTTCCCAAAAGTGACTTTTTATTATGTGCTGCTTCACAGAAAACACTATTAGAGGGTATGGTTTATACTTCATATATAACATATTTGCCCTTTAATATCAGCTAAATATCCACATGCTTTGTCTTGGTAATCTCTTTGGGTTTCACAGTTGGCTACTAATCCAGTTAGATTAGTTTGGTTTGGTTTGGTATGTATAGGGCAGGTTGAAACTGACTTTATTTTCCAAACAAATGTATATCATTAGCTGAGTGTTCACCCTTTTATCAACTCTGATGATTTTCTTTACAACAATATGGAGAGTTCTTATACTGAAGTCTCTGCTACGCTACTATCTCTAAGTCATCCACATAGTAATTTGTAAACCAGTATCACCTGCTGCACTGTCCTTTTCAATTTTAGTTTTATGAGCTTTTTTTTTTTCTTTTTTCCTCTGTTTCTTCTCTCCCCTCCTATCCTACTTTGCTTTATGTTGCTGCGGTAAGATGAAGCAGCTTGAGAAGGAAAGGCTTTATATCGGCTTGTAGTTTATAGTCCATTGAGAAGGGCAGTCAGGGCAGGAACTGAAGCAGAGGCTATGGAGGAGAGGAGCAATCTTTAAAGACTTGCTTTCCATGGCTTTCTCGGCTTGTTTTCTTATATACCTCATGCCCACCTGCCTCTGATGGCATTACCCCCAGTAGCCTGGCCACTCCCGTATCAATCAAGAAAATGCTGCCTGATGTGCCCACAGGCCAATCTGATGTAGGCAACTCCTCAACTGAGGTTCCCTCTTCCCAAATGACTCTGCTTGTGTCAGGTTGACAATAAAAGAAAAGAAATGAAATGAACTAGCTCCTCCCCTGTCCCCTTTTCACCTCTCTTTTCCTGTGCTGGGGGCCTGGCACACTCTAAGCATCTACCCATCCTTCAGCCCCTATGGTCTATTTTAATATTTGTCAAACATGTACTTCCAGTTTTGGTAAAGATCTTTATTCCTTATAGCTCAGGGGTTCTTCTCTAGATACTGAAATAAATGTGTTTCATTAATCACTTGAGCAGAATATCTTAAATATGCAGTAGGTTCTTTTATTGTAAATAGGTAGCTTCCTGGTCAGTAACATGCTTGGATAATTAAGACCAACTGAGCTAACAGAGCTGGATTGTGTCAGATTTTTGTTCTCATCTTGTTTTGCTGTGAGCTTGTCATGTTACTGTTTATATTATAACGAGAAACAATTTTATCTTCTATGACAGGAGAAAGTATATCCAAAATCATAAATGGAACACAATAGTAAATAGCTCTTTCTTGACTCTCAATTTTGACAATTTCAAATTCAAATTTGGTAATGTTGAAATTCTGAACACAATAACATATCCTTGCCTCTTTTCTGATTACATTTCTAAAACATTGATGTTGGCGCTTGTAAGAGAACAAAAACAATTTTATGGCAGCATTATCCTGAAGTTCACAATACCAGACTGTATCTAGGACAACATAATATTGTAAAAGAAAGAGCATGGCGTGTGAACCTGCCATTCTGAGCCCTTTGGGCATATCACAAATACATATTTGTAGGAATTTTTTTTTAACTTGTAAAATATTATCTGGTGAAAATTTAGGGCTGCCCACCTATGACTCCTTTTCTGAGTGTGTGTGTGTTTGTGTGTGTGTGTGTGTAACCTTCACTAGAGGCCAACATGACCAGAGGCACAGGTGGCTGTTTCACTGAATCTTAAAGACTCTGATACCCACAGTTGCTTTAACTCACACAACATAATCATCCCACTGCCTCGTGTACAGTGGTAGATTGCTGAACTGTCCTCAAGTTGTGCTAACTGTGAAATTTAATTTGGAAACTAATTTAAAGCTCTTGGGAAAAGAGAAATAAACAGTCATCAAATGAATGTCTTCAAACCCTCAGCATTTTAAAATCACTTATTCCATTCAAATTCGTGATTTTCTTCCTTTAAATCGATCTGGACCAGACATCTGGCTGTTTGTTGATCCCATCTCTCCAAGCTACATGATGCTGTGCAAGCCATTGTAACTCTTAGAAAACAAGGTTCTCATCAGTAACTACCACATCTCTTTCCCAGTCTTTCTACCGGAGTTCTAACACTTTATATTTGTATGATTCAATAATTATAAGACCTAGCTCTATAATGACTAAAAGAGACCTTGGGAGGGTTAGGGATAAACCTTTTTGATTAAAGCAAGTACGATTCAAACACTTCTTATTTGCATCATCTATATTTTGCATATTTCAGGAAATTACTTAGTGGTATTTAAAAATCACAAAAATTTCTGGTGGAAGGGGGCTTGGAAACTATGAGTCCAAATACCTTAAAAGTTGAAGATCAAGAAGAAAGGAGTAAAAGCTTACCTGAATTACACATGCTATGAGAACACTCTGTATCAGTCAGAGCACAGCCCATCTCTCTGGCATGGTTTTTACTTACTATGAATTGTTTCTCATGTAATACCAAAGAATGTATAGCAAGAGAACTTAGGATCCTTCGTCCCAGTGTGGACTTCTTTAGTCTAGTTTGCAGTTTGAAATTGTATGCCATTTCTTTTGTTGAGCTGCCCATTGTCCTTTGGATAGGACTCAGATTTAAATCTATCTGTGCCTGAAGCACTTTGTGATCCACGACAAGAGGCTGATAAGTTTTGTCATGTGCCACAATGATATTTTATGATGGCCACAGTATTTAAGAGATACTCAGTGTCTTAATGGCCCTATACAAGACACATAATCTGATCTGGGTGTTGAATAATAAAAGTAGTTTTTTTTTCTTTTTTTGTCAACAATGTAACTTCTCATTTTTCAATAAATATGATACATTTATTGCTATGCACAGTAGCTACAGTCATTTTTGTTCCTCGTTTGCTACAGTGGTGCTCTTCATTTGAATCCCAAATGCTTGCTGTCACTTCCAGAGCCCCAAGGCTATCACATGTGATCTGAAGATGAAGCCATGCCTATAATTTACATTCTTGACTCTTCAGCAATTCAGGTTTTGCCTTCAATCAAGAGTTCAGTCTTAGGCTTGGAGCTACATTGACCATCTCAATCACCACTGCATGGTGGCAAGGGGCTGTCTTATTCTATTCCAACTTCAAGATAAAACCCAACTTACTAGCATCATTTTCCTTTGCCAACTTCTAATCTCTTTTTGAAAGGACCCTGTGACCCTGAATGCAGTGAGGTTGGCTGTGAAGGGCCAGGACCAGACCACTGCAGTGACTGTTTGCACTACTACTACAAGCTGAAAAATAACACCAGGTAAGAGACAAGCCATGTTCCCACATGTTCCCTACAGCATGCCCCATGTGTCCTAGGCATTCCTGTGGAGCCAACCACATAGAGTATGCACACACAGCACCACAGCACCGTATTCCCAGGTTCCCCTCTCAAGCTCTAAGCACAGAAAGGATGTTCCCACTGAGGCCCACTGACAGACCTGTCATTCGTAAACCATACCGGTTTACATGCTGAAAAATTGGCATACTCATTAGTTACTTTTCTCCATGATGTTACAGAGTATCTGACAAAAGCAACTTAAGGAAGAAAAAGGTTGGATTTGTTCACAGTGTGAAGCTGTAAGGTTCATCCTGACATTAGGAGCATGGTAGCTGGTTCAAAAAAGAGCTGGTCACATTATGACCTTAGTGAAAAAGAACAGAGCTGTGAATGCTGGTACTTAGTTGGCTGTTTGCTTTTTCCCTCTTTTTTATAATCTGGGAGTCTTGCCTATATTCAGAGTGGATCTTCCCTCATAGATTAAAGTTCCCTGTCAATATCCTCACAGACACATCCAGAGGTAATTTGAAATCTCTCCAGGTTGACAATGAAGATTAACCACAGATCCACTCTTGGTCAACTCAGCACTGAGGCATATCACTGATAACAATAATATTCCACCTCTAAATCTCAAAGGCTCATAGCCGTCTCATAATATACAGTACTGTACAGCATATTACATTCTTACATCTGTAAGAATGCCACAAATCTTAACAAGACTAATGTTGTTCAAATGCCTAAAGTCTCTTTAGGCTTTTTGCATGCTTAATTATAATCCCTTCTAAAACCAGCTTTCACATTTCCAATATATGGTGGCATGGGATATACATTCTGTTTCAAAGTGGAAGAATTGGGATGTTGTAGCAAAGAAAGATTCTTCAGGCTGCAGGCAGCAGGCAACTTTTTATAAGAATGCTGAGGTCCGAGTGTTGATGAGTAACCATTCCTCTTACCACCCCACAATGCAGAATCTGTGTCTCCAGCTGCCCTCCTGGCCACTACCATGCTGACAAGAAGAGGTGTCGGAAATGTGCGCCCAATTGTGAGTCCTGCTTTGGCAGCCATGGTGATCAGTGCTTATCCTGTAAATATGGCTACTTCCTGAATGAAGAAACCAGCAGCTGTGTTATTCAGTGCCCTGATGGGTCATACCAAGATACCAGTGAGTTGATTTCAAATACTTGGCCTTTTTTTTTTTTAAGATGCGGGTTTTCATTTGAGTAACTCCATGCATGAAACCTGGGCTTTACTTAGTTTCAAACAGAATCTCGCCAATTTATTAAAGACATACTTTAGAAGCGTTGTGTGGAGGTGCCTGTAATTACGTGTAGCAGAGGACCATCACAATCCCTCCCACCACAATGATTTGCTAGTAGACTCACAACACTGCAAAGTCAAGTCAGCAAAGGGAAACAGGGAAGACTAGAGGAATCTTCAACAATGGTTTGTGATAGCATTTGTAAAATACTATATACAAGGGAACTTCAGTAGAGTCTCTGTGGCCATGGTCATTATTGGGAGCTGATCAGGTAGACACTACCTTCCTGGCACACACTATAAACCATGCTGCTCACATAGTTTCCACAGTGTTAGCTAATCTCATCAGAGTGATGGGCATTCTCCTTAAATCCAAGTTCCCAGGAACCAGCTGTGGGCCAACCTAATAACTTCAGACCTCCTTACTTCCACATGTTAACCAAACAGGCTTTTAAAAGATTCAGAGCATGACTTTCCTATAAATGTAGAACAAACTCGTATTGGAGACATTTTACTCATTAATAGGTAAATTATCTACCATAGTAATTAATGAAACAAGCAAGAGGAGAATGGGCTGTAAGATGATTAAGTACTGCAATCCCCTAGGAAAGGAAAAAGAAATCCTTTTATGGGACTGGCAAGATGACTCAGTGGTTAAGATTGTAGGTAAGAGGGTAAGGTCCTCCAGAAGACGTGAGTGACATTCACAACAACTCACAACCACCTGCAACTCCAGTGTCAGATGATCAAGTGCCCTCTTCTGGCCTTCAAGGACACCTGCATTCACATGCTTGTACCCACACACAGAGAGACACATGATTTGAAAGAAAGACAATAAGGAAGCAAGGAAGGGAGGAAGGGAGACAGAGAGGTAGGGAGATGGGGAGGGGGAAGGGGGGAAGTGAAAGATGTAGTAGGATGCTTTGCCAAGAAGTCTTTTGTACTGTGCAGCCTTCCTATGCTAACATGCTGCTTGGACTTCTGGGAACAGCTTAGGAGCCCTATTTAGGAGCATGGCCAGTAGGAGTTGACAGTAAGTGTTAGAGGACAGTTGGTGGGAAAGCATGTTAGCGGACAGTTAATGAGATAGAAGTTGTTAGATGTTAATCCACTTCTCCAGGCTCCAAACAGATAAGGGGCTGTGAAGAAATCTTCCTTTCTCTCTTTCCTTCCTAACCTTTTAGAGCTAGAGAGTTTTAAAAAAAAAAAAAAAAGGTTACAAGTTAGGAATCTGTCTCCGCAGCAGGTGGGGCAAAAGAACAAGGATCTGTTACAGGAACTTTCAGTTAGAAGTAACAAGCGTGGAGCAAGAGAACAGATTTCAGGGCAGAAAGTGGCTTTCAGTGACAAGTAGTTACAAGCTGGGCAGAAGAACCAGGAGGGAAAATTCGGTTACCAGTGAAAAAGAAAGCAGTTACAATTAGCCTCCAACAAATAAGGCTTAAGGATACAGCTACTGAAGGAGGGAAGGAGGGAGGAAGGGAGGGAGGGAAGAGGGAGGGAGGGAGGCAGGGAAGGAAGAGAAAAAAGAAAAGTTCTTTTGTTGAGTTAAAAATGAAATGAAGTTATACATGGCAATACCATTAGGTTTGAGGAGGGGGTACTTATTTCTTATAGCCAGAACATTTATCACTTTACTAAAAAGCAATCCATGCATTAATGTGTAACATCTCAAAGATTGGCCCTTACTGATTGTAATTAACAAATAGGCAAGGCAAAATGTTATTAATCTTTGATCAAACAGTACTTCATGGCTCTCCCAAGGCTGTAGGTATGTTCGGCTTTGTTCCTGAGCTCTTGATAAATTGTCTATGATGGCACTGAAATGTTGTGTTGCTGTACAACCTGAGAAGTTATGTCTTTAAGGATCAGACAGAAAGTCTTACCTCTTAAGAACTGAAATGCTCAGGCAGCAAAATGATTCAGCAGGCGAAAGCGCTTGCCATGCAAACCTGATAACCTGAGTTCAATGCCTAGAATTCAGGGTAGAAATAGATTAGACTTCTAAAGCATTTCCTCTGGCCTCCACATGTTTGCACCAGCACTCTCACTAGAGAGACAGAGAGACAGAGAAATTTATAAAGAAACTGTTTTTCAAAGAAGTAGAATTCTTTATTCAATGCCTATTCAAAAGTGGGCATTTATCTAGGTTGATCAAGCCTTCATTCCTCCCTTTGGAGTAGTAAATAGGGAGTCTCTTAAAGTTCTTATTTACCTCAAAATTTGGAACATGACTTTCACCTTGATAGCAGAAGGAAAATTTAGAAGATAAGAAGGGTGATAAAAGATCCATGGGAGTGCACAGTATTTCCTAGGGAGCCGTGCGCATGTGAAGTGTGTTCCGTCACTGAGCACTCAACAGCCTATTCCTTTTTAAAGAACAGCGTGGGAGCAGATACTTGAGAAGCTGTTCGGTAACTTTAGCCAGCATATAGCATCGGTCAAGTGGTCAGTGTGTTTCTCCTATTGCCTTTGTTACAGTTTTTACTCCAGTGAGCCCATTTACATGCACCACAGTAATCAGATATGACCATGGCTCGTAATAATTCCTGAGATCACATTCACGATGATTTATAGTTGGCCGTTTCCCCTTGAATAACCCCACTAATTTGCCGAGATATGCTGAGAGGTAGAGTTCACTGTAATCTTCACTCAACAGGTCAGTCTAGAGACACTGATCTTGCTCACTAGAAGAACTGAAAGCAGAATGCAAATCCAGAGCCTGTGATTTCAGGTTCAAGGCCAGATCCTGTGTCCTTAAGGGCACAGTGAGGGCTGCAGTGTAGCTTCTAGGACTGTTGAGGGCTTTGCATTTCTTGCTTAAAGATGCAGAATACCCAATAGGTCCATATAGGGATCCTTCTCTGTGGAATCTTGATGAACACCAGCCCTTAATAAGCAGGGAGAGGAGAAGCCTGTGAACAACTTTACATTTGGTTCTATGTAAATATATGTTAATTGTTATCCACTGGCATATCAGAGAGCAGGTACTAAATCTCCAGCAAAAAAAAATTGACGAAAGTAAAAGGCCTTTGTTAATATGCCAAATCACTACTTTCTGAGATAAAACCATCGTGTTTTTCTGTGTGTTTTTTTTCCAGTGTGATCCTTGCTATTGAATAGGAAAACTTATGATGTATCCATTCAAACTAATACAGTTCTAAAGAATCATTTTTACTTCCACTCCACAGCAGCTCTCCTGCTCTGTTTGAGATGACACATGGAGCCCTCGCCTTGCAGTCTTCAGTGTCCATCCCTTTTCCTACTACAGCTCATCAGATGATCCTAAAAGTTTCAGGCTTGGGGGTCCACTATCCTGTGTGGACAGCATCGCCTTCAATGCTTGCTTAGCGATATTGCCCTTGCTTCCTGAGTGGGATTTTCTGTTTTAGAAGTTAGGGAGCCCTGCTTTGGAAAGAGAGTTGGAAGAAGTAAAAGCTGTAAAACTTTCAAACTAAGAGTTCCTGTAGTCTGTCTGCAGTGTGCCAGACAGGTGCATGGAGTTTCCTGGTGTAACAGTTCATTCAATCAGCTGCCTGAACTTTTCCAGATGAGCGGGGCATTAGTAAACATTGGAACATCTCCATCCTTTTATGGAACCCAGTTGACTGATGTGTAACTGTGTTTCCTTTTTTTTTTTTTTTTAACAGAGAAAAATATTTGCGGGAAATGCAGTGAGAACTGTAAGGCGTGCACTGGATTTCACAACTGCACAGAGTGCAAGGGCGGGTTAAGGTAAGAGACTGAGATCCAGCAGAAGACACCAGCATCCAGGGAGCTCTGCAGAGCAAGCAGAACTGAACACATAAGAGTCAGCATGTAAACAGATAGCTCTCCTGCGTCTGCCCTTGGTTTGACTCACAATGAAGTGCTTCCCTGTTACTTGATTTATCTCTCCCATTAGATGTGAAAATTGGTATACCATCTTGGCTAAGGAAGGATTATAAACCAAATCAATTCCCTATGAAGAAGACGACTCCATGGATAGAGAGATGGCTCAGCAGTTAGAGCATTTTATTCTTGCAGTGGACCCGGGGTCAGTCCCCAGCACCCATGTGGTGGCTCACAACCATCTGTAGTTCTAGTTCCAGGAAATCCAATGCCCTCTTTTGACCTCCACAGGCACCCAGCACACGCGTGGTGTGTGTACATATATGCAGGTAAAACACTCAAACACACAAAATAAGTAAATCTATAAAAAATGTTTTTTTAAAGAAACATGATTCATATATAAGTTAAAACAATCATTTGAGTTCTACAGTTTGACCTGCACTGTGCTAGTTGAGAATGACTGGGCAGATAGTGCCAGTAAATGCTATTTAATCTGCCTGATTAAATTCTCAATGGTGGAAGGTTATTCTCTTATCTTTATTATTTCTCTGCACATACCCAGTCATTCACTTATCTTAAGTACCTCAGATCCAGTTCCATTAGACTATCTGTGATATGCACATAGATTTAACACCTACGTTTTCCTCAAATTGATGGCTTGCTCATTGCCGAAGCTGATATTTGGTAGATTGTAAGAGAGCAACATGCAAGACGAATGGGAAGCCTCTTTCCTGTGGTAGAGGTCAGGCACTTCTAAGCTGAGTCACGTTCAGGGCTCTGGCTTTATATGAAGTTCTACAGTGGATTCCTTTTAGGTAATGGTAAGACATTTCATCCATTCCACCTTTGATCAAAAGTGAAATACCATAGTGTAGGCAGTTCCCAAGCAGGTATCCTTGACACTACATTTATTGATTATCGTGTCATTGTTCTTTGTTTACATAATTGCATTAGTTACTTAGCACTTTGCTTCTCTGTACTTGATGACCTTGATAAATTCAAGGCTGCTCAATTGACAGATTCTTCTTTTTAATTTTTATTTTATGTGTATGCATGTTTTTCCTGTATGTATTTCTGTGTACCATGTATGTACCTGGTGTCCATGGAGGTCAGAGGAAGGCATCAGATCCCCTGTAACCTGAGTTACAAACAATTGTGAGCTGCCATATAGGTACTGGGAATCAAACCTGGTTCTCTAGAAAAGCAGCCAGAGCTTGTAACACATGAGCCTTCTCTCCTGTCCCCACCTAATTTTCTTAAAGGAACAACGATATGGTGTGGTAGAATCCTCTTCAACTATTCATTAATTGTGACCTCAAGAAAGTCACCTAACCACTGTAGTCTTTAGTCTTCTGTTATTCTCATTATAAACTGGTGAGACTAACCTCTGCTTTGCTGAACTATTATAAAAAGTAAAGTCTGATAACATTTATAAACTACTTACATCTGGTACATAATTAGTCCGTGGCAAATAAAAGACTACTGAGTTTATTTCTTTATTTCTTAGAGAACATTTTATGGAGTAAGTTAAAGCAGAACACACAGCAGAAATATGAGAGCCGTATATGTAATTTTAAATGTGCCAGTAGTCATATTAAAAGGGGTAAAAAGCTATCAGGGAAATGATTTTAATAAAATATTTTACTTAGCCCAATATATCCAAAATATTATCATTACAACATGTGGCCAACATAAAAGGAAACTATTTAGTGAGTTGCTTTATATTCTTTATTGTTTTATTAAGTCTTGAAGTCTGGTATATATGGTCTTAATGTATGTCTGAGACTTAAAGATAATTTTTATAAGAAATGTATGTATTAAGATGTTTTAAAATCTAAATAAGAGAGCGAATTTTATAAAGCTTTTATATATTCCAAATGTGCTGAGAAGTTTGCCAATAACTCAGTCTAGTAAAGTTCTTTTTCAAATATAGACATAAGTTAATTAAAGTTGAATGAAAATTTAAAATTCAGTTTCTCGACAACATTAGGCTCATCTCAAGGGCTCAGTGGCCAAGTGGATAGCACAGGCCTGATCTAACCGCTTTATGGAAGAAGGAATGGAGGAAGTTCTGAGCTGGGTTGGTGGGCCTCGGGATACTTATATTTTGGAAGTAGTTCATAGCTTCAGAGTTTAGCGACTGCTCTCTGTGGCACATCTTTTCATTCATCCGTTTCTACACAGTGCAGTCTCTGTCTCCTGATGAATGGAAGCCAGCTCTGAAGTCCTGTCCGCTCTTAGGGGAGCAAGGCATCTTTTCTAAAACTGTGGTGGGGTGGTCCTTATTTCACACTATAAAAGGATTCATTTGATGCACTATGCTTTTCTCTGGAGCTGGAGGAAGGGATGAGATCTTCGTTGGCAGAGGACCAGCAAGCACTTCTGTTGAAGCTGTCCTTCGTCTCACTGAGGCTCTGTCCTAGGTGCTTCTGTGCTGACCATTTGATCTCAGAAGACCTGTGAATTTTGAAATAGTGGCTAAGAGCAAATAGCAGGAAATACCCTTGACTAAAGCCCAGGACAAAAATGAATTAAAATGCTAACAGGAGTATTTATTATTCTATTTTTTAGCTACTTTATTTTTGTACTTGTCCAGTTTCTTGAATGAGCAGAAGATGAAGTAAATTTCAGATTTTAAAATTAATATAAACCATATACAAAGCAGTCAACTGGGATATAAGGTAGAGCAGTACAGAGTATAAGAAAGTAGAAACTATTTGAACGTGTTCCATTTGTGAACATTGTCAAATAGAATCAATTTGATATCAAAGATTACACCCACTCTCTTCCAGTTACCATTCAGTAATATTTTATATGAAATACAAATTCTATGTATATTTTTAAGCGGAGGATCAAGATGTAAGCTTGGCATGGTGACATGTACTTGTAATCCCAGTACTTGGGACTGAGGCCAGAAGGTCATCCTCAATTTCATAGCTAGTGAGTTCAAGGCCAGGCTAGGCTACATGAGACTCTGTTTCAAAAACAAAGGAATGAATGACTAATAAATAAATAAATAAATCTGTAGCCTGTTTTGAAAGAAAAGAATTTTTTTTACATTTTCATTTTATATTTTAGAAACTCAGATATGTCTTATAGTAGTAGCTAGAGAAGTAGAAATTTCACTGAATCACTTAATATTGTAGAAATAACCTCCAGGAAAAACTAAAACAAAATGATATAACCAAGAAAAGTCAAGATATTTGCAAAGCGGCATTTTGCTGAATTACTCACTAGAGAGTCTTAAGTGAATAAACCAATAAAACGTAGCAAAGGTATATTAGGGTATTTATTGTCAGGCATAGAACGGTTTTGTCAAAGTTTTCATCTTGTTTTGTTCCTCTGTGTGTAAGAGTGTTTTGCCTGCTTGTATGTACATGCCCCACCTTCATGTAATAACCACAGAGGCTCAAAGATCCTCTGGAGCTGAAGGAACAGACAGTTGTGAGCAGTCCCGTGGGAACCCACACCAGGTCCCCTGCAAGAGTAGCGAGTGTTCTTACCCACTGAGCAATCTTTCCAACCCCCTGCCAATGCTTTTTAAGACTCTGTTAGGTGTTAAGTAAGGTTGAAGTATGCCTGACTATATGTTCAAGAGATTGTCCCCAAGGCTTAGCTGCACATATGAGTGCTACAGTTGTTATTGCAAGTATCAGGAGAGGTCTAGGGCCATTTTCCTTGTCTTGCAGCTTTACCAAATCTGTGGTCTCCAAGGGAACTGTATTTGTTACATATGGAGTCTGTGTGTCATTGCCACTTTGTCATGGGGACAACAGTCTGCTTATAGCTTGTCCATGCTTCTCCCAGCCTTCAGGGATCGCGCTGTTCTGTCACCTGCGACGATGGACAGTTCTTCAATGGTCACGATTGCCAGCCCTGCCACCGCTTCTGTGCCACCTGCGCTGGTACCTTCTCCTACTTCTCCCCCTTACTCTCCTGCTTGTGGTTTTGGTTTTATTTGGCTATAGCCATCTTTCATGCATCAGTCACTATGTTTCAAGTAAGTGTGGAGGACTGTATTTCTCCTGATAACTGTGCACCAATTCTCATAGAAAGCCAATCACCCTTTCCTCACTGAGAAACGTAAATAGCCCAGTGGCATCTCTTTCTCAGAAGAACAGGTGTTCTTGGCAAATAGAATAAATAAAATAGTTTTGTTTTTTTTTTTAAATACAAGAGTCTCCTTCCAACCCCACTGAAGGAAAGTAAGACAGAGGTCAAAGTTATGACTTAAGATGCTGGTAGATGGGTGTGGTTTCACAGACTGCTATAGAATTCCATACTTCAGCCTCTCCTGAGGCTTTTTCTCTGTCTGTTTCTGTTTCTTTCATGTGCCTTGCACTGAAGGGGCTGGAGCAGATGGGTGCATTAACTGCACTGAGGGTTATGTCATGGAAGAGGGAAGGTGTGTGCAGAGCTGCAGTGGGAGCCATTACTTGGACCACTCTTCAGAAAATGGATACAAATCCTGTAAGCGGTAAGTCCATCTGCTCGGACCCGAGCACTTGACACCTGAGTTTCTTGTAGGACTGCCTTGCTAAATAACGAGAAAACTGAGAGTTTTTAATGATAAAGTACAATTCAATCACTTGCCTTTAGACACTGACCTGCAGGATTGGTCCGTGTTGGCTGGTATTTGCATGTTTGTGATGTACCTGAGGCCAGATGTCAACATGAGCATCTCCTCGATTGTTCTGTAATTTTTTGAGATAGGACCACTCGCCAATTTGATTAGATGGTCAAGCACAAGCCCCTGGGATCTATCTACCTTCCCGGTGCTGGAATCATGGGTGCTAGGGAATCTGAACTTTACTAAATAAACTATCTCCCCAACCACCCCTCACACATATCTCAGAGCTTTTAAAGTAATATTTCTATTCCCAAGACATGTTTTGTCTACCTGCCTTGTTTTCTCTAATGGTATCAAACCTAACAACTATTGTTTTAAAAAAACAAAAGCAAAACATTTTTTTTGTGATCTTCAAAGGGAGAATTAATTTTTTATCTTCCCCCATGGAGATGCATAAAAGGTTTAATAAATTGTGCATTTTGCCCATAGATGTGATAACAGTTGTTTGACATGCAACGGCCCAGGATTCAAGAACTGTTCCAGCTGCCCCAGTGGATACCTTTTAGACTTAGGGATGTGTCAGATGGGAGCCATCTGCAAGGATGGTGAGTACAGCTATGCCACTTGATCTGTGATATTCCCACTTTACAGGCTAACGTATTTCCATTTTAATAAGGAAACTAATAAGCATGCATCTAGTAGGATATGCTCAGTATCTTGCTGACATTCACTCACCCTGAATTTACACACTTAATGGTTAATGTTGCTTTGTATTATCTTGTTATCATTGTTTAAAGACTTCCTATGTAGCTCAAGCTGGCCTCAAACTCACGGTTCTCTTGCTTCAGCCCCCTGGGGTGGTAAGCATGCACCACAATACCCCATTTTGTTTCTCTTCAATTTTTTTAACTGTGGGAAGAAATTAATCACCTGCAACCCCAAGATGGTTCCAGTTAGTTGTTTTAATTAATAACCTGTATTTTTCAGAGTAGCTTTCCCTTCATAGAAAAGCAAAGTGTATACCAGAGATTGCCCTTATACTCCAAGCCCACGCAAGTACATAGCCGTACCCACTATCAACAGCCCACACCCCAGGGTTACATTCGCCACAGCTCATGAGCCTACAATGACATATCATTATCATCCAAGTCCATAGCTTACATGAGTGCATGTTTTGACGTGATCCATTCTCTGCGTTTCAGCAAGCACACATGACATGTATCTACCATTATCACATCACACAAGACAGTTTCACTGCCCTAAAAACCTCCTGTGTTCTGCCATTCACCACCCTGACCTCCCACCTCCAATTCCTGGAAATCTCTGACTTTTTATTTTACTGTTCCATAGAGTCCATCTTTGCAAAATATCTTATATTTATGATCATATGATGTGTAGCCTTTTCTGGTTGGTTGGTTTTTGAATTGTTTCTTTCCAGTTTTTTGTCATAAAGACCTTTTCCAGACTTTTTGACACCTCGTACGTAGAGCTTTATACCCTCCTGTGAGCACTAAGCATTTTGCATAAGCATCTTCCTAAATTCTGTTTTATACATTCTTGGGCAGCTTCATTTTAATAAGAGCAAAATATTTAATCATGGAAATATTTTTGCTGCTGCTCTCTGACCACTTGGGTTTTTTGATATTTGAACCCTAATCACATGATATCAGAGTGTTTCATGAAGCACGTAAGGCTAGGGATTAATATTCCAGTCTCTCAGGCAGGAAAGCCCAAGATGTGATGCTAAAGAGTGACAGGCCAAACCTAGGACTTAAGACTTCTGAGTGTTGACTTTTCTTGCCATGAATGGTTTTTATTCAAAATTCTGGGGCCCACACCATTCCCAAAGATTCTGCTTGAATCATGCAGGGTGTAGTATGACATGGACATTTTTTAGAAACTTTTAAGGGTTTCCAGTTTGCACCCCAGTTAAAGGAGCCATTTCCTCTACCAGCTTGGCAAATGCAAGGTTCACTCACTTCTGTGGACTTAGTGGTTCCACCTGTAAATTCAGCACATTTCAATTATTCCAATGCCAACATTGGTGAGTTTTGATTCTCTGTGTAATTGATGCTGAGGGGACCCTAAACATTATACCTCAACTTTACACACAAAGTATATCTCAAAGCAGAAATCACTTGTATTTGGATTATCATTCAACATGTCTATATTGGAGACTACATTTGGAATAGTGTTGACCACAAGGCTACAGCCCAAGGGGAAGGCAGCCTTCACTGACTTGGCAGAATGTGGAGTAAGGTGTGTGTATGCAGTCTGGAGGTCTCCACTCCAGAACTGGGGCTTATTTCCCTCCTTCACACAAAGTGAGGTAGAAGATACTGAAGAAGATACTACTGACCCTGTGTGGTTATTTCACAGCTCTCTCTCACCTGAGTGACTGCATCCTCATCATGTTTCTGATGAACCGAGGTATAAGCAGAGTAGGCTGGGCCCACCTGCTCTGTGCTTTCAGATCCTGCCAGGGCTAATTTTCAGTGTACCAATCTGGGGTGAGAAGCCTGAAGTGGGGGTACCAGGGCAATCTAAGTATCAACTTTCAGTTGCCAGTACATGCCTTCCTACCTGAACTTAAAATGGTATCTGAACACAACCAGAACTCTTCTTAAGTCAGTACACAGATCACTGTGGAAGATGTCAGTCATTGACAATCACAAGGACATCTACCCTGAAGTTTTCACATCTAGCACTTGGTACCAGGCACCTAAAGTTACTGACGCCTTAACCACCATGGAAAGCCATGCTGACCGTGGGCTAAATTGTACCAGATAGCAACTTGGTCAAAGGGAAGTGTCAGGATTGTGGGCTAAATTGGAAAATGAAGTGCCCAAGTTTGCAATAGGACACTTCCAGGCATGTTGAAAAATGAGGTACTTTGAGCCATCAGTGACATGGCAAATACTCTTAAGGACTGCTGTTTGTTCCTTTTCAACTGTCATATTTCCATGATTCTAAGACAATTGTTTTGTAATTTAACATCTCTGAAATCAGATATATCTGGTAATTCGTGACAACTCACTATTGCTTATGACCATCTGGTTAATGAGATGTAAGTCTCACTGCCTGGATCTGAGACTTAGCCACAGAAATGTGCATTCATTTGAATGAAATCTCTGGCTCCTGCTTCTCATGTGTCATTTAACAACAGTTCAAATGAGCATCATACCATGAACAAGAATAAAATTCAGATTGCTAACAGAATATGGTATCACAGTGTAAGCATTATTTCCTTTGTGATACTGCAATAACAGTAAATCTTGAACCTTGTGTCTTGGATTCAATGAAATATGGCAACAAATGACTGTATATTTTCTGCTCGAAATAATTCTGAGAAGAAAAGTTCCTTGCTTGTGATGTTATTGATTTCTAATTTATTCTTTTTCCAATCTCTTTTCCCTTTCACAAATGGATACCAATTACATTTACTGCTGGACTGCCATGTTTCCCCTTGAAACCACTGCTGTTGACTGAAATCACTTTGGGTGGACCAAATTCCCTCCTTGTTGACTGCTCCTGAATGACCTCTTCCAACTCCCCAAATCTACCTCTTTGGCCAATCAAAAACCTCCCTCCGTGTGTCACTGCTGCTCTCAACTCCACTCCCCCCTCTCTTGCTGACTTCCTGGAAAAGCAACGGAAGAATCCTGGGCGGAAGGAGGCTTCTGTATGCTTGTGAAAAAGAACAATCTCTGTCAGCGGAAAGTTCTACAACAGCTATGCTGCAAAACGTGTACATTCCAAGGCTGAACAGCCACCTTAGATCCTTGTCCCTGTAGACTTATAGATGATTCCATATTATTAAAGAAAAAAAAGCCAAAAAATGCAAACCACCTCTCTCTTTCTTGCTATCTTCTTTTTTCTCTCTCTCTCTCAAGTTTGTGCAGGGAGATGGTGAACTGTTTTGTCAGAACTTAAATAGAAAAGAAATAATAAACCTACAACAAGCCTACCTTTTATAACTGGGTGTTTAGTGTTAAACAGCCAGAATCACAGAGACAGTATTGTATAACCAAAGTATTTGATGCCAAAATTTGACGTTAAAGTAATGATTTGATTTCCTGCCCTGGTTTGAAGGTCCATTTTATTCCTTTGCATTCACTCCCTTGTTTCTCCTTTAAAATGCCTAAAACAAGATTTTCCTAAAACATCATAAGAGCACAGATTGATCAGAATGAACAGAAAGCATTTGCATTAGTCATTTTCTGGCTTGAGCAGCCCAGGGCAATGACAGGAAACTGGACCTTAGGATGCTGAGAACGTCCTGCAGAGTTTTATTCAGTGTCCTCATCTTAGTGTTTCACTGCTCCATGATGACACTTCCCACACGTGACTTGCTTTGTTTGTTGCCTGATAGGTTTTTTTGGGTTTTTTTTTTTTTCATTTTTCTCACTGGATAGGTCTGCTCCGCTGCCTTCACTGGGTAGACTTTCTGCCACTGGCTTTTCAAACTCTGTCAATTGTGTTATGTTGCACACATCTGGTAAAATGGATTGTTCTGTCGAGTCAAACCAAAGGTAGAAGCATGTGATACTCAGAAGGTCTGAGGCTAATCCAGGTCCCCTGAAGCCCAGAGAGTCACTCTGTGGACCCTGTACAACATCTTGGTGCTATCTAGCCATTACCCCCATAGCATTAAAAAAAAAAAAAAAAAACCTGTCATCAGAAATTCCATTTGTCACGGTGGGAAGCATTTGGGATATGATGCAGGAAATTTCTTCCTGGTGGCCAAAAGTTTCTAAGAGGTCCTGTATTTTTTAAGAAATGGAATTTATTTAAATAATATTTAAGCTCATGCTTACACTGGCCAAGCAGTGTTTTCCAATGGTGCTTATTACGAGTTGTTTTATCCTGTCGTTTTAAGAAAATAAAACTGGAAATTGAATGTGGGTGGCATGATTGTACCCTCCTAGT
Source organism: Cricetomys ansorgei (assembly GCA_026225945.1). NCBI lineage: Eukaryota > Metazoa > Chordata > Mammalia > Rodentia > Nesomyidae > Cricetomys > Cricetomys ansorgei. Next base: position 3,713,458 of record JAMJFZ010002601.1, on the reverse strand, counting down.
TCTGTATTTTCTCACTCTTCTCTCCTTCTATAACTAGGGCCATGCGTTTATGCACCTGTCCATTAGATGTTGCTGAATTGGGGTTGGTTTGTCTGTCTGATTCAAAATGTGTTCACTGGTTTTCTGCAACTTCATAAACATCTCATGGAATCTAGAATGCTGAACTGTAGAGAAACTACTTTGAATCTGTGGTTGAAAATGATGAAACCTGATACATCTTTTTACGGTTCCTCTGAGAGTAAAATGATATCAAGTTCCTTCATTTTTGCTATATCAAAACTCCATGGTGACCTCATTTACCTGGGGCATGACCAGGCATCTTCAGGCTCTAGGCTTTGGGAAGCTTTTCTTTCCGAGATGCTTCTGGCTTCACTGCTAAGAAGAGAAGATGACCTTGGGAAGGAGCTGGGGTGTGGATGCTAAAGTCCGCAATCAACAAACAAATAGTAAACAGCCTGCCCTGAAAAGATCCCTAGACAGCAAAGTTCACTTCTAGCCGAAGGTGGATAATGAGGAATTGGGCTATTGAACCCTTTAATAGCATTGTAATGTTATTAAGTCACGTGATTCATTAGTTACTAAGGAACTGGCAGGTTATGCTGTGTAGCTTTTCCTCTTTAGAACACAGCAGGCTTTTCTGTCACAAAGAGCAAGGGAATCCTGGTCACAGTATATTATTCTTACATTTACACACACAGACTTCAAATGAACAAACGTAAACACAAGCCAGGTAGTTGGCAAAAACTAGATTTGCCTGCAAAAGAGTCCAGTTGCTTATGCAAGCCTATAGTATTAAAGGCACAAGGTCACAGTGATACAGATGATAAAGCTGATGTCTTTGTCCTTAGACCACGAGCCACCAATATGACAGCAAATTCACTGGGGTCCACCACCATGCATTCCATTTCCCACCGACCATGCAGGTGCACATCACGGAAATACCGGTTTAACTACTAGTGTGTTACTGCCTCATTTATCTACATGACATTATTAACTAGAACATAATGCTTTCAAAGTTTATGTTAATGTTATATATTATGTATAAATATATATATATATTCATAATGAGTATATGTAATGGATAGCACAAAGTTTGGAGACTTGACAAATACTCCTACCCTCTGGAGACAAAAGTCCTATTTTCTGTTTTCTTTTGTCTTTTGATCTTTAATTCACTAATTAATAGTGATCTGTTGTTAAATCCAAATCCACTTTACTGAAAAATACTGTACATGTGTAAAATGTTCAGTTGTTTTTTTGTAAAATATAGAACAGTTGTAATTGATACTGGCCAAAATCAATGTTATTCCATATTTTATTTTTTCTATTAAATTAACCTAAGTTCCTGTTGATTTGATCTCTTCATACCCATGTGTAAACATCACTGAAAGGCTTAGCTGATGGGAGACTTCTTCTATTTCCATACAGAAGCATAATGTGAAAGAACAGTGGATGTGAATGAAGTATCCAAGTACAGATAGGACAGGGGAAGAGAGGTAGAATGGGTGGGAAGGAGGAGGAAATGACATACCCAAAAGGGGACATTTGGACAGTAATGTGTGTTAAATCTCATTTTTAGAAAGAACATAACAAAAAATTCCTATTAAAATTTGATGTAGTTTCTGTCCAGTTGTAGCTACCTGGTCCCCAGTGTGGAGAGTAACTGAGTCAATTCTGCTTTGTGTGTGTGTGTGTGTGTGTGTATGTGTGTGTGTGTGTGTGTGTATGGATGGGGCAAGGATGTAGCTAGTGCAAAAACTGTGGAACAGAAAGGTTCAGTTTGCTGACGTCTTACATAAATTCGGCAGTGGCTAACCCTGGACACCTAAAGAATGAATTTGTCTAACAGCAGTCTCTGAGACGTAGCACTGAGTGGAACCAGGCATTGAGCTAAAATGAGCAGTGGATGTGTATCTTGTGGACCCTGCTTGAGATGCAGTCACTACCCTTGTGGTTCATTGCTTGCCATTTGAGCAGAGAAATGAATGATAAATCAGCCAAAGCAGCAGGGTTGATGAGTTCCAGCCAGAGTTAAACATCAGAGAATACAACTGGGTATAAGAGAAAGCTTCTGCAATCACAAAGTCCCAATATGAAGACAAAGGAAATTAATGTTAGTGGCCACTTCTAATGCAGTACACAATGTGAGAACATCATATATATAATACATACATCCCGATAGACATGTAACCTCTCTTGAGTCTAAGGAAGACTCCAGAGCAGAAGTACATATACTATCTTGTTTACCCATAAGGAAGCTGAAGCATGTAGACTCCACACTGATAGAGTTGGTCAATTTGAAGAAATTCAGGAAGGTCAATTAACCAACGACTGTTATATAAGCATGTTTTGATCCAGACTTGAACTTATTGAGCCAGTCCGTCATCAGGAGCCCTACCTACAGAAGGAAAAAGAAAAGAAAAGAAAAGAAAAGAGGAGAGGAGAGGAGAGGAGAGGAGAGGAGAGGAGAGGAGAGGAGAGGAGAGGAGAGGAGAGGAGAGGAGAGAGAGAGGAAAGGAAAGGAAAGGAAAGGAAAGGAAAGGAAAGGAAAGGAAAGGAAAGGAAAGGAAAGGAAAGGAAAGGAAAGGAAAGGAAAGGAAAAGAAAAACCCACAAGGCCTTTATTTAAACTGCCAGACTTTCGTATCAGGGCCAGAGGCTGGAGAAGATGCCAGCCTTCTTGGAAATTCACTATTTTTTATTACCTAGTCATGGCCCCTCTCCCTATTGGTGTGCCTATCAGGACTATGTCTAACTCCTAGATCCCTTTCACAAGTAAGTTTGCCACTCATGAGAGGTTCAGGTCAAGAAGGTGCTTCTGTGGTTTTAATCTAGTTAGTTCATTGCTACAAAGGGCAGTAGTTCCACTTACAATGACTTAGTCAAGAAATGATCACAGCTTTGTATTTGCAGCTAGGTCTTCATGTCTGCCCAGTCCCGCCCTAACTACAATTGCAAAGTTCTCAAGTCCCACCCCAGTGGAATCCCTTGTTCCACTGCAGCCTTCCCAGGCTTATCAGGAATTTGCAGGCCATGAACTTGGTAGTGAAGGGAGCCCATTGGCTTTGTGGTTCTCTTTGGACCAACAGACACCAGGGGGATAACCAAGATCAGAGGCAACCTTAAACTGCTCTGGTCAGCTAGATGCTTCCTTCTTCTATTCTCTAATACAAAATGGCAGGGGGAAACCAAGGCCAACTGCAGCTTGACCTCAGCTACCCTAAGCTGCACTCTGAGCCCTAAACTCAGTATGTGTACATGACACAGAAAGTATAAGCCTGCTTCTCTTCTCTGGTTGACATCCATTCCAGATGCTTTTGTTGCCAGCCTATAAAATCCAAAGTTCTCCATAGAGCACTTTAGAGCCTTTGACATATTCAGCTGGGCACAGCCAAGATGAACTGAATGTCACTGTGGCTCAATGGAGCTCCTTGGCACCTAGCAGCAGACTCTAATCCATATAACCATGTCTTCTCGTCATCACTAGAGGTGACGATCCAGCCAGATTCAGTTCTTTGGCAAGAAAGAGTCGGTTATGAAGCAGGGCCAAAGCTTGAGTGGCGGCAGGGGAACCCCATCCTCTACCTCCAGCAGACTTGAGGAGACGATTTGGCTGTTTCCCCCTTTGGTTGGTTGGTTTAACTTCTGAGAGAGACTTTCACACTATATTCAGGCTGGCTTTAAACCCATAACATTCCTCTGGCCTTCGCTTCCCATGTGCTGGGTTGGCAGGCACGAACCTCCATGCCTGACCTTGGCTGGGTTATAAGGGATTTGCTTTACAAGATTTCTTTCAGTTGGCCACTTTTTGGATCCAACTGTTGTTTTCTGAGCAACAAAAGGTATTTCCAGAAAATTCCAGACGCACTTTCTGTGGTCCATATTGTAAAAGCCTTGAACTTTCTCAATGTTTTTATATACTTTAAGGATGCAATGTTTTAAGATTAACATGGTTTTATTTAATTGGGCCCATACAAAAGTCAACACAGAGACTAGTTGTCTGACGCAAGAGTTACAGCTAGTAGAAGATGCGGCTGGGACTCAAGCCATCACTTCACCCTTGTGCCCCACACTGCTTCCTTTTTAAGAGCTCCAGAGCACATTAAGTTCACATTACGTATGTTGCAAGGCGAATGGGAACCCTTTCCCAAGAAAGGATAGAAAGTACCCTGACCCTTTGAACTTGGCTTTTTTTTCCCTTATAAACTCAAATAAATTATTTCTACAGATACACACTGTAGAGTCCCTGCCACACACCAAGCTCTGAAGTTCTCCCATTTTCCAAACTGACCTTCTAATGGAGCAATACATACAGAAGACTCAGCTATAATGTGACGCTATTTAAAGGGTCATAAAACACATTGAGAGTCCAAAGGAACAAGCTTACTTTACCAATGGGCTCTTGCTATCCCTTGCCCTTGTACAGGCCTGCCAAGGGCATCCCAAAATAGCGTGAAACACTGCAAATAGAATTGGCTCTAATGTGCACAAATAAAGCTGCAAAGGTCAAAATCAAATGATATCTTAATTAAATATCTGTAAAGTGCAACATGTCAAACTAGTCACTTGTAACTCTACTCTTAAAGAATCCTATGCAATTAGGTTTAATGTAGGATGAAGGTGAATTTTAATGTTTGGTACATTGTGGAACTTCCAGAGGGAAAACTCACCATTTACTCCAAAGGCCATGTCTCAGGGGGGACTCTGAGGTGAGAGCTAGAAGGATACCTCACAGGGAGGGCAATGTGTGAATCCTGTCCTTGCTTTCCATACTCTTCCCAAGGAACATTAAGCCTTATTGCTTTAAGCACCGTCTTTATTGATCTACTTTGCATTTCTGTAACAAAATACCTGAGGCTGAATACTTTATAAAGACAACAGGTTTGTTTGGCACAATGTTGGGAGCTAAGAAGTTCATCAAACATGACATTGGTTTATCACACATACACGCACTCACTCCCACTCCTGTGTTACATTGCAACATGGTAGAAGGCATAGCTTGAGTTCCTAAAAGATAAAAAAAGATCACATAGTGAGACAGGAGATCATTGAGAAGTAGGGGCAGAGCAGGCTTGATTTTTTTCCCCTCAACAATGCAGTCAGGAGAACTAGCCAGGATCCCATGACAAATATCGTAATTTATTTCAAGGGCCATGTCTTAGTGGCTTCCTAATAAGCTCCAACCTTAAACATCTCCTACCACTTAGCATCACACACTAAGAACTGACCTCTAACATTCTTTTTCCCTAATCCCTTCCCCAAATTTCGCAGATTCAATGAACTATTAGGCTTTTCCCATCAGATATCTGGCAGATATCTCAATTAACAAATCCAAAACAGACTTTAGATACCTCAATCCCACCCTCCTCAACCACTGCCCCATACAGCTCTCCTTTCTCAGTAAAGGGCTATTATAAAGCTTCTCACAACTCTCCTTTTCTACCCCAAATCCAACTTAACAGCAAAAGAGCACTGACTGAACTTCCAAAATCTCTTTCACAATGGCCCATGTCTGCCGACTCCATGATTCTCTGAGTGGGTTCTCTGCCTTTATGATCCTCTCTCTTCTTCCCTTCTATCCTTGTCCCACCCACACAGAAGACTGCCAGGTTTTGTCTCTCCCTTATTCAGAATCAAACCTGAACTTCCCTGAGATCCTTCTGCCCTCACCTAGTGATGCCCTGCCCTTTGGCCTCATACTCTGGCCATACCAACTATCTTTGTGCCTTCTAACATGCCCAGTGTGTTTATACCTCAAGATGCCAAATCTTAGTAAGAAAAAAGAAAAGAAAAGAAATCAGCTGCCCCCTATCAATCCACCTTTCTCTTTCCATATACATAATCACATGACATTCTGGATTCATTTGCCTATTTACTGTCAGTCAACTCCATATGAGCTGGTGCCTGCCCATCTTGTCCATAACTATATTTTATATGCCTAGCATACTTTGCTTAATAACAGTTTGTGGAAGAAATAAACAAGAAGGCATCAGAGAAGAGTGGCATTTGATTTGAGTCTCAAAGGATAAGCAAGATTTTTGCAAGTCAAAGAAACTTAGGATCCTTAAGAAGGGTACTCAAGAGAGTCTATGCCACAGGGCACTCAAAGGGTACAGGAGATGGCAGGCAGAGCAGCCAGGGTATTTAGCTGGAGTAAGGATTCATGGACCATTGCCCTCCCCCCACCTCCTCTTCATCAGAGCCATCAGCCCTCTTGAGAGAAGCTAATTGACCCCATCAAGTCACCTCTTGGCTTCTCGCCAATGTATTTGGGAAGCAATCATTCAGACAGAGTGCTGAGGAGGGCATCCTTGCTTCAGTTCCCAGAGGGCTGGTGGCTGCTTTGAGTCAGCTAGTGAAAGGCAAGGGGACTCAGCAGGGCTCAGTGGCCAGGTGAGTTCACATTAAAGAGGTAGCCTGCAGTTCCTCCTCAGCATTGTGTCACGGGCTGGGGGAGCGTGACAATAATGCCTTATCCCACAATAGAAATCCTGTGAGCCCTGGTAGCTAATCTGGGGTAACAAATTCTAGGCTTTTCCAAACAAGCTTTTGTTGCCTCCTGAAGCATGGTGGTTACAAAACAATAAACAATAAACTATCAAGAAAACATAAGGCCTATATTACATATGAGACTGTATTTGTAATTGACTTAACATTCTGAGGAGAGCCACCTAAATGACCTTGACTGTCTTCTGCCTCCAGCCCACCAATGAGCCTTCAAAGGACATTTCTACCTCTAGAATCTTGGATTCACTTTCTGGTCTTCACCTTGATGCTCTACGTCACCTACATCAGGCGACTTCACAGTGGGCTGTTAGGACAACTGCTTATCAGCCTTATTCAACAAACCCTTTGTGTTGCGTTGCCCACATCACCATTGTTCAAACTCAATAAGAGTCCCCACAGGCTTTCAGCAACTCACAACTGAACAGGAGGCTCCACCCTCTGTAGACTCCCACCTTCTTGGAATACAGCTGAGATGCTCTTTTGTAGCTTCTGGACCTGTTCAGTCTCTGTCCCCATATTCTTCTATTCTGCCCTACACCTTAGACTTTCCCCACAAGGTATTTTGCCTGCTTGAGTGCTATCCCAGTTGGTCATCCATGCTGGCTGACATGTGTTATCTGGGCTTCAGCTCCTGCTTCATTCCCTGACCCTTAAAGACAGGTTATATCTCCTTACTTATCTTATTTTTTTTCCATTCTTGTTAGCAGACATTGATTGTACAAAATAATGAGTTTTGTTGTGATATTTTGATGTGCATATAATGCTCCTTAATCATATTCACACTCCATTCTCCTGTCTTACTCTCCAACTCTGATCCCCAGCATCTTTCCTAATTGTCCCCTGCTCCCTTATGAGCTGTCATGAAAGACAATTATCATGTCAATTATATCTGTGGTCTCTTGTTCTCCACAGTAGTATTTGATAGAAGTAATTCTCACTAGGAAGTGCACTTCCTACTAAGTGCAAACTTGGTACACGAAGAACAATACACAGTGTCTCATGGACTGGATGTTTGATAGCTCTTCTATTGATAGGTAAACAAAAACAAAATCTATGAATGAATAGTTAAGTGAATAATTGAACAAATGACAATTTAAAAGAGTAACCATGACCCAGATACTGGGATAATGAAATCCTGAATTTGTGTGGCTTCAGGACACCTTTACCTTCCCCACACCTTCAGTTTCCTCTCCTTGGGTGCCATCCCTGCCAACCCTTCAGTTCCTTGTCATTGTAAAGGAAGCAGGAGGCTTCATGGAGTTTCTTTCCCTTACCAGAAATGGCATGTAACACCATCAGCACAAAGAAGAAACTAAAGCTTAGAATGAACCTCATTACAGATGGAGCCACCACAGCAGAGGGGTGGTGACAAAATACCCAATGAAAGCTGCTTAACCAAGGAGGGTTTATTTTGTCTCTCAGGGAGAAGAGATTACCATGGCAACAAAAGGTGAGGCATCAGGTCACACTGGGACTCCATTCAGGAGTCCAGATGAATGCAGACACTTAGCTTTACTGTCTGCTTTTTATGCAATCGGGTAATCTAGTGATGAAATGGTGCCACTGACAATCAGTATGGATCTTCCCTCCTCAGTTATCCTTTCTGGAAATACCTTCATAGATGCACCCAACGGTTTGTTTCCACAGTGACTCCAAATCAAGTCAAGTTGGTAGTAAAGCATAACCATGAGGAGTAAGCTGCAGAATCCTAAACACTTCCCCTTAAGATGCCATATTGAGATGCCAATGTAGCCACAGCTGTGAAGAGACTATACAGAAGAAATCAGATGTATTACGTACACTCTGATTTCTATGAAATCACCTCATTTCTATGAGGTGAGGAGGGGTGAGGTGAGGTGAGATGATCAGTAGCAATTGAACATAAGCTTGGAGACAAACTGAACTGTCTGTCCAGTTTGGCCCAAGATTGAGAGAGTCACATAATGTCTGGTGAAAGAAAGAGGCAGAAGGCACATGCAACAGAAGAAAAGGAGGAGAATCTTGAAGAGAGAGATGTGACCCACAGCTGCCGGTCAGAGATAACAGAAGAGGAGACACAAGCCAAGAAATGCAGACAATTCTAGGAACAGAAAACAACTTGCCACCAGCAGCCAGGCAGGAAAAGGGGTCCCACCTGAGCTCTGCCCAGAACCTGAAGGAACCTGGCTCCATGTCATGCACAGAGGTTCTGGAAAGAATGCAGGCTGCCACCACCTTGTAAAACCCAGAACAAAGAAGCAATTAGACCACACTATGCCTAGACTTCCAGCCTATAGAACGTGAGACAACTGGATGCTTTTGAAATCACTACATATATTCTGCAGTAGAAAACTAACACAAATAGTCCAGACCAACTTCATCAGAAGATGGCCTGTGACATCACAGTTGGAGATGAGCCACTAACTAAGGTGATACATCATTTCTAGGATGTGTAGTTCTAAATTGTCTGAAGCCACGATGGCAGGCGTGGCACCTCCTACTTTCTATTTTAGTTTTTAGTTTTCTGTATACTTATGAGGTTTATGTTTATTGTGTGTGTGTGTGTGTGTGTGTGTGTGTATGTGTGTGTGTGCATCTTGTGTATGTGTGTGCCTGTGTGTGCCATTGTGTGTGGTGACTGAGAAGGCCAGGAGAGGGCATTGGATCCCCTAGAGCAGCAGTTCTCAACCTGTGGGTCGTGACCCCTTTGGAGGTTGAATGACCCTTTCACAGAGGTTATCTAAGTCCGTCTGCATATCAGATGTTTAGATTATGATTTATAACAGTGGCAAAATTATAGTTATGAAGTAGCAACAAAGATAATTTTATAGTTGTGGGTCACCATAACATGAGGAAATGTCTTAAAGGGTTGTGGCCTTAGGAAAGTTGAGAACCACTGCCCTATGTGAGCACTGGGAACTGAGCCTGAGTCCTTTGCAAGAGCAGCAAGCTCCCTGAAACAGCTGAGCCATCTCTCCAGCTTTTTATTTTAAGAGAGGGTCTTATGTAGGCCCAGCTGGCTTCAGAACTCATTATGTAGCTACGGCTGACCTGGAATTCCTTTTTCTCTTGTCCCGGTCCCCCACTCACTGGCATGACAGCCTTGCTGCACCACGCCTGCCTCATCGTCAAGTTCCTCGTGGATGGGCACTGAGGAACCAGGCAGCTGTGTGCCGGTCTTTCTCCAACAGAGCTAAAGCAAGTTAAAGTTTGATTTCAGATCAAAGCAATGATTGATGATGAACAACTTCAGCACTGTGGTCTGTAACCCTTGAGTCTCATCCACCTGGGTGTGTGGCTGGAAGGTGTACTGACCATTTGTTGACTGATGATTTGAGGCTGAACACCCTGACTCCCAGCATGCTTTTGTCATCCTCTGCAACTGATCAGCAACAAGCAGACAGCTCTCTACTTAGCTCTGCCTCCGTATCTTTTCCCTTAATGAGATAAAGTCCTTGTGACCAGTTTCCAGACCTGGTATCTTGAATGTGCTACATAGCTAGCTGGGTTTGTGGCAGATGGGAGGTAGAAGCATTATCCTTCTCTGAAGGTTCAAATTGAATTTATCATGAGTTTCCTGACAACATGCTAAGGATCAGTGGCTGGGCTTGCTCCTTCTGAACTCACTGCCTGGCAGTGCAGCAGCGTCTTCCCTGGTCAGGCTGGGATGGGCATTTGTTCTCTGGAGGCCCTGTCATCAGCCAGGACTTCCTACTGAATCCCAGCTCTCCATCTGAGAGCACAACCACCTTAACTGTTTCTTTCCTTTCTCCTGCCCCATCATCAGAGCCCAGCTCACCAGGCAGGTGTCCCCTGCTGTTCCCACTATGAGGAGAGACTGGGTTGAACCATGCACATTCTGAATACTAGCCATCTTTTCCAAGAAATGGGTCAATATCATAATGAACATCACAGAGAATCTGGAAGGAGGCTGACTGCCTTCAAATGCTAACTCTCTTGCTTCCTAGCGATGTAGTCACGGGACGCACACTTAACGTCTCTGTGACTGTTTCCCCATTTGAGTAATGATAGTCCTACAGAGACATTGTTAGGATTAAATGTCAATTCCTGTATAAGGCACAATAGTGGTGGTTCTTGATACTATTTAAACTAAAACTTTAGCATTCATCCTTGATTCCTCCTTTCTATCTATCACCAGTCCTTGGCGAAATCTAATCACCTTGCCTCTAGTTCTCTCTTGAGTCTGTCCTCTTCCCTCCATCCACTACCACAGTGGGTCAGCTATCTCCCTCCCCAGTACCACAGTAGGTCCACATCACTGGCCCGGGTGATGTGAACCACCCTTCACACCCTTGACAGATTAGTTTTAAGAAAACAAAACAAGACAAAAAGAGGAATAATGAGACGGGAAAAAGCAATCTGAGTTCGTTCTTCTCATGTTGAAATCTGGTCATACCAGAGCCATCAGGAACATCTGCAGAATCTGACTCCACCCCTTTCTCTCCATGCTTCCCTCCGTCCTTCCTCTCTTTCCCCCTTTGGCCATCCTGGCCTTCTTTTGGTGCTCACATTAGCCATGCCTGTTGCTGCCTCTCACTCCAGACTGTAAACATGACAACACTGGATTTTTCTCACTATTGTATCTCCATGCTTAGCATTGTTACTGTCATAAAAGATTTGTTCAATGGGTTTTAGATGAATGAATGGGTGAATGGATGAATATTCTGTGACACAACTATAGGGTCAGGACAAGTAAGATGGCACTTCTTTCTGTTTATCTCCTGTTTTGGTAGTAAGCAGGATAAGAATTAAATTATGTAATATTAGAAACAGCAAATTATCAGCCAGATAACTGCTGAATCCATGCGGCCTTCTGTATATATCGCAAACCATGGAGGAAGCTGTTAAGCCAGGGGGAGCCAACAATCAGCAAAGGCAGATATGTGGACTCAGAATATGTATAACTCTAGAGCTGGGTGGCTGTGCATATCTAGTCTAACAAGGCTGAGCTAGGAGGGTTACAAATTAGAGGCCAGCCTGGGTTACAAAGGAACACCCTGTTTCAAAAGCAAAAAAAAAAAAAAAATGAAGCTATAGCTCAGTGGTAGAATGCTTGTGTAGTGTGTACAAGGCCCTGGGTTCAATGCCTGGCATGATGAAAGAAAAAAGGAAGGAAGGAAGGAAGGGAAGGAGGGAGAGAAGAGGGAGGGAGGGAGGGAAGGAGGGAGGGAGGGAGGGGTAAAGAGAGGGAGAAAGAAAGAGAGAAACAAACAAAGAAGGGAGGGAGGGAAGGAAAGAAGAAAGGAAGGAAGGAAGAAAGAGAAAAGAAGGAAAAGAAGAGTATGCTACAAGTCTAAAGGGTGAGACAACAACTAAAAGCCAGCTGGACTGAGATTGCAGCTCAGAGCTGAGCACCTGCCCAGTGTTAAGGCAGTGGGAGGCCCGGGTTGTTTTATTCCCAGCACCACAAAAACAAAGCAAAAAGCTGCAAATGCCCCTGTCTCTACCCCCACCACTTAATAGCTATGATTTCTTTATGTCTGCTTTCTACAAAGATCTATTTTCAATCCGCCCCCAACAAAAATACACAAAATTTAGCTACTAGGTTAGCTTTTTGTTTTTATTTTTCCTTAATCAACCCCCCTGCCTCCCCATTCCAGCTCTACAGAATTCACACACAATGATCCCAAGTTGAAAAAAGAAGAGCAGCTCATGGGGTTCCCACAGACACAGGGAAAGGCAGACAGGATGCACATGCCTTTAATCACAGCATTGGGGAGGCAGAGGCAGGCAGATTTCTGTGAGTTCAAGGTCAGTCTTGTCTACAAGTTCCAGGATAAAAAGAGAAATCCTTTCTAGAAAAGCCAAGAAAAGAAAAGAAAGGGGGAGGAGGAAGGAAAGAGGAAAGGAAAGAAGGAAGGAAGGAAGGAAGGAAGGAAGGAAGGAAGGAAGGAAGGAAGGAAGGAAGGAAGGAAGGAAGGAAAGAAAGAAGAAAGGAAGGAAGGGAGGAAAAAGAAATCAGAAAAGAATGTTCTACAGTGTTCCTTGGTTAGCAAATAGATTGCCAGAGCAGATAGTAAGAAAGAGCTGAGACAGGAGGCTGGGAGACTGGGATGCTCCAAACAGCTCTGAGCATCTAGAAAGCGCTAGGAGTGTTTGTGTGCCAAAGCCTTGGGTGCAAAATAAAAGAGATGTCCTGGGGGCAGGGTGGCCCTAGATACCCTCTAAAGGGGTCTGGATTGAAGTATGTGCTCCTCCTGGGAAGCTGCAGAGAAGTTGAGAGTTAATCCTCCTGCTATTCTGCTCCCTGCAGTGACCTGCAGATCCTTTGCAAGGAGTCCTGAAAGCTCTAGCTTCTTCATGGACACTTAAATGTCAAGCTCCCAGAGATTTCCCTGCAAAGTGGCTATGGCTCCTTTAAGAGTCTCTTGCCTTTCTTCCTCATTGAGACCTTTATGATTCTTGTTTCCATAACTTTACTTTTAGAGCCTCACACTAGCGTGACCTATCAGTTCCCACAGAATCTCACTTTTAAATCATTTGCTCTTAAAGATAGTCTTAAGCTCTTGGACTGTATTTTTCTCATTACCTTTTGCAGTTCTTCTTATATGAAATGAAAATCTTTAAAAGGTAAAACTGATGTGTCAACTACTAGAATATTAGGGAATAATAATCCCAGCTGCTAGTGCTGTAGGTTTGTCCAACCTGGGTAATTTCGCTGAAAGTGATTGATAGCAACTATGATGTGTCCTTAGTTGGAACTGTCTACTTCCCTAAACGCATACTTCCTGGTCTATTTCATCCCTTGAACCATAGTATCCCTTTCTAATGTACGTTTGTCAACTGCGAGCATTTGCTCCATGGACTCAATAAATTGGAACTGAACTGTACGGAAGAGGTATTTTGCATTTAAAATTGGACTCATTGCAGGCATCTCTAGAAGAGTGACCATGTTTTACTAATGGTATTTCAGGCCTGGGTAGAATAGGACTAATGTATTGTGAAGCCTGTGTGTCCTTTGAGTCCACTGGAATGGTACATTCGCTGGTAACTCACCTTGTCAGCTACTCCTGCATAATGCACACCCCATCTTCTTAGAGCATTGCTCTGCTTTCTGCATCCCATTATATTCTGCTTGCGGTCCCATTCCTATTGTTACTTCCCCCTGTGCTCACTTATTCATTTGTTAGCTTTCAGATCCATAGTATCCTGTAGCCACTAACCACACTGATCAATCAAAGTTTGCAAGCATTGTGTTTGTGATTTAAATATTGCCTCATGCTATATGCCAATATTGCCTGGAACATATTAGGATCTCAATAATTACATGCTTGGTGAATTAGTGAGTCCTTTTCTATGGCACTTCCAGTTATTAGGTAACTTTTCTTTCCCTTTGAATTCCTAACTTCCTACATGTCAACTTATTTATTTGCCACAACATTTTGATCAGTGTGTCACATGACAGTGTTCTGCATCCTGGGAAATAATTCGTAACCACAAAGAGCTGTAGATAATCACAGGGAAGATGCTGTTTGCAGAATCACCAGTGAGGGAGCAGAAAGAACTCAAGAATATACAAAGCACTAAAGAGCATAGATGTCAGTGGAGCTGTAGGAGTTTGTGGTACGAGAGAGTCACAGAGGCTGCCACAGGGGAGGAGAATTTAAGTTGTGAGGAAGTAGAGATTTCTGGGATAAGAAAGGAATAAGAAACCAAATAGATACTCTAAGTGGGAGAGTGCTTAAAGAGCTTGGGAGTCCTAGAGTCTCTTGGGATGTGTCTTAGGTGGCCTCCAAAAATCTGACAAGGTGACATTCAAGGGCAAAAGGTTTATTTGGGAGACGAATGAAATGCCAGTGGTGGTGTGTGTTGCACATGATGGGGAAGGGAAGGTTGCCACTGAAGGTTATTGTCAAACCAGATGCCACATTAGCATGCCAGATTCCAGTGCTGTGGGGAACTCAGGGGGAGCTCAGAGATGCCTCACAGTGACCTCTCCAGAGGGACAATGATGCTAGGATCTTTAGACACAAAATCTCCACCATAGGTTACAGATACTCCTGGGAGTATAACCCTCCTTCTTTTGCTATGCCATGTATGTGCCTGATGGCCTTCTTTTGAGACTGAAGAAAGCCTCATGTAAGTTGCAGCAGATTCTCTTTCTTTGAATTGGTTTCTAAACACATATGTGGTGATGTCAAAAGATCCGTACAGAGAACCCTGAATTGCTACAGTTCACAGGAAGAACTACCGGAGAGTCAACTAGAGACTGAAGCAAGGATCCGATTTTGAAGGCTGTTGTATGCCATTCACAGAACTTTATTCTACGTGGAGGTAAAAGTGCTGGAAAACTTAAAGTAGGAGGAGTGTCCTTACAGAATTTGAATTTGTGGCTGCGTGTTGTGGCTCACACCTATAACCTCGATACTCAAGAGGCTGAGGCAGGAGGATCACCACAAGTTCCACATGGGCCTGGATTACATAAAGATTTTCAGTCAGGATGAGATTCAAAGTAAGATTCAAATAATAATTTGGGTTTATGAAAGACCATTCTACCTGAGGAGTAAAGGACCCCTGGAAGTTGGGGTGGAGGAAATAATGAGAAAACATGGTTTCTCTATGCTGTCCCTATGGCCAAACGGTGACGACACCCACCTAGACTGGGAGGGACATGATCATAGGAGGGGGGTGACATGCCTTATGAAGGTGGGGATTGGAGGCCCTGGAAACCACCGAAGTGGAGACTACGCTAGGCAGAGGATGTAGGATCGGTGTGCCCATTTAGGTTTGAGCAGTGAACAAGATGAGTTGTGTGATTTGGGGCAACCTGGTAAACTCAAATTATCATCTTCTCCCCGTGTAAAGTGGGGGTGCTGGAGGAAAGAACCAGCTTGTCTGAAGAAACTTCCTTAATCAAATAGCATGCAAAGATCACTCATCTGGCCACAAAAGCAAGCTCAGGAGCACTGTGCTTTTAACCTGCCTACATGCGCCAAAGGCTTGGCTGCTGATTAAGAAGCAAGTGCCCTTGGGACCATCTTTCAGAATACTCACGAACTCCAAGAGGCTGAAGCCATGGCGATAACAGCCCTTTGTAACTATTTACCTTCCTGCTTCTGCGTGGGTGTGACACTGTCTACAGATGTATGGCCTTTCTGCCAAACAGTTGTGCTGGCTAAGGATGGGACAGCCTCTCCGTGGGAATGTGGCAGGTGATGACACTTCTTTCATGGTCTTGGCATCCACGTATGATGCTTTATCTGGCAACAGTGACGGGAGTTCCTGATTGTTTATGGCGTGGCTTTCGGCAGAACAGGCTGTGAATGCCTGCACCGTATTTTACTCTTATCAACTCTTGTTAAACGTGTCAGAGACAGAACGCAGCAGTCCAATGTAGAACAGGTTTCAGAATAGCCACTGTGAAAACGCCACCCATGGCAAGTGGGCAAAAGACTAGAATGATGTCAGGAGCTGCACCGTAGCAAACCACTGGCTAGATCATCCCTGCCAGCTTCCCTAACATTAACATACTCTGGCATGGCTATATGTTTCCTTACTGATTCAAGTTCAAATCTCTGAGCGTTATTCCTCTCTCTCCACTCACTTCCTATATGCAGGCCATTAATACTCATCGACAGTCATAGCATTTCTTCTCTATGTGTTATATTCCAGGCACACTTTATTCTGAGTACTTGTAATTCTTTGACAAACATGATTATCATAACAGCTTTCCGAGGAAGGGCTATGCGGTCATTTGGAAGCTGAATATCACCCAAAGGCTCACGGGTTGAAGTGGTCACCTCTATTTTATGTCAGTCACTACAAGAAGGAAGCAAACTTTTGCAGACATGGAGCCTCATCAAAAAAAAATAAGGTCATTGGAGTCATGATTTGAAAGGATATTGGCACTCTGGCAGCTTTCCACATTTCCTCTTTTGCTTTCTGGCCACCATGAGGCTACCAGGCCTCCACTGCCATGCATTGCCACCTTGGTATACTGGGTATACTGTGCCCAGAGCAACTCAAACCATGGACAAAAATAAGTGTTTTCCCCTTATAACGTTTTTTTTTGCTAGATATTCAGTCACAGTGATGGATGACCAGGAATCCATTATTATCTCATTTTGTAGCTGTGGAAACAAGAGTTATGAAAGTCAGGTAGCTAATCCAAAAATCACAGTGATGAGGTGGCAGAAATGGCATATGGATCTAGCTTTCTCTGTCACTACGCTTTATCAGATCTCCTCTGGAACAGCAATGACCTCCCTTGCCACTCCTTTAGAAGGCATTTTGAGTTGTCCAGAGAATTTTCACAAAGCTTATTATTTGATTCTCCAAATAGACTGGAAAACTAGGCAGGCCATGGATCACACTCTGCCATAGTTTGCTATTTATTGCTGTAATAAACATCATGATCAAAAGAAACTTGAGGAAAGGGTTTATTTCAGCTTATAGTTTACATCATGAAGGGAAGTCTAGACAGGAACTCAAGGCAAGGACCTAAGGGCAGGAACTGAAGCACAAGTCAAAGGGAAATTCTGCTTACTGGCTTGCTCTTCATGGCTTGCCCAACCTGCTTTCTTATGTGAACCAAAGCCACCTGCCAAAAGGTAGCAGAGCTGGGCTCTCCCACATTGATTATTTATCAAGACAAAACCTGTGGACTTGTCTACATGCCAGTCTGATAAAGGAATTTTCCCAATTGAGGTTCTCTTTTTCCAGATGACCCTACCTATGTCAAGGTAGAAAAAAAGAACTAAGCAGCACAACCACCCCGGTTGTTACTGAAATGATTAAGACTCTCAGGGTGTCACTGGCTTTCACAAATTTGCCCCTCAGAACTTTGGACAAGGACTATCTGACTGTGCTATTCTCATAAATACCATGCTTTCCGCTAGAGCTGCGATTTCCACTTTAGAGTTAACGAATGTATGAGATTACCTAGGATGCCTTTGGGGCAACTTACAAAGACACTTGTAAGGCTCCCCTTTGCTCTCCACATTCTGTTTTCCTTCCTTTTCGGTGTTACTTCAGACACTAGGTAGGCAGGAGGCCAAACCATGAGGAAACTCAGTCCCATCCTTGGGGAAGGGAGCAAGGGAGCAGCTGAAGGAGAGGACCTCCTAGGCCTGCTGCCCAAAGAGATCCCGGAGCATTGTGCTCTGGGAGTCTCCTTCTCCTTGCCATTCTGATTGCAGAAGCTCCATTCTCTCAGCTGGGACTCATCAGAGCCCTTCCTAGTTGGCTTCCAAGGCTTTGCATCTCTTGGCCAGGGTGATCTTCTGTCATGTGTACCCATGCTAGATTTTATGTTTTCCCAAGTCTTCAGTGCTCCCTTTGACCAGGCATACTGACTTCTCACTGTCTGTCTACAGCCTCTCTCAAAACTCCCTTTTCATTGCCTGAAATTCAATCATTTGCCCTCCTCTAGATGCCTCACTTAGCCCAGCCTCAAATCCTCCTTCTCCCTCCCCTTCTTCTTCCCAAGTAGTCTCCATTTTCCTTCTTACCCACTTAAACATATCCATCTTTCCAGCCTAAGTCAATCATATTAAAGTTCAATAAGCAAATAGCTGTAATGAATTCCTCCCAAGGAACACAAAACAATCCAGTTACAATCTCTGACTCCTGCAGTGAGCCCAAAACTAAGCAAGAAATGGTCCTTTGGTTCAGGGAGGGATACAATCAAGATCATCTGCTCTGGGCGACACTTTCATTTTGAATACATGGTATCTTATATTTTGGGTTATTGGGGTAAACTGATTCTGTGTGTTCTGTGAAGGATAGACGCAACCCAGAAAATGACCTAGAAGCAAATCATTCTGAGTCACACATCAGAGATATCTATGATGGCAAGTTCACCCCAAAGAAGCCCTTAGCACTTCCCCTAGGAGCCTCTTCCTCCTCCTCCTCCTCCTCCTCCTCCTCCTCCTCCTCCTCCTCCTCCTCCTCCTCCCTCCTCCTCCTTCATTTTGAGACAGGATTTCTTTGTTGTAACTCCTGGTACTCACTCTGTAGACCAGACTGGCCTCAAACTCAGAGATCTGCTTACCTCTGCCTCCTGAGTGCTAGGATTAAAGGTATGCGCCACCAACACCCTGTGTCACTGCATCTTCTTAAACTACTTACACCATATTTCATTGATAGCAGATATGTGAGGTCCCACGTCAGGAGGTCCTAGGCTTTCAAGGACCAGCCCATGGCTTTCCTCTTCACTGAGTCAGCATGATGGGCTGAAGTAGCCTGCTATTCTCTGGAAACTTGGTTCCTTGATCCATCCCTGAGGCAGAGCTGGTGAGTCAGGCCCTCCTCCCCTGCCCAAATCCCTCTGGCTGCTGTCTGACCTGCTTTGACTTCTCTTTGCTTTCAAGACTGCTCTTGATATTCATCTTAACCAGATTTTACATGGTGTGACTTGCCCAGGGCCTTGAACTCTCCTGGAGAGGCCCAGTTCTTTGCTCTGCTCACCATGGCTAGCCAAAATGTGCAGGGACAGCCTTGGGACAGCTGCCTGTGGACTGGGAGAGCTTGAATGTCTTTGGCTTATGCAACTGTCTAGTGTAATTTAGGTTGTAATTTTCTAAAGACGAATTTGTAAAACATCAACATTTACTATGGAATAAAAACAACCACTTCCTACAGTAGCATGAATGGAAGAAGTACAGGCTGGCTAAGTGAGGAGGAGAAACAGGAGAAAGCTGTGGCTGTGTTGTTTGGGAATTATAAATCCAGCCATTGGGTAAAAGATATCGGAGGCTTTGGTGCCATTCAAACACGACCAATGTTGTTTAGTTATGAAGTCAGTAAAGTAGCTAATAAAAATTTGAGTCCTCTCTTTTAAGTAGTCCCTGAAGAACTATGCTAAAGATTTCTCAAGGTATTTTGTTTATATTTACCAATGTACTTCTAAGTCAACAGGAGCATATGAAACATCCGCTGTCTCTAGGCAAAGAAATAAACAGGGAAGTGCAAAGTTGAAAGAATGATCTTATTTTGAGAAGTTAGAGAAAGATGAATTGTTCATAACCACAAGACAAGAACAAAGTTAGCTGGAGGATGACCAAGAGCTTGCCAGCACATGTAAGGCCTGGGGCTTGATCCCCAGCAATTCAGACAAAAAACCAATAATGAAGTGGGATGGGGGTGAAACTTGAGTGCCTGTAGTGACCATTTTGCTCTCATGTTGTTTCACTAAGAGCCCTGGCTCTTCCTTGGAACAGCAAGAATTAGCATTTATTTGAGCATTTGCTAGAGTTCTGGTATCTGTCAAAGCATTTTTAAGCCAGTCTCATATAACCCAGGCTAGCCTTGAACCCGTTATGTAAACGATGAATGTGAACTCCTGATCCTCCTGCCTTTACCTCCCCAGTGCTAGGATTATAGGCTCCCAGCAAACCCAGAACATCTTGCCTGCCAGGCCAACACTCTATAAACTGACATCACTAGCACATTTCAAGTGATAAGAAGTGATTTAATGGTTCTGATCTCTTTATAAAGCAGCTGTGATTAGTTCTGTATTACAAATAAGTTGACTAGGGCTCAGAGCGGTTCCATAGCATGGCCCCATCAAGATCACACAGCTAAGCAAGGAAGGGATAGGACCTCCATCTAGGACATCCAACTCTACATACAAGTATATCATCTGGCTCCTACCTCCGAGGGAAGGCGTTATTCTCTGAGAGGGAAGAGGATTGCTCAAAGTCATCAAAGCACACAATGCAAATGAGAAGAAAGTAGAAGAGAAGAAATGGGCATCCTCCCTGTGATGGGACCACACAGATTCTAGTGCCAGACAGTGGCTCTAGATAGTGTCAAGCTATGGCTAAATTGGAATTATGCAGAACGGTAGGAAATTGGTAGGCAGGGAAACAGCTCAGACTCTCTGAGTCCAGGACTCTGATACTTCCGTATTACTTTCCCCACCCTATCAGCTCCTGTGTACAGCTCACACAGGCATGGATCTCGGCACACACCAGTGCCCTCAATTCTATGCTCACTTGTTTCCAGACTTCATCTCATTGAGAGAGAATAATATACAACTGGTCTTTATAGCTTCCAAGTAAGGAAATGGATGCCATCTGCCCAGTCAAAGAGGCTAGTGAGTGAAGTGATGGTACACATCAGTAATCCTAGCATTTTGGAAGTCAAGAGTTCAAGGTCACTCTCAGCTACTTCGTGAGTTCAAGGTCATTCTGGGTTATTTGAGACCTCAAAACCAGACTACATACATTTCACACATACATACATAAAATGGTCCGTGACTAATAACTGCTCCATAGAGAGACAGAACATCTCATCATGGAGATGCATCCATTTCTGAAAGACTTTGACCTCAGCAGCCTGAGAACACCACACCCGTAGCGCTGTAATTTTCCACAGCAAAATTTAAGACAAGCTGATTTCACTCTGATACAGAGAGGCTGTCTCCAAGGGCAGTTAACACAATAAATAATAAATAAAATAACCGGTGTAGGCTGTATCCTGCAGCTCAGTTGCTTCAAAAGGTCACAGTCCTCAGTCCACAGAGTCATTCATCTTCACTGCGTCGTTGCCACCCACGTATGTAGCCAACACATTCTCCAGCTCCCCTTTGGGAAGGGCAGAGAGCACGCATTTGGAATCCAGTCTGCCAGGATGTGAAGGATGTTCCCTGAGTTCGTTTTCTGAGGACTGAATTCCTAATTCAGACAAATGAAGCTGCGAGTTAGCACTAGCCTCGTGGTTAACAGAAATGTAATGGTGTAACATAATTAAATTACCTGGTAATCATAGCAACTTTGCCATCCACTGTGCAAGGTGCTTGAGGTCTGTTTTCCCATTTGGTCCCCACTACACACTATGAGAGGTTATTATCCACGTTTCACAGAAGAGGAATGTCAGGGAAATATGTGTTTGATTAATTTCAGACAGCTGCAGAAGAGACTCAAAAAACCAACCCCAGGTCGGGTGACTACGGGTTTTCCTCACTGGTGCAGTATGATGCTTCCTGTTCTGCTGACACACAGCACTGAAGGAGCTTTCAGTTCTCTATTTATATCCTTAAGCTTCTTTTTTTTTTTTTGAAAAGCACAGTATGGTCACTCCCAGCAGAACACATGACAACCTAACAAATGACCTTTGCCTGGTCACCATTGGAGGTTCCAGGCTCCCCACAAATCTGTCACTAGATAAGCCAGCAAATCTCTGAAGACCAGCACCCATGCCTGTCGACAGACAGTGCTGACAGTGACCCAGTTAAAGGCTATGTTGTTGACTGCCAGAGCTGGACTGAATTACAAAGCTAAGACTGGGCGTGCAAAGTCTGCTTTTCCCAGGTTTTCTCTTTCCTCCTAGAGAGCCGACTGAGACACTGGTGCTCATGAGACAGGGCAGTGAGAGGCTGTAGAACTGTTGAGGAGGAAAGACAAAGCCAACACTTACTTTGCATTGGCAAAGAAGGTAATTTGAAGATGTTCTTCCCCATAGCCCAGCGGAATGGAACAGCTGGCCTAGCTTATGATCACGTGATGACAGTGGGTTGGAAAGTTCTTTTAATTGCTGTAGAAATGAAAGTGGATGATAAAAGAATATTCATGTTTCAGAACTTGGGCTGTAGCTGGGAACACTCTGTTCTTAGTCTGCTCTGTAGAAAGGACTTGAGGCTTTAACCATCTGTACCCCTGGCTCCCTTGATGGGATCTGAAGTATTTAGTAGGCTCCATAGACTACACTCCTAATAGTATCAGCTGCCATCATCACTCCAAAGAGGAAGGAAACGGTATGATCCTTGGGTCTGACAGTAGGAGCTCCCCTGGAGCTACACACAGCAATATTCAACAGGATCCGCTGCCTCTTGCCAGTTTGCATCTTCGGTGAGCAGTACTCATCTTTCAGGCCCCAGCCTTTGCTAGTCATTCACTTCCTCAGTGCTCCCTATGCCCTGGGCGGCCTATGTTGTCCTGCAGTCACAGAGGCTTTCCGAAAGGTAAAGAAATTAGTTGATTGAGTTATGGCTCCTTCCTTCCATCATTGTGCATCAAAACCCAAATAACGCTTCAGCGTGAGTGCATCAGATGCTATATCTTCCCCTCCCTGAGACCAGGCCTTTGCAACCACAAACAGAATACACCTTTGAGGATAAGAATCCTCACTCAGCAGAGAGAATGAGTACACTATCAGAACCTGTAAAGATTCTAATATCTCTTAGAGGAACGGAAAGACAATCCACTCAATAGAGTCAAGAGATTTCACATGCCTGTCTGAAATGGGTCCCCAGGCTCATGTGTCTGAATACTCGGCCTCTAGCTGTGTGTTGTTTTGGTAGACGAAAGAACTTCCCAGAGGTGGGACCTAACTGAAGGTCACCGGGGTGGGTGCGGTATTGTCATTGTTTCCAGAACTTATTCTGCTTTCTAGCCTGACAATATATGAGAAACTGCTCTTCACGCTCCCACTGCTATATGACGGATTGTACTTTCTGAAACCCGAGCCAAAACAATTCCTTTCTTTAAAAAAGAAAATATGCACACCAAAGATCAATGATAGACAGATGTCCTCCTCATTGCCTTCATCCTCAGGACATGATAGGGCTTGCAAGTCCACTGTGTTTAACTGCAGGTAGCGATTATACTCATACCTTCTTCTCCTCTTGGGTCTGGTTTTACTTCACTGCCTCTCTCTCACTTAATTGACAGAAGTTGAACACATTAACAGGGTATAAGGTACAGGGGCCGGTAAGATGGCCCACTGGGTAAAGACACTTGCCACCAAACCTGAGAACCTAAGTTCAATCCCTAGAACCTGCATGGTAGTAGGAAAGAACCAGTTGTCTCAAATTGTATACACATACAAGTAAATAAATAAATAAATAATAGTAAAATACTTGTGTCTCATTAAAAAAATAGTATGCAGCACAATGCTTTGGAATAGTATAGACTGAGGATGGGTAAGATGAGTTAATTAACATATGTAGGGCCTCCTATACTTGTTTTCTGGTGAGAACACTTACAAAGTACTCTCTGGGGTTTTCAAATATCCAGCACATTGTTGTTAACTATTGTCCAAATGCCATGCAGGAAAGCTCACAAATTCATTCCTCTGACTAATTGATCAGCCTCTCCCCATCTTCCCCTCCTTCTGCCCCTGGCAAGCCAAATTCTACTTTCTGCCTCTGAGTTCCAGTTTTGGAGACTTACATTAAGTACTATGGTGCCAAGTTTGCCTGTCTGTGCCTGTTCACCTCTAACATTTTCACCCTAGGACTTATGATGAAGTGTTTCTTAACACAGAGGCAACACTAAATCCATTCAGTTAAGGAAACAGTAAACATGAGCCTGCATATGTCATAGTGTGGTTTGTTTTTTTTTTAAACTGGGGATCAGAGAGACAGTATTCTGGTTGTTGGTTATTTCTCAAGCACCAGATTTATGTTGTTTTTTAGACAGCATTTAAAAAGACTCAAAAACCCTGTCCATGCTAAGAATGTAGGTCAGTATGCTAACAATGCTTGCCAGGCAGTGGAAGAACCTGGACTCAATCTCTAGCACTCCAAAAAAGAAAAAGAGAGAGAGAAAGAGGGAGAGAGAGAGAGAGAGAAATCTTTGTCTCAGGAGCTGATCAATTTGCTTTACTAATTAAAAATTATATTTTGAATTTCATTTAAGAGCTTAGTGCCTAGTAGGCAGAATAAACTGCTTGAGAAATTAAATTGATTTGATTCACAAATGGCCTTTTAATACACAGCAGTCATTTTATCAAAGAAAATACATTTAGAAGGTATATTCAATCATTGAGGAAATCCAGTCAGTGCTACATGCCTGCTCTGTGTCCATTCATTTCAACAGTGGCCTCTCTTTTGATACTGCTGTTACCTCACCAAGTAGTTTAAGTAAGGCATGCTCTCCTTTCTTTTTATAAACAGCAAAACTACTTGGAACACTGAAAGGGCAATTGAATCTATCACAGGGGTGTGTTGTAAAAAGAGCAGGGCAAGACTCTGAGTTCCTGGGACACGGCCCAACTGTCACATGCAAAATGTTTCATCCCTCTGAGCCTTGGTTTCTCACTCACAAAAGAGGTTTCTATCTGGATTGAATATTACATAGTACAGCTCTTGTAACATGGAAAACATCAATGAATAGACGCTTGTGTGCCTGCAGCATCGCCTTTGTACTCAGGTGTGCTGGCCAACACTTCACTCTGGGTGCCTTCTCTGAGCGTCTTACTATGGTATGGTCAGGGCTCAAACAAGGGTGGAGAGTAAAGGAGTCGCCTCTTCATTCTGCCCTTTGAAGAACTATGGAAGCTGAAGGAAGCTAAATATTAAATATTTGCATGAATATTGGATCTAAAATTTATGATCCGTTCAATTTGCAGGAGTGCCAACCCCAAGAGTGCCAGAGTAGCACACGACATGTCTAAAGACAGCACACAGATCCATTCCTAAGCCTGAGAATGAGAGAGCCACAAGACCAGGAAGCACAAGCCCTGTCCACCCAAGAAGCCCATGGGGAGGGAGGCGAACCAGACGAAGTGTTGAGAGAATGTTCACAGGGAACACTGTGGCCCCGCCCCCAAAGAAGCACAGTGGGGTATGGAGGTTGGGAAGGGGACTCTCCTAGCTCCCCACATTCATTCTGCAGTAGTGGATCCTGAGGAAGGGACAGACACGGAGATATCTCCTCTCTGATAGGCTTATCTGCGTACCCATCTCTCATGCTGCTGTTCCGCAGATCTTCAAGCCTAAGATCATCAGTGCTTTTGATCCGTTCCCCAAAGCCAGGCGATCCTGACAGGTTTTTGCTGTTGTTGTTAATAGCAAATCCTGGCCTGTTAAGGAACGAGCTGATTGGGTAGATTTTTTTAAATCGTGGTAAAATATATGTAACATAAATTTTCCATTTTAGCCATTTTCGGAGTTGAATTTCGTCGTTCAGTGTGTATTCACAGTGTTACGTGGCCACCGCCACTGCCCGTCTCCAGAACATTTTCATGTTTGCTAATTGAACCCACAAAACTCTAACTCCCCCTCACCCAACGCCACCATCCCTGGAAATCACCATTCCTCTTTGTCCTTATGACTTTTACTACTCTTGGGGCTTCATAAAACATTTGTCCTTTTATGATTGGCCTGTTTCACTTGCTATAATAGCTTCAAAGTTCACCCCTGTTGTAGATCTTGTCCAACTCTCCTTCCCTTTTAAGGCTGAGTGACTGTGGAGATATTAATGTAAAGGTGTTGCAGTCCCAGTTGATTGTCTCATATACTGAGCCCTGCTATAAAACTTCAGCTTAACGAGGCTTTAAAAACTGACTTATTTCATTAGCATATAATTAGTTTGAAAGTGTTGCCAAGCATTTATTGTAGCTGGCATAAAATAATAAATGAATAGTTCTTTTTCATGAAAATTGTCTCCACACAGTGGTATTTTAAGTTGGAAGCTATGTATTGGCAGCCTTGCAAAGTGATAGTACTATTTAATTAGCACTTAGGATTGTGGAATTATTCGATAAAGTCACGTGATTCCTGGCATCTGGGTGATAAGGCACATAAGTAGGCCTTACGCAGAAAGCTGCAGATAATCAATAGCCAGGCTGCTCAATGAAACAGCCTGCAACACCAGCAGCTGATTTCCCATACCTATTCCTCTCCACTTATGAGCCACTTTGATAAAAGTTGTTTAAAACTCATTTCATAATGTATTACTTCAGTATTTATTCCTTTATTGATATGTAAGTGTGTGTTACATATATTTTGCAGTAGATTCTGTTAAAATCAAAAAAGAAATAGTGTTTCTGGACAATAAAATTCTTGAGATGGCAATGATGGCACATGCCTAAAATGCCTAAACTTAGGAAATGGAGGCAAGAGGATCAGGAGTTCAAGGTCACACTCTGCTACTTGGTGAGTTTAAGGCCAACCTGGATTACATGAGACCCTGTTCCCAAAAAATGGTGCGTAGATAAAGAAGTAAGGAGGGAGAGAGAAAAGGGAAGGGAAGGGAAGGGAAGGGAAGGGAAGGGAAGGGAAGGGAAGGGGAGGGGAGGGGAGGGGAGGGGAGGGGAGGGGAGGGGAGGGGAGGGGAGGGAAGGGAGAGAGAGAAGAAAGGAAGGAAGAGGGCAAGAAACAAACAAACAAAAAAAAAGCAAAGAAAGAAACAAAGAAGCAAAGAAAGAAAGAAAAATGAAAGAAAGAAGGTAGGAGAGAAAGAACAAGAGCTAGTGCACTGTCTGCTCATGTATCCTTAGGTCTATTACTATATGTCTTGGATTGTATCTTGTAACAGGCATGACATAATGCATATTCACCTTTTCTGGGTGACCTCATATGAATTTCTTTATAATCCAAGCTCATTCATAACATTTGACAATGTTATCGAGGGTGAAGTGAGCATGGCAAGTAACGTGCTCGTGCACGTCTACATTTCTAAGCATTCATTTTTAAGCTGGGTCTTCAAAATTTCAAGGCATCATCCCTCCCCATGTGACCCCAGTTCCTCGGTAACCTTTAAACCCAGTAAAACAAGATGAGGAAGGAACTAATAGGGAAACAGAAATATTCCAATAACAGGAGAAATATCTGGACATAACACAAATAGATGAAGATGCCAGAATGAAGAGCTTGTAGGATAGGTGAACAAAATACTAGCTCCTGATGTCTCTGCTAAAAGTGACTTCTTCTAAGAATTTTGTATATCACGCCTGTCATAAACATTCAACTTCATTGTGCAATGAAGACAGATGACAAGAATTTGCTGTTCCAACAACCCAAAAAAGAAAGAGTAACTTCCTTATGTTCTTGGAATCTGACTTCCTCCGGTTCCAAATGTGCAGAGGAAAACTTGTGCCTGTGTGCAAGGCCTGGGGGAAGTTGTTTATGTGACTAATTGGACATCTACATAAATATGGGAATTGGGGCTGGTCCCTCTATTGTCATCTGTTGTAAAACCAGAGCTTACTCTAAACTGAAGAGGCATGCAGACTGGAGAGGGATGAACCATTTAGCTGTCCTTTGATGACTCTCTTACATAAGCTTGCAGGTCACAAAATGTTCTCCATTTTGTTTCCAAGTAACAAGAGGAAAATAAACAGTCTTGAGGAGTCACTTATCAAGAAGGGAAGGGGTTTATGGAGGTTTTGGATTAGGGGAGAATCTTTATGGATTCTGTGAGTTGGGGACATAAAGAGGAGACTGAAGACGGAGGGATTGGCCGGAAAGATCCCGAGGAAAGAAGATGAAGAGCATTGAATGGAGAGTTGACTATGGGCAGGAGATAAGACAGGTGGTAAGAGGGCAGTCAAGGAGTTCACAAGGAGGAGTTTAGGCACCGAGAAAAAGGAAGCTGAGGAAACTCAGATATCTATCATCAAGTTAGGAGAATGTCTCCTTCTGAGCAAATATGAGCAGTACTTAGGTTTGGAGAAAGTTTGGCCCAGCCCAAGTGGAAAATACAAGAGACCAGGGACCTAGGGAGCCATCTGGGGGGATGTGAATCATAATGGTTGTATAAAAGCTTATGCTGTATCATGTTCTCAAAATACTAGAGCTAGGCAGTGCTCCGTGGTCATTAGATCTAAGATGCTACTTTGTAATTGCTCACCATGATAGGTGAGCAGATCAAGAAAACACATAGGCAACATATTGATGCAAATGAAGGAGAATTTACAATTTTCTAGCTGGACATGGTAGTATACTCTTGTAACCCTGGCACATAGGAAGCTGGGGCAAGAGGACCACAAGTTCAAGGGCAGCTTGGCCAGCCTGAGCTTTATGATGAGATATTGTCTACAAATCAGCAACAACAAAAGTCCACAAAATAAACAAACAAATAAACATTTCACATAAACATCCTAATGACCCTTGCTTGATCTAGGGATGCATCATCTGTAATTATGAAGACTTTGGGTGTACATCTGGCACAACGCTTAGAACCACTAAGCAGCTTTGATCTAGCAAAGCAAGGTGTTATTAAGTAAAATCCTACCCTAGCTTTGGATCTGCTTTCTGGCATGTCCAATCTGAATGTGACTACAGCAAAGCCAGCAGTAATCTTAGAGGATCAGTGAGATGATTTGACTAAGCCATGAGTGGGTCATCCTACCTCATGTTCCAGGTGGATCTCAAGTTGACAAGCTTTAGATGATTAAATAGCTGTCAATGTTGGGAACGGTGTGAGGTCAAGTTAAGGGTACAGAATCTGAAAAACGTTTTATTTTGAGGATTACCTGTTTCAAAAAAAAAAAAAATGTGGCTTTTGGGTCCTGGCTGAAGAAACGTCTTAGAACGTTGTGATTTTGCTGTTGTCTAGTTTTGTTTTGTGTTTTTACAATCTTAAGGGATAAAGAATGTGTTACAGAGGGATGGTTGCATTCATTGAGTGCCATCTGGTCTTTGTTGCCTTCAGTGGGATGTGGTGGTGATTTGTTGTCTTTAGGAGTAATTTGTGAAGCTGCACTGAATTCCGTGGCAAGATCAGATACACATTCTTTTAGGAAAGATATACTTTTCAGATGAATAAAAATCCCTCTGTGTCTCTTCACTGATAATCTTTTCAGGTAACATCTAGCCCACATCTACCAAATTTAATCAAAATTTCCATTTTCTCCCCTCTAACATGGTTAGATAAGATGTAGGTGGTGCCTCCCCACAACTTGACTTGAACCGTGACCATCAGTTGTGTGACTTTCTCTGCTCAAGTAGCCAGCAAGAGCTCTGGCTGCTTCCTGACTGCCAGCCCAAACAGGCTTGCCATCTGGAGTAAAGTAAGCAGCTAGATTTTATTCCGCAGGAGAATATGCTGATGATCAAGGCCACTGCCGTGTCTGTGATGCCTCATGTGCTGATTGCTGGGGGCCTACTCCAGAAGACTGTACCAGCTGCCCCACAACAAGGTGAGTGGTCCCTTAGTACTTCCTGGGGGTGGGGTGTAGAGAGGTGGTATTAACCACCTTAGTGGAACTTCATGGACCACTTCATTGGGTCACAGGACCCAAGCTCCTAACACAGATATTGTCTATGGCTATAACTCACCTCTGTAGCATCCTCTCCCATGAGATCTAATACCCTTGGCAAAGATCAGTGTCTTAAATGCTGGAAGAGGGATCTTGTTTATGAAAATGCTACCTTTGATGTCACTTTTGACCAGTGGAATCCCATATCCTGCACACTCAACCTTCAACTATCATTTCCATCTTCTAATAAAAAATATTCATTTCTATGATCAATTTAAGGGCAAACTATTATGAAAAAGCATTTCTGACCACTTCTTAGTAGAATTAGCCTCCTTCTTTTAAAAAAACACATTTATTGCATTTATTTAATTATTCAATTATTTATTTATTTATTTATTTGTTTATTTATTTATTCGTGTCTATATCCACATGTGTCGATATCTACTTGGGAGCTTCTGGGTATTTGAATGAATGCCCTCATCCCTGCTCAGCTAAAAGTGTAAGAGGCTGGGTCTGTCTTTAGGCACGTTGGATGAGGGTGCTGTTGCAGTGGATGCTTTACAATCCTACTGAGAACTCCCTCTGCACAGGGTCGTTCTGTCCTCATTCTTCCTCAGGACTATAACATCCCTGTAAGCAGGCACTATGCTATACTTAGTTCCTTACTCTCCACAGTGATCAGCATTTATTAACAGTTCTATAACTGTTTGTTTCTTGAATCGTGTGTCATCAAAGCCATGGGTTTACCTGTCAGAGAACTCCCTCAGAAGGAGGAGGCAAGTAATACAGGATAAAGATCAGAAGGAAGAATGGAGGGGGTGAAGGAAGGATGAAGGGAGTCAGAGAATGAGGGAAAAATAGAAATCTCAAGGATTCCCAATGCTAACCATGTGAATGTTTTCTTTTTCCCTTCTTTCAATTAAGGAAATATTTTGTTCCCCTGATTTTTTAGTAATATAGTGACCATATTCCAGGCTCACCACTTATCCTAATAATATCATCCATATGCAATTTTTCTAATATCGAGTTCTCACGAGTTTGTGGAGTTCTGTTTTTACTTTATTTTTAACATTTCCTTTGGCTTTTTTTAGCCTTTCCTGGTCATGATAGTTTTGAAGATTGAATAGGCCAGTTGTTTTCAAGTTTTAATACATTTATTTCCCTTTTTACATTATTTTTTTCTTTTTTAAGAAGTTAATTCTTAGCCAGGTAGTGGTGGTGCACGACTTTAATCCCAGCACTTGGGAGGTAGAGGCAGACAGAGCTATGTGAGTTAGAGGCAGCCTGGTATACAGAATGAGTTCTAGAACAGCCAGAGCTACAATAGGGAAACCCTGTCTCAGAAAAAAAAAAAAAAATCTTTGAGAATTTCAGACAATGTGGTTTTATCATATTCACTCCCTCCCCCAAATCCTCTCAGATTCATCCCCTAACTCTGGGCTATCTTTTTTTTTTTTTTTCTACCCATCAAGTCCAATTTGTGTGGCCTTCAGCTTGAGTGTGGCCAACTTACCACGGGTGACATTCTTAAAGAAAACTGACTTTTCCTCTCCCAGAAGCCATCAGTTGCCAATAGCTCTTTGACTAGAGCTGGGACTTCATGTTGGCCTGCTCTCTCTAAGCTTGCACTGGGGCTTGTGCATGCTGTCACAATCATTCTGAGTTTATATCTGCCTTACTTATATGAAGGACACTGTTTCCTTGTGTTTTTCTATTGCCACTGGCTCTTGAGAGAGAAAGAGAGAAACCCATAGGGTTGCCATCATGAGCGAGGACATTCACTGCAGCGTGGGCAATTTACCAGTGGCCACACCACTGAAGAAAATGATAACTCTTTCCCCAGTCACCATTAACTGTCAATAGTCTCATGGGTAGGGGGTTGTGCTTCATGATTCCTTTCTTCTATCATATTGAAATATTGAAAGGCTCAATGTTGTTCTGGTCTCCTGCAGGTAACCAGCTGAAGTAAATCCATGAGTATATCAGCCATGTTATGTCCAGAAGATACTGATTCACAGCTATCGTCTCCATCTTCTTTCTGCTCTTCTCCCACCATGCTCCCTGAACATATGGAGCCTTTAGATGTTCTATCTAAGGCCAAGCAGCTCTCAGTCATTTACTCTCTGCATTTTGACCAGATGTCTCTGTATTAGCTGTTATCTTCTACAAAACGAAACTCCTCTACAGAGTGAGAGCTGAAATAATCCATAGTTATAAAGGTATTTAGAAGGCAGTTTGATATCATGTCCATTTAGCAAAACAATGATAGTAGGTTCCCCCAAATACCCTACAACCTCCCTAGCCTTGAGTTCTTGTCCAGGCTTACAGTACTAGGTATGAGTCCCCTTCTGTGGGGTCAGCCTTATATCCAATAAGAAAGCAGTTGGTTCGTCCTAGAACATCCTCTATAACATAGCCGTGTAACACTACTGCACTAACAGGCATATCTAGCCAGCCTAGTCATTATTATAGCTGGCAGGCTTCATTCACAGTTGGGTGGGCTGTTGATGACTTTTCCCACAAGCTTGCACAAGACTATTTTCTAAGTGTTTCTAAGAACTAAACCTCTAAATATTGAATTTGCTTTAGAGAAACTTCAAAGCATACCTTAAAGAAAAGACATTACCAAAGCAAAGTGTTGTTTCTCCTTCTGCCCTCCTCATTTGTATTACTTTGAATAACTAAATTGCCTTGCATGTTTGGATATCTTTCAGCTCTTGCTAATGAGGCAATTACAATCATCCAGTGTACACTGGAGAAACCTTGATTGTCCCTAGTGCAGTAGAAATGAAAAGTGAGGGAAAAGAATTCTGCCACCATAAATGGCAAAAAAAAAAAAAGCTAGGCACAGGGCCAAGCAGGGCACTGAAGGCAAAGCAGGGGGATCTTAATTTTGAAGTCCAACCTGGCTACATGGTAAGACACTGTCTCAGGAAGAGAAACAACAATTCATCTAGACCCATTAGTAAAAAAATGAGAAGTAACACTACCGGGACATTTTGGTGGTTTCGTTTGTGGAGTATACTGAGTCTTAGCTTTTGAATAAAGAAAATCAAGCACGTGAATCTTGAACCAGGGTATCTTCCTGAGAAAATAGCGTTCCCAAGAACAATGTCTTCCTTTCCCCCTAAGCATTCCTTTCTCCCTCACATCTTTCTTCTTTGATATTAGCTGTATGCACATGTCCAAGAAAGGGTAATGGAGCATGGCAATGAACTATTTGACTTCTTCTTTTTCTGGTATTTTCCCTGAAGGGAGTTGAAAAGATAAAAAGGAAGAAATTATCTGTAAATAAGGTGATGTTGACTTATTTGTTCTTGGGAAAATGGCAAAGTATTTTCCTAAGGAATTTTCCAAAATGTTTCCTGGATCAGCATCTTGGCTCATTTGGAGCTGCTATAACACAGTACTTGAGACTGGATAAATTATAAACAGTATAACTTTGGCTAGATGTTATTGGAGACTGAGAGGTCTTTGTACATGGCACTGGCCTCTGATGAGGACCTTGGTATTGGGTCCCCACACTGCGGAAGGTAGAAGGCAAGAAAGGATGACAGTAAGAGAGAAAAAGGAAGATATACCTATTATGGCTAACATTCCACGATCACATCATCAATCCAGCCATTGTTTAAGATTCCTCACTGCCCAGACCCCTCATATTAAAACCTACTTCACAACATTGTCGCCTTGTGCGTCAAGTTTCCAACATATGTATTTTGTAGAACACATCCAAGCCAAAGATAGTGGAGTCAAGTCCATACAAACCTGTGGTGGCAAGAAATTGCTTAATATATATAGTTCTTCAATAGATGCAAAGTCCAACGCTCTATATGTCCTGCCATTGAGGTCACAGTCAAGGAATGCTGACACATTCAAAGCAAGCAATAGTGTGGGAAATTTAACATCCCTAGATTTAAAGTAAGAGCTGGACCTGTGAAGATGTAGACACTTGCCAGATGCCAGAGCAACAGAGGACAGCCTCTGCCTGGCCATGGAAGGAAGAAGCAAGCTTGAGCGGAATAGCCCAGTCTCTCTTGTTCCAACTTTAGATTTCCTGATGATGTTTCGTCTTGTTTGAAACTAATCGGAGGCCAGTGGGGAATCTGCCTCTCAAGTGAGGATAACTGACCCTGAAGTGGAATTTTTAGTTCACTCCCAGAACAAAACAGTTCAGAAAACAGTGAAGATGGATCTGGACTGGAGACAGGAGAGACAAATAATCCAGGGAGCTTGTTCTTAAGCCATTGGATCCCTTTAGTTCCTGGAAAATAAAGATGGTCTTCGGAGAACTTTCACCTGTGAGAGGAATGTCAACATTAACTTGTGGGTTTGCTTCAAAGCTGGATGAGTAAATTAGCGGGAAGGACATAAGATTGGCCAGCTGTCGACAGCTTTGAAGCAGAGTGATACAAACACTGTGTGGAGGACAGTTATCATTTTTACACGCGATACATACTTTTATATCTTTTAAATTTTGTATAATATTTTCTAATTTAAGAATTCAATGCTGAAGTTGTTATGCTGAAAGCCAACAAGAGAGACAGAGACAGAGAGACCAAGACAGAATCAGAGAGACATTTTAGGCCAGGTTGGCCCAAAACTCACTACATAGCCCGTGTCTGCCTCAAACTTACAGCGATTCCCTTGCCTCAACTTGCCTCCGGCGCTAAGATTAGAAGTATGACCTATTACCCCTGGCTGAAAACTAGTTTAGAAATCATCTCCATAACCTATGGTTTCTCATTGCATTTTTATAAACCTTCTGTCTAGCTCCTTAAAGACATTTGAAACAGAAAAGAAGTGCCCCTTAGCTCTGTATATAACATATAGCTCTCAAATGCTTTATTCCCCTTTGCTTAAGCTCAAGTCCTGGCCCAGTCTTGAAGGGTGTATAGAGTAAATAAAACTACATAAAAGAATCTGAAGGTTACCTTTGCTCTTATACATCTTTAAACATTTTATTTGATCTGCTTCAATGAAAATAGAGGGAGAAAAGACTTTCTACCAAACTTCATTCCATTAGAGCATTAGAACACCAAGGAGTTATGTGAAATGCCCCTGTGATTGATGGCTTTAATCAGGCCCCACTAACAATCAGTACACAAGAAAATCGTGACTCACCAGACCTTCTGTTGGGGTCCACAACTTTCTTTGACATGGACACCCATGTGTGTGTGTGTGTGTGTGTGTGTGTGTGTGTGTGTGTTGCCTTAAAACTGGGACACACTCTGCAGGAAATCGAGAAGATTATTACTTCCAGTGGTGCTGAGTCTGGTGAACAGAATCTGAGGGACTACCACGGAGCCAAGAGTAAGGTGGCCTCTGTGTTTGCTTGTGGTGTCCTGTTATATTTCCAAACTGATGCAAATAGCACAGTCATGGGAAAGGATGCTTTACCCCAACAACCTCCAGTGCTGGGATTGTTATAACCAGCTCCCCAGCTAATAGTTGGCTCTAGATCTATAAGCAGTGGGATTTAGACAAGCCGGTGCAACCCCAAGAATAAGTTTCTGAAGACTTCCGTCTTCTCTGTTGTGTAATATCCAGTGTGGTTAGAGGTGGTATAAAGAAAATTTTCCTTCTCTTTGATGGCCTTCTCAGCTTCCAGAACTGGTAACACAGTTACATTTGCTTTCAATTCAATGGCCTGCATTCAATTAACCTTGTAACCAATAAGACTAAATACTACTCTAAGAAGCTTTGCAAGACATCAGTTTGGTATCTATCACCTGCACTACAGGGACTCAGTTCACAAGCTCCACAGTCATCCAGATATTCACAAAGCAGTGGCTCTCTGATCTTTGTAGCACCCACAGGAAGAAACTAGCATATCAAAGGAACATCAGAACTCCCATTATTATTGCAGCAGCATTCACCATGGCCAGGATATATAATCTAGCTACCCGACTGATAGAATACTATTTAGCCATCAAGAAGAATGAAATCTTGCCATAAGCAGCAAAAGAGAAGGGAACCGAA
Source organism: Cricetomys ansorgei (assembly GCA_026225945.1). NCBI lineage: Eukaryota > Metazoa > Chordata > Mammalia > Rodentia > Nesomyidae > Cricetomys > Cricetomys ansorgei. The sequence continues at coordinate 3,678,104 of JAMJFZ010002601.1, read as the reverse complement.
GGATACTGTGTTAAATGACATAAGTCATACTCAGAAAGACAAATGCTGCATTTTCCCATTTGTATGAGGAGTGTAAAACTAGTCAGGCTGAATGTGGACCAGGATTACTAGAGTAGAGAGGGAAGTGGGGCAGAGAAGCATTGGATAACCGGGAGAAGGAAGAAGTTTTGTAGGTTTGATGAAGATTCAGATGAGAAGAGCTTGAGGACTTCAACCATAAGGAAATGATAAGGCGGTAGAAATGGTAACTGCCCTGATGTCATCAGTAGATGCCAAGCATGTATGCTGAGATACCTCACTGCGCTTCATTAACATGGACAATTGCTGCACGCATGCTCAAGCAAAATTTAAAATAATGAGTAGATAATTCAAAAATTTTTACATGTGTGCCCTCTGGATCAGTAGTGTTAAGTGCCACTGGGAAAAAAAAAATGGTCAGAAATGCACATTTCTGATCAGTTGCTTGGGGATTTGGGATCTGCAGTGGCTGCACTATGCTATGGGATGCTAGCAGGTCTACCTTCTCTCTGTTATCCAGTGCTTCTCTGCTGCCTTCCCCTCTCTAGTCCTCCTCACCTCTAATAATCCTAGTCTACATCCCTTCCCTGAGCTCGGTTGAATTAGAAAGTCTGGAGGTCGGACCACAGGTTACTTCATCTGTTCACATTATTTATATGATTCCTACATTTATTTTATCCACATTCTGCCTTTTCCCAAGCCAGAATGCTCAGATTCAGTTGACTTAATCCCATCTGGTCTTATGATTAATCTGCAAAGAAAGATGAAGCCAAAAACCAAAAATGTTAGCAGTGGTGGCATGATATATATTGTACACATTCAAAACCGAAGGTTTTAGAAGCCCATTTTCTAACTTTTGTGTCAGGCCTTTGTGGGTGTTTGCAAGTGCAATCAAGAAACAGAGGTCGTAGGACTCTATATGTGAGAAAATTAAATGCCTATTTTGCCGCTTGCTAATAATGAGCACAAGGCAACTTTGTAGGTAGCATCTAAATTTCAGAATAGTGCTTCATTCTGCTCTTGCAGAGTACTTAGTCATAACACAGCCCTTGCTGAATGTGGGCATGTTGATATCTGAAGAAAGAATGTCTTCTCCAAGGCCTCTGGATTCAGAGGTCCATTTAGCATCTTGACACATGAGAGACTACATCTGATGTTGGCTGGATTTGGGTGGAACCTTCAATAGGACCTTAGTCTGTGTGGACACCAGTTAGCTTATTTGGAAGCAGACTCAAGATCAGATCCCTGGCCAGTTTGCCTGCTGTCAGATCCATATCTTGGGCCAACGATGGGTACATGACTAATATCTCACATGCTCTGAGATGATCCACCCCAAGTATCATCCTTGTTTCTGGAACAATGAGACCACATCTGTACAGTGAAGCACGCACACCACATGTTCTGATTCATGGGCCCTTCTGGAAAGTTACCGGATGAATTCTAACAGCCTGCTTTTCCTCCAGGGTTTTTGATGATGGCCGCTGCATTTTGAACTGTCCTCCATGGAAGTTTGAATTTAAGAAGCAATGCCATCCGTGCCACCACACTTGCCAAGGATGCCAAGGAAGTGGGCCTTCTAACTGTACCTCCTGCAGAGCAGGTGAGGGCAACGGGCACCCGTAGCTGGCTCCTTCCTCGCATCGGTCCGTTCTCTCACAAGCCAGCATTTGCTTTGGCTCAGAAGCCTTGTTTTAGGGCTGAGGTTCCGAATAGAGAGCTGTTCGTTACAGCACCAGCACAACCTGAAGGCTCTGTTTGTGTGGTAGACCGAAGAGCTGGGGAATTAAACAAGACATATATGGTCCCTAAAACGAATAACCCATTAAGGATTGTGTCAGGTGTCAGAGCCATTCAGATGGCAAGGTAATCAACGCACTCATGACAGGTGTGACCTTTTGCAACCAGTCCTGGTTACTCTCAGAGGATCTGCCATCACCAGGGCGTAGACTATACCCTCCAAGGCCCTCTGCAGTTTAATGCTTGACACTTCTCCAGCCTTGTTTCATATGTCTGTCCTCTATTTTGACTTCATATAAGCAAAAATCACATTTTTTTTTGCCTATATAGTAGAGTTTAAAGGTGAGATGAATTTAAATTTGGGGCAATTTTAAAGAAAAATGTTGGTTACGGGTGACTGTTAAAAAGCTGGGCCATGTGGCTGCACCGGACCCATCCTTCCTGAAGACTTTCCAGGCTGAAGCTTTCCAGAGGCTATTCTGCTCTTCTCCGCAGTTCCCTCTGTGCCCAGTTGTCTTGCTGACCCTGGTGGCATTGTCACCATCACACCTGTATCATTTGTCTAGTGAAAGATACTTTATTTGTTTTTATTCCTGCTTACAGTAAGATCAAGGAAAAAGGAAAAACATTGGCAATGTCTTGGGTTGACAGGAACACAGAAGATTGGAGCCCCTCCCTTCCCTTTCACATGCCTCATTACTCTCCCCATCCATCTTGTCCACACAGTCTGTATGCCCCAGAAGAGCTGTGGATGGTTTCTATCCTGTTTTCTGCTGTGGTGTGAACACTGGGCAGCATATGCCATATAGGCTGTGCACACATGGCAGAAAAGGGAGAGAATGCACGGGTCATGCGAAGACCCTCAAGACTAGCCATCAGGAAATGCGCAGCTGTCCCATCATCCTAGATGTATTTGTTTGTTTGTTTGTTTATCCACTTATATTTATTTATTTCTGACAAGATCACCTATATCCCAGGCTGGCCTTGAACTCACTATGTAGCTGAGGATAATCTTGAACTTTTGATTTTCCTATCCCCACCTCCCAAACGCTGGGATTATAGGCATGCACCACTACATCAGGTGTTATGAAGCACTGGGGTTCAAACTTAAGGCCTTACACATGCTAAGCAAGTACCCTACAACTAAGCCACATCCCCAGCCCCCAGCTTTCTTCTAACTAGAAGACACTAACGTAGTCACTTCACTTCTTTAAGGCTCTTTTTCTTATTTGTTTTTTAAAATATTAGACAGGAAAAATGGGCATTTTAGATCGCCTTCCCATCAAATACTCTACATCTCAACATATGCCACAAAATTAGAACTCGGTTTAGATTCTCAGCAAATGTCGAATAGCCTAAGCATCTTACTGCTACTTGATCTAATCCACCTGAAAAGGACTTGGACATTTTGCATATTTTCTACTTGAAGGGCTGCATCTAATCTATCATCTTAAATACTAAACGTGTCCTTTTGGACAAGTTACTATTAAATGTAACCGAGAATACAATAAACAGGAGCATGATTCTTGTGAAGGTTCACTGATTTCTTAACTTGACCTGATTGAGAAATGCTTAGTAGATTAGTAAAGGAAATCTCTGGATGCTTCGGTGAGAGTATTTCCAGGGAGGATTGACTAAGAGGGAAATATTGTGCTTAATGTAGGCTATACCATCCCATAAGCAGGGATCCAGGTGGATTGATGTGGGGAGGGGTAAGAAAGACACTTTGTATGGGAATTCTTCTCTGCTGTATGGCTTCCAGGAAGGAGCTTCCCTGCTCCACCATGCTATGATGCATTGACACCTTTGAAACTGAGAGTGAGCATGTCTTTCATCCTCTAAGTGTTGCTGTCAGATATTTCTGTGAAATGAAAAAAAAAAAAGACTCACTGTCAAGGAGTTTACAGAATAATAAGGAGGCTTGTTCTCACATAGTGAACAATAAGAAAATATCAGACACCTAGTGGTGGTGGCACATGCCTTTAATCCCCGCACTTGGGAGGCAGAGGCAGGTGGATCTCTGTGAGTTCGAGGCCAGCCTGATTCACAGAGTGAGTTCTCGGACAGCCAGAGTTACAACAGAGAAACACTGCCAAAAGAAAGAAAGAAAGGAAGGAAGGAAGAAAGAAAGAAAGGAAGGAAGAAAGAAAGAAAGGAAGGAAGGAAGGAAGGAAGGAAGGAAGGAAGGAAGGAGGAAGGAAGGAAGGAAGGAAGGAAGGAAGGAAGGAAGGAAGGAAAGAAAGAAAGAAAGAAAGAAAGAAAGAAAGAAAGAAAGAAAGAAAGAAAGAAAGAAAGACTGAAAGGAAGAAAGACTGAAAGGAAGGAAGGAAAAGAAACGAAAAAGAAAAAAGAGAAAAAGAAAGAAAATATCAGATAAAGATCAAATGAGCAGTCAAAATACTGCCACAGACCATGTTCATATGTGATGAGAAGAGGTTTCCTGAAGAGGGTAATTGTTTAACCACGCCCTTATGTAACATATTCTCTGTACAATAAATACTCAGACTGACACAGCATGGATAAACTCTGCCTTGAGGTTACTGTGCTGAAGATGAAGGTTTCACCTCAAGAAACTCCATAAAGGAAGCTTTAATGAAAGGCTGGAATGTGGTTCATCTAACATTATACTAGCTTTCATTTCTGCCCTTGCAACAAGGGCAGTGGTTCTCAGTCTTCCTAATGCTGTGACCCTTTAACACAGTTCCTCATGTTGTGGTGACCCCCAACCATAAAATTATTTTTGTTTCTACTTCCTAACTGTAATTTTGCTATATTATTAATCACAATGTAAATATCTGATATGCAGATGGTCTTAGGCGACCCCTGTGTAAGGGTCATTTGACTCCCAAAAGGGTTGCAACCGTTTTGTTCAGTAGTTAAGAACCATTGAACAAGGAGCTAGGGCTGTCTTTAACCACACACTCACTGACCCTGCAGGTCACTGGGTTGGATCTCCACATGGTGGCTCACATTCTGAATGAATGCTAGACGCCGGTCATTCTAGGTAACACAGATCATCTGCTCTTTGGAGATGGGGCCACATGAGAAATCTAATTCTCAGTAGATGGTTACCCAGAGTACACTGAGCAACTCCACAAGGCTGGGAGTAAAAGACTCTTAGGTAGATATGTAATAATAATCTTACTGTTGTTTTTTAAAGTATTTTTGGCTGTTTATAGTCCTCTGTAACTGATCCTGATATTTTTCTAACTGATTGGATTTTTCTATTCTCTCCAGGAACAAATTTCCATGTTCTTTTATTCTGGGAAATTGCTGATTCTTTTCTTATAGAGCCCAGTGTTGACAGAAGTAAAACCCTTAGGGATGGTGTAAAAGAGTTGTGGAGGTGTGCTTGATTTAGGGTGTCAATAAGGCTGTCCATAGAACAATTAGTAGCTTTGCAAAAACCCAGACATTAGTCAGCACAAGCATGTGATTTTAATAGTGATTCCAAATCATTGTAAGATTACACTGTATTAAGTATGTCTGCCATGAAGCACACATTTACTCTTATGGCATCTTTGTAACATCCTGAATGGGTCTAACCTTTACCAAAAGGAGCCCTTGGGAAAGTTAAACACATTTTGAATTGGAGCTATCCACAGAGCATGGTTTGTGGTTTTGCAATGACATCCCAAATAGAAGTTGTTCACTGAAATATATAAAATAGTGTAAAATGATTCCCTGCAAGGAAACTTTTCAACAATAAGGATATAGATACTGCACGTTTTAATAAAACCATTCTATGCTCTTGGTCCCCTAGGAGCAAAAGCACTCAATTGTTTCTCTTTTTAATAAAATGTCTTACATCATATAAGCTCCATGACTGGCTTTGCATTTTCTCTTTCCCATGCCCCTCTCAAACTGGTCAGACAAGCATGGTCGGGAGCGATTCCTGCACGAGGGAGAATGTCGGGAGAGCTGCCCTGTGGGCCATTATCCTGCCAAAGGACATGCCTGCCTGCCCTGCCTGGACAACTGTGAGCTTTGCTACAATGAACACACCTGCACTAGATGCATGAGTGGCTACGTCATCATGCCTACCAACCACACCTGCCAGAAGCAGGAATGCGGACCAGGTGAGGCTTCTCTGGGGTCCTGCAAAGCACCAGAAGGCAAGATGAGAGACTATACCGCTGGGCGGCAGGGAGTCTTTGACTACCTTACTTTCAATTATCATGATGTTAATATGAACACTTAGAATGACTGAATAACTCAGGAGGCAAGTAGGACTGGGAGTACCTCCCCTTCCCACTCACCAGCCCCACGTGTTTCCCCAGACAATAGAGAAAAATTGAGGTCAGAATCTCAAAGTCTTGGCCCACAGTTTTCTCCTCAATTCCTAGGTATGAGACTTTGGGCAAAAACTAATCTAATTTCTCCATGCCTTGGGGGCTTTATTTGTAAAAGGGAAAACATAATATCAAAACAGGATTGCCATGAGAAGCAAGGAAAATCGGTCTACCTAAACCTATTTGAAAGTTTTGAATGTGAATTGTATGTTGTTGTTACTGTTCATTTTTTGATCATGTTAGAAGATGATAAATTTAGCAGCACTACCTATGTCTGTTCTCTTATGTGTAAGCACTCTGTTACATAAGGATTGTGGCTGCCCCATGGCTGAAGATGGTTTCAGATATTTTAAATTAAGCACGCCTTCTGTTCCTCCTTCCTGTTTTCAGAGAAGGTAAAATATTTCTTTAATTTAAAGTATGTTTACTTTAGATATAAAGTCAGATATAAAATCTGTTCATTTACATACCTAATTCCATTTTCCCAGCCACAGAACTGATTTATTTAGTAAATCCAATCTACTAGCTTTGACTTCAAAATTAGTCATATGGCCAATCGTGGTGGCTCATGGTTATAATCTCAGTACTCAGGAGATGGAGGCAATGAGTTTGAGGCCAGCTTGAGCTACAGATTGAGTTCCAGGCCAGCCAGAGCACAGCAAGACCCTGTCTCAAAAAGCAAAGTGAAGCGAGCTAACAAACAAACAAAAAGACGAATTCTATAGACAATAGTCAAAGCCTGTTCTATTTGTACCCACTTGAGTGGTACAGTCTGTTAAATTAATATAGGATTTTATAGTACACGACAGTATGGCTTTTGGCTTCATAATTGTTCTGCGATTTACCTGAAAATAAACCACACATCAACATGTTTTCATAGCAATGAACATGGCTCCACCCAGTGTGACTGAGATATGTTTTCTGTTCCTCTCACTGTGCAGGTGACATTCAGGATTCTGAGTATGAAGAATGCATGCCTTGTGAGGAAGGGTGTCTAAGATGCTCTGTGGGTATGTCATGTTTCTTTGTTACTTACAAAGTTTTAATAGCTGTATCTTTTGTCACATATTCTGGTGCTGCCATTGCTGCAGCAAGGAGTCTTGTCATTAGGGTAATTATCAATGTCTCCATCACTATCCCAGTACAGACAGGGTCACAGGGAAGAGATGCTTCTAAGGATGTAGGGTAAAGCTTAAGAAACGATGGTGGCATCTTCTCCTCTGGTTGTTAGGTAGTTGATGGGGTTACTTTCCAGCAGTCATGTCTAAAAGTGCCTGACGCTCTGACTCTTCTTTATCTCTAGCTGACAAAATCAAATGAAGATATGCCTGTTTGCTCTAACCCACTTGGTGTATGGAACACAAAAGCTAGCAGATGAGAGATAGGGAGATCTCCTTTTGTAAAAGTGACTGTGTTGCTTGGAGCCTAAGAATCCATTGCACTATGGTGATAGTGAAGTCAAGAGACCTGTTACTCAATGGAAAGCATCCATACACTCTAGTTCAAGCCTGGGGCTCCCCATCCCTTCCTCTCACACTGCTGTTTCTCTGGTGCAGGAGAAGATGGGGTTGATTGGTTTATAGCACATAAAATTAGTGAAATTGATAGAAAATGTAAAATAGGGAGACCATAAAAGCACCCATAGTTGATATGCATCCCTCACTTGTGATGGCTTGGCTTTTAGTATTCTGACTCTACTATGGTATGACAATGACCTTTGGGTTTAAAATTAGGATCTATTTTTCTGCACTGGAAATATACATACAGAATTTCCTAGTGCTGTAAGACAGCAGCTAACTACAGCTGCCAAGAGGCCACAAGCTCAAGTCAACAACCAATACCAGTCAGTGTTCTGTGTGGCCAGACAATCTTCCATATTTTACATGAGATAATCATTGTTTTATTACAAAATAATCTTGTGTCAGAGGCATTTGCTCAAGTGTAGACTGATGTTCTGAAAATATAGGAGACACAATCTAGGATATGCTATGATGTTTGGCAGGCCAAGAGTATTAAATACATGTTCATCTTAATGCTATGTTGTATTTAGAATGGGTTTATCAGAACATAACTCTGTTCTAAATAAAGAGGCATGTGTGCAAATGTTTACTGGGTTGAATTTGAGGGTTTCTCAAGTTAAAACAGAGAAATGGCTCATGAGACTCAAGGGTTCAGAGTCAATGTTTTTTGTTTTATTTTTATAATTAAATTTGGTATGGATTCCAAGAAAATGAAAGAAATCATACAATAAAATGATTTTATAGAATTCTAGAACTGAAAGATTTGATAAAAACATGGCTTGTTGTATTTGGTAGTTTTAAGAAGGTAAGAATGGGAACTTTAAAAGATATGAATAACCTACCAAGATCTTCCCAAAATTCTTCTTGTGAAACCAAACGTCATGCTTTGGAGAGAATCTCAATTTATTGCATCTTAACGATGCCGGTTCTTTTTTGAACAGGCCTAGACAATCCCTGGAAGAATTGGGGGCAAGTAAAGCAGACATTTGAGACATTCTTGTATATGCTATGTCATAAACACGTGGGCACGAGGGATATTTTGAAAGTTTTGTATTTCTTTTCAGATATTTAGAGCACTATAGATTATTTAATGCCTGTGTTTTACAGTACTAAGGGACAGCTCGATTCCAGGTTGATGGGCATCTCAGCCAGCTCCAGGGAAGAGCCAGGCCTTGTCAGATCAAATAATATTTTCATAAAGGAGACAGAAAATTAACCCATGACCAAAGAGCAATTGTTTTGTCTGGAGGAAAACAGTGAATTTGATAGTCTAGGATGGAGCCAAGGGTGTTTTTATTATTATGGAGTGGGGTTTCTATTCTTTATCAGGCTGTAAACAAACAGCATTCCTATTTTATTCTAAGAAGAGTTGATATCAAATTTCTAACAAGTATCTTCAGTTGACATTTTTCACAAAGGTAAATTTGAGTGTTTGGGATCTATTATAACTATTTGGGGGTGAGGTAAATGAAGCAGCTTTACCTAATGTTTTGAGTTGTCCTTCACAGTTTTAGTTTAACAAGTGTAGCAATAGGTATAGCCCAAGATTCGAGGTCCATATCTATTTATCCATTGAATTAATAATGGATTTTAATCCAATTGTGTAAAGTCTTTACTCCCTTACCTCATTAATAAAAACACAGGTATTAACCTTGTATTTTGGCTCCAAAAGACATAATGAAATCCCATTAATTTTTATTCTTCAAGAGAAATGTATTTTAGGAAAACTCAAACTTTTTTTTATTTTTAAGGAATTATAAAAAGAAATAAATTCATCTAATCTAAGTTTCAAATAAGGAGGAATTATACACACAAGAAAGATATAGACAGGGAGCCTTCTGCTCTGATATAGTCAAAGTTCTCCAGAGAGACAGAGTAGGGAGGATACTGAGTTTGCCTGGCCTGTGCACACAGAAGAGGGAGGGCTGCCCTCGGCATGGGGCTTCCACTTGATGACAAATGGCAAGGCGCTCTACCGCGGGCTTTCCACCACTAAATGTGTGAGTGTTGAAGAAGGAGTGAACAAATATAAGGAAGCAGACAGAGAAAGCCTTAGAGAGGTCATTGAAAATCCAAACCTGGAATTCGTGAATGACTTTAAAAGTATTCTTTAGCTGAAGAGGAATAACTGAAGGTTAAGGAGAAACAGACAGCAGACAGGAGAGACACAGACCTAGATGTGGCTCAGGACTAGGAGACTTTCCTAGTACATGTGAGGCCCTGAGTTCTATTCTATCCTCACACTTAAGTACATACATATACAAACAAACAAACAGAATGATGGGGTTGTTCAAAGGTTTTTTTCTGTTTGTTTGAAATGGAGTCTACCACAGCCCGTGTTGACTTCAACTCATTATGGAGCTGAGGATGATCTTAAACTTCTGATCCTCCTGCATCCACCTCCCCAGTGCTGGGATTACAGGTGTGAGCCTCTACACTCAGTGGTGATGAGATCGAATCCCGGGCTTCCGGCATACAGGGCAAGTGCGCAGCCAAACGGAGATACATCCTCAGTTCTAGGGTGTTGTTCTGAAGAGAATAAAGTGACTTTGGCTGCTGACTTAACAGTGTTCGAGGGTAATTGACAGGCAGAGGGGCTGTTGTGCCCACAGCAGTAAGAAGGCTCTTACATAATCTGGGTAGAAGCAAAGGCAGTCTAGCTGAGGAGACACTAAGACACTATGAAGGATTATATAGGCTTTTAAATCACATGAAACAAGTGTCTCTGAAGCATAAGAAAAGATGCGGGTTTATTAGGTGGGAGATGCAAATTAAAATTACCACCGGTTACACAACTTTTCTCGGGCAGTCTGTTTTGTTCTCCCCAGACACAGAGGCAATAGCAGCCCAAGGAAATTATGCCACAAGAGTACAGCTAGGTGAACTAATGTACTTATCAGAGGTGTTTAAAGGAGCTTGAGTGACGGGGTTGCTTACAGGAGTATGGGAAAGTTACAGCCCACTGCACACCAGCCTCCTCTTCACAGCCCTTGGCTACTATTTACACCCTTGGGGAGGTGGGAGACTCCTTCAACCTTATTAGCTTCATGAGCCTTCACTTCCTGCCATGAAAGAATGTTAGACCAGTGCTGTGAGGGTCTCCCGGGGGTGTACACAGTTGCTCTAATTCAAGCCAGCAATGAGCACACCAACCCAGAGGCACGCACACCGTAGGACGCTGTTTTTCACCCATCAGACTGACATGTCAAAAGCACATCGGCTATCCAGGCAAGGCTCTAAGAAAGCATATATATGTATTTCCTGCTGTGGCAACTAAATGGTACAACCTTTGAAGAAGGTGTGACAGGCTATATTACAATGTGCATTGACACTTAGACCCTACGACACCCCTTCTAGAAATTTAGACTAAGAACACATACAAATTAATTCATTTAAGACAGCATCTACTAGTCTTTTCCATCCAGGGGGGTTGAGTTCTGAGACTTCCAATGGATGCCCAGTGCTATAGCAATTCAGAACCCTCTCTTTCATGCCTTTCTATCTAAACTAGGCACTTATCACACAGTGTGGCCTTAACTTACAATCTGAGTACAACAGCAAAACGAGTACAAGTTTGTTTTCTACCCCCATGATTTCAGAGGCTTTTGTTCTTGTGAAGGATCTTAGCAATTTCACTGTTTCCCCCCACCCCACCCCTTTTTTTTTCCAAATTTCCTTAAGATGATAAGTTTATTTTTTTTCTCTTAGAAACATTTTTGCTTTCTCTTTGGTATAACCAAAATCACCAGCCTTACCACTGTTGAGTTTGGGAGTTGTTATTAAGTAAAACAGAACTAATCTGTTAGCTAAGATGGCCACTGTGAGATTAACAGCTGGGTCGGGAATATGGAGTAAGTATATTGGACAAAGGGAAAATTCACATCTTGAACATGGCAGAGCAAGATGTCACCAACCTTAATTAAGTGGAACTGGAGAGCAAAGCCTTGGATTAAGGAGACTCATGGATATAGAAGGAACCATGATGCTATCTATCAGTTGTAGTCACCCATTGGAAGAAGACTAAATGCCAAGCTCATGAAGACTAGTTGAATAACCTAGCGTGTGTGTAAGCTTGTGGAGTACTCTACAGTCATCAGGACCAAAGAAGATCTGTATAAAGTAATAGTGATTTCCTGATAGACTGTTTCACAAGTGTTCTGCTTTGTTTGTTTTATGGTATGCTACCTTCTAGGGCAGCAAACTGTCAAACTTTCAAAGAATGAATGTCCACATTTGTACTTGATTTGTGGGGAAAAAACAGAGGAGAAAGGGGGCAAGAAGCTGCTTGACTGTAGTCCTGAAGATGATTGGCTGTAGACCTCAAGATGGTTGGCTGTGGGAATGACTGGAGGGACTAGAGAAATGTCTCAGTGGCTAAGAGCTCAGAGGACCAGAGTCTAGTCTCAGTGTCCTAGTTGGGTGGCTCACAATCACTGATAACTTCAGCTCCAGGGGCTCCAACAATCTCTTTCAGCTTCTGTGTGCACCTGCACGTGCGTACATAGACATATGCACATGAATAAAAATAAATATAATTTTTTTAATAGAAAGGAGTGGAGGAGATAATAGGGAAATATTTCTAATTATATTTTCACATAGTTCTGATTTTAGCCGCATGCTTCGTGTTTTCATAACAAACAGCATAGTAACTAATGTGTGTGAGATGAGGTCCCCCTGGAGACAGATTTGTTTGGAGTAAAGAATTAAAATTCAGATAATTTCATAATTTTCCCCTTACTATTTTGATCATTCGCATATAACATGTATGTTTCGTGTGTGTTGTTGAGTCTCTTTCCCTTCTTCTCTGTCCCCCTCCTCACCTTGTACCCTTCCACCCCTCATAACCTCCTTTCTACATTCATGTCACACATGCTCTCCCATACTGTCCTCAGCATCTCTTGCTCTGTCTCATGGTCTCTTATCTAGGTCATAGCATATATATATTTATACATATGTTTGAATATATATGCAGAAGTTTGGATCCAATATGAGTAAGAACATGCAGTTTTTGTCTTTTTGAGTCTGAGTTATTTCGCTTAATATAATAGTAGTTTCCAGACCTATCCATTTTCCTACAAAATCATAACTTCATTTACATCTATGGCTGAATAAGATTCCACTGTGGCTAGACACTGTGTTTTATTATTCGTTTGTCTGTTGATGAACATATAGACAAGCTTGGTTTCCTGGTCATTGTGAACGATGCATTTGTAAACATGGATAGACAGGTATCTCTGTGGTAGGCTATATACATGTACTTCTGTGGGTATATGGCCTGGCCAAGAGAGGTATAGATGGGTAACATGATGTCCTATTTTTAGTTTTGTCAGTGTGCTTCCATGTGATTCCCCTAGCAGCTATACTAGTTACTCTCCTACCAGAAGTGAATAAGCCCTCCTCTTTTCCAACAGCTTTGCTGGAATTCTTTGCCTTTCGTTTTCTTCATTTTAGCCATTCTGATTGGCATGGCATGGAATCTAAAAGTGGTTTTAATGTGCACTTCCCTGATGGCTAAGGATGGTAAACTCTTCAAAAAATTAGTTTTTGCGTTTCTTTTTTTGAGAACTGTCTGTTCATTTCATTACCCGTTTGTTGGTTGGCAGCTTAGGTATTTGGGTGCTTAATTTTTTTGGTTTTGTTAATTTTTTTATGTATATGGGTGCTTTGCCTGCATGTATGTCCATGCACTGAGTGCACGCACATTGCCCATGGAGGACAGAAGAGGGTGTTGGATTTCCTAGAACTAGAGGAGAATCAACCAACCAACATGTGATTGGATGGAACCCAGGTCCTCTGGAAGAGCAGCCAGTGCTCTTAACTGCTGAGTCATCTCTCCAGCACCATTAACTTTTGCATGTCTTTATGTAGTCTAGATATAGCTCTACATGAGGGGCAACTGGCAACAATTCCCCCCATTCTGTAGGCACTTAGCTTGTTCTGTTAATTGTTTCCTTATTAGCATAGTTGTTTTTTTTTTTTTTTAATTTCATGTGGTCTCCTTTGTTACCTCTTAGGATATTTCTTGTGCTTTTGGAATCCTATTCAGAAAGTTCTTGCCTACATCTAAAACTTGAAGTATATTTCCTATGATTTCTGTGTGGAATCTGCTCACTTGGACATGGCTTGTTATCCACTAATTACCTGGTCAATTAGTTGAAAAACCTCACTCATCGCATTTGAGGAAGGAACAGAAAGAAAAGGAAAAGTTTTCGTCTTCTTTTTCAAAAAACTTTCAGCTGGCAGATGCATAAGAAAAGCATCTTTGACTCAAGGAGAATGACCAAGTACTCAGTGTGTGCTAAAAATCAGCGCTTGCAAAACTTGGAGTCAACAAGATAATGGAAGGGTCTTAAAGTACTACCAGAATTGATAGCTAATTACAACCAGTCCACACACGTTACTGCAATTAGCATCACGGTTACTCATTCGTACAACTTGACATTATGTGTCTCCTGGTGAAATAAACTCCTTTAACAAGGATACATTCCCCTAATATCTGTGACAAGAGTGTCTAGGAGGCAAAAGGCTACTGTGGGACATTTATCACCTTTTAAAGACATTTTCGTTGCCATGCCTCGGGATGTTCGTACTGACATCTAAGGAGAAATGTCATAATTCTGCTTATACTGCTTATACTGTGTAAGAGAACATACCCTAGTCATTGCGTGATCCAAATTCAGTAATTCTGAGAGCAATCAAGCCATAGTGAGCTGGAAGATAGTCACAAGAGAAATATAAAATGTGGACCATCTGTACAACCACTGACCCGTCCTCTTAAGGAAAATGAAATCTTATGGGAAAAATATAAAATAAGTAAAGAATAGAATGAAAGGATAAAGAGATAAAAGAACCAAGAAAAATGGATAAATGCATGAATAGATTGAGGGGAAGGGGATCTTGGCAAATCAAAGTTGTTCTACTTCGGTCTTTCTTCAGGTTTGAAAAATTTAAAGGGCTTTAAAAGAGTTTAAAAAGTGTACTTCATGCACTTATCTGAGAATGTCTGACCAAACTCCAACATCAGTAACTATTCCCGTCTCTGCATACTGGATTTTAACATCATTCTCCAACAGAAACTTTCAGGCCCCTTTATGACATTAGTTGACTCGTGACAGGAAATATACAAGGTGAGCTTGCAGCATCTTATAATAATAGAAGTAAGAAATTATTCAAAGGCAGCAAAAATAAAAAATAAAAAACATAACAAAACAAACAATATAAGCTTTGCTTATGATATTTCACAGCAATAGTAACCCTAAGACAGAATTTGGAACAAGGAGCACTGGACTGTGACACAGACCTAACCATGTGTATTGGGGAGGATAATGGAAGGACTTTGAAATTTTGAGTTAGAAAATTCACTGAATATTGAGATCTCAGTGGGCTGTTCTATAGGAACTTGGAAGATAAAACTGTTGAGAATAGTACAGGCATTGGAGGCCTGGCTGGTAAGGTTTCAGAGAGAAGCAAAGGCTCTACCAGGCCTTTTGGGTGAAGAATCTGTGGTGTCTGGAAAGCTAGAACTGAAGAATCAGCTGTGATTAACAAGGGAGCGGAACCAAATAAAACCTTTGCTTTGCTGGGACAATGGATGCTGGGACTGAAGAATCAGATGTGATTAAGAAGAGACCAGCATCATTGACGTAAAGTCTTCTGGGAAGTGTTTCCTCAGGGTCAGCTCACAGAAGTTGTGTCCCAGAGGCCACCAAGGTTGTATCTTATGCTGGCACAGGACCTGTAGAGTAGAGTCACCCAGGTGGTACTGGTTTTGAAGGCATGACAGAGAAGCCAAGGAGGCTTGACACTATGTGGCAGGGCTGGAGTCCCTGAAGAGAGAATGGGAGAGGCTATTATTAGTGAAAGTTAAGTCCAGTTTCAGCAAGGGATCTCAGGATTTTGGAGATGCCAGTGCTATAGGATGACAACCAAGAGAAAGAGCAGCGATGGAGTGAAGCCTACAAAAGCCTAAAGGACAAGCTGTGTGTGAAGCAGATGACAGGGTCAGAGAAGTGACTTGAGCCCTGTGGAAGAGCCCAGAAGATCATGAGTGGATCCCAGACATTAGATGCTGAGCTATTTGCAGTTGGAACTTGGTTTGGCTTTTATTTGATTGTGACTGTGCCCTGGCTCTCCTCTGTTGAAGTTAGAAAGCATTTAACTTATTTTTTTTTATTTTATAGGAGCCCACAGTTGAGAGATGTTGGGTTTTAAAAGGCTTTGGATTTTAAAAGAGACTCGGTATTTTAAAGAGACTGAATTTTTAAGTGTTTGAATTTTTAAAGACTATGGTAAAATTTGGAATGTTTATTTTGTAATATTAATGTGTAATCTTGTAGATAAACAAGAAAGGAAATTTTATGGTGTAATGGTGATGTGTTTGTATGTTGAGATGACAAGGGGTCAATTGTGCTGGCTAATTCTATGTCAACTTGACACAAGCTAGAGTCATATGAAGGGAGGGAACCTCAATTGAAAAAAATGCATCCATAAGATCCAGCTGTAGAGCATTTTCTTAATTAGTGATTGATGGTGGAGGGCCCAACCCATTGTGGGTGGTGCCATCCCTGGACTACTGGTCCTTGGTTCTATAAGAACGCAGGCTGAGCAAATCATGGGGAGCAAGGCAGTAAGCAGCACTCCTCCATGGCCTCTGTATCAGTTCTTGCCTCCAAATTCCTGCCCTGTTTGAGAGCTTGTTCTGACTTCCTTCAGTGATGAACTATCATACAGAAGTATAAACCAAATGAACTCTTTCCTCCCCAAGTTGCTTTGGTTGTGGTGTTTCATCACAGCAATATTAGGAGGTGTGGCCTTGTTGGAGAAGGTATGTCATGCAGTAGACTTTGAGATCTCAAAAGCCCAGGTCAGAACCAATATTGCTTTCCCTCTGCCTCCATCTTGCAGATAAGATGCAAGCTCTCAGCTGATGCTCCAGCACCAGGCCTGCCTGCCTGTCACCAAATTTCCTACCATGATGATCATGGACTAACTCTCTGAATCCCCAATTGAGTGTTTTTGTTTTATAAGTGTCTTTGGTCATGGTGTCTCTTCACAGCAAGATAACAGTAATTGAAACAACCCTAATGATGACATGTCTGATGCATACATAAACCACCCAAAAAAAAATCTCCAGTGGTCACAGCTGGGATAAACTGAGCTAAGATGTAAGTAAAACATTATTTGTATATAAACCAGAGAATATAACAAAGAGCTGTGAATTCATACAAAGGCAAATAAATTATTGAAATAAATAGATTAATAAATTTGGAGGAGCTTCCACAGAAATGAATTCCAAATAACTTGTTAAAATAGTCCTTCTTTAGAGAAGTGGAACATACAGTCTACCCTTTGAGTGTGAGATACATAGGATATCTTTCTTCCAATAATAAAATGTAGAGAGGACATAGGGAAAGAGACTTTGCAGAGGAGAAACCTGCAAACACTCCGTGTGTGTGTGTGTGTGTGTGTGTGTGTGTGTGTGTGTGTGTGTTGGGCAGGAGGGTGCTATAATAGCAGATATCTCTAAACTTCAATGACTTCAATCAACGAAGATTTATTCTTCCATGCTCTCTGTTTACCATGCATCATCTGGGAAGGCTGTTTTTGTTGTTACCTTCAGTACAGGACCAGACAGACCAACTACTACTGTTCATTCATTTTGTTTCTTCATCTCTTCATTGTCATCTCTCTCACAGTCTGAAGATTCTGTCTTGTTCTGATAAGTGGAGTTCTGACAAAGCTCCAGTGACTGGGTCCTAACAGAAGCCGACAGTAGCAGGGATGGTTTCCAGCAACTTGATTTTCTTCTTGACTGCTGTGTCAGAGGCTTTCCTTCATAGGCTTTTTCTCCCTGCTATTGTTTTCTAAAATTTATATTTCAATATGTATTTTATGTAATCTAGGGATGATTTAAAGTGTATGAGAGGTTGGGCACAAGTCTTATGTACATACCACATCATCGTATATAAGGTACTTTAGCATCTACAGATTTTGGTACCATGGAGGATTCTGAAGAGTCTTCTAGAGCTACTAAATAATAACAATAGTCCCAGATGTGTGCCTGCTTGACTTCACTACATGAATAGTCACTCTTTGCCCTTCTGACCTTGGAAAGGGCAGTGGCTTTCTGTCTCTCAAAGGAACTCTTTTGAATAAGTCACTGTTTTTTTAAATTTGGTGGAATTTTCCAAAATATTCTGTAATTGCATTTCTCTGATGTCTGGCAGCTGATCATGCAAAAGAAGAGCTGTGGCTGATGTCCTGTGACCAGTGAGGAAAAAACCAGTAGGGGAAAGACTGACCCTTCTTTATTTCTTACACCGTGATGATGAATCTTCATTGACAATTTGACTGGATTTAAAATCACTTAGGAGTTACACATCTAGGTGTATCTGTGAAGATGTTTCCAGAGAAGTTTAACTGAGGAGGGAAAATTCATCTTAAATGTAGGTGGCAATCCCATGGGATCATGGCTCACTCAGAATAAAACTGGGGAAAAAAGTGAGCTTAGCATTGGCACCCATCTCCCTCTGCTTCCTGCCTCCACACACAATCTGAGTAGCCACCCCACCCTCCTGTATCATGCCTCTCCAGCTTATGGACTGCCTTGCCTTAAGCCATAAACCAAAATCCTTCTCCTCTGTACTGTATGGTCAGGAGAATGGCTGAGATGCTTTAGTTTTGAATGGGTTCATTAAGTAGGTACCAAGCAAAAGTAAAGAAGTCAACAGCAATCAGTGGTTACACAGACACAGTAAACAGATAAAAGCAGTAGATGGCAAAGCATCATGTAAGCGGATGCTCACAATGTCAAACATAAATAACTCGGGGAGTTGAGGCAGTCATCTGGAGGTCCCAGTTCTGCCATGAAAGAGCTTACAGGTCTGGACTTCTGGATTCCCATTCTACAAGCAGGAACTGTTTGTAGAGAGATAGACCATGGTGACATCTGTTGGAACTAGATCACCTTCTGCCTGTCCTCAAGGACACAACATTTAACTCTCAATCTGCTTTGTTCTTCTCTTCCCTCCTTGTCTCAGCATTGGGGGCAGAGCAACCTCAAACAAGGGATCTCGGAGGACACTTGATATAATGCATTTGAGTTTGAAGTGGGGGTGCAGGGCAACTCTATTTCCAGAGCCAGCTTCTCAGCAAGTTTAAACAGCACAAGAAAATTTGTCAATATAATGTGTGTTTTATTCCTTTAAGCTGCTTCCTGTCAGGTATTTGGTCACAGTCAGAGAAGTATCTAATGCATCCATAGCAAGAGCAACCCTTTAGTGCTATATCTCCCCTTTATCTACTTGCCAAGAAATGCATCAGCCTTTATGAGGGTCAAGATATATTTTCTGAGTGCCTGAATCTGCCTAGGAATGAAGATACAAAGATAAAGAAAGCTTTCTCTCTGCTATGAGGAGCTCCCAGGTAAATAGGAGGTAGACCAGTGGTTCTCAGCTCTAGCTGCACACTGGAATCACCTGGAAGGTAGAACATCACATCACGTGGCCCACATGCAATTTTTCTCATCTGACTGCTCTGGAATGAGGCTTTGACATAAGTATTTTTCTAAATCTCTGACTGATACTGGTCTGCAACAAAGGTCAAAAATCAGTGATCAAGGAGACACACACACACACACACACACACACACACACACACACTTAATTCCAAAATCATATTTAAAATACTTTGGTTGATCATGGAAGCTGAAGCAGACACAGATAGAGGATATTTTAATAATTACAACTTAAAGTCCTGTCCATGGTAGGTACAGAGCTAGGCAAGATACTTCACACACATGATCTAGACTTCTCAGTGTAGCCCTCTCTATCCAAAACCCTTATTTTCATTTGATAAAAAGAGGAAAGCAATTCACAGGGAGCTTATGTAATTTGCCCAAAGTTACACAACTTAGTAAGTTTTAGAGCCAAAGCTAAACTTAGGACTGTCTGGCTCTAACCTTACAGACCATCCAAATGCTCACTCCCTTCCAAAGCAGACTACACTCATTCTACCATTTGCCTGAAGAAGAAAAGACCGAAAGTTGTAGAAATCTAGGCCCGCTGTGTCTATGTCTGTCCTCGTTGTGGGCTTCTGTTCTTGGGTGTCCACTAATGTTTCCTTTGCTTCTTTTCCTGTGCTTGAGCTCACATTCTTACGGTTGTGGGAGAGAAGGACATATTGGCGAGATAGCCCTAGCTCAATTCTAGAGCAATTAGCTCATCAACTTGGCTCTTTGCGTTATGATGCTGTTTGCTCCCAGAGCTGAGTAACTGATTGTGTAACTGACCTGTGAAGTTGAGCTGTGAGCCAAGGCTGTCTGGATCACGTAGGCTTGCAGAAAGAGAACTGAGCCAAGCACATCCAAAATAAACCTAGTTAAACAAGAGATCTGAATGGTCAGGCACAATGCACAGCCAGCAGGACTCAGAAGACTGTCTGAAGAGCAATGTGAGGTCCGTGATGCTGAGCTCCCTGTGATCAGAGGCAGGGGAGTGTTAGACAGAGGGTTGTATTTTTACTTTTACAGAAGAATCTGTTTGTGGTAGTGTACACTGGTGGGATATACTAACAAGGCAGAGGCAGAAGTATCACAGAAGAATCTGGAAACCATTTCTCTGGTGGGATTGAGAATAAACTGGAGGCTGGATATATGGCTCGGAGATTAAGAATGAGTACAGCTCTTCTGGAGGACTAGAGTTCAATTCCCAGCACCAGCATCAAGAAGCTGACAATCTCCTGTCACTCAGCTCCAGGGAATCTGAGGCCTTCTTCTGGCCCCCATAAACACTGCACTAACATGCACATATCCACACACATAATTAAAAATAAAGTGCTTTTTAAATGAGTAAAATACGAAGCCATTACAAATTACTTCCTTTTAGTGAAATACGTCACACTTTTTTGAAGCCTTACAGCCACTGTTTGACCACCAATTTCAACCAAAAGTAACAATAACACTGATAGTAGGACTGAGAACTTCAAGTGGTTAGGTCTTACTTGCTTTTTCAGAGGTGTGGAAAATAGAGTCAGGAATCGTAGTGTCCATTCATCTCCATCTTTCCCGTACCTCAATAAAAGAATCATGGGCCAGTCTCATATTGTTAGTTAATTCTATCATCTTATAGGAGAAAATCATATAAGCTGTCCTCCTACCTCCCAGTAGGACTTGAAGATCATAATGGAAGCTGAGAAAGATGACTGTCATCTCATTACTTCTTTAAGACAGAAACAAAATTTGGTAATAATATCATAATGAGTTTTGCTGTGCTTTCTCTCCATTGGCATTTCCCCTTTCCTTCCCTACCATCATCATCAAGAATGGTATTGGTCTATTGGTATGTTTGAGGCCACACTCTTAAATGCTATGATGAATTTAGCACAGGGCTTGACCCTGGGTAGACCTTCAGGAAAGATCCATGGAATCTGTGCCCATTGATAGCTGCCCTCGCATCGTCAAACCCCAGAATTTCCCCATGTCACTGCTAAACTGCCGTGTCACGGCCCTTTACCAGATAGTAGCAAGAACTCCAAGCTCCACTAGCTGTGGGAAAAATTTTGATTTAAGTTGCAGAGTAGACACCAGGCTAGAGAGAAACTGAATGTGGATGAGACAGAAGCATCTGTGCATTGGTACCCACCTGTTTACCAGGCTGGTCTCCAACTGAGAGCTGGGCCAACCACGGTTGCCAATAAATTGCTTCTGATTCTCTAGAGCCTGAAACTATGGCTTTCTGAAAGTCAGCAGGAGGGTAATTTGGATGGAGTCCAGACTCATCGTTTCCATGAATTCCTCATGTAACTTATACCAGGGCTAAAGCCCTCACAGAAGCCCTCAACTCAGATAGCAGGAGAGTGGGCCAGGTGAAGCAGTAGAAGCAGAATGGGAGCCAATCAGCAAATCCAGATGGAGAAGACCATAGGCTCAGAGGCAGGATTGGGTAGTACCATTCCTCACTTATGACCCACTGACCAAGAACTCAGAGTGGGAAGATTGAGAGGCAAGGAGTATCCATGCTGGCCTCTTAAAACACTAGTCACATTCTCACTCATGATGTCACTGGGTCATTCAAACCTTTTTCTTCCCAGCTGTGCATATGGTCATCTGTAAAGAATAATGTTAATGTTTTTCAAGATGTTTTCTATAAAAATGATGAGTTCCGAGTATCCATAAACTATTAATTTGAGTAAGACAAGTGTACAGTGCTTTGTACAAACTAAGCAGATAACTCAGGTTAATAAACATACTCCCAAAGCCTTGTGTACTAAAGATTTGATGATGCTGTTAGAAGGTGGTGGAACCTTACGTGTAACCCCCAGTGGAAGGGTTAGGTCATTGAGGGTATGTTGTTGAAAGGAATAGTGGGGGTCTAAGCCCTCCCCTCTTTTGTTCTCTCTCTCCCTTTCTCAATTTGCTTCCTGGCCACCCCAAGATGATCACCTTCATTCAATCAGACATTCTCCACCATGAGGTTCTGCCTTACCACAAGCTGAAAGCAATGACCAAGCGACCATGGACTGGAATCTCTGAAACCGTCAGCCAAATGAAATCTTCCCTCCTTTTCAAGTCGTTTGTTTCAAGTATTTTGTTATTCTGAGGAAGCGCTGACTGACAACCAGGATTATTCTCAGCCCTTTGCTATATAGCTCCCAGGCCAGGGAAGTCCACAATGACACTATAAAAGTGGTCCCTATTTGGTCAGGTCATCAGGACAAGGGCAAACTTGATTCAGACGTGGTGTTACCTCTACAGGAGTGGCTTGTATAGACCAGAGATGCAAACTGTGAAATATTAGAGGAGAAACATTTCTCAGTCTCTCTAATTTGGAGCAGAATGAGCTGACAGCTTGATTCTTCATTACAATGGAATTTTACACCCTCAAATAATTGCTAGAAACCTGGATGCTCCACTAGAAAAAAATTAATTAACATAACAATGTAGACTTCAGATTACCATGACCCAATATGTGAGTGATAAATTGAGCCTTTGGGTCAGATTTTGGGTCAGAGAAAGGAAGTTGGTTTGAAGGGGTACTTATTGGAAAGTCTAATACAATCATGCTAGCTTCCCCAACCCATCGTAAACTTGTAGATTTATTATATTTAACAGAAATGCAGACAGTTTGTTTGAAATATTATCCAAATGACCTGGCCTAAACTTAGAAATCCTCTACGAATTGAAACAAGTAAATTAGAGAGGCCTCTTGCCTTCAGCACTCAGAAGTCTGAGGTGAGTTGAGAACCATTTATAGTAGTGATAAAATACTACATTTAAGTCTGTAAAAATTTGGCACGCAAGGTCTCAGTTCAGAAGTAAATTCGTTTTATGGGCTCAGGAAAAAAGCAACTGAAAACTTTTACAAATGAGGAGGATGACCTCCTGAGATCTTCAAGATAAAATATGTCATTTATTCCTTGGAACTAGGCATGGTAATTACACCCTTGACTGTTGAAATGCAAGTCTGAACCATGGAGTCAGTAAGCATTTTACTGTGGTTTTTAGCCAAAGCTGTTGTCCAGCTGCATACTATGTGCTCAAATGCTCATTAATAAGACAGGCCACTTGGAAACCTAGCAAATAACTGGAGAAAGCTACAGGGCCTTCTGCCATTAACAGCTTGTCTGATGGGATGTCACACTCCACCAAGAGGCCAGTAATTCCTGGGAACTCTATCCCTGGTTCTAGCCTACAACTAGTAAATAATGTTTGACAACTGACAAATGTGTGTTAGTAAGAGAGCCTTGTTAACTGCAGCCTCCTAGATATCTCTGACCTCATCAAAGGCTACCTCTTTAGCCTCGTGCTCCAGCTGCACCACAGGGTCCTGGTCCTGATCACCTCTAACCTTTGTGTTCCAGGACTCTGAACTAGCTGTTGTCTCATCCAGAATGGTCTTCTTGGGATGTTAATGTGACTTATTCTTGTCATTACGTCTCAATTTAAATGTAACTTCCTAAGAAATTTCCTTACAATTCCCAGTCCAGCCTCCCCATCACTTCCTTTTTCTGTCTATACATACATGTCAATCATCCTATGCCAATTCTGGCAGGTGATATGTTATTATCTGATATTTCCATCTTGTTTGACTTTTTTAATGCATTTGATGTATTTCTTCTCAAGGTGTAATTCCCAGGCAGACAAAGGATGAAACTCTTATATTTACCATTGCGTAATCTGCCTGTTGAATCATGGTTGTGTGGAGAGTGATGGAGACAGACTTGTCTCAGAACTCACCTTCAGCATGTCCCTTCACACTTGTCTGAAGACCTCGTGTGTTAATGAGACACAGCACTGTCCTGTGAGATCCTGACCCTTCCCTATTACCCACACTCCTGACTTGGCCAGATCAGCTTTGATGATGCCTTTTGGGGAATATTTAACCTACGAGAAGGAAATGTTAGCATTTAGCATCCACTTAAACCACATGTTTTCTCTCTGATTTATAATTCCATCCTGTACCTATCTTATCGTGCCTGCCTGTTTTTCAAATCTTTAGAGAGATATCTTTCGTAAATTAGCAACAAGACAGAGAATTTCCTTAAACTTTAATAAAGGTAGATTAAATGAAAGCTAACATTAAGTGCAATTGACATGATTTCTCCTAGTGTTGAATGGTGTATTTCTTCCATATTAGAATGCTATTATAGAAATATCCATCCATTAGGCTAGCTAGGTACATTTTCTTAAAAAAAAATATAAAAGAGTGACAAAGCTGTCATCAGAGCTTTAGATGAATAAATAGTCCACTATACAAAATAATCACATGGATTTAGCCCATGTAGGCAGAATGACAACAATAGGTCTGAAGGAGGGGTTGTGGTGACTTGGATAAATGGCAAGTGTCTCTAAATGTTTCTAAATGCATACTTACCTAATTCTTTCTGTAAATTAAGCTCTCTCATACACAAGTGCAGACCTGTGGTATGCAGAGGTGGTTTTCTGGAAACTGAATCCCAGGCCCTTATATTCAATATGCCATCCATGTTCAGGCAGCTCCTTTCTTCTATACTGATCCCTTCATCTTAAGAAACACTAGACATCCCCAAAGCACTAGTGCTTTGAGAAAACACCAATAGCAAACATTTGCACACTTAGCTAGTCACACGTACACCTCTTATTCCATAATGTGAGCAGAGCCCAAGGTATGAATGGCTTTCCTGAAAGGCCAGTGATGCTCTCAAAGCAAAGGGAGAAATGCAGAGCATTTCCAGTCAGTGCAATTTTTGCCCATTAGAAATATTGGGAAAAGCTCTTCCTATTGAACCCCTTTTGGCTCACAGTATAGCCCACCAGGAGCACAAAGGCTCTGAGCCTAAGGAAAGAGACAGTGTTGGTGTACCTTCCCCTTTCAGAGGTGTTAATAAGGAAAAATCCTCAACTACAGTGATTACCCATGACTTGAAAACAGCTCATCATCTGCCAATATGAAGAAGGCCCCCGGAGGGCTGTGAAAATGCTGCGAAGAACAATAGCTATGGAGACAGACCCTTTGTGATGTGTGAGAGAAGCATCTCCGCAGACGGCAAAACGGCCAGCCTGGTGAAACGAGTTCTTATTGTAAGTGGACTCTGAAAACCTGTCCTGGGGTGTTCCCATGCCACCGAGGAGGCAAAAGCGCTTTCACAAAACAATCAGGCCCATAAACTTGCAATGAAGGGAAGAGATGGCCAGCAATTATCCAGAAGACTCAAACACTAGATAAGCAGCCAATTTAAGGTACTTCATGGTGGGGCAAAGCTTTGCTCAAATTTGGCAGATAATTGTTAGCCCGCTGTCTACTTTATGTGCTATTGTGTAGACTTAATCACACTGCGAAATCCCTCTTGTCTTCAGTCCTAAGTGCCACTGGAACGCAGTGATCATGGTCACATGAGGTTCATTAGGAGCAGGAGCTTGTCTTTGTGGAGTCTGGCTAGCTGTCGGTTCCCTGGAACCTTTTCTCTGCAATCACAAAGCTCCTGTGTTACGGCCATTGTGGGCCCTGAAGCAGAGCATCTCACAGCCCAGCAAGACATAATGTCTCATGGTGGGCCGCCTCGTTGGCAGGTGCTAAGCTTTTATTGTTATTAATGCAATGGTTTTGTTTCACCGTGAATCATTTAGACAGCATATTGCCACAGCCTGAGTTCTCGTTTATGGACAACTTTTCCTTTTATTTACTGCAGCTTCAAAACGATCAGGATTTATGTAGGATTTTTGTGCATATGTGTGTCTGCATTTTGGAAATGGGTACAAGGAAAGAGGGGTCTCAAAAACTGAGGATGGAAGAATGCCTCTTTAGTTCAGTAATGCACTGCTCACCCTCGTAAAGTACACGCACAGATTTGTAGATACAGGGCTATGCATCTGGCAAAGAGCACGCAGGCTGTGGGGTTAATTTCCCCCATGATGCTCTAACAGGGACTGGCGAGGAGAGCAAATTGTTTGTATCAGAGCCCAGAATGTGACCCTTAATTGACAAGACAGCAAACAACACGCGTTTCTGATCTCTCCGTGCCTACTCTGGATGTATCAGCTCTGCTCATAGGTCTGCTTTCTGACGTCATCTCTCTGTCATCTTTCCCATGATTCCTAGCTCCTACATCAACATACTACCCTTGACCAACCTTGCAAAGTGACCACTTTTGAGACTTGAAAGTATTCTGAAATAATCTTTCCCTTTTTCTTGCCCATCCTACCCCACACATATGTACATGCTCAGTACCCAGCAGTGTGTTTCTGAAAATCAGAAGTCTCCTATTCTAAACAATACTAGGTGGCTTTCTTTATTTTCAGAGGCCCGTGGTCATAAAAGTTGTATCCTGGTGTGCCTAGTGATTGCTATGGTAGGTCTGTGTCATTCTTATCTTAGTCAGTGTGAAACAGTGGGACCCAGTGCAGGCGATGGAAATGCTAGAAGGTAGTTCGGATCTTCAGAGAAGTAATAATGCTGGGTTAGCAGACAGTAAAGTTGCACTAGATTCTCAGCTCCCGCTAATTAGCAGTCTGGCTTTGGCCAAGTCCCTGGGCATTTTTGGATTTTAGTTTCTATAATCCATAAAACTGAGAAAGTATCAAAAGTGAACAAGTTCCTCAAGTTAAATACATACAGATGTGATGCAGGTACCATGGTCCAGTGGGCCAGGCAAGAAGACAGCCCACAGGAGTAATCCTGCAAAGAGACATTTGCTCCTCGGCCCTGATCCATTGCTGCAAAACATGAGGCAAGCAGGCTTTTGTTTGTATGCAGGATCAAACTCCAAATCTCTTACTTTCTCCAAATAAATAGCTTCTGCAAACTAGATTCCAACTATCGCTTCTGGACTTCTGGCACTCTGGGGATATTTCTATCCCTACTCTCTATAACATGTAAGGCCTTCAGACAACTAACCCTCAAACTGAATTCACAGCTGTGTATATACGTTGAGAAAGATGGTCACGAGGGGCTTCCAGCTATAAGTGATTAAGACTGGCGCTGATCACTCATCCGAGTTTCAGTGGGTCCAAGTATTGCTAGTGGAAATTGAGGCAGTGTTGCTGACTTTGAGACGAAGAAGCTTACAAAGAACATTAACTCCATTTTTAACTACGGGACATTTCTAGCCGGAGGCATCTATAAGGAAGAACTAGTGAAAGGATTTCTGTATAATTTACCACACGACTCTGGAGACTGAGCAAAACCTCTCACAGCTGTAAGAAATAAAAGCTTAGAAATCCAGAGAAAAGGGGCAATCAAATGTACCTAGTATTCCATAGAAGTCATCAAATAACACGGAGGCAGAAATGTGTGCTGATAGATAATCTACTGAACACAGCAAAACTCCCAGATCGAGAAACAGTTTTGAAGAAAGCTGCTTTCAAAATCTGTGAAGTTTTTGAAGGTAGAGAAAGAAGCAGAGGCTGCAAACCTAAGGAGAGGGGAGGATGCCTCCTGATTAATGAGTAGAAAGTGATCCCGTTGCCATAGCAATTTGAAGATACACAAAAGAAAACATCACTTCCTTAAAATATGCCTGATGATGAATAGGCAAAATCTTTCAAAATATCTTTTTAAAAAATATGAGTGACTCTTTTTTTTTTTTTAAGAGCAAATCACACAGGATGACTCTTAGAGTTTTATTTTTCAGATAACAGCACTTGTTTACATAAGCCCAAGACCGTTTACATGAACCAGCAGTTTGGGCCAAAAGTAATAACCAGAAAATATGTCCATTGGAAAATAAATGTTGTTCTCAACAATTTTGTTTCTGTTTAAGCAGTAAGTGAGATAAATGGATTTGCCTTGTTTCTCCCTTTCCAACAATGTATTTAGTTGGAGTGCTTCCTTGGATGCTCAGAATGTGAGAGGAACCTAGGAAATGGAAGGCTCTATGTAAATGGAAGGATCTTCCTGCTCTAACCCTCCCTCCTTCTAACAGTGAGGTGGCAGAAGCCAAGGTGTTGATGGGACCATGTGCTGCTCTTCGTCTCCAGCTTTGCTCCTGCGCTGCTGGACCCTGGTTCCGAGTCCACAGGAGTGGTCTGTTCTGTATGGTGATTCAACTTCAGTACCACATTCTGAATAAACTAGATATCCAAAGCAGCACTTTGAAGGGTGCTGTGACAAAGTGATCTGGGGACTCCTCACATAATGGATAGAGCAGATTTTACATTTTTTTCTTTACTGCATTTTATTATTTATTTATGCGTTGGGTCAGGGGAGCACACGTGATAGTCTACGTGTGAAGGTCAGAGGACCATATGTGGGAATTGGTTCTCTTCCATCATGCGGGTTCTGGGGATCCAGTTTGGGTTCTGAGGCTTGGGAGAAGGCACTTTTCCTCACTGAGCTAACCTGCCCAGATGGAGAACTCTCAATTGAATGTCGTGAGAAAACTATTGGTGCTAAGCCATGGTCCTCCAAAACAGCATCATCATCATCATCTTTATTGTTATTATTTTATATTTATTCATTCATTTATTTATTTGGAGTGCGTGTGTGTGTGTGTGTGTGTGTGTGCGCGCGCGCGCGCGCGCACGCAGATGTCAGAGGACAACTTGTGGGAGTCAGTTATTTCCTTCTACTATGTGGGTTCTGAATCCAACTCGAGTCATAAGGCTTTTGTGGCAAACACTTCACCTGCTGAACCACCTCAGCCGTCCTTACTTTTGCATGTGGCTGAGCTACCTTCAGTCCCCTAAACACACCGAGTGCCTTCTAGCTGCTGTCATCTGCCTACATCCGCAGGATCCCTACCCCCTGAGATTCATGGCTTCAAATATAGCACCGCACAGCTGCTCAAGCCCAAATGCTGGGAAACCTTATTCCTCCTTCCCACTCTGGACTTGCCTAACTAATATTCAGTCAGATCTCTCTCTATGATTCAGAGACAAGTTAGCATTGATGGGGAAAAGGTGTCCTGCAAGGGAAAAAACAAATAACGCAGAGCCAGGTGCTACCATACATACCTGCAGTCCTAGCACTGGCAAAGTCAAGGCAGGAGAGTCACGAGTTTACACCTAGCCTGGGTTATATAGCAAGACTCTGCCTAAATAAAATAAAAGGAATAGCACATATACACAGAAACATAAATGATTACAGTGTCGGTTCTGTCTTATCAGCTAAAGAGAAAATGCAGAGCTGCTGTATGAACTCCAAGCTCCTGTCACTCCTCCCTCTACATAAACTGCCAGGTCAGTTAGATACGATGAATTTCCTCTTCAGAACATGCCAATCACATAAAGCCTTCCTTTTTCCATAAACAAGTAGATACATTTGAAAGAAGGGCTAAGCTATCTTTCCAATATTTTAAAGGTTGAGGCAGGAACACGGAGGCAATAATGTCCCCTAAAAACCAGTGACAATTCATATCGTTGGTGTTCCACGGCAGCTGTAACAATGTACCGGAAACCAAGGAACTTAAAACGATAGCAGTGAATTCTCCCTCTGTCCTAGAGAGCGGAAGTCTGAAGTCAGGGGTCAGTCCCTTCTCAGCAGTGTTGGTTTCTTCTGACATCTCTGAGGGAGGCTCTTCCCAGACATGTTCCTATCCCCTAATGGCTATCTTTGGCTTTGTTTGGCTTGCACTGCATAACTGAGTTGTGCCTCTGTGGTATCATGTGCTTTCTCCTTCTATGTCTCCATATCTTTGTTCACATGGCTTTCTTAAATGGAAATGAGCCGTTGGCTTTGTTAGTGCCCACCCTAATCTTAATGACTTCATCTTAACTTGACCCTACAAGTAGGGTCCCATTTAGAGGTTCCAAACATTAACACATATCATTGAGGGCCATACATAATTCAGCTCACAGAAAGCTCACGTCATTTCTACTATTTTTTCCTGGTTTGAAACAGGCTGACCCAGACCTCGCTATGTAGATCAATTGGCCTCCAACTCTCCTGAGTCCTGGGATTAAAGGCGTGTGTCACCACTCCCTACTCATTTCTACTTTCTATCTGCTATTCTGTCTACTTCTACCCATCTCAACAGCAATTGTGTGTCATTTAACAAAGGGCACATGATCTGAGAAGTGTGTCATTAGACAATCTCATAGTTATGTGCCCGCGGAGTACACTTAGAAAACCTGAACTGCCTATGATGTCATTCAGCCTTATAACATGCTCTTCCCACCATGTATGTGATCCATCTTTGGCCAAAGCATCATTATGAAGCACATGACTTCAGGCCACAGAAAGTGGGTTGGTTACCTGGGTTCTACAGTGATCTAATTTAGCCTTTTTCCACTCTGTGGTGGTTAATCTTCACCATCACCTTGAGGGATTTGGAATCATCACTGAAACTCACCTCTGGTTTATACTTTAAGGGTGTTGCCAGGAAGGTTTGACTAAGCAAGGAAGATCCATCCTGAATGCAGGCAGCACCATCCCCTGGGTTAGGGTCTTAGTCTGTATAAAAAGGAGAAAGTGAGCTGAGGATCAGTGTCCATCTCTTTTGCTTCCCTGACTGTAGACACAGTGACCAGCTGCCTTCCCAACCATGATGGACTGTACCCTCAAACCTTTCCTTAAAGGTAACTAATACCTGCTCTCACTCCCTAAAATCTTGCCCCAGACACAGAGAGAGACAGAGAGAGAGACAGAGAGAGAGGGAGAGAGAGAGACCCTGAATGGAAGTATTTTGACTTGCCCATTCCTGTCCTCTCCCCAGCAGCTTCCAAACCCCTCAGGATTGCCACCACACAGGCGCTCCTTAGCCCATCACAGCGGGGTGTGGGCTGGAAAACACAACTTGTTAAGCGTTTGGTCTTCCTCTGAGTGCAAATCACAGTGGACACCTCCTATCTTCTCATCCATTTAGGGCTCAAGCCAGCCTAGGGAGTCCCTTCACTCCTTCATCCTGTCCCCAGCATCATGGCATCAAATGTTAGTTCTTGGGTGTTTCCCGAGTCTGAATTTTCTTGTTATAGTCTTAATTTGCCCCTAATCGTTTCTTTGGACCTATCTTTCTCTAAAACATGCTTCTCGAGTGTTATACATGGAATCCTAGTTTGGTTTAGCTGGATGCAATAGTTGTAAATGTTCCTACAGGGAAATAGGTTATTTACCACGGGATCCTTTTAGGTTTCTACCCAGCAGATCACATCGGGGCCCTTTTGTATAAAGCTCCCTGTTAGCGGGTGAATCTCGTATGTATGATTCTATTTGGTCAGGTCCTGCCATGACCCTGGCCTCATTGCTTTCCTCTCTTTCTCTCCAGTTCAGCTGCAGTGGCTGCTGCCACCATATTCTTTTCCTTTTCTTCCTCCCTCTTTTCCTCTTCTTCTTCCTCCTCTCATCTTCCTCTGTCTTCTTTTTTTGCTAGGGCCAGGCTGGCCCTGAGTTTCTAACCCTCTTGATGCTCTTGCCTCAACTTCTCAAGTGTTGGGATTACAGGCATGTGCCACTATGCCTGGTCCCACTGGCGTTCCTTGGTGTCTATTTGATGTTCCTTAAATAGGTCAGGTTTCCTAGCCTGTCTGCAGAATTCCCAGTGGCTCGCTCCTGCTAAGATTCTGGTCTCTATTCAAATGTTAGTTCTTGAGTGACATTCTCCCTCACTCCCTCATTGAGAGGAAGGGCTCTTGTCTCTTCTCAAATTCTCTGTAATCTTTATCTAAATATCTAAGTTTATTTGCGAGCCTTCCTCTCACTTTAGTGCCAAGGCAACACCCATAGTACTGCACACATAGGAAAACAGCACCTTTGTCTTCAGGGAACTTGCATTAGAGTGTTGATGCCATGTATTTGTTGAAAAAAAAAAAAACTTGCCTTCTGATAATTATCTACTTTTAAAATTTTTTGCCAAGCTATATATTTTATTGTATAGTTCGGAAACATTAAGTAAACTGCTGAAGACATTATCTGCTGTTAAAAGCTGTGTCTTCACCTAAAGTGCAAGCTCCAAAATAAATGAATACATACATGACAGAGTGTGGTGAGTGGGCCTTGTAGAAGTCAACCTGTAAGCATTTGTCACTTCCGACTGTTAGGGCTCAGGAAGCATGGAGAACCACATGGAGCTTGCCTTTTGTGACGTTCCATTGCTGGAATCGGAGGACTTGGTGAGTCCGGAGCCCTGTGGAGCATTGAGCCTGTTTTAGCCAAGATTGGTAGACAATGATTTTGAGTATTTATTCAGGTCCCTTCTACTACCTCGACTCTCCAGGGGGTTGTGCCCCCCTATTGGCTGCATGATTTGCATTCCTGCCAATTCAAATATTTATTCATTGTCCTTGGACACCAGTGAGGACAAATGATTGAAAAGCATCAACAGTCCCTCTAACCAAATATTTTGTATCCCATCACCATTAAACCTTCCAGAAAAGCCCACCTTGGCAAAGCTGTCAGAAGATTATTTTGTATTTGGATGAAAATTATTTGAAGCAATTCTAAATACAAGTCCTATCTGAATTTATATATTTTTAGTGCTATCTTTGTAATTAGTTATACTCTTTTGGCATATAAATCCTTATGAAATCTGTTTTCCTCTGTGGAGTGAAGAATGTTAGGGATTCCCCTATAAATGTGACAGCATCGTGCAATAACTAAATACATATTTAATCAGGGAGAATATACATTGTTGACAATTTGCTTAATTATCTCTCTAAACAGCTCAAGTATTGACTGCTTCCAGTGCTGCTTCCGCCCTCAGAGGGAGCCTTGGGACATGTCAGCACTCAGGGAAGGAATAGTGGGAGCATGCTTGGCCCTGGGGAGAGCCCCAGTCTGGTTAGTGAGTCTGAGGCAGAACCAACAGTAACCTCATTTCCTAGTCATCTGCTTCCTTCACAAAGTCCTGTCAGAAAGACAGTTTGTTTTAAAGTGAATTTCATCCAAAGAGTTTGCACAAACATCTTCATCTGTTTGGACCTCACCCCTGGGAGAGCACCAGTCTGGTCCTAGTGGTATAGAAATTAGGAAGTGCTGAGGGACAAAAATGGGAAGATGAGAAAGCAGATGTGGCAGGAAAGAAAGGTGGTAGAAAGAGCAAGACCAAATGACAACTGGCTCAGGGTGGATCTGTGGAGACACTGTTTCAGACATGTGGCAGAACAGGGATTATATTGGGGGGTGGAGTGTTGTATGTATGGGTACATGTGTGCCTACTCTTATGGGTGTATGTCAGGGCCAAAGATCAACATTATTATGTCTTCTTAATCACTTCTCCATCTTCTAATTAAACTTTTTTTTAAAAATTACCTTTATTTACTTGGTGTGTGTACATATATATATGTCCTAGCCAAGGCATTTTCTTTCTTTCTTGAAGTTTTATTTTGACTCGGGGGTTGAGTTTGGGCTTAGTCTTTTAGACAAAGACTCCCGTTTCTTCTCTTCCTGGCCTTTTAGCTAAGACTAATTGTAGACAAAGAGTCCCTGTTTTGCCAGACTGGGCAAGGACTCCTCCTATCTCAGCCTCTTTAGCAGCTGAGACTACACACACACACCTTAACAAACATACACCTTGATACACAAACACACACACCTTGACATATTCTTTTTTCTTATTAATCTCTTTTCTTTTAATAAATTTTGATAATACTTTTATTAATAATTTGAGTTTCATACAATGTATCCTGATACATTTTGTTGTGAGATTTGTTGAGGAAACATAGATCTTTTACACATGTAATACACATAAAAATCAAAATTGTGTGTGACATAATATATATTATAAAATATAATATACATATAGTGCATACTATATCCATAAACATAACTGTGTGTTTTCTTTTCACTGGGCTATCAGGAAAATGTCCCTGTGTTGAATATTCTTCAAAAAGAGAATGTCAGTGGTTGTCTGTGACTCGGCTTACCTGGACATTCACGTATCTTTCAGAAGATAAGATTTCTGGTTGGTTTTTGTAGGGATCTGAACACAATTTTCATCTGGAAATTTGTTCTGATTAACCAATGCATGTACTAAGACTGTAGGGGTGCGGTGAGGAGGGGAGATTACATCTAATCATTTCATCCAAACCCTTTCTTTCATAACTGTATTTCCCACTTCTCTCCTGACCTGAAGTACTAAGTGAGTAAGGTGATTAAAAATAGTCTATCCATAAGTGAGGAAGAGCTGGAAACCAAGAATGGAGGGCCTCTACACACTTGCAGATAAATGAGCCCATCAGAAAGCTGCGGACAACACTGAGAAGCCAAATGTAAAACATGGGCATTGTTTATGGTTAAATGTGAGTTCAGAAGCTCAGGTGTAATATTCAGTTAGATGGAATCTAAGTCACTGGTCTCCAAAGGCTGATGGCTGCTCAATATAATCCACTGGACTGCAGAAAAAAACAGAATGTACATTCACATTTATTTTATGCTATCCTCTTCAAATTTCCAACTTAGCACACTTTTTAAAATACATGAAAATATTCATGCACTAGTACATAAATAATGATGATAATTAATAACATAATTTATACTCTCATAGTCAATACTGTTTTTTTTCTACTCCAATGGGGTGATCAGTACAAACATAAAAATTACCAGTTGAGATGCCTGTTGTTGGTGGAGCTTGTAATGTGCCTGGAGCTATCGATATAGGAAGTATGAAATGAGTTACCTTTGGTCTACTGCTTGCCAGTATAGCAGACTCCATCCACACTTTACTGTGTAGGAGTCACTGGCCAAGTTGGTCACAGATCCTGAAGTTCAGTAGAGCCTCAGTGATTGGGCCAGGGAAGGTGACAGAGCCCCTAAGGTTACCTAGTAAAAGCAGGTACCAGGCAATGCTGGATTACAAGAGAATAGGTAATGTTTTATGGAGCCCTTATAGGTGTGGCCTAAGAGAGTCACAGTGGAAATAAGAAATGATCAACACCTGAAGGAGTTGGGGGCCTAGAGTTTCCCTAATGACATAAATTTAGTGTGCCCTTTGGTCCTCCTCCTGGGCAGCACTAGTAAGCAAAACCTTGTAGTAAGAGGACACAAGACAGGTTTCAGTGAGGAGGGGAGACCATCACTGGGAGATAGCCAAAGGAAGGGTAAGAGCACCCCAACATAAACTTTCCCCATGACTCTGCAGAGTCAATTCTACTTAGGCAAAGAGCTAATCCATAGCTCATTCACATGTGTATATAAAAGATGACTTTTATGATACTTACTCTCATGTCTCACTTAAATAAGAAATAATCATGCAAGAAAAAATGAAAAAAATAGTATTTTAACTTCTGAGCTTTCTTAGTTATAAAACTTGAAGTTTATGTAAGTTGTAAAAATAAGTTGACCTTCCCTGGACAGTTTAAATGTTTAGAGTTCTATCTCAATTTAAAAGATCTGCCTTTCTAATACAGCTTACAGGTAATATGTACATAACTCTTCCTAGGGCCATGACTGACTTCCATTTGTTGGGGAAGGCTATGGGCATTGCTTGAGAACAAAATGGACTGGCAGAGAATGTCACTAACCATTGGGTTGCTGTTGAGAATAGATACCAATGTTTCCTGGGAGACAGGAGTCTGTGGTGGGGTCCAGTAATGATTCCCCCAAAGATACAGCCAAAGCATGACCCAAAGAACGGTGCAGAGCTCTCCAGGAAGAGTGGACACTACAGTCCTGACTCCTGGCCCCATGAAAATAAGACAATTAACCTGCATCTTCTCTGGAAAGGAAAACCAAATCCTATCTTGAATAGGCTCAGTCTGCAGGTTCTCCTTCATGGGCTGTGAGCAGCCACAAGCCACCAACTGTCTCTAATAGCTTTGTTCCCAAATGTCTGAAGCTCTCTGAATTCTGACTCATCCAAATACGCACTTCTAGCCTGAAAGTTTGATAAGATCAAACAACCAGAGCTGTTTAAACATCTGACTTTAGATAATATCCTTTCAAGAGAGTTAACATTCTAGTTTGTTTATACTCCTCTTTTCCCTCCCAACTCCCAGACAACATTCACTGGAAGCCATTCCCTAAGCCACTGAACCAAGTTGACTCAAGGTCGCTTTCCAAGTTTAAGGTTGTTGCCTTCGTCCTTAATCCAACAACAGCTGTCTCTCAGTGGTCAAGCTAAATCCATTTAGTCCATGTCTGACTTGTAGATCTTCAGGGGTAGGGGAAAAAAAAAAAAAACTTTTTAAAGGATTCTCATTCTTTAGAACAACTGATAATAATGAGGGGGAAAATGAACAGACATCCATAAGCTGTTAGAAGCCTCAGTCCCCAGTCCCTGCATTATTCATGTGTGCAAACTGCCGTAAAGGTGCGAAACTCTCTGTGCATCCAGACTGGAGCGGCCCCTGCTCTCAGGTCCATTGGTATGCACATTTCTGAGCCTTGGTTCTGTTTAACATTTTTATGAGTGACCTGCTTAAAGGAGCAGAGAGCAAGCTCATTAAGTTCCTAGATGGGAGAGGTGACCAGAACATTAGCGAACAGGATTAGAATCCCCCCCCCCCCAGCCCTTGCCAAATTAGCAAAACTGTCAGAGTCAAGTATGTTCACTGGGACAGGCAGAGAAAATCGAGCTGCCCAGAGGCAAGCTGAGTAGAAGCAAGGTATTGGGAAGATGACCCGAAAAGAATGTAAATGCAGAAATAGACTCCTACTGGGAGCTGAACTAGCCTTGGTGTCCACTGAGGACTCTGCACCCCTGAAAGTCTATTTGGATCCCCATTCTGTGCAGTATGAAAGTAGAAAGTATCCCCAGAGGGTTTCCAGGAAGCCAGGGAGCCTTTTTTCTCATCAGCATTTAGCTTCAGATTCCTGGGTCCACTTCATTAGCCTGCTTTTAGGCTCATTTCATTGTCCTATTTTAGTTTACCTTATTACAAACTACATCAATTCAGACATTAAAAACCATTTCATTGCCTGAACACATCATCACGGCCTCCTGCAGAACAGCCTCTTCTTCCTTGGGATTTTTTTTTTAAAGCTCTGGCTGGCCTGGAACTCTTTATGTAGACCAGGCTAGCCTGGAACTCAGAGATCTGCATGCCTCTGCCTCTGCTTGCTGCCTCTGCCTCTGCCTCTGCCTCTGCCTCTGCCTCTGCCTCTGCCTCTGCCTCTGCCTCTGCCTCTGCCTCTGAGTGCTGGGATTAAAGGCAGATACTACCATGCTGGGCTACTTTGGTTCTTGTTCAGCCCTTCCAAGAAGACTTTTCCTCTAAGGAACTTAACAGGTGTTTCCTAAACATGTATAGTTCTAACTGTAAGAAGGAAAGCTGAATGAAACGAAGTCTCATGTTGATAATGCTGAAGTCAGAGTTTGCAAACTCTTCCTGTAAAGTGGCAAAGAGCCAGATTTGGGTCCTTGCTTCAGCTACTCACTGCTGATACCATAGTGTAAGAGTGTTTCCACATAACATGGGTGGACAAAAGTGGGTCTGGCTCTTGATTGGGCCAGAGTTTCCCAGTTTCTGCTAGATTCAGTTTTGGAATCGTCAACTTTCAGAGAGTCTTAGCAGTTATCTTGTCCAACCAGTTCATTTTGCATCTGCAAAAAAAGAAAAAGAAAGAGAGAGAGAGAGAGAGAGAGAGAGATACAACAACAACCAAAAAGGATCTAGAAAATACAGTGATCTTTAATGCAAATTCACAAGACATTTAAGGCTGTATTAAAATTTTCAAACTAGAAAAAGGTGCTCCAACTCCCAGGCCAATGCTCTTTGCTCTAACCATCATCAGGCTATTTCCAGAAAGTTCTGAGGTTCCCTGAATATCTCCAAGGTAGCAGGGCCTCTTCAAGAAGTCGTACCTTAATACCTTAATGTCTGCTACTGTGTCTTAGTACACTATGAAATGGATGGTTCAAGTGTCATCTCTCAGTGGGTGAGGTCGAGACAAACCGATGACTAAAGACTTGAGTGGAGCTGTTTCTACCCTTCAAACATCAGGTTTCCAGAGAAGCAGAAAAAGAGCCTAGAATAGTTTAGGAAGGATAGTTTTTCACTGAATCCAAAGGGTGTTAGGTTAGCGGAACTTAAAGTTGCCATAAAAATCTTCATGCACCAAAAGGAATCATTTAGGGAGAAGTTTTCACCCCCTGTGCAAATGGAAGGAGCAAGATTGGGTTGTAGGTAAGATCGCAGGATAAATTGCCAGAGGTCCTTGCTTGAAAAAGTCAAAGTCACCAAAGGCATTTGTATTCCCTGGGTAATCAGATGCAAGAGTGTCATCTTCTGGGCAGTACTGGGCATAGAAGGAGGTGGTGACTCTTCTTGAAAGCTGCAGTTGCTGAACCCTGTTCTGAGCCAACAGGGACAGGCAGAGTCATCACGGCCACTGAGAAGAGGACAGTTTCTTTCAGAGTGTTATGATGTGAGAAACACATGCTGGGTGCTCATATTGGAGAAACTATTGGTTCAGGAGACTCTCCAGTGACACACCCTGCCATTGGTGAGCATCTATAGAAATGCATGGGGAATCAGCTCAGAAGCTGGTAGCTCATTTCAAATGTGTCGGTAGACATGCTTGATGCCCAACCTCAGCAGAGGCCACGAGGATGCTGAGCTTTACTTCGGCAGTGTTGGGGACCAAGCCAGGGTCTGTCCTGAAAAAGTACTCTTAACTTTGAGCTAAGATCCCAGTCCCAGAGACAGGAGGTTCCTAATAAGGGTGGTGGTTGGTCTGGAATTTGAAGATCCAGTAGCTTAGGCCTATCTGTTCTTGAAAGTCGGGGCCAACTTTTTTTATGGGAAGTCTCATTTTACTACCTTTGGTAGAGATAAATTGCAATGTGCTTTATGTAACTAATTAAAATGGTGCAATCTGTTCAAATATCATTTCTGGGCAGTACATTTCATAAAAATATCCTGGACGATTAGCTGCCTCCAACCACAACTTTTCCAAAGTCCATTTTTCCAAATAACTCCAAACTCCTGGCGATCATAATTTTTCATTATTGTGAATTTTTTTTCCCCAGATGATCCAGGAGCCTGTACTTCATGCGCTACAGGATATTACATGTAAGTCTGACCCTCTTTGTTCATGACACTAACTTTTCTGTAGCTCAAGAATTACTGCCTTAATCCTATCGCCAGTGACTAAGGCACAGGGGCCCTGCAGCCTGAAGCAACTGTCTTGTGGGCTATTAAGGAGTAAGACTTGGATTTGGTGGTAAGAGCCTGGATATTTTCTTGCCTCGAAAGGAAGCCTTCCCTTTCTTGATCCTGGAAGTCATCCATCCATCTTGACACTGGTGTCTAGGAATCTTGTCATGGTCACCAACATTCAGATCTTGCTTTTTATGAACAGACTTTAATAATATATCTAAGCGAATGTATGTCTGCATTGGGACTTTGTCCCAAGCCAGAGTCAAATGCTCCAAGGGAAGCCAGGTGGAGACACACTTACCTCTTAATCACCCCCTGGATGATGAGCGATGTGGACCACTAGCTTAAGTGAAATGAGCGTCAAACTTTCTCCAATACAAAGCTATAAAAGCCAAGTCTGCGTGTTCCAACATCACCTCCCACCCTAGCGGCCCTAGCTCCAATCCCTTCCAGCTTGCATCACTGCCTGTGCTTGAAGAAAAACCAAGACAAACAGAAAAATGAAAGAAAAGGGCGGGCCAGAAAAACACGCAGGCTGCACGGGTCCTGCTCGACCACCCACAGCTCTCTTCTCTTCATCTGTCTTTCACAGAGCTCATGAGCAACTTGGGATCAGAGAGAGAAACAGAGGCTCTGGTGCACCCCCCCCACCTCCAACCCCTGCCAACACACACTCTGCACCACAAACTAGCAGCAGGCCCACAACTCCACTTTGGGGGGTCACCACCTTCTGTCACCGTATTATATCCCCCTGGCAAATTCTAGGAGCTCAGAACAGGCTAGTAGATGCTGAAAGCAGCAAACAGAATGGGGAGGAAAGCTAAAATGTATCAAAATGGGAGCAAGCTAAAACATATCAAAAGGATGAGCCAACACGAGTTACCAGTGAGAGTACCCATCATCTGAAATGCTTGGCTAGATGTGTTTCTGATTTCATTATTTTTCTCAGATATTGGGATGGTTATATGTAAATTAGATATCTTGTGGGGGGAGGGGAATGTCTCAAACTAGAATCCATACTTCATGTATAACCTAGGTGTGTGAACAAAGCATCATTTTATAAAGGTATTAAAAAAAAAAAAGTTTTGTGCATGAAACAAAATCTTGCAGCATCGTGTCGGTTCTCGAGACCTTCTTAATTGGGAAGCATTTTCAGATTCTTGGAGGATTAGGGATGTTATTTTATTTTATGTGTAGAAATGTTTTGCTTACATGCACTTGTATGTGTGTGCCCCCCTCATGAAGAGGCAGGCATAGAACCCCTTGGAACTGGAGTGGTAAGCGGTTGTGAGCTGCCATCACCAAACCCAGGTCTTCCGCAATAGCATCCAGTGTTGTTAACTGCTGAGCCGTCTCTCCAGCTCGGCACTTCCCCTTCTGGTTGTGGTCTTGCTGCTCCAGAATGGCTGCTCACTACAGCGACTGTGTTATCTTATCATTCTTGACTCATTCACATAGTTGTTGTTTTGTTTTTTGGTTTTGTTTTTATCTTTACTTAAGGAGGTCCTAAGCGTCTGAAAGGCCCTAAGTTTGATTCTCAGGACTATAAAAGAACACATTTAAAGAAAACAGAGGGATGATGAAGACGGCCCCCGGGTTGATGTTTATAAGAAAAACCAGATGATCTTTAATGAGTAGAAGATAACTGACAGCCTATCTGTAAGCACTACAGCCAAGGGCTCTCACAGCAAAGATAAACGGCAGGCATGCAGGTGTTTCTTAGTGAGGTCATATGGGAGGGACACAAAATGCTCCATGAAGAAGTGAAGAAGAACTTAATCTCATATTCTCTCTCTCTCTCTCTCTCTCTCCCTCCCTCCTTCTCTCT
This sequence comes from Cricetomys ansorgei, assembly GCA_026225945.1. Classification (NCBI taxonomy): domain Eukaryota; kingdom Metazoa; phylum Chordata; class Mammalia; order Rodentia; family Nesomyidae; genus Cricetomys; species Cricetomys ansorgei. Next base: position 3,637,262 of record JAMJFZ010002601.1, on the reverse strand, counting down.
TTCTCCCTTCCTCCCTCCTTCCCCCAACTCTCTCTCACACAGAGTAACCACACAGAAGCCAATGAGAAATTCTATCCTTTTTCCTCTGACATCTCCCCATGTCCCTCCAATCCGGTCCTGGATGAGTCATCAGTTTGACCCCTGTCTGTACAAATGCTCCCCTGCACCTGCTTCCTCTGCCACCCACATGAGACGTGACACTCACAATCACCAGATCACCAATGACAATGTCTCAAAAGGTTTCATAAAACCTTTTGAGAAAGAGATAGGCTGAAAAGCATGCCTTATAAAGCTAAGATGCAGCATGAGATAACCATTTCAAGAGATACACACCTACGGCATCTCAGACTATTTAGCACCATTGCATAGTTGATGAAATGCTGTATAATATAGGCTGTTATGGAATGCAAACACTGTTCCCTGATATCTTATGGAAGCTTTGAAATTCACCAAAGGGCAAGAGTCAGCTTCACTCTACTGTACCTTCAAGTGAATTACAATATCTTGCTGTATAATGAGCATATCGGATCATCTATGCAGGAATTCATATGTGTATATGTATAAGTATGTGTTGGCATGTGCTAATGTAAATGCACTTCCCTGTTACTAATGATCTGGACACAGACATTCTGGCAAGTTGCTTAAACTACACACTGGGCTGTCTGACTTTCGAAGAGCCAGTGAGGTGAAGTGCACGAGCTATCTATTCCCTTCCCAAAAACCTTGGTTGAAACTTTGGTCCCACCCTCAAGGATATATTGGACTCTTGAGACTTGAGCATTGTCTCCCATGTGTAGACATTAAAAATAAGTATTGTCTTCCCTGTAGAATTTGTGCATAGATTTGAATGAACCAGCACTCCATAAATCAGTCTCAGTGACCCTCTCCTCTCAAGCCTCCTCCCAGCTCTCTTGATAAAGGAATCCTCAGTGATCCAGAGGAGGTAGCAAATGATTTGGTTTGGTTGGGCAGCACAGACCAAGTGCGGGTTTCTGCCCCTGATAACCAATCACCTGCTCAGAGTGCTACAGATAAACGAGCATGAGGAGATCAAATACTGGTGGTTCCTATCACAACGCCAGCCCACCTCATGGAAACGTGGTGTCATCTCCCCCTAGGTTTGAGCGGCACTGTTACAAAGCCTGTCCCGAGAAGACCTTCAGTAAGGAATGGGAATCCAGAGCCTGTGGTGCTAACTGTGGCGACTGCGACCAGCAAGAGCGCTATTGGTGTGAGTAGGGCTTCTTTCTCTGGGGCAAGCTGGAAAAATGGTGACTCACCGGGAAGAGAAGGCTGTGGGGGCCCTGTAGGCCATCACTGCAATAGGAGCGCTCCTGTGATTGATTTCAGAGTCTTTGAGTGCTGGTGCCTACGGTCCAAGGAGGAATTTCAATGTGGTTTGAAAATAAGCATTAGCTCCAACTACTTCCTTGTGCATTTAGTATTGAAGCATAGTTCACATTCACTAATTCATCCCAAGCATCTTCACGCTTATGGGAACAAGACAGTTGAGTAGAAAAAGCAGGCCCTGACATGAGGAGGAGACTTTAAGATCAATGCTTTAGAATTGAAGTCACAACTATTTATTCAGAGTTGTGACCCTTTTTTGGAGGTGAGAACCTCAAGAAAAGAAAATCTTGTTATACACTATATAATTGAACAAGAGCCTTTGTCTTAGTTTTTGATCCAACTCATAGACTTTATTGGAAATTGATAGTTGGGAGAGAATTTTTCGATGACCTTCCAACTGGAAACTGGATAGCCCAGTGATCATGAGTGTTGAGAATGGAGAATACTGCAGACAATCCGCAGTGAGTCCGTGGCTTGTGCTTTCTCCCTCTCTTCCCCCCTTATGCCCTCCCCCAGCATGTGTGCGCATACATGACATGTTTGTGAAGGTCAGAAGCCAATCTCAGGTTGCCTTCCATCGTTTGTTTGAGACAGACACTCTCATTGGCCTGGAACTTTGCCAAGTAAATTAACCGGCCAGTGAACTTCCAGGGATCCACCTGTCTCTACCTCCCATCTCTCCATCGATGGGGTTACAGGGACTCCCACAGTACCCATGGTGCCCAGCTTAAATATAGGTGTTAGGGATCTGAACTCAGGTCCTCATGTTCACTTGAGTCATCTCCCTAGTCCCTCAAGAGTTTCACACCCCCCCTCGTTTGAGACAAGGTCTCTCTATGCAATCCTGACTGCCCTAGAACTTGCTATGTAGACCAGACTGGCCTCAAACTCCCAGCAGTCCCTCCTGCCTCTGCCTCCCAAGTGATGGGATTAAAGGCACATGCCTTCGCACCCAGCCCCTCAATAGTTCTCTTCATGGGTTCATTTTATTTGTAGTTTATTGAGGCTTGGAAGTGTTGAAATCTTTATTCAAAGCTCCTTGCCCTTTAAACTGATGGCTACTTTATATCTAAATTAAGAGAAAAAGGTATTAATTGTCCTTAATTGAAAAGTCTAAAGTCTAAAGCCGGCTTGGTTAGCAGACATACAATAAAAATGTCCTAAAGAGTCCTTCGGTATCTGGGCTTGCATAGTGCCAGAAGCCCAGCTGGCCAGACTCCCTCCTTCAAGCTTTCCCCCTGATCTTCCACAGGTGGCAGCTGTGTGCAGGACTGTGGCCCTGGCTTCTACGGAGACCAAGAGTCGGGAAAGTGTAAACCCTGCCACCGAGCCTGTGAGACTTGCACTGGCTTGGGCTACAATCAATGCAGCAGCTGTCAAGAAGGACTGCGGCTGTGGCACGGGGCATGCATCTGGCACACCCGGCCCCAGGAGGAAGGCAAGTTCTGGAATGGTAAGTACTTGTCAGGGGGAGGCCAGGACCTCCTCTGCCTTCCTCCCTCATCAGCATTGGTTACAAGAAATGTGTTTCAAATCACATTTGCTCCAGGACTCCCAGGTCTCGGGGAGCTTGTGTAACTCAAAGGTAGGAATCTGAAGTAGGTGTGTGGCCAGCCAGGACAGAGCAGAGGGCAAGGTATGAATGATCCAGAAGAAACCGGCCCAGGACTATGAAAGAGTGACACGGGAAGTGGCCTAACTCCCAATTCCTCAAAGGTTTCAGAATAGCTTCTCGCACATGCATGTATCTGTACTATAAATGAAACCTTCATCCCGGGGGAAGCCTTCTCAGTGGCCCTGATCCATTGAAACTGATGCTAAGCAGACAAACTCACAGGAGAGCTGGTGCTGGCCTTTCAAAAGCTGGCCTCCCTAGCTGGGCAGTGGTGACACATGCCTTTAATCCCATCATCCGGAGGCAGAGGCACGTGGATCTCTGTGAGTTCAAGGCTAGCCAGGTCTACAGAGTGAGTTCCAGGACAGCCAGAGTTACAACAGAGAAACCCTGTCTCAAAAAAACAAAACTCATAACAAAACAAACAAAAATATTGGCCTCCCTAGCTGGGGTGGGGGTTTGTAACAGTGGCACAGCACTTACCGAGTGTGCATGGGGCCCTGGGTTTAATCCCCAGCACTGTGGGGGGAAGGGGGATGTTCCTCCCCAGTTGCATATGGGGAAAGCTTGGTCTTCAGAGGAAGTGCAAGAGGAGAGATGTGGGAACTAGAATTCTGATGGGACCTGCAGGGATTCATTTCTCTCTACAACTTTAGACTTGGCCTGGCCACCTTTGCACCCTGTCCCCCTCTACTGTGGGCTTCCTTCAAAGGAATTGTAATCTTTCTATGACATCTCCATCTCTGAGAAGGTTGAAAACCCATGTGCTTTTCATGGGGTGGAGGTCTGACTCACATTCAGCAGCATTATGGAAAATAAAAGGTGCTCACAGATTTCAGGGCAAGGGTCCACTCAGTACAGAGGCAGTGGCAGCTGGAGGAGGCCACACAGAACAAGGAGGAAGGTCCCCTCCTGGTTTCAGAGAAAGGATGTCACAGCTGTTGTCCAGTATGACACTTCGACACATCTGACTTTCCTAAGGCAACAGTTAAAGGCCGGAGCACCCCGGGCTGTTTCCGACACGGGACTAAGAAAGTTACTGGATCCAGATTGGGATAGCGTCTGTGAATTATAACTGAACCAAAATGCTGAAAACGAGTTGGTCTGGCGTTCAGACTTTAGGAGGTAGTACAAGCCAAGAGGGAAACAGTCTGGTGCTGTGTTGCTTGCTCTGAACATCTGTATTTTATCTGGCATCCAGATGATGAAAGGTGCAGGGAGCCAAGAGTCAGAGCCGACTCGATTCCCCCAAATGATTACATGTCTCTTCAACTGGACTACGCGTTTTGCAAGCAAAAAAAAAAAAATCAGACTTTGATTGTTGCCCTTTGTCGGAGCACCGCACCCACCCCTCCACTCCCCACCCCACCCCACCCCTGCGATCACAATGTCATGTTTTTGAAAAGAAGAAGGATTTTATTCCACTTTGGGGCCTCACGCTAATAAGGGAATTTGGGAGCAGATAAGAATGTTTCTTGTGGCTGGGCAAAAGCAATAAAGTCAGTGACATAGCTACACTTTCCATTTCTGTGATCTATGAAATAAGACATGCAAAGCATTAAAAAAAAATTAAAAAAAAAGAGGGGGGAAGGTTTGCTCACTAAGCAAGGTAAAGCCATGGTGTGCCTTCCCCTCATAACTGAAGTGCGGAGAGGAAGGCTAGTAAATGGGAACTGCAGTCCATTAAACCTGGGGAGGATTGGCGCCAACGTCTTTCTTTCTCCTGCCTTCTTCCCCCAAAAAAACAAGGTCAGGAGTGTAATAGGAGAGTGGAGGGTTCCCGAGAGCAGACACTAATTAGCCACACCTTTCAGATGATGAGGAACAGATTTCAGTCATTCTAGGTCAATCTAGGAAGCTCGAACAAATCACGGGGTGTTTACAAGAGAATGTAGCTGCCTAGGTGGGATCAGCCCGGCCTTCTTGTTTGGGCTAAAGCAGATTCAGATGCAGGTAGACACTAAGACAGCCTGAACCGCAGCTCAGTCCTTCTCCCACACTGCTCCCAACAGACACAACACAGCCGTTTTCCATCCAAAGGCCTTGCCCAGCTCCTGAGCACGGCTCTTTGCGTGAAGTCATCTTGAGACTGAATGACACTGGCTTCACTCGACTCTTAGCACTGTGGCTAGTCAGGATGGCAGCGGCAGCAGCTAGGAGAGAGCCCTCATTTGTTGTCAACTACAAAGAGAGTGTGTTCCCCTCCCCTCAGAGTCCAAGGGTGGAGAGGGTACCACACACCAGGACCTTGGGGTAAGTCCTGCTGCCAAGACCCTTGAGGCCCAAGGATGACAGCTCAACTGTGATTCCTAGCCACCAAAATAGTCACAGGAAGCCCCTTTGTCCCACTCACTAACTCTGTGAAGATGACTTAGGCCAGTATCCCTAAATAACAGGAATATAGAACGGGTGACCTGCATGCGGCATTGTTAAAATGTCTAGGAGCAGCAGGTCATCAGCTTCCAGAGACATAGCTTCACCAGGCCTGGGAATGGAGACAGTCTCCCTGTCGCTGTTAAACCATTTTGCTCTTCTCAAGAGTTTTCCCCTTTGGTAGTCTGGGAAAGTTCCTGCCAACATGCTTGAGCATCCCCAGCCTGCCTGGTTCCCTCATTGATTAGAACCAGGTCATAGCAGGCTCTAATAGCAGATCACAATGAAGGGCTAATCTACAAAGCACAAGCTTGGTGAACGAACTTTGTATTTTTGACCACATCCTAACAACTCATCACTAGCTGCTCTTCTGATCTTAATCCCTAAACTCTGGGAAATATTGGAATCTGAGAACCTGTAGAAGGAAAGTCAACCTCTTCATGGAGAGACAAATGTTGTGGAATAGTACCTGTGGGTGACTTCGAAGATGTCACAGATACCTGATCCTGAGAAGGGATGTATCAGTCTCCATGTACAGCTGCCTCGTACAGGAAGAATGGGGGAATTTTTAGTTACTTAACCAATAGAATAGCAGACTGAAAAGTGCACACACCTCTGTGAGATAATGAAACCTTGGCACAGTGGTACAAAGGGACCCTTTGTACTGGCTTGCGCTGACGGCTAAGCATCCAGGAACTGTGTGAGTGTGTCGTGAGGCCATCGACAACCTCAAATTAGCTATGGCAGAAATGTTTACACCACAGAGACTGGCCTCGCTACAAATCAGCGTTGTTTTCACCAGCAAAGCACTACTTTGATCTCTCTCAGATGACTTTTAAAGTTGAAATTAATTGCTCAAAAACCTCTCTAGTGGAAGTGGGCTTTAAAGAAAGGCAGACCCAAGGACTCCTGGTGTGGCTTAATGATAGAACACTCGCCTCCTGTGCATGAGGCCCTGGGTTGGATCCCAACCCTGCAAACTGGCAACAATAAAAAAACAGCCACAGTAAAAGCAGTATCGCTAAAACAGAAAGCCCTGCGTTCAAATCCTGGTTAGGTGGTTCACTGCAGTAAAACCCTGAGTGTATTCTTCCTCTCTGGGCCTCAGTTTCCTCATGAGGACATGAAACAACTACACACAGAGTCATCTCAGACCCAAGAGATCGTTTACATCCCACAAAACATTAGAAATGCTGTTTCCTGACCCATTGACCCGATCCAGGTTTTATGCTTGAAACATCAATTCACTTACACAGTGGAGTTCTGTGGGTCACAAAAGAAAACAATTGGGGAGACAGGGAGGGGCACAGAAGAACAGTATTGGTCTAAAAAACAAATAGTTCCAGAGAGCAAGTATTAACTGACCAGCCAGGATGCCTCACAGCCAGATTCTTGACTAGCCACAAGTGCATCCCCTCAGAGACGTTCATGCAGCTTTGCTATAACAGCCACAACAGGTACATGGGGCAATCAATGAGCTCAATCCAAAAATGAAATGTGACTCATACAAATACATACGCAAAACATTTTAAAAGATGCCTTCGAAGGCTATGACAAAAAGGAAGCATCTATAATATTTGTGGGGTTGAATGGCAGAGGTTGTGAATGATTCTAGTCCACAAGTCCTTCTGCCTTCCACGTCTCAGGGTGGATCTGCGTGCGGAAGAATACACAGCAGATATTTCTGGGAGGTCGGGGCTTGGATGAAACTTCTCTTCTTCTTAGTCCTTCTATTATTAAAACAAAACACTTTATTTTTTTAATAAAAAGAAGCTGTGCCCACTGAAAACCCATCTTTGGCGAAGAGCCTGCTGCGGGAGCGACGAAGGTGGAAAGTTCAAATCAAAAGAGGTAACAGGGAAATAGGGAGGAGACAATCACAGCCCCACAGCTGTCTCCACCATGCAGAAGGCAACCCCAGCAGCCAGAAGGCCGGGACAATGGGGATACGGAAGTCATGAGAGAAGAGACAGGAGGGCCATAAGAAATCAGTGGACTTTTGGGAATCTGTGAGATTCAACAGCAGAAGTTCCTGCTACATCTAAGGCCATTCCAGATGGGCTGAGGACCATGCCAGGGGAAGACCATCAAAAAGAGCCCTATGTGGCTGTAGCTGTAGCCTAGCAACCATGAGCCCCTGGGCTCCACCTCCAGGCTCTATTCTTGCAAGTCTTTGATAGGCTAAAGAAGCAACAGATGCCTTACTGGTCACTGCATTTGAAATGGCAAAGACTGGAAAACTAAATGGCTCTGATAAAAGAGCTGAAGGGTGATGTATCATAGAGTAAAACTCTAAAGAGCTGTCAAAAGGAACAGGGAGGTTCCTAATGTACCAACAAAGCCTGATCTCAAAAAGATGAGTCTAACAAACAAACAAACAAACAAACAAACAAACAAAGCAAGCCAAGAGTTACAGAGCAACTTAGGAGACTAGGGTGGGAGGCATACAAGGCATACAAGTTCAGGACTCTGAAAAAAAAAGCCGTAACACACAGAAATAAAAACAAAAATCACAATGCAAAGTGCTAAACAGTGTGACTAGATTTAGTATGCAGATAGAGAGCCATATAACTATTAATTATTTAGTAATAAGAAAACCCTGGCTTTCTACAGTTGCCTCTGACTAATGTACCAGTTTCTTGGTTGAAGAGTGAGCAAGGTTTGAATTTCTGAAGTGAGGTAAAAATGGGAACCATGAATGAAGTCAAGATTGACTTGCTGAGACTGGCTAATCTTTTATAAAATGCTGCTGCTGCTGCTGCTGCTGCTGCTGCTGCTGCTGCTGCTGCTGCATTACTGTGAACTGCTTGTTCAGAGCTCCCTCTGCTGGACATAAAGGAACATTGCAGAATTCTATAACAAGTTTTATGCAATAAAACAATAAAATTGCCAGAATGTTAAACATATGTAATTACAAATACATATATGTGGATATCCACATGAAGGTCACAAGTATGTGAAAAATTAAACCCATATCTTTGGAAATAAGACGTTTTAGTATGATATGAAAAAGTACACAGAAAATCAACTTGTCCAGACACAGCATAGCTTTGTGGGGCTCAGGGATAATGGGCATCACTCAGAGCCATCCCAGAATCCTGTTGCCTCTTTTTATGGTCAAGTGATATCTCCAGGTGAAAAGGGCCTGAGTCAGAATCACCATCAGGGGAGGGGTGTGGACTTTTTGTGACAACTGCTGTCACTTGAATCGATATAGGCTAGTTAGGTTTTAGCAGTGTCTCCTCCCACTCGGGCAAGGAAATATCAGTCAATCACCAGCTTTCATTATACACTGTAAATCCAGAACAAACCTATCTCTCCAAACTAGAAAATTTTTGGTGATCGGCATAAGAGCTTAGGCAGTCATTTAGAAACACATGCATCGTGTATGTATACCCATGTTGCTGTGTGCATGGCATGTACATATGGCATGTTTGTATTCGCATGAATCGTATCTCTCGATGGATCTGCACTCCACCCTGGTTTCCTCCCCAGCCAAGCGAGGCGGCTTTATAATCATGTGATACCATAGAAACCAAGCCAGGCCTCCTGGTACCAGTCCCAGGGTGGATTAAGAAAAGAGAAGAGAAATTCAAGGCTTCAGAAACGGGGTGGGTGAACAACTGAGGAAAAGGAAAGGAGTGGGTGGAGCTCTGTTAGTGAGTCACCGTGCTAAGCACTTCACACACACTTTCCCACTGAGCCACTGTGTTAAGTACTTCATACACACTATCAGCATTAAGCAGGACACAGTCTCGCTGAGCCGCACAGCTCTACAAGGGAGGAACCATTTTCTTTCACTTTAGAGACGTGGAAAATAGGACTCTGAGAGTTTAATTACTGTATCCATGGTTACCCTACCCATAAGCTGCACAGCTGGGATCTGAAAACAGGTGTGCGTAGAGAGTCATCTACACCAGCCGCCAAAGAGGAGGACAGGGTCAAGAGAGGAGAAAGGCAGAGAGGAAGGGGTCAGGGCTGTTAGGATCACCAGGGGCTAGATTCTCCTGTGGGAGGGAGGTGCTCTGGGAAGAGCACACACATCTCAGCGTGTAACGAGTGGGGTGGACAAGGTTGCCCTGTGTGTATGGAAACCTGTCCCAGGAGCTTTCTGAAGTGGTTTCCTGGAAATACTTTCCTTCAGTTGCTCGTGGAGGGAGAGGGCAAACACAGGAACACACGGACACATAGACACACAGACATTCCTCTGCATGGTCTGAACACGTGAACGCAGCAGGATTTGTTGGCTCAAATATCCCCGTAGTGTTACGACTGTCCTGTAAGATACACACTTTCTGTCACTGAACAGTTGCAAGGGAAATCTTGACAATCAGTCTCCAAGGAAAGAGTAAGGAAAAAGAATGAATAGACTGTGCATCACAGCAGTGGGTAATAGCCAGCGATTAGCTAGTGTAAAATTGGGGGGGAGCGGAGTGAGGCCTTCTCTAACACTGTGACATTCTGTGACAAGGCCAAGTCTGACTTGTTTCTTGCCCATACAGATGCAACGAAACAACACCAACCTTGTCACTCTTCTTGCAAAACCTGCAATGAATCTGCAACTCTCTGCACTTCATGTCCTGCAGGTAAGGGGCGGGGCTAGGGGGACAGCAGCAGCTGAACTAAGCGTCATCATTACTCCTGCACGGTGGCAGAGTTTGTGTTCAGATGCACGGATTGATCTAGTCCCGTCATACCCTCCCATCACTGAGGTTCCTGGGGACATACACGGGAAACCAAACAGTGACCAGTGATAAAAATGGGCTTCCCAGGATAAAGAAATGCTTCTTACTCCAAAAGCATGATGAAGCCTTTGGTTGACTTGGCCATGAAATCTGCTTGAATCTGTGGATTCTTCACAGTTTTAGAGTCCCTCGTTCTCTTATCTAAGACAAGTGAGGTTGAGGTCAAGGGGATGAACACTTTGCCTGTGGTCTCCTTCGTCATTGATTCTGCACTTCCTGCTAGGAGAGGAGGGAAGGGTAGCAACAGAATTGCCCGTTTCCTAAAATCTTACCTTATCTATGGGACCACTGGGCATAAACAACTTCCTCAAGATAGATTGTCTATGTGACACATTAACATGGTGTTATGCTCCCACAAAAATTATCATTAGGGGCTGGAGAAATGGCCCAATGGAGTGGATAGAACACACACCTGCAGAGAACCTGAGCTCAGTTCCCAGCATCCTCATTGGATGGCTCACAGCCGCCTGTAACTCCGGTCCCTGGGGATCCAGTATCTCTGGCCTTCTCAGGCACCTGCACTCACATGCATATACACAGAGACACATATGTACACAAAATTAAGAATCCATCTTTAAAAATTATCATTAGAAGAGCCGTGTGGGAATGTGTTATTAATACTGTTAGTCCCTTTTTCTCTATCAACGGTTCCGGTATTTTCTATGAATATCTGAAACCATAATAGTACCAAGACTTGTATATGCTGTTTTACTTATACATACATTCCTATGATAAACTGGAATTTACAAATCAGACACAAGAAGAGAATTAAATAGCTAATAATAAAATGAGGAAATGTAACAATACACTGGAATAAAATTTTTATAACTTTACTCCTGCAGCTTTCACTTAAGACCTGGGTGACATCAAGCAACTGAGACTCTAAGGGTCTGTTGTAGTGAGATCTGACACGAAGCAGCGTTTAAAAGGATAGATATGTCAAGGCTGGGAGCCATGAGCAGCTACAGCCCAAAACGGAACCTAAATGTTTTAGAACTTTAGAGTTGAGGTGGTTTTTAAATGTTTTTTTTTTTTTTACACTATTTACTTATTGAAACCATCTCACTGTGTGGCCCTGGCTGGCTTGGCGCTCACTCTGTAGACCAAGTTGGCCCAAAACTAACAGAGATTTGCATGTCTCTGCCTCCCAAGCGCTGGGGTTAAAGTCATGCATCACCACACACATGGCCCTGTTTATTTTTATTTCGTGTATTTATTTTCATAGGATGTGTGTGTGGTATGTGCATGTGCACATGTGTGACATGAACGTGGAGACAGGGGGTCAAATTTGGCTGTTGTTTCTCAAGGTGGCCTTCCAGCTTGGTGTTTGGTTTGATTCGTTTTGTTTTGTTCTGTTTTGTTTTCCTTTGTTTCAGGCAGGTCTCTCATTGGCCTGGGCCTCATTAATTAGGCTAAGCTCATTGTCTGAGATCTTCCTTTCTGTGTCCCTATTCCTAAGATTAGAAACACTAGCCACTGTGCCCACCCTTTATGTCAGTTCTAGGGCTCAAACTTAGGCTTGCATGGTAAGCACTTTGCTGAGATCTCCCCAACCTCCTAATTTAAAAAATTTACCATTTATTTATTTATTTATTTATGAGTGTGGGTATGAGCATGCCACAGCGTGCACGTGGAAGTCAAAGGACAACTTGCAGGAGTTGGGTCTCTCCTTCCATCATGTGATTCCCAGGGCTTCAGTTCAGTCAGTCAGGTCTGGCAGGAAGCAACCTTACCTGCTGAACCATCTCACCAGCTCAAATTTGTTTTTGTTTTTGTTTTTGTTTTTTTTTAATAACAACACCCACTTTTCTGATTGAGCACACAGAAGTGGAGCCTGTGTTCAAGGGGAAGATGTCTAGAAAAGTCACTGCCACGCCAGTCTCATCCATCACAGATAGGTGGGGGGAGGCAGGAGCGGCTCATATGTGACTGTCTAGACAGCAGGACTGATCGGCAGGGCATAGGGAAGTCCTATGGTGACCAGTGTCTAATGTCAGGCTGTGTAAAACAACAGGACAAAGCCTCCTATGGCCAATTTCTTTCCCAAAGATTTAACTACTCTGAATGACTTTGCCTCACTAATAAATATTTTACAAGCCTGAAATAGCATTCCAAATACCTGGGCTTTTAAAAAACACACACACAAAAAAAAAAAGAAATTAAAGCCTCTATGGGTGTCAGTCCTCTGGATAATATGTGTGATACCAAGACAGACTATGATGACTCTTCTCCGCCCTCTTCCCCTTATTTCTAGGTAAATACCTGTGGCTGCAAGCCTGTGTTCCCTCCTGTCCCCAAGGCACTTGGCCCTCGGTCAGGAGTGGCAGCTGTGAAAACTGTCCTGAAGACTGTTCTTCTTGCTCTGGAGCTGATCTTTGCCAAAAGTGCTTGAGTCAGCCGGACAACCCTCTGTTCCTGCATCAAGGCAGATGCTACCACGGCTGCCCGGAGTAAGTTTCCTCCTTCCTTTGACTTCCTGCTCCCATTCATTCTCCACAGTACCTTGGAAGCAGGGCCTTCCTCTTCACAGAAGAGCTCTCTCTGAACAGTTAGAGCTCCCACATAAATGATATTTGTGGACTGTGACATCACCGTGGGCCACAACAGCCAAAGCTGATATAAGGCCAGATGCCTACTTCTCCCTGTGACTTGTCAATGCATTCATTCTTACTTCTGTGACAACAGTTGTGTGGCCTGCATTGCACCCCATGGTTCAGGACAGTAGTCTTTCCTTTTCATCTGAATCCCTTTGTCAACAGTTGAGAGTCATCTTTAATCAGTCTAATTGCAATTTCCTTTCTTTCCATAGGGGCTTCTACACAAAAGATGATGTTTGTGAACAGTGTAGCTCCCCTTGCAAAATGTGTGAAGGAAATGCCACTAACTGTCACTCTTGTGAAGGAGAATTTGTCCTGAACCATGGGGTGTGCTTGGCAACTTGTCCCAAAAAGCATGTGGCTGTGGAGGGAGTCTGCAAGCATTGTCCGGAGATGTGCCAGGACTGCATCCATGAGAAAACTTGCAAAGGTACCTGGAAGCATCTGGAAAAGAATATCCTCTCTCTTGCACACAGTAACACATAAACAAAGTGAAAAGTGAAAGGAACATGCAAAGGCAATTTCTTTTTTTGCAAAAAGTGTGTGCTGTGACCACAAGAGCACACCACACGAGAAATCTGATGGGTTTTTATCCTAATGAAGGACTACCATGTCTTTCTCCAATCGGCAGGTGTCCAATCTTACAGTCTTTCACAGTTGGGTAGTTTTAAAAGAATTTGTGTAAAGAAAATGAAAGAGAGGGACAATAGGTTGGCTGCTCTGGACCATCAAGTTTGGGGAATGTGGGAAGGTACAGCACCAGGCAACTCTTCATAAACAAAAGCTTTATACTAGATGGAGAAGATGAAAAGATTTGAATTCCTTTGCATAAAAGTTTTAAAGGATGAGAGGGAATTTATGGAATATTGACCTTTGATAGAAAACCAACAAATGAACCAAAAACATTCTCACAACCCCAAGGGGAGCTTGGCTCTGGGGAGCCACTGGCTGGGGCCACTGTCTGAGAACCAAAGGAATCAATCCTCACCTTCCCTGAAATTCATCATCTACCCCATCATGGAGGGAGTTGAGGATGATATATACTTCTTCCCTTGTGGATGCTGTAAGCTAAGACAAACAAGAGTTCTTACAGATGTGCTCAACTATCAACTCAAAGAAAACAAGAAACATTTATTCTGGAGACAAATACGACTGGTCATGGCCCAGGAACACAGATTCAGGTTATCCCACATGCCATGTTCCAATGTGACAGGTTCATGATGTTTTCCTAGTTTGATCAAGAGGAAGTCATAAATCAAGGCACTTTGAAAAACATTGGTGGGAACAGCAGGTAGGTAGGTTACAGCAAAGTGAGGAAATCTCTGCTGTAGGCCTCATATCCCACCTGATGACAATCTCAGCTTTGGGTTGGTAAAAGTTAATGGTCTGTTAAGTTTACACGTTCCAAAAGAATTTACCTGACAGTCACGGGATATTAGGTCCAATGCAGAGGTGGGCAATGAGTGGCTCCTAAGGAGCTAAAGAAAGCCTAAGATAATTTGATTCTGGATCTACAACATTCCAGCACTCTATAATAATGAAGGTCTGATTAGTCAGTCAGCCTTGTTGAATCTTTAACACAGCTGTTGCTTTTTTCTGAGAACTCCAGTTAATACATAGCATTACCCAGGACACTTGAGTCATTGATAAGAAGTCCCAAACCCCACTCTGAGTTCAAAGTCTTATAGGAGAGACTGATCTGTCTCAAACATAAAATCAAAAATCACACTAGTGATGAAAGAAGCATTTATAAAGATACGAGACAGAAGATAGATGGCGCAGCAGGTGAAAGTACCTACCACGTCTGATCCCACCGACTTCTGCAAGTTGTCCTCTGACCTCTATACATGCTCCACAGAAGGCACACCACACACCCGCACATATATATGCATATGTATAATTTAAATTTTGTTTTAAAAACAAAATTCAGGCAACTTTAAACTAAGGATAATGGTATGGCTTTTCCTCTGGAACCAGCTCCCAAGAAAAGAAGACTCCGTCCTATCCAAAGGACTTACTTTGTGTGGCCTAGAGGATTTTCCCAGCCCATTCCCAACAAGAGAAGGAATACAAAGTAACAAGCAATACATTCTTTATGCCGATTAAATGTGGACTATCCATCTATTGAGCCCAATTAGTGACTATTTGGGATTGGATAATTTATCAGGAGCTCATACTTTTAGAAGACTGATATTCTCCCTCTCTCTCTCTCTCTCTCTCTCTCTCTCTCTCTCTCTCTCTCTCTCTCTCTCTCTCTCTCTCTTTCTCCTTCTCTCTCTCCCTCCCTCCTTCTCTTCCCTTCCCTTCTCTCTCTCTCTCTCTCTCTCTCTCTCTCTCTCTCTCTCTCTCTCTCTCTCTCTCTCTCTCTCTCTCTCTCTCTCATTTCTTGTAGTTCTTCATGTATGGGTGGTGTCTTGTGAAATTTCTCCTGTCCATGTTAGCATGTAGGATGATGTCAATGTATAGTTCTTGTTCACATAACCATTTTGTTGAGATCTCAGAGGTACAGCATCTCTGTCACATCTGCTGTGATACTTTCCAGCAGCAGATATCATGGTCCTCTGGATCTTATAATATCCCCACCCTCTCTTTCTCAATGTTCCCTGAGCCTTAGGTGTGGGGGTTGTGTAGTAGATGTATCATGATTAGTTAATCTCTGAATTTTGACCAGTTTTGTGTCTCTACAGTACCTTCTGCAAAAAGAAGCTTCTATGACAAGGAGAGCTATATTTATCTGTGGGAATAGTCCTTAGAATGTAATTAGAAAGACAGGTATATTGTCACATGCCTTTAATCCCAGCCCTTGAGAAGCAGAGGCAGGCAGATCCATGTGTTCGAAACCAGCCCAGTATACCTGGTGAGTTCCAGGACAATCAGACAGTCAGAGCAACATAGTGAGACATTATCTCAAAAAAAGGAAAATATAGTTAGAAATTACATTGGTTTAGGACAATGGCAGTAATAGGTTGTCTTCTAGTATCTATGACTTCTCTAGCATACCAGGCATGAATTCCCTCTTGTTGATCAGGCCTTAAATCCAAATAGATAGCAATTGTTTACCCCAAGATAGTAATGCCACTATACACATTGGGAATATCTTGCTGAGCTGGTCATGTTGTGGTTCAGATTTGTAGCTGAATAGGACTACTGATTGGTTTTCTCCCTTGGCAGCTTGCATAGCACCTTCAGATACTATGAGAGTTAGTCCTCAAGGAAGAGGTCATATCCTCCAAGTCATGTGTCCAAAGTGTATGGTGTCTTCAACAATGGGGTCTAACCTTCGAGTCCTGGGAGGCAAAAATAGCCTATACCATATTGAGGATCCTCCTATACGCCCCTAGCCAACAACTTGAAAAGGGGTTCCCCTTGCCTGAGATTTTGTTAATCTATGGCGTGTGTGTGTGTGTGTGTGTGTAAGTAAGCTCATAAAATAGTGTTTCCCTATGAATTTTTCAAACATACTTGTAGTATTTTCTCTCCCCCTTCTCTCTCTGTGTTACTCTCCCTCCCACAAGTTCACACCCCACCCTCGCTTTCCCTTCATAGCACCTGTGTCCTCCCAGCCCCTTCTCTAGAGCTCCTTCTCCCCTCTCCTGCCACAACCCCTTTCCTGGCGTCTACAGCTCCTTCAGGTCACATACTGAAGTTGTAAGACTCAGAGCGATGATCCACGATTACAAAAGAACACGCACCATCTGTCTTTCTGGGTCTGGGCTATCCTACTCAGTATACTATTTTCTGGTTCTGTCCACTTACTTGCAGGTTTCATTACTTTCTTTTTCTCCATTGCTCAATGGTATTCCCGTGTATAAATGTATCACATTCTCATTATCTATCCTCTGTCGCCAGACATTTTAGGCTGTTTCCATTTCCTAGCTATTGTGAGTGGAGCAGCAGTCAACACGACTGAGCAATTATCTGTGGAGTAGAGTATTAAGTCCTTTAGCCACATGCCAAGGAGTAGTATGGCTGCATCGTATAGATCTACGTTTGGCTTTTTGAGAATTCTCCATCCTGATTTCCATGGAGGCAGTACCAGCCTTCAGTCCCACCAGCATGAATGAGGGGTCTCCTTTTCCCGTGTCCTTACTAGAATTCATTGTTTATTGTCAGCTGCATCCTTATCTTAGCCATTCTACTGGTATAAGATGAAATCTCAAAGTAATTTTAATTTGAGTCTCCTTGATGCTAAGAATTTTGATCATTTTTTTTAAGGCATTAGCCATTTTTAGTTCTTCTTTTGAGAATTCTCTGCTCAGCTCTATAGTCCATTTTAAAAATTAATTTTCCTTGAATTTTTGAGCTCTTAGACTATTCTGGATATTAATCCTCTGTCAAATGCACAACCATCAAAGATCCTTTCCCACTCTGGGGGCTTCCTCCTCACTCAACTGATTGCTTCCTTTGGTACGCAGGAGCATATTAGTTTTAGGATGGCCCACCTGTCAGTTGCTGGCCTTAACTCCTAGACCAATGAAGTCTTATTCAGAAGGTCCTTTCCTAAACTTGTATCTTGTAGAGTACTGCCAGTTTTCTTCTAGCAGTTCTGGTGTTCCCAGCTTCACCATGTCTTTGATCCACTTGGAGTTGGTTTTCTGTGCAGGGTGATAGGTACGGGTCTAATTTCATTCTTCTGCATGTGGACATCCAGTTTCCCCAGCACCCAGTCTTTGAGCAATACCTCCAGCATCTCCACCATCACATTTCCCACAGCACTGAAACTTTTTGCATCTGAAAAAGTATAGGCCACTCCAGTACACAAATCCAGGATCGAGTAATCAAGGCTGCCGTGTGTGGCCTCCCCTTTCTAAGACAGGGATTGTTGGACATTAGGGATACACCCTGGCTGGATGAGGAGGGGCAAATGAGAAATAGGCTAGCCCACCACAAGAGAGATGGATTCTTCTTACCCATCCCTTTGGATAACCTGCTGCTTCATGTTTCTCCAGAGTGCGTGCCTAACTTCTTTCTGCATGAGGACACATGCCATGAGACCTGTCCCCAGCGCTTCTATCCGGACATGGGCCAGTGTGTCCCCTGCCATGAAAACTGTCAGAAGTGCAGTGGCCCCAAGGAGGAGGACTGCGAGGTCTGCGCTGATACTTCCAAGGTTCTCTACAATGGGCTGTGTTTGGATGTTTGCCCCGAGGGAACCTACAAAGAAGAAGAGAATGATGAATGCAAACGTAAGGATTTCTGGGCTGCATGACTGAGCAGACGAGGCTGCACCACATAGGCTCTAGGGCAATGGTTCTCAACTTTCTCAATACCGCCATCCTTTAATACAGTTCCTCGTGTTGTGGTGACCCCCAACCATAAAATTATTTTTATTGATACTCCGTAACTGTAATGCTGCTACTTTTTATGTAAATATATGATACGCAGATGGTCTTAGGTGACCCCTGTGAAAGGGTTGTTACACACACACACACACACACACACACACACACGCCACAAAGGGGTCACGATCCACAGGTTAAGTACTGCTCTAGGGCCTCCATACTACCCAGACACCGCTCTCAGGGCACCCTTAACCTTCTGCTCAAGGAAGCCAATTTTGAATGAGAATTCATTTTTAAAATGCATCATTCATAAACTTTGAGCATGTGAATCCAGCTAGTCACAGGTCACATGGCCTTACTAATGGCACATGCCCATCGAGGATCCTCCATGTAAAGGTTTCCAAAAGCAGTTGAGCTTTTAAAGCTTGTCCTTGAGGGTTCAAGCCACCAGTGAGCTCATACATTTAGTGGAAGATCCCATGGAGAACTTCCTCCCTGCCTGGCATCTCCCTTTCCTCTCTCCTCTTCTCACAACTTCCCTTTAGCTCTTCCCATCCCGAGCTCCCATTTATCTCCCATTTGAGACTTCTGTCACTACATAAACCCAGAAGTGAACTGCTGGACCTGGGGTAGGGGGAGCAGCACAGTACCAAAGCCCTTGCCTAGCCTGCCCCCAAGTTCTGCGTTCTATCCTTAGCACTGTATGAAGCAATAAGACAAGAAAGGAGAGAGGATCTGCAGTTCCTTGGACCCCTTAATTTTCAGCCGAGCGTTAATCTTTCTTAGTCTCTTTTTAGTTAACAGGAAACAGAAGAATAAATTGTCCATTATGAGAGGACTTCTCAAGCAAAAAGAAGAATGCATTCTAGGAGATAGACTTTTTTAAAGTCCTGGGGTGACTTACCACCTTTCCTGAGCCCCTGGGGCCAAACTGGCAAAAGGGTTTGTTAAGGGTCTAGATTCTCATCCTGGTCTGGCTCCCCCAACATCCAGACGGAATCTTCCTAAGCTGCAAAGGCTGGCCTTAAATTGGCCCTCCTCTTGCCTCCCGGGAGCTGGGGTTATACATATGTGCCATCATCCCGGGCTGCTTCTATCCTCTTCCAGCTGAGTGACTCAGCATCTTTGGTCCCAATTCCCTAATGCAGAGAGAATGAGATAGCAATAGTAACATTAAAGCCATGTATCAATGCATCCAGGAAGTCAAGGGGGTCTTCTGTGTATGCTGTGTTCTGCTCCAGGCCTGGAAAGCAATGCAGATGGAACCCGCTGCCCTCACAGAGCTCCTGTTCTATTCAAAAAGGAAGATGCTAAGTCGAGAGAACAGTGAGCCAGCAAAGGGAGGGTAGGAAGAGGGGCAAAGAGGAATTGAAATTTGAGAGATGTTCTGGAAGATCCCACAGAGGAAGGGGAGCAATAAATGTAGGAAGTAATCTGCACCTGTTAGCAAGAAAAGGATTCTAAGGCGAGGGAGTAACGGTTACTGGAACCTCCAAGAGGGAACTGTTATTCATTTTGTCTAACACATATGCCAAGCAAGCACCACTGTGTGCAGGCCCTCTCACACCAGCACTGTGCCTTCGAAATGAACACTAAAGGAGCCTTTTGCCATTGGACGATTATAATACATTCCAACAATTGCTCTACTATTGATAAGCTAAAGGTATCCTGGGAGATGAAAGAAAGATATGGCAATGGGGACTTTGATGGTGGAAAGGTCACATACTGGGGTGTAACCTTTCTCATAATGTTGGGCGACTGTGACCCCAAAACCTTGACCCAAAGCCCTAGAAGTCTCCAGGAGACAGAAACTTATTTCCTAGAGGGGTGTCCCAATCTTGACCATCTCTCACCCTCTGCCTTCCTGCCATGCCTACAGGTTGTCCTCAGTCATGCAGGATCTGTTCATCAGCTTGGACCTGTCTGGCCTGTCAGGAGGGCCTGACAATGGTACATGAGATCTGCACAGCACCCCAGGAGTGTGCAGCTGTAGAGTACTGGGATGAGGGCACTCACAGGTGCCAGCCATGTCACCGGAAGTGCTCTCGCTGCTCAGGGCCTGCGGAGGACCAGTGCCAAACCTGCCCTGGAGAGACTCTTCTTCTCAGTGAGTTATAACACTTATGCCCAAGGCCAGCTGTGCAGTCTCTCCCTCTGTGGGCCTGCAGGGCATGATGCCTGATGCCCGATGTCTGTCAAATTTTTTTGCTTTTTGTTTTTTTTGTTTTGTTTTGTTTTTTCAAGACAGGGTTTCTCTGTTGTAAATCTGGCTGCCCTGGAACTCACTCTGTAGACCAGGCTGGACTCAAACTCACAGATGTCCATCTGCCTCTGCCTCTGCCTCTGTCTGGGACTAAAGACGTCTGACATCACTGTCTGGCCTGTTAACTTCTGGTGTCTCTCTCTCTCTCTCTCTCTCTCTCTCTGCTTTCTCTCTCTCCCTCTCTCTCTCTCTCTCTCTCTCTCTCTCCTCTCTCTCTCTCTCCTTGTCTCCCTTCCTTATTTCCTTTTTTTACATTTCTTTGAAAAATTTCAAAACTACAGAAAACAGACAAGTTGGAATGACACAAGGAACATCACTTAGAACCCTTTGTCCACTTCACCCACTACTAATCTCTGTCATCCCCCTCTGTACACGAATTTGTCAATCCATAATCATCCATTTTCTGAAATGTTGAGGGGTAAGTTAGACACATCACAGTCCCTTTCCCGTGAACATTTTGCTATATGTTTCCTGGTATAGGGATATGTTCTTAGATAGCACAAGATATTGTCAGCTCTAACAAATTTGCATTGATACAACTCTTTCATACACTATAACTGGGACTGGAGAGATGGTTCAGTGATTTAGAGCACTTGTTGTTCTTGCAGAAGACCCAAGTTCGATTCCCAGCACCCACATAGGCTCAGTGACCCACATAGGCATTGTGACTCCACTTCCAGGGGGATCTGATGCCTTTTTCTGACTTCTGTGGGTATGGGAACACATGTGGTATACATACAAATATTAAGATAGAATATTAATACATATAAAATAAAGTAAGTCTTAAAAATGTTATTATACTATCTGTATTAAATGGTCCTAGCTCCCCATTAGGACAAGGAAGGCATGGGGTAATGTCTATATGTATTTACCTTCCATATCCTGTAGCTTCCAGTCTGGAAAACATCCACAGCTTCTCTTTGTATTTTATATATTGGATGCTTTAGAGAAATTCAGTCCCTAATCTTCCTTTTGAGTTGGCAAGTGGCCCCCATGACTAGATGGTAGGCATGCCTTCTCAGTCAGAAGAGATGTTAAATCATCTGAGAGTGGTATCTAGAGTAGTGTGATATCCACTTGCCTGTCATCAGTAGTATTCATGCAGATCCTCTCCTCAAGATAATTCAGTTTCTTCATTGAATCTCTAGTAATGAATAGTCTATGAGCAGACACTTTCAAAACATGCAGCTATTCAGCTCCTTATCATAGTTGCCTCTTGGTTCAGTATTTGTTGACTAATTAATCATCCTGACTAGGCTTGGTAGCACATGCCCACAATCTTAGTACTGGAGAGGCTGAGACAGGAGGCTCTCATGTTCAAGGCCAGTCTGGCTGTGTAGCTAGACCTTGTCTCAAAAAAGTGAATAAGCAGGATAGTAGCATATACCTGTAATCCCAGCATTTGGGAGGTGGAGACAGGAGGATCTGGAATTTAAGACTAGCTTTAGCTATATAGGAAGTTTGAGTCCTGCCTACATAAGACCCTGTCTCAAAAATAATTGATCAAGTAATTAATTAAAGAGAGATGAATACAGAGAATCCCAGAAAGTATTGGCATTGTTTTCCCAATCAGCAAAATAGACCTTAGAGGGAGACATTCACATTCAAAACAGGTGGCCAGTTTTTTCTTCTTGGTGAGATATCATCAGCAAGGGCATAGGTACCCTGCTACACAGAGGATCATACAACCTCAGTACCATCCTGGCCTCTCACAATAGCTGACACTTGGAAAGAGCAGTCTTCTTTGACTGTTTTAGGTTGGTGAACTGCCTTTCCAGAAGTTATCCCTCATTAATATAGCCCTTCCAATGAGATCTCTCATACAATCTTTTCCATTGACCAATCTGGGAATGTAAAGGAAATTGGAGCTAAGCCTTGATACAGAGATTGTCTCCAAAGGCCGGGCACAGGATTTTCCTTGGCTTGATTCATAGTCTCTCCTTCCTGCCCCACATCTCCAGAAACAGGCTACTTACAAACTAGATAGTTTTTGGAAGACTGTGATAGACTGAAATATATGCTCCCTGAAGATGTCACACATTAATCTCTTGATCTTGCAATATATATATTTTATATGGTAAAGGGGAATTTGTGTCTGTTCTTAAGGAAAAATCTTGGCATAGGGAGATTATACTGGCTTAAACAGATGAGACCAATATTATCACAAGGGTCTGATAAGAGCAGAAATAGTAGTAATTGATATGTTAACCTCTGTCTTCAGAGGAACAGAGAGAACGCTGCCCTTGAAAGAGAAGGGGCTCCTGAGCTCAGGAACACAGGTGCCCTCTAAAGGTGGACAGGGGAGGGACAGATCACCCACTCCACCCCACCCCCAGCCTCTAAAAGGAATGGAGCTCTGTATACCCATTTTAGATTCCTGGCCTTTCTAGTAGTGAGATGATCAGTTCCTGTTTTAAAGCCACAGAGTTGGTGGCCAGTGTTACAGCAATGCTAGAATACTAGAGCAGAAATGTTCTTTGGGGGAAGGGGCTTCCCCTCATTAGTTGGACAATGGACAACCATCAGCTGCCATAGCCACCAGCCTGCACTTTCCAGTCTGCCTACCATGATGTCTGTCCTGGACTTCTCTTGGTCAGCTCCATTTCCTCGCCAGTCATGGTTACTTCCAAGTATATCAACGAGCCCCTGGGACATCATCTCACTCTTCCCACAGTGTCTCTTCACCCAAACAGAGGCGGCGTGGGAACCATGGGTCAGGCTTGCTGTCAAAACAGACTCTTTTCCTTCCTCAACAGACACGACCTGTGTGAAAGGCTGCCCAGAGGGCTACCACACCGACAAGGACAACCACCAGTGTGTGCCCTGCCACACCTCTTGCAGGACCTGTGAAGGGCCACACAGCACGCAGTGTCTCTCCTGTCGACCTGGGTGGTTCCAGCTGGGCAAAGAGTGCTTGCTGCAATGCAGGGATGGGTAAGGGGTGAAGTGCATTCTCCTTCTGCAGCCACACCAGATAGCAAGCCATTTCTGATGAGGAAAGTAGGGGTTGGAACATGTGGAGCCACAGTAAAGCTTCCCTGCTAGTAGGGAGCAAGGATGAGCCAGGCCACAGGAAAGGAAGAGAACAGGGAAAAGCAATGTGTTCCAATGAGAGAACGTGCTAAGTCAGACAGTCCCTTCACACTAAGTGGCTAAGAGGGCCCAGCCTCACTGAACAATCCACAGATACGAGCAGTCACAAGACAGGGGAGTCCCTACTCCCCTCAGGATGCCCCGCATGCATTAGTAAGTTCTTTTACTTCAGTTTTAGGATCTAGTGTGATTCAGAGTTAATATGTAAAACAGGTGGGACACTGATCATACAAAAGGGACAATTTCAGTCCCCATCTCCATTTAGACCCCATGGAATCTGCAACCTGCCAGACCACCACAAATGCCCAGCATCCACAATTTAAGAACGTGGTTCTTAAAGCAGCCTTAATGCTGATATGAAATGCTAACATAAAGGCATTTTCTAAGCCACGTATTTTGGATCTATAATATTTGTAATGATAGTATAAACTCAGAAGGTATGGTTGTGGGAATTAATTTTAAAAGCCACAATTAACACAGATGTACATGGGACTTGTGCACGCATGGGTTTTGGTGTCCAACTGCCAATCCTGCACTGACACTGATGACATCTGTATCTCTCCTCACTCCGCGCTTGGTTTCAGATATTATGGAGAAAGCACCAGTGGTCTGTGTAAGAAGTGTGACAGGAGTTGCAAGGCATGCCGGGGCCCTCGGCCCACAGACTGCCAGTCATGTGATACGTTCTTCTTTCTCCTGCGCTCCAAGGGGCAGTGTCACCGCACCTGCCCAGAGCACTACTATGCAGACCAACATGCACAGACCTGTGAGAGGTGCTACCCGACCTGCGACAAATGCAAAGGTGAGAATATAACTGTGTTTTGTGTATGTAAATGGAAATTTGTAAAGTTTTCTTCCCTGCTTTGCCCCTCTCTCCTTCTTACCACCTTGGGCAGGGATGTCTCCCCATTCTCAGACCTCTCCAGCGTCAGCACACTCTGTCAACGCTCAGCTTCTACAGCGTCATGCTGCCTTTCAGGTTTCTTGTATTTCGGGGCCAATACAGGTATCATCTCCTCTAGGAGTGCGCTTCACCCACTCCCAACTTCCTTCTCCACTTGAATGATTTCATCACTGTGAAAAAGCCCAGAGAAAAACAACAGAGAGAAGGATTTGTTTCAGCCCACGGTTGCAGAGGCTTGGTTCTGCAATCGGCTTGCTTGGCGCTGTGGGCCCATGCTGACGCAGAACGTCGTGGCGTGGGGTCACGTCACAGAGAAGAGAAGATCAGCTCATGGCAGACAGGAAGCAGAGACCAAAAGTGGGGGGGGGGGAGCAGACACACACTCCCAGGGCCTCTCCCAAGCACCCTACTTCCCCCAACTGACCTTACTTTTCACCCTCTCCAAAGAATGTCATTAGATTACAATCTATTGCAAGATCCATCCATTGATTAAGTCAAGATCTAATTGCCTCCTCAGAGTCTGCCTCTGGCAACCAAGCCCCCAGTACATGAGCCTGTGGGGACACTTCATATTCAAACTGTAGCAGCATGGATAGCACCTTGTCTAGGGAAATCCATTTATTTTCGTCGGTTCAAGTCCTCCCTACGACATCTGCCTCAATCTCTCCCAAGCTCCGGTACTGTTTTCCAGATGTCTACTTGCGCCAGAGATCGTAAAATCAATGTCAGAGGGAGCACCGTTCAATTACTGCCCAAGGCGGCACCTTGATTGATATCCCTGGTTCTGCTCTGTCCCTTGCCTCCTACCGAACCCTCCTACCTATGACATGGCTGAATTTCAAGACTCATGGACCCTCTCCTAAGCATCCCTCTGATTAGATGTCCTTCTGGATTCTTACTGTCCTCATTACCATGCCAAGGATGCCTTGTCGGGTCTTTTGAAGCGGTCTGCAGGTCCCTGGAGCCCTGTGCTCCCTCCCGCAGGTTATCCTAACAGCCATTCTGAAACCCCAATGTACTCATTCCTCTACATCTTGCCGGAAAAGATAGACACAGTACATACAAGAGATGGTAGCACACATTCCTGTGCTATCTCCTTTTCAAAACAACCCTCTCTTGGCCATCCTAGATACATTTCATTTCTAAGAGTCCTTTGTATGTTGATTTGGTATCATATTAATTTGTATTATCCTGAGTTTAACAAAAGTATAAAATGAACATATTCCCCTCGATATGCTACTATCCTATCCATGTAAAGGTGTGACCCAGGCTGTCCTTAAACAGAGGATGCTCCTGCCTCATACTCATACATAAGTGATCCTAATGAGGCCTCCTAATAATGGGGAAGACAGAGTCCCAGCTGTCCATCTCTTGTCACCGAACGAGACTTCCAGTACAGGGACCAAGTTGCATTCAATTAAGTTGTTGGCCAAGAGAATCCCATGGAAATTTCCAAACAACTCAAACTGTTGCTAAGACAATGGATTGTTCTCCACAAAGACCTCATAGCTGAGGACAACACTCACACAACTCACTGAACATGGAGAAGTTGAGCTGGTACCTACATGGAATCTTCAATTCTACGTCCTACTGTCTTTGGTGTGAGTAGGGACTCGGCAGGCTACCAAAAGAAAAACATAAACACCAATACAGACACAAAACCTTTGAGCTACAATCTGTCCTGCTTGTAAGATACGCAAGGGCAATGTTGGCACAGAACTTGTGAGAGTCACCAACCAATGTCTGTGGCCCATTCCATAAGCCTGAACCCATACCTGACACTGCTTGGGTGACCAAGAAACAGAGACTAGATAACCCAGAGACCAAGAGTAAAATCAAGCACTACTGGTCTAAATAAATATGTATATATATATATATGTATATATCCACATATATACATATATATACACACATGATCATATGTATGTATGATTAAAATATTTCCCTATTCAGATCCCTTTAACTTCAGTCTTAATTCTTATCCCACATATTCTAAAGTCAAGAACCACCTACAGAACCACTCAGCAGCCACCTAACATGCTACTATCTCACATGCACCCGTGATTTACTTCCCCGTCCTCAAGAACAAAATCCCGGGGTCTCTGAGACTCACCTTAAACATCACCTCTAGAGAGTTTGTCTTGGTCCTCCTGGCAGGCTTCCTTCTCCCTCCCAATTCAATAATTTAATGCTTCAGCAAAGTTTTTTATGTGACTTTTTTGCATGCTGGGAATTAAACTTAGGGCCTTACAACTAGGCAAGCACACTACCTACCACCAAGCTATTCCCAGCCTTATATTACATTTCAGTTCAATATGACCATCTTTTCACCAGCGAGCCCCTCCAGCAAGGGCAAGGATCATAGGGGTTAATATGGCATTCATCTTGTAGTCCTGCTCTTACTCTTTAATATAACACTTGATAAGTGTCCCCAAGTGTTGAATAAGGAAATGAATGTATAGGAAGTGATTTTTTTTTCCAAACTGGAAAATGTTCAGCTCCAAATGTTGTTTCTCCAGCCTTGCCTCCAAGCAAATGTAGCTGAAAAGAGCCTTGAGTTTTTGATTCTCCTGCATCCATCTGCCAAATTGCTGGAATCACAGGCATACACCACCACAGCCAGTTAATGAGGTGGTGGGGACTGAGCCCTGGGCTTTGTATAGACTAAGTGAGTTCTCTGCTGGCCCACCCATGTCCCCAGACCCATTGTTGTTTCTCTTAGCTTTTATTTATCTGTGTACCTTGAATGTTCATCTTAAGCTCATTGTGAATGAGAGTTAGATCTGGGTTCTTTATTCCTCTATCTCTTCCTTCATCCTTACTTTCTCGGGTTTGTTTGTTTGTTTGTTTGTTTGAGACAGTGTCTCTATGTCACTATGGCTGACTGGTTTTGCTCTGTAGACTGGCTGCATCTTTACTTCTTGAAATCTTTTACTCCGTTTACTCCACCCATGTCTCCCTCCAGAAACTCCATCTAGACCAGGATGGTTCGTTTTTCCTGGAGGTGACATTCTTGGTACAGATGTCATCAACAAACCAATTAACAGTGTAGGGGAGTACTCATATGTGACACAGAGTCCCACCCTAACTCCTATTTAAGCTCTGAGCCTAGGCTTTGGCTCCATTCTCTTGTGAAACACTTTTAGTTCCTATTACAGATTTTAAAAAATGAACTCACATCTGTCACTGTCCATTTCATATACTGGGAAGCAGGCAGGTGGCTGGTCCTGACTGTCACTGTGCACTGCCTACTTCCTGTCCTGGACAGGGCAGGCTAGTGACTGCCCCTGAGGGTCACAATGTGCTGCCCACTTCCTGTAGTGGCAGAGTAGGCAGTTGCCTGATCCTGACACTGTTGTGTTTGCTTTCTGGATCAAGGAGACTCATCTGGATAGTTTAGCCTACATCTATTTTTATTGTTTTCTCTGCTATTTGTTTTCCCATCTCAGTATGCTTCAAATGTATCAAGCTATATCAGAATCTGAATTCACATATGATATTTATCTAATATATATATATATATATATATATATATATATATATATATATATATATATATATATGTTTGTTTTCTCCAAGACAGGGTTCCTCTGTGTAATCCTGGCTGACCTGGAACTCTGTAGACTAGGCTGGCCTCTGTCTCTTGAGTGTTGGGATTAAAGGCATGTGCAACCACCACCTGTCAATATTTATCTATTTTTGAGACAAGATCTCAAAATATACCTCTGACTGGCCTGAAACTATGTATACCAAATCTGGTCTTGAACTCACAGAGATCTGCCTACCTCTGACCTTGACCTCAAAATCCCCCTACCTTAGCCACGCTTAGGTGGGGATTACAAGTGATTGTTACCATACCCAGCCATTATCATCAGGGTCTTGATGGATATGCATCTACTTCTCCCCAGATGGTTTTCATGACTCCATTAACTCCACACATCCCATTTTTAGCTGAATATTTCATGTTAGATTCCACCAGACACCCCAAACCTCTCAGACCACTTTTCTGGTTTCTTATCTTGATGAGTGGTTCTATGAAGTTTCCTGTCTCCTGACACAGTAACCTGGCATTATCCCCTTCTCTTCTGGCTCTCTTAAGCTCCACAGTTTCTTAAGTCCTGTGACATCTTAAACATCTCTCAATTCCATCTCCTCTCTGATAAGGACATTAGTGTCATTATCTTGGTTTGGTCTCTCCCACTTTGTTGCTTGAACTACCAGTTTGTACTAGTTAATTAAGTGGTCGTCCTGTCTGCAGTATGATCCACCTCCTAGCTCCAGTTCTCTATGATGCTGTCAGATTGATCTTACACAGATGATGGTGTGACACTCCTCTACTTAGAAACAGCCCCGCAGTGATGTTAGTCTCATGTTTAATATCTGCATATCTCACATTTGCCCTCATGTCCCCACCTCTTCCCCCAGTGACTTACTATAAATCTGAACCAACCTCAGCCTCCAGCCTCTCTCCGGAACTTCAGCCTGCTCTGCCAGGACCGCTTTCTGCTCCATTACACTCAGCCTGGTTTTCCAAAAGCCTTTCCCAGCCTTCCATCCGGTGTTCCCTTACAATTCTGTGTACGCATTCATCTGTTTATTTGCTCAAAAAATACTCATCCAGCTCTGTGGCCCAGACAATGTCCATACAGTTATGGACAAACACACCCGTCCACGGAAGTGAGGTTAGTTTACTTTGTGTAAATTCTTATTTTTGTTTCCAGAAACTGTTGCTATGATTTAAAAAAAAAAAAAAAAAAAAAAACCCTGACCAAAAACATTTTAGGGGATAAAGATTTTATTTCAGCTCACAATTCCAGGTTATAGTTCGTCATCGTATCAGGGAAGTCAAAGAAGCGAGAACTTAAAACAACACCTCTTCACATCCTCAAATAAATATGATAAAACTGAGATGCCGATAAATAACTGTTCTGTCGTCCGCTCAACCCTACAGCCCTAGTTTCTACCCATTAATGTTGTGCAGTGGACCAGGGGAGGACACTTGGTTTCTAATTAAGATCAGGCATCCATCGTTAGGCAAGTTAATGTCTCTTGACATAGGCACATCAAAGCCGAGCACAAACTGTATTTGAACATGTTTATGTGTATTGGAGAAATCACTTATGATGTCAGAGGACAGTTTAAGAACTCTACACTTCTGTGCTGGACCTGAGATTCCCTACCGAATTAAGGATGGCAGCTTTGAGCATTCCCTGCCCAAGTTCATCAACATAGGGTCCCCACAACAGGATTCAGGGGGTGATTGGCAGTACTGGGTGGATCTGGAGAAAGCCCACATGTTGTATTTTCCTTTGCCTTCCTGCTTGGGGCTTGGGCCCTGGAACTCACACAGCTAACATCTGTGTTCATCTCCTCTGCTGACCTTTCTTCGCAGACATCCTTTGCTAGTTAGTGAGAATCTTGTGCTAACCCTGGTTTTGTAACGCAGAGATTACAAAATCTGGCGATCTCTGCCATAGGCTATAAATTGAATAGAAAAAAAAAAGGCATAAATTTTTCTGAAACATTAACTGTTATACTAAGAAATGAGGATGTAGGGGGCAGAAATCTGGAAAAGTGTGGTAGTCTAAATCAGCAGCGTATCTGTGTTTCATCTACTTTTGATTGCTTAGTAATTTTAGCTGTTAAAAGGAAACTATCTGATGGGCGCAGAGGCACATACTTGTAAACCTAGCAGTTAGAAGACTGAGGCAGGAGGATCCTAAAAAATCAGCCTGGGCTACATGGTGAGACCTTATTAGGAAAAGGAGGAAGGGGTGGCAACAAATGGAGGAGGGAGGAAAGGAAGGGAGGACAGGAAGAGGAACATAACACTGGAAGTCAGGGAGGTGGGGCGCATCACGCACTCACTTTACACTGTCCTGCGCCTCCAGAGTTCCTTTAAAGCATTTACCTTCTCATTTATCCTCCCCATACAATTGTAAGCCCTGAACTTTCCCAAGCTGCCTCTTCCCACACAGCAATCCTGCAGAGGCACCCCAGGGCCGCCTACATGAATTGAATTCATGGGCTGGCGTGGGGTTGGGGCATGAGGTGGGGGTGGGGATAGTGGAGATCAGTGTGAGGGAAAGCAGATGGTGAGCTGTTCTGGATTTTAAGGAAATGTCACGAGGTGTGTCTTTCCAGTCTGAGGATCCTTAGAAGTAGTAAAATACACAGGCTCTTACCCTG
Source organism: Cricetomys ansorgei (assembly GCA_026225945.1). Classification (NCBI taxonomy): domain Eukaryota; kingdom Metazoa; phylum Chordata; class Mammalia; order Rodentia; family Nesomyidae; genus Cricetomys; species Cricetomys ansorgei. Next base: position 3,606,851 of record JAMJFZ010002601.1, on the reverse strand, counting down.
GAAAAAAAAAAACAAACAAAAACAGAAAACACTCAGGAAATTAACCCTTCATGAATGATCTCAAGGGCCTCAGTGTGCAAGGCTTGTAAATAAAGTCCACCAAGGCTGACACGCACCATGAATACTGCCTAGGATCTGGACTTGAGCCAAATTGGGAAGGGAGTGGTCCATAGTTCCAGTCACACAAGGAGAAGCTCTGGTAGCCTGCTGCCCAGAAGGGGGCTGTGTATATAATATAATGCATATTTCAAACGATCTAGCAAAGGGGAGGTTAGATCCTCAAGGAAACCACAAATGTTTTTCATGATAGAAGGAAAAAATAAAGACTTCATAAACTTTCCTTTTCTGGTGCTAGGAATGGAACCCAGGGCCTTCCTTGTGCGGGCTGGGGGCGGGGTCAAGCTACAGCCTGGCCCCTGGGGTTTCAGAAGCATCCCACACAGTTTTTTATCCTACACTTATTTTCTAAAGTCTTTTGTTGTAACACACAGTCATTCGTCCTCAACTTCTCAGTATCCAGACTAAGAGTGTCCATGGATGAGACTGTAAGTCTCTGTAAGTCTGTAAGTCTTTACTTTGTCCTGTAGACTCTTGTCGTATCTTCTGTCACCTTTCTGCTTCAATTTACTTGACATTTTCCTTACTCCCTAGGATTCCGACATCAAAGCAGAGGTAAGAATCTGACATCTGTCTCATAATGTGATTTTTCTTTTTTCTCTCTCTTTGTCTTTCAGGAAAAGAGGCATTCAATTGCTTGTCCTGTGTGTGGAGCTACCACCTTATCAATGGGATTTGCTTCCCGGACTGCGATGTAGGGGAGTACAGAGATGGAGAGGTACGGAGACCTGGGGTTGGTGCATGCGTGAGTCCCGCCTCGCTTCTATAGAGCTCGGTTCCTACGTGTCATTCCGGGAAGTGAAAATGGCCTGAACTCCTACGCTCATCACAGCCTGGGTTTAACACTATAACATCCTCTTTCATTCATAAAACAGTCAAGCTCTCTACCCGCAGTTTCCACTGGATTCACAGGAACTGAAATGATCTAAGATAACTCGAGCCCTGGAGCCATTCTACACGTCCACAGGAAGCTCAGTGCCCTATTACAGCAGCAGCACAAACTCTTCTCATCCTGGCTGTCTGAGCAGACGTGTGAACGCAGGAGGAAGCTCTCTGGCCCTTGTCTTTGATTTTCCCGGCATCTTACAGTGTGTGCAAGATCCATGGGCTTTCCTGGGAGCCACAGATTTTTTCTGAATCCATTCACTTCTGGATTATACATCTGAACTTGAAACTATAAGAAAATGCATCCGTGGTGAAATTAAAACAAATCAACATATAAGCTCTCTTTGAATTCTAACATCATAATTATAGTTCAGAGAAGCAGGCTCAGAGAAATTAAATAATTTGCTAATGATAATACAGACAGGAAGTAACGTAGGTGGAACTGAACCCAGAAAATTTGATTTGACAGTAACAACTGAAAACACTCTATCAACATCTAAAATACTCCAAAATGCTTTAAGAAAAGCAGTTTCCACTCTTTTTCTTTTCCTTTTATGTGTTTATTTTCAGTGGTGCGTAGCAAGACTGAGCACCCAACCTTTCTGTCTCTCTTCCTCCTCTTCCATTTCAATGAAGTTCAGAGGAACAATAAGAAAGTATCTTCTGGGCCAGTGAGATGCCGAGTAGATAAAAGTGCTTCCTGTACATTTCAGACAACTTGAGTGCAATCCTTGGATTCAACGGTGGGAAGAAAGAACCAACGCCCGAAGGTTGTCCTCTGACCTCCACATGCATGCCTTGTTACAGATGTATCTGTTCATTCTCTCTCTCTCTCTCTTTCTCTCTCTCTCTCACACACACACACACATACACAAACACATGCTAATAATTATGATTATTATTTTTTGTTAATTAATAAGAATAATTTTTTAAAATAAGGTATCTTTCCCTAACCCTTATTTCTAGCACCAGGAAAAGAGAGTTGTTGCCATTGACTTTGAACTCTCTTCCAGTGAGTTTTAACTGTCTTAGTTATAAACACCAATTATATTCTGAGTCTAGGCATATGAATCCGGGAACCACAGAAGTCAAACTAGTAACCAATATAAAAGAGTGAAGGCCAAAGGAAACCACAATATTAGCCTGATGGAAAGTGGAAACTGAGGAGGCTGAGAGATGAAGCAGAAGAAAAATGAGTTTGATAGACAGACAGACAGATGAAAGATAGATAGATAGATAGATAGATAGATAATAGATATAAATAGATATTAAAGAAGAAGAGAAGGAGAAGAAAAAGAAGGAGGAGGAGGAAGAAAAGAAGAAGAAGAAAGCTGAAGAAGTGTTGGTTTCTTTTTCTCTCGCTACCCTCCCCGGAGCATGGCTGAGCTATTTATTGGCTACCAGCTCAGCCCCCTGAGAAGGAAAATGCAGGGCATGGGTCCACGCATCCTGGCAGGGCCCAGATCAGAGGACTAATAACTAAGAGCGGATCAGATTCTCGGGAGAGGCTCTCAGAGGCGCAACTCTCTCATTTATTAAAGTGAGGGTGCTTACATTTATAGGGTACAGGCAGGGGAGGGTCTTTGGTACTCAGGGATAGGAGCTATTGGTTAAGACAAGGATATTGGAGTAGCCTCATTTGCACGTGGGGCTCAAGTCTAAGCGTCAAGGTCTTGCAAGGGCACCTTCTGCATAAGGTGTGGTTCCACAGGGAAAAAGAAGGCACCTTATCAGTAAATGGACTCATCCCTATGCTTCCAGCTACAGCAGAGATAAACACCAACCAAGCCACATTCCTTTGCTAATGACCTTCTGTGTAGCAGGCAATATTTAATATTTAGCTGGGTTCTAGCCCAGAGCTAAAGTGGGGAGTAGCCAAACACCTTCAGTTCTCATCTCCTGGAATGACGCGGGGTTCCAAGCCAGCTTTGACCTACTCTTAGCTCTAGAACAATCCCAACAAAGAAGAAAGCTGCACATACACACAGATGTATAAATATTAGAAACGGTATCACCTATGTGTTGATGGCAGAATACAAAGTGCTGGGAACTGCATCAAATTGGATACCATGAAAAGGGGGCCACTGCCATTCTGCTCCGCTCCTGACATTGCCAAGCAAGAGTGACGAGTCCGGCATTGACAGGTCTAGATTTTGAGACGGAATTAGGAACTGACTAACGTCTGGATCATCACTTTTGCAATGTGGAGTGATGTAGAAATGTCTGGGCTACAAAAGTGTGTGGCAAAGTTCAGACACAACTAGTCCTTGACTCCCACTGTCTTTGAGCTTGTCATTTTATAACAGAATGTTCTGGAAGTCTGTCATTCTCCTACCTAGCAGGCCTCAAAAGTTAGGGCCTAGCAAAGGTTTTCTCCAATTGTACACAGTTGGTTTGGTCCTTTGCCCAGCACAGATAAAATGGAGTAGAACACCCATTTCACACACACACACACAAACACACACACATACACACCACTCACACTCTTCCCCATTCATAGAGACAAGAGGGAAAAGTCACTCAAGAACTCTGGTACCTGATTAATACCTCTACACTCAAAGACAACCTCCTTACTTTCTTTTAACAGGGAGAAGAGTTTAACTGTAAAAAATGCCATGAGAGCTGCATTGAATGCAAGGGACCTGGTGCCAAGAACTGCACCGTGTGCTCAGCTGGTCTGCTGCTGCTTGCGGATGAGAGCCGCTGCCTGCACTGCTGCAATGCTTCCCATCCCCACAGATCCCAGGACTGCTGCGACTGCCAGAGTACCACAGGTGAGGGCAGATGAGGTGCAGCCTACAAAAAACAAAACCAAAAAAAAAAAAAAAAAAAAAAAGGCCTGTCTTCAGAAAGCCGATGGGAGCAAAGGGAGAGGAGTATGGATAGTTAACAAAAATCAATAAGGCTACCTTTTTACTGATTGCCTACTATATTTGAAAACCCCCGAGTTCACAAGTTGTGTTTGTTTTTCATCACTGTGACTAATACCTGAGGAGAGCTATTTGAAGGAGGGTTTATTTGGGTTCTTGGTTTCAGAGATGTGAGTCCATGGTCACTTGGCTCTGTGGTTTCTAGGCAACGGTGAGCCTCAGCATTGTGGCAGAAAACTTGTAGTAGAGCATCACAGCTCACCTCATTATAATCAGGAAGCAGAGAAGTCTAAGAAAATGCATCTTTCCAGAGCGTGCCCCAACAACCTATTTCCTCCAACTGGAACGCAACATCTATTTTTTCACCAGCTCCAAATATTATATATCCACCAACAGATTTATCCATTGAATAGGTCAAACCCTCAGGATCAGTTGCTCCCCCAAAAGCTCATCAGCTAACAACCAAGCCCCCAAGTCTTTGGGGAAATATCTCAGGAAATATCTTAGTCAAACAGACCCCATTTTAGCAACAAAGAGACAGAGACCCAAAGGTTAGACTAGCATTCTCAAGTCCACAGCAATAGTAAGAGGTTCATCTAGACTCAGGCTTGTTGGTACATGCATATACTCTTAGTGCGTAGGAGACAGAACTAAGGGAGATCAGGAGTTCAGGGTCACTCTCAGTCAAATAGAAAATTAAAGACCACTTACGGCTACCTCAATTTTTTGAGACTAGACTTCATCTTTAAAAAAAAAAATCACATAATCACATAAATACATGCACATACACATACACATACATACACACATGCACACATACATGCGCATCCAGATGCTTATCTGGAATTTGAGCATATGCCTGTTGGACTACAAAGCCCCAAACCCTACCTTCTTCCTACAACTTTGCTGCCCCGCTTATCTCTTGAATTTGACCTTTATAAATGTATTTTGTTCCTTTTTATCTTTGCTCCTGGAGGAAAGGGGGAAAGGAATTGGTTATCTTGATTCTACTAAGAATCACTCTAATCTAGTTCAAATCTAGCCCTTTTGTTAGAGACTTAAAGCATTTTAGAAATAAGCTATCACTGAAAACCAAGAATAAATGAAACAACTTTACCAATTCCCAGTCTTCAATTGTCCTCCAACCTCCAACCCCATCCATGAATATTAAAAACTTATAAAGATTCTAGGGCCTGAAGATGGCTCAGAGCTTAAGAGCACCCACATGGCTGCTCTCAATGTTTGTAACTCCAGTTTCAGGAGATCCAGTGGCCTCTTCTGGTCTCCTGAGGCACCAGACACACATGTAATGCATATATATGCATGCAGGCAAAACATTCAGACATACATGTACCAGGCAAGAATTTTACCATGAACTACCAGTGCAAGCCACTTAAACACATAAAAATAAAAAGTGAGCACATCTTCAAACAAAACAAAACTTAAAGGTTCTGAATGGAGTTATTCCTTCTAAGTGGAAAGCATAGTCTTAAAATACATTCTCTCCTCCAGAAATAGACCATTTCCTTGGGATGCAGATGAAGCATGCCTGACCAAAACCAGTATATGTTAGGTTAGTTCTGTCCATTTATAAGTAAAGACAGTCTGAGACCCATAGCTAATTCCAGCCATGTATGTATGTATTTACTTATTTATTTCAGCCTTTCAATTAGTTTTCAAGTATCACCTTTCCAAGAACTAACCTTTTCCTTTCTCAGCTTTCCTACCCACCAAGAGCAGCTGTTTTCCCTAGCTCCGCATCTGCACCTGCCTTCAGGGTCTGATGTGGGGCTGTGTCAGCTGAGAGCAGCAGCCCTCAGTATATCAGTGTGTTTAAATGAAACCAGAAGTAGGAATTTCTTGGGTACAGCTTCTGAAGTGTCAGTTCCAAGAAAGAACATAATAGGTTTCCTGGTTCCTCAGAGGCTCTTAAACAGCCATCTGGAGCAACCCTAAAACGGACGAACCCTCTTGGGCAATGGATGCAGCTCCGTGATAGAAAATTACCATGGAATGTGTGTGTGTGGAAAATAAAAACCCCAGATATTCAAGCTTAGTTGTACCTTTATTACTGAGACAGCTCCTCCTACAGAAAAACCAATTGTAGAAGCTGGCCCTGATCCAGCAGCCTAAAACCAATACAGTAAGATGTGAGTGCATTTGGCACAGTAAGAAACAACCTCCAAAGGTCCGGAATAGAGTCCCCTGCCTCAGGAGCTGTGTGCCTCGGACAAATAAAATATCTGTGTGTTTGTAAATAATCCTGTGTGTTTGCATTTCCTCCAGGGGAAAAGTCTATGCTGACATTGGTAATGTCGAATACAATAATAATACTGTTATTTTAGTGAAAATGTTTTTGCTTTGATGGGTAAAATCCTGTTAGAATAAAGCAGAAATCTACTAAACACCAGCAATCTGGGCAGATAGCTTTTCTTCTAGTTGTTTCATACTTTCTTTGCCTTACTATATGGTGAATTAAAAAGAAGGGGTAGTAAAATCAAGTCATACTGCCTGAGGGAATGAATATAAATAAGAAAATTAGGCTAAATGCTCAAGTTATGGTTAACCTTTCTTTCTATGGCACTCTTTTGGTCCCCCAAGTTCTTGGTGAAGCCCTAAAGACAGAGACTTATGAGTAAGAAACGGCAGGGCTACAGAATTCAAGAATCTCAATTACGCTATTAACCCCTTGTCATTTAAACCGGTAGTCAGGATTTGAAGATAATAGAGTATCCCTTTTCTTGCTCAGGGAGTGCCACAAATATTCAAGAAAATCAAACACAGTGGTTAGAGCATTTGCCTTCAGAATTCTACCTGGAGTTGAGGTTAATGGATTAAAAAGTCCAGTTGCTACACAAACCAGGTCTTCTCTATGACAAACAAGTTGACTCAAATAATTCCCAAGGCCACACATTACTAAGAGTCACTGGGCTTTATAAAGTATCCTCTCTTGTTCTAGAAGGGTGGGAGAGCCGTGTCAGACTGATCTACAAGATAATTAGGGAGACAACTCCAGCTTAGGAAAAATCAGAGTTCTTGTTTAGCAGTAGCTAACAAAAACCGTTTCTCAGAAATGGAAGAATCACTGAGAATGCTGGACCCTTAGAGACTGGCCCATAAGATAAGGGATCTGAAGTCTCTTTTGGATCTCGAATTTACCATTCTAGGAGCATTGGTTGGTTTTTCTGACATAGACAGAGACTCTCGTGGTGTACATACTTTGTAGAGTGGTTGTACCTCCTAAGAGAGAGGGAGAAGCAGTTCTTGACCTCAGAATCTGATATGTCTCCCTTCTATTTCTTCTTTACTCCTCGTCGTTGCCTCTGGGGCGGCCTTCCATCAGAGGAGTGCATCCTCCCAGCCAGTGAGACTGCACCCTTGGAGCGCACCAAGACTGCTCTGCTGGTGACCTCGGGCGCCATGCTGCTGCTGCTGCTGGGGGTCGCCGTGGTCGTGTGGCGGAAGTCCCGGAGCCGACCTGTAGCAAAGGGCCGCTACGAAAAGTTAGCGGAACCCACCGTGTCATACTCCTCCTACAGGAGCAGCTATCTCGAGGAGGACCAGGTGATTGAGTACAGGGACCGGGACTATGATGAAGATGAGGAGGACGACATTGTCTACATGGGCCAAGATGGCACTGTCTACCGGAAGTTCAAGTACGGGCTGCTGGATGAGACAGAAGATGATGAGTTGGAATATGACGATGAGAGCTACTCCTACCAATAAACAGAGCTGGCCTCCTGGTCCCCAATGCTCTCAGTCCTGCCGCGAGCTACCACTGCATTGGCTTAGTGTTTGTGTTTTGTCCTAACCTTTTGTCCAAACTGAATACATAGGGATGCTGGAGTCTGCTGTGCTCCCTTTTGACTAGCTGAGTGCAATGAACAGATCCTGCAAGGGAAGAATTCAAAACAAGTGAGATGATTTTTAAAGTGGATGGGGCAGAGGACCTGTAAGGATTCGGCTTTCAAGCTGCATGTAGAGACCCTATGCTACATTCTGGAGTTCTGATATTTGACTAACACCGGACAGGGACAGGGATGGGGGAGGGGTAGCGGAGGGAGCAGGGTACAGATGGGTGTGGGGTGGAAGGTCTCTCCCCTTTTAATTGTGTTTAAGAAGAAAATCTGTAAAGACCACTAAAGGGGGCTTGTAGTCTCTTTCACAGTACTCCTGGAGAGCAGAAAGGATCCATCTAAAATTAAAAGAGAAGCAGCCTCACAGCCTCATAGCCAACAGACTGCTTACTGGCGGGGCTCTGGCTCCTTTGCAGAAACCCAGGACCATAACTTCCAAGGGCAGAGCAAGCTCAGGAGGAGAGCAAGCAGCACCGTCTTGGTTTTCTAACAGCTTTTTTGGTAGGAAATAATAAAGGAAAAAATTGTAATGGTATCCTAACGCAAAAGACAAAAGTTTCATCTATTCTAAAAAATTTAAATGAGGATTTTAGCTGCTAAATCAGAGTGGAGCTTTCATCAATTAATCAGAGAAGCTCAGACTCTCCATAAGAAAAGTTGGGGTAGAGTCTAACCCAACTAATTTTTAAAAATCCCCGTTGTGCTCCTCACATTCTGCACTCAAGTCAAGCTGTAAACAGCTGCCCAACTCTCTTCAGTCCTGTGGGGTTTTTTGGTTTTGTTTTTTTTTTCCTGGGCTTCCTAAACATTTTTCCACTCTGGTCAAGTGTGTTCTTAGTTATGTAGCTGTGGGCACTTTCTTTTTCTTTTCTTTTATTTTCAGATGGTAATTAATAGGGAGGGCACTGAATGCAAAATGGCACAAGCAGAAATCTCATGGAAGTCTTTGTTATAGGCAATATTATGTGTAGAACACCGAAGTGAAAGTAACATCATCAGATAATGATAATCATAATAGAACAAATTGCATACCTACCACGTGCAGGGCACCCAGCTGATTAACGTATCTCGCCCACTTCGTGCTTAACATCTCTACCAGATGATGCCATCCACCCCTCATTTTTATAGGAAGTCTGAGGCTTCCAAAAAGCTAAGCCACTAGCTCAAAGTCACAGACAGCTGATCAAAAAATAAAAATTACCTTAAAGCATGTATTCTTAATAATTGTGCTCCACTGACAGTGTGAAAACAAGCATCCTACGTATAATAAAACCATCCATTATTTTGTTCTATTTGTTAATGTAAATAACATTTACTTATGAGATATCCCATGCTTGTTTCTTCAGAGAAAAGCCCTTAGAACATAGACCATAATCTCTTCCAACAGCCAGTTTGGTTTGTTTGTTACTGCTTTTGTTTTTTTCAGGCTTTCTGAGCTAAAAAGACTCTGTTAAGACTGCTCAGCCCTGTCACGGGAACATGCATACATACAGTACAGAATTAATGAATACAAAATTAATTGCTCCAGTAAAACTTTATTTATGGACACGAATGTCTGAATTTCAGATCATTGTGACATATCATGAGATAGCATCCTTTCTGATGGTCATTAAAAAATAATGGCATTCCCTGAAGTCCAGCAACAGGTGGCTTCAAACTCTTCAGATACCTATGTGTATCACCTACATATAGAACAAAGTTCCCAAATTTTTGATCATTTAAAATGGTCTCTTCAAAATCTGTGTGATTCTTCACTTTTCAATACTTAAAACAGCTTTAAAGACTCACTGCCATAGCAGTGGAAGAATTCATCATCTCTTGCTTTGTAATTCCAGAGTTCAACTATAGAAACGATTAATTTCAAATGTATGTATCATTCATCTCCCTTGAGAATGTAGAAACAGACTGAACTGCTTTCAGTAGCCTAAGGGATGGAGGAGACATTTTCCCAAGGTGAAAAAAAAAAATCTGTGCTTGTGATGATGCACAGTCTTATAAGATGATGTGAAATATTAAGAAAAAAAAATGTGCCGTTATTCTTTATGATCCATGAAGAAAGGAACCTTGTGTCGTGTATGATTAAGGCTTGACACCTAGCTTTCTGACTTTGTAGTCATGACACATTCTTCTCAAACTTCCCTTGAATTCCGTGCTAACAACTGCCTTAATGGATACACATGGGGTTGAAAATCAGCTTCACATTCTCTGCTTGCAAATAAACTTGAGAATGTTAAGACTGGAAATACACCAGGAGACTGAGGAAAAGCTCACAAGATTCTGACTCATCGAAAGGCATTTTCAATGGAAATCAAGAGCAGCTAATGCTATAGAGACTTACTTATTAAGGGACTATTTCTGAGCATTTTTATGTGTGTAGTCTTATGCTGTACCAAACAATAGATGCAAAACAGTAGGTGTTCTGGGTTTTGTCTGTTTTAATCTATCTACACCCAATGCTGAACAAGTCTTACCACTGATAGATTTCCTCTCCAATAAATTGGTCCAGTCTGTCTTTCAGCTCCATTACCACTGCCTCATCCCTATGATTACTGAATTTCAATCCCTTTCTCCATTTTTGTTTTTGCTCACACCTGCTAGCAAAAGTCATTTCCAGGTAGACATGCTGCTGCAGGCTGTAGTCTCAGCACTCAGGAAACTGAAACAGAGAAACAGAGTCAGCAAGGAAGAAGAGAGACAGAGACGAAAACAGGCAGACAGACCCCATGAGGTAGCTCGTGATAGATGCTGTTGTGCAGGCCTGACGATGGACAGAGAACACGGCCTCCTGGAAAGTTGTCTCTGACCTACACATGCACACTCAGGCACACACTCAAACAATAATAGAAAATGTTTTAAAGCTAGTCATAGTGCCTCACACTTGTGATTCCAGCAACTGGGATGGTGAGGCTGGAGGACACCACAAGAAAAAAAACAGCTTGGACTACTGCGTGTTTCAGGAAAGCCTAAACAGCAGCATAGACTATATCTCAACGAGTCAAACAAGTCAATTCCAGGGTTGCTCGGATGGGCTTCCCATCTTTCCTAATTATTGCGAATGACATTGAGCTTCTTAGGGCGTGGTCCTCAGTTGTCTTCAGACTTCTCGCCCACAGTTTCCTGGTCCCTTCCTGTCTCCCAGCTTCCCCACTTATACTCCCATAGCACAGATTGCTTCTAGGTTCTTGGAATACTATGCTGTTTTTCAAATCCCTCAGCATGTACTGTTCACCTTTCTTGGAAGTTGATTTTCTAGACTTGATCGGAAGAAAAATTCCTGATTATCTTTTAAAATTGTGTTCTCTTGTCACCCATCCTGAGAGGTCTTCCTTGGGCAACTTCTCATATTTCTGCCATGTAGACACTCTGTACATAGAGTTTCTTCATGTTACCTTGTGATCCTGTATGTACTCAAAATCTGGGAACTCTTCCAGGCAGCTACTGTCTCCTTTCCAGAATCTAGCATACAATGCCCAGCACTTGGGGGTTGGGGATCTTATGGCCAAGCATGATGGCTCACCATTGTAATCTCAGCACTTGGGGCTGAGGCAGGAGGATCACTGTGAGTTGGAGAGGCCAAACTGGATAACATAGTATATTCCTGGCCAGCGTAGACTACAGATTAAGACACTATTTTAAAAAACAAAAAACAAAAACGAAAACAAAACCCAACAACTTACAGCAGTTGTTAATGAAAAACCAAGCTCTTACTCCAAAGAGAATAAGAAATAATTTATCTTGAACCTGATAGGAGTGACCATGATCCAGAGATACTGATTTAGATCCCCTGGAATGATGTATGCACTTTTATAGTCACAGAACAAAAAGCAGGCATAACTTATAATGCATTTCCCAATATGGTGGTCAGGACAACAGATGGGGATTTTGTAGCAAAGGGGAGAAACTTTCAGAAGCTATCTGATGACATTCTTAGCTCATGTGTTGGTAAAAGCTGGCAAAGGTTTTATCTGACAGTCAAAAGGAATGCTAGGTCAGATACAGAGGTAGGTGATAAGTGACTATGAAAGAACTGAAGTCTAAGATGTGAGTTCGACTTTCAGTCCACATCATTACAACGCTTCACAATCAGGAAGCACTGACCAGACTGCAGAATCTTCAACATAATCATTTTTTAAGGGAACATTAATTCATAAAGTGAGCATTTCCTTTTTGGCTATGTGTATGGGTCTTCTCATCTACATGTGTACCACATATGTGCAATGCCTCAGAAGCCAGAAGAGTCCCCAAAGCCCCTGAAGCTAGAGCTACAGGCAACTGACTGGCCATGGGATCTCTACAGGAGAAGGAAGTACTCTTGACCACTAATCCATTTCTCCAGCCCCTGTTTTGTTTGTCTGTTTGTTTGTTTTGAGACAGGTTCTTACTGTGCAGACCAGGCTGGGCTCAACCTCATGATCCATGTCCAAGTTCAGAACTGAATTTTATGATGACAAGATTTGCAGGATTACCCTAGCACTCAGGAGGTTGCCGCAGAATTAGGAGCAAAACAAAACAAAAGCATGCACGGTATGTTGTACAGCACTAAAGGGAAAAAAATAACTGAAGAATTATAAATTTGCAAATGTGAGCTGGAAAGATGGCTCAGCAATTAAGAACCCAGACTGCTCTTGCAGAGGACCTGAGTTCAGTTACTGGCACCCTCACAGGCAGCTCACAACCGCCTCTAACCTCTAGTTCCGGGGGGCTCAATGCCTCTACCTGTCTTAGCAGCTGACTCACCTGAACAAATTGCACACACACAATTAAAAACAAAAGTAAAGCTTAAATAATTTGCAAATGTGAAGTCAGAAGTTCCATCCCATGGGGATAAATAACTGTTTAGAAGCATTGAAGCTAGAGACTGAAAGTCCTCAAAACACACTTGTGGCATACTCAGAGTCATGGCTTATTTTAAATTAATGAAAAAGGAAACTTCTTCAGGGAACTACCTAGCTACAGGACTAAATTTAGATGTCACCAATTTAAATAAATAGTAGGTTCGTTTTACAGTAAGAGCATACTAGACTATGTTTGAAAGGGAAATGTAAGAATCCCAACCATGCATGCTTGCTGTGACTAGATCTTATTTGATTATCATACATCAATAAGACAAGATAATTTGCCAAGGAGCTCTGGGAATGAGTCAATAGGAGGAAAATCTGAGGATTCAGCTGGGGTTTCATTTTTCTCCATCCAGTGATGTGTCCTTGCATTGTTCTCAAATACAAGCAACAAAGAAAAAGAGCCACACAGCTGTGATCTCATGAAGCTGGCTCCTCACAGACAGGGGTGGATCTGCTTCGTCCATGCCCGCAGCCCTGAGGTTACAGAAGTCCATTTTACAACCATAAACTCTTTTCATCTTAAAAGAAATTAGGGATCAATTTAATAAATGGGAATAGATGTATTTACAGTTTGGCCAAACCTGGGAGAAACGGGCTCCTGGCTTGTCGCTTTCTGTAGCAGAGTTACAGATTTATAGAAACAAGACAGGAGCCAAGAATAAAGGCATTATTAAATCATCAAAGCTGTGTGCAGTCTCTGCCTGGGAAACAAGTTCCTCCTCTCTCTGGCACCAAGGCCTCAGCTTTGCCCTCAGCCTAGTGTGGGATTCCTGGAGAAATTTGAATTCTTTGGGATCCATTGTTCAACAGTTTGATAGTGGAAGGGAGAGGCACAAGTGTCTCTCTAACCTATCTCCCCTCCTTCTACATTACACGGAATACATGCAACCTTTTACATTCACTATATGTGTGTGTCAAGGCATACCTATGGAAGAACAACTTAGAGGAGTCTGTTTTCTCCTTAAACCATGTGGGTTCTGGAAATCAATCTTGGGTCATCAGGCTTGGCACAAATACATTTACTCTTTAAACCATCTCTCTGGCCCCAACACATGCAAACTTTTGTTAAGTAGTAACAGAAATGAAAATTATTGCCTCTAGGCTGAGAAAAGATGTCAGAAGCTGTCATTCCTAGTTGTTAGAAAGGCTGCTGTGGTGGCTCCATTAAGAAGACAAGAAGGTATAATCATAGATACAAACACTGCCGACCTCAGCAGAGGGAACCACTGTTATGGCCAGTGGCCTACTGGACAATGGAACCCCTGAGCTTCTGAGTTCAGGTGTTTTTATTGATTCAGAACTCCTCAGGTGCAGATTGTAAGCAATCAAACATTCCCCATATAAATCCAACAGCTGCAGACAATACAAACACCAAGGCCTATGCAGCCCCTCACCCAACAGTACACAAAACTATTATTTTATACATAACTAAAATTAAACTTCCACAACAGGGAGACAAACATCTTAAGAGGACAATATTTACCCTGAAATCTTGTGATCATGTGACTCCTCTCTAAAGGCCCTGTCCTCCTCAGCAAAATTGTTCTTGTCACATACACGCAGCTCTCACACAGAAGGGGCAGAATGGAAAGGGAAAGTTATAGGAACATGAGAACATTAAGGAGCCCCTTACTCTAGTGCCTGGTTGCAGCCTCTTGCCGGCTCAGAACCAAGAATTCTAACAGAATTAGCAATGTTTGCTTACTGTCTTTCTCTTTTCCCAGCTAGAAGCCTAGTTTTTAGGAAACTCACCAGGGCCCCATTTATTGTACAGGACACGCCCCCCCTTTTTTAATAGTACAGGACATGTGCAGCCCCAGAGACTCTGGCTCTACTTTAGCAGATTATAATCCCATCTAATAATCTCCTGAGCCAGGTCATAATCTCCCTTGGCAAAAAGAGAAAAAGAAAAACATTTCTTTTTAAAATTTGTTCTTTGACAATTTCGTGAATATATGTAATGTACTTTGATCATATTTACCCTCCCCTGACCCCTCCTTTTATTTCCCTCCCACTCCTGCTGAATCCCATCTTCTTCCCAAAGGGTCCCCCTTTACGTGTCAGTTTTTGTGTGTGACCCACTGAGTTTACTCAGGGATGCTTACATGGGTTGAGGATTATTTACTGGAGCACCTGCATCTTATCAGTGTCCACATCACTGAAGAAATGACTCCCTTTCCCCTGGCAACCATTAACTGCAATAGCCCCTCAGGAAGGAATGGGACCTCATGAGCCCATGCCCCGTCTGTGATGGAATGTTGATGACTGCAATCTTGTGCATGCCACAGTGCACATGCATGTGCATGTCACTTTGCATATATGGAGGTCAGAGAAATCGTGTAGGACTTAGTTCTTTCCTTCTATCATGTGGGTGCCAGGGATCAGGTCACCAGGTTTGCCACCAAGCACTTTATCTGCAGAGCCAAGTCAACAGTCTCTTGTGCGGGTCACTGCTGTTGCTAGGAAGTCGTGAGTACAATGGCCATGTCACGCCCAGAAGATAGCTTCTCGAGGTACTCCACCCCCTCACACACACCCATCCTCTGACTCTTGCTCTTGCTCCCCATCCCCCCACCCCACGAACACTTTCAGAATGTTCTCTGGGCATTGGAGGGAGTGGCATAGATGTCCCATTTAGGGCTGAGGGCCTAAATGAGATTCCCAGGGTGACTTTCTGCAGGGCACCTGCCAGGATTACAATTGTTAAATTTGGATCACTGGGATGGAGGAAGGAAGTATATCTTCACTACGCATGCCATCAGTTTTCTTGGAGATGTTCACAAGATGCCTGGTCGTATCAATTCA
The DNA here is from genome assembly GCA_026225945.1 of Cricetomys ansorgei. Classification (NCBI taxonomy): domain Eukaryota; kingdom Metazoa; phylum Chordata; class Mammalia; order Rodentia; family Nesomyidae; genus Cricetomys; species Cricetomys ansorgei. The sequence continues at coordinate 3,591,476 of JAMJFZ010002601.1, read as the reverse complement.
GGCCTTAAGCCTGGCTCATTGCTATTTTAAAATGAAGTGTCTACACTGAAAGGAGAATTGTCTCTATGTTGGCCACCTTCACAGCTGCTGTGAACTGTGCTGGAATTCTTGCATCTCAGCTCGGTGAGAGGCTCTGACCAGCCACTGGGGTGAGGAATTCCTGCAATGTTTTAGAGCCTGGGGTTAGACAAAAAGACAGGGTCTACAGATCCAGGTGGCTGCTCACTGCCCTCCACTCCTCAGCACTCCTTTACCGCACCCCCTCAGACTACAGAAGCAGCGACAACACTGGCTTAACTTGCTTTTTCCTGGGCTGACTGGCATTCCAAGAAAAGCTGACTTGGTGAGAACTCAGGAAACAGGTCCAGATAACACTAATCTGCCCTGCTTCCCCATATGCCTGAGGAGTCTGCGGCCCTCCAGATCACCTCTTATCCTGGCCAGCATCGCAGGACAGGAAAGGGTCATTTCAAGGTCCCATCACTGATGCTGATGCTGCTCTTCCTCCGGGATTATACACGTTCTCCCTGCGGTGCAATGAGACAGCAACAAAAGCTGTTTTGTCTTTTCTTTTCCTTTTTATTTTTTTTTTTTTTGTTCTTTTTGTGTTCTCCTCCAACAGCAGTCAAAGAAAAACAAAAGTAATCAGTACTAACTATAGACTGTTTGGGCCACCACAGAAGACAAAAGACAAATTTAAATCCCAGGCCCTGGCCTGGTTTAACTTTGATTTAAAGAGGGCTGCTTGTTCCTTCAGTCCCTGTGGCAACTACAGCAGCTGGAGCTGGAGTCTGCAAGATGGATTCAGCTACAAGTCAGTAAGAGCACTTTCTCAGAGAGGCCTGTTCTCTCTAATCCACTGGCTCTTCTCTGCTCAGAAGCTGAAGCTTCAGTTAAAGCTTTGCCTGCATTCTCAAGCAGTTGTTGTCTTGTTGACATACTAACCACCGCCCCGCCCCACCACACCACCCCGCCCGACCACCACCACCCCGCCCCTCCACCACCACCCCGCCCCTCCACCACCACCCCGCCCCTCCACCACCACCCGCCCCTCCACCACCACCCCGCCCCTCCACCACCACCTCACCCCTCCACCACCACCTCACCCCACAACACCACCTCACCCCTCTACCACCACCCCGCCCCACCACCACCACCCCACCCCACCACCACCTCACCCCTCCACCACCACTTCACCCTTCCACCACCACCCCACCCCTCCACCACCACTTCACCCTTCTACCACCACCCCACCCCTCCACCACCACCTCACCCCACCACACCACCTCACCCCTCCACCACCACCTCACCCCACCACCACCACCACCCATTGTGTCCAGTAATAATGTCTTTTCTTTCTGTTTGTTTAGTTGTTTGATTTTATTTGAGACTGAATATCAAGTACTGAGGCTAGACTTGAACTCCTGATTCTCCTGCCTCCACCTCCTAAGTGCTGGGATTACAAGCATGTACCACCATGACCAGCAGCACAGGTGGCAAGACTGTGAATGTAGCACACTTCTGGAGTTCACTACTACCTGCAGTGACGTGGACAGTCTCAGTATCACAATCATCCTTTGCCATCTCTGGAAATTGGCTGAAAGACTCCCATAGACACCAAAAGCCCCAGGTGCTCATATCCTTTATATAAAAATAAAATAGTAACAAGGGCCAGGAGATACCTCAGATGGTATTGGGCTAACCTAGCATGTATGAGCCCTGAATTCAATCCCCAATACTACAAAGAAAAATGGATTTTTAATTTACGGCTGGGAATGAAGGCATACTCCTGTAAATTTCAGCGTTTAGAAGATGGGGACAGGAGGACAGGAGCTTAAGGTAATCTTGCATTATATAGCAAGTTTGAGGCCAGCCTGGGCTACCTGTGACTGTCTCAAAACAAGCAAATAAAAGGATAAAATAGAGTAATATTTGCATACACACTAACAAATCTTCCTGCCATCTCTAGTGTACTCTACGTAATACTATGTACTGCCATGTTACGTGCTGCATAGTTGTTATACTGTGATATATGTGGAATAATGATTCTACACACACACACACACACACACACAATTCTTTCCAGGATATTTTTCAATGTGGTTGATTCTGTAGACAAGAAATCTAAAGATAGAGAATGCTAATACACTTGATAACACAGGAGACAAATATATTCATTATTCATAGAAGCGTAACATAAATTACAATAAATTAAGCTACTTAAAACAACATTCAGGACTGCAGATACTAAAGCAGTATTTTATTCCATGCACAAGGCCCTGGAGTCTAGCGTCATTGCTGCATAAGCTGGTTATGATGGTTCATGCGTCTATTCCCAGCACCGGGGAGGTGTAGGCAGGAGGGCCAGGAGTTCAAGATCATCCTTGCCTGCAGAGTGAGTTTGAGGCCAGTCTGGGACACACAAGACTCTGTTTCAAAATGAATAAATACATAAGTTTAAAAGTCGTTCAGAGGTCAACAAGATGACTCAGCCGGTAAGGACAATTGCCACCAAGCCTGATAACTGAGTTCCCCAGAACCCACATAGTGGAAGGAAACCCAAGTCCCAAAAGGTGCCCTTTGATCTGCAAACTAAAGCAGTGTCATGTGAGTGTGTATGTACATAATTTTTAATTAGTTATGATCTGACAGATTTATGGGTCAAAAGAGCAAGGGAGGGAGCTCTGGATTCTCTACTTAGGATGTCCAGTGGCAAAAGTCGTATTTCAGCTGGGCTGGGTCTGAGCAGAGGCACTGGGGAAGAACGTTGTCAGGTGTTGGCTGGTTCAGGTCCTCGTGCCTGTCTTGCTGAGGTCTCTTTGTTGGCTTTGGCCAGGGGTTACATTAGCTCCTAGAGACAGCTCTGCAGGTTTGTCCAGGGCCAGCCAGCTCCTCTTCGTCTCCAGGATCCTGGTTTCAACATGAAATATTCCCCCCATTTCACCAATGTGTTTAAGTAGTTGTTCTAGTTTGTGATGTGTTTAGAAAGGTTATGGAGCCTTGATAGGTTGAAGCCTTGCCAGAGGAAGTATGTCAGTGGGGGCGGGAGTGGACTTTGAGATTGTGTAGCCTGGCCCCCCTTCCTGTTCTTTCTCCAGACTGCCAATGCAACATGACTGGGCTGCCTTAGGCTTCTGCTGCCATGCCTCCTCTGTCATGTGGACTGTATCCCCTCTAGAATATAAGCCAAAATAAACCCTTTCTCCCTTAGGTTGCTTTTGTTGGGGTATTTTATCACAACAACAGAAGAGAAACTAGGCCACCTTTAGACTTTCCCCTTATGCTGACAAAATGGGAAAAAAAAACAAAAACAAAAAAAAAAAAACCCTCTCTCTTTCTCCTTTTCCCTAGCTACGCAGTCCAGACTAGCCTCAAACTCCTGAGCCTCCTGCTTCAGTCTTCCCAGTGCTGGAATTACAGGTACACATATGGGAATGGTTTTGCTGAGAAATGCTGTTTAAAGTTGGCCTTTACAAATCAAACTTTCACCCAACCTGCAACCAAGTTAACACTGTACTTTGAGGTCATTTAGAACTATGTACTCAACCTGTTCAGAATTAATTGGCCTACTGTTAACTGGCCAATCTTACAATGCTTTGAACACACAATGTTCCCTATTTTTCCTTTGTGACCCATGCATGTCCCTGACTCTGAGCAGTGTTTGTATGAAATGTGGTGACCAGGTCTAAGACAATCCATTAGAAGCAAGAATGAAAGGCTGAAAAAGGAATACCCCCCAAATACACACACACACACACACACACACACACACACACACACACACACACACATGTAGACTTATGTCTATGGTGTTACTCAGCAAAGAAAACAAAGAGGCATTTTCATATGTGGAAACTCTGCCAGACATCAGCAAAGGGAACTACCACCATGGCCAGCACCATACTTGGTTGACAGTGGGACCCCAAGCTCTGAGCTAAGGTGTTTTTATTGATTCAGAACTCCTCAGGTGCAGATCATTAGCAATCAAACATCCCCCACAGAAATCCAACACCTGCAAATAATGCAGAACACCCTAGAGAGCTCCCCACCCAACACTGCATAGAATAATTCAAACATGATTAAAAATAAACTTCTCCAACACACACAGTCACACACCCAAAGACACACACACACACACACACACACACACACACACACACACACACTGTGGATACGGGGTGATAATACCTGATCACAGTTTTGTACGCTGTTCTGAGTCAGTAGGACCAGAAAAGCAAATTTCTCTTTTACAACACTACTGTAAAAGACTGATTAAGACAAAAGTTCTTCACTCCTTTTTGATACCATACTTGCTGTGAGGTTACTTAGAGAGGATAGCCGCTATTCAAGACTTCTTCAACGGCTGGCTGTGATGGCACCCACATTTAGTCCCAGCACTCGGGAGGCAGAGGCAGGTGGATCTCTGAGTCTGAGGCTAACTTGGTCTACATAGTGAGTTCCAAGACAGCCAAAGCTACAGGGATCCTGTCTCAAAAAAATCAACAATGAAGAAAAAACTTATTTAATTAGACCTCTCTTGGATTAGATCACTCCCTTTTAGATTAGACTCCTTTAGATTAGAACGGAGAGAACAAATGCTCTGAATAAATCAGGCCCACTCTTGAACACAAGAGTCGGCCTTTCTTCTTTTATGTGGCAACACACCACTATGTGCAATCAAGTTTTGCTTTTCAAGCGGTTAAGTTTCACGTATATGGGTAATGTCCATTCAACTATGGCACAGTCACAAGGCTTTTTATCCTCTCCAGCCTCTGGGTTTTAATGGATAAGAAATTTGGGGAGAGGGGAGGTTACCTTAAAATTCTGCCTACCATAGCAAAAAAAGTTCTTTTGGAAGTCAATTTTTGTTCTATTTGAGTTTATCAATTCCGCATTGGAAAATAGCATATGCACAATCAAAGCTTTCACAAAACAGTGTTTATTTTTGCTTATAATTTAAAACCACTTTAGAACACTATAAGTTTACAAAGATAATACAAAATATGATGTAACAGTTATGTGTAATGATAAGCAGGATATAACAGTTTATGTATATGGCCATTTTTAGTACACTTCTAAAATAAAAAGTAACAACCTATGCGAGAAACTATATGGGAAGATAAACAAGACATACCGTCTGCCTCCAAAGAACTTGGGATTGAAGTAGAAAGTGCTATGTGTACACATAATCACAATAACACGGAGAAAGGCAGGCACTGCAAAAGATTAGAGGGAAAACATCGATGCTTCACAAAGAGCTCTTAGAAGATACAGATGGGTAAAAAGACTCATGTTTGTTTTTTATTTCAAGGGTAAATTAAGAGAAATGTTTTGGGAGAATTTAAAAAAAAATTTCAGAGTTCAGTAAAGGAGGGAGGCAAATCTCTAGCTTGATTGCTTGGGGCTCTGTAAAATGATAGGCATGCCTCATAGGGACTTGAAATCACAGATCAGTGGCAATGAAACAAGATACAAGAAACTGATCTTAAAACAGTAGGACAAGATAAACATAGTAAGACATGTGTTTGAGCCTGGCTGTGGCCCACACTTTTAATCCTAGCAGTTAGGAGGCAAAGGTGGGCAGATATCTAAATTAAAGGCTAGCCTAATCTACAGAATGACTTCTAGGATAGCCAGAGCTACACAGAGAAACACTTTAAGTGGGTTTAGTGGAGTGTATCTTCTTTCTCCATATCCTTTCTGACTTCCTATGCTCTTGTTTTTGAAATGAGTAGACTTGGCTGACTTTGAACTTACTATGTAGAACAGACTAGCCTAGAACTCAGAGATCTCCTGCCTCTGCCTGGATGAACTCATAGAGATTCTGTTGAGATTAAAGACATGCACCACTAAGCCCCACTATGCTCTTGATTTTAAAGCACCAAAGATCTTGGGCTGAAAAGGGTTCTGCCATTATACGATGCTGTGGAGGCTCACCAAGAAAGACAAGTAGGCATTTTCATATGTACAAGCCCTGCTAGACCTCAGCAGAGGGAACCACTCTCCTGGCCAGAAGCATACTGGACAGTGGAAGCCTGAGCATCCTAGCTAAGATGTTTTTATTGATATAGAACTCCTCAGGTATTCTACTGATAGCATGTGCAAATAATTAGCAATCAAACATCCCCCACATTAATCCAACACCTGCCGACAACAAAATACCAAGACCTGGGCAGCCCTTCACCCAACAGTGTCTAAAACAGTTATTTTATACATAACTAAAAATAAACGTCTACAACAATTCCCCTTTTCTATATAAGCCCGTCAAAAACATTGCTTTATCTCTACAACACAATTTAACACTACACAAGCAAAGCCATTTACAAGAGGAAAAATCACAGGGTTGCTAATGCACAGGACCAAATGATACCAAACATCTATCAAGCTTTTCACAATGTCTTTGTGAAAAAAACAACAGAAAAAAACATTTTCAATGTCCAATTATCTGGAATTCACTCACGATCTTCTGGGCTCCTCCAAAGGACTTCTCTGGCTCTGCCCTCTGCAGCACACACAGTTGTCCTCCAGGCTCTGGCTGGCTCCATTCTGCTGCTACTGTTGTCCTTGATGGTTGTCCCAAGGTACTGGCATCTTCAGAATGCTGAGGTCTTCTGCTACAGCTGAGCAGCACATTCACCGATAGCTTCTCCTGGGCTCCCTTCATGGTGTCAAGCCTCAACTTCTTTACATGACCCCTTCAATCTGGGCCTTCAACTGCCACTGAGGCTGCACCTTCACCAATAGCCTCTCCTGGCTATTTTCACCATGAAAATTCATCTAAAACATGGCTTTCACCTCGGAGCTTCTTTTTCATTTACAACTCTCTCTTATAGAGCTTCCCTTCTATTAATACCTTAATCTCTGTACTCTGGAATCTGCTCTGAGAATACTTTACCAGACTGCAAGGTCTTGAGTCTTCCTTGTCTCCACATTGGATGACTTGGCATGATGTTGTGCCCCATGTTTGGTGCCATTTGTAGTTGTATGCCTATGGTGGTGACTCACCAAGGAAGACACGGGGGCATATTCATATCTGCAAACTCTGCCAGACCTCAGCAGAGGGAACCTCTACCAGGCCAAGCACTATCCTGGACAGTGGAATCCTGAACATCTGAGTTCAGGTGTTTTTTATTGATTCAGAACTCCTCAGGTGTTCTACTGATAGCACATGCAGATAATAAGCAACAAACAACCCCCACATTAATCCAACACCTGCAGATAATATAAAATACCAAGACCTAAGGAGCCCCTCATCCAACAGTGCACAAAACAATTATTTTATGCATAACTAAAAATAAACTTCTACAACAGGGTTCAGCAGTTAGAAGCATGCACTGCTTTTGCAGAAGACCCTAGTTCGTTGCCAAACACCCATGCAAGGCAGTTCATATCTGCGTCCAACTTCTGTTCCCAATGGATCAGAAGCCTGTGGCCTCTGCAAAACACAGTAGTCACATACACAAGCCCACACTCAGACGCACAGACATCTACATAGGTAAAAACATAAAAATAAAATCTTTAAAGCACCAAGGTCTCATGAAGTGGGGAAGTTTCAGACCAAAGTGGGGAGGGGTGTCAGTGAGAAACAGTGCTAGCTATGCAAGCACGAGGACTTGAATTTAGATCCAGAGAACCCACATCAAAAATGCCAGGTGTGCTCTTATTTGCTTGTAACCCTGATTTGGGAGGGGGGCAGAGGCAGGAGGATTGCTGAGACTTGGTGACTACCAGCCAAGTTCCAGATTTAGTGAAAGACTCTGTCTCAAGGAATAAAAGCAAACAGCAATAGAACAGGACATCCAACATTCTCCTCTGGCCTCTATGTGAGTACACACACACACACACACACACACACAAGAAAATTCCACCAGTGTCCATAGATACCAGGCAGATGCTGGCTTGACAAACTGCTTCCATTCCAATAATTTCGCCTTATTCCATTCATTCATAAACCATTCTTTCCCTTTTGAAAAGATTGGTGGATGATACCTGATAAGCGTCCTCATTCAGCTTGGGGCTTGACACTTTCTAGTGTGGATCTTGGGCAACTTTCTTAGCTGTGTGTGGGAAACTGAACTCCAACCCTGCCACCAGTTGAATAGGAACATGCACAATGCTCCTGGTTTGTAGTTCAGTCATTTCCCATCCCCTTCTCATGTCATCTTAATAACTGCTTTAGCTGATTAATGCTTTCCCCAACTATGAACCTACTGTTTCTCCAGGATTTATGGAGCCAGATTACTTGGAACTTAAAACCTGGAAACAAAGACACACTCAGCCTCTTTCAACAAAACCATTCTTTTATCCTCCAAAAAGCAAATAATGGATGGTTTCAAGTGACCGAATCATTAGTGAGATTTGTTTTTACTCAATTTCTTAGCAGACTGAGAAATAAGACCCCTATCTTTCAGAACCCTTCGTAGTGATCTCTCAGGCCAGAAGAAAATAAAATCCAGTCTTAGCTGAAAATCAAAAGTTTTAGTGAAGGAGGTATAGGTTCAACAAAGACACTAACATGAGCTTGGTTGACCCTAGTGAAATCTGTGGATCTTGTCACAACCCACTCTCTTTGAAATGGTCATAGCTCCATCCCATAAGTTTCTTCTACCACTAGACTACATAACCAAGTGTGTGTGCGTGTGTGTGTGTGTGTGTGTGTATGATTCCTGGAGCTTGTCCCTGGAGAAAACTGATTCTCTCTCCCTCAGTAGCCACTATCTGTATCTCTTCACCTAGAGTCATTTCTGCAAAAATTCTTTTCGAAAAAGGATTCACTTATTTTTACTTTATGCATGTATGACTGTGCATCACGTGCATGCAATGCTCAGAGATGCCAGAAGAGGGTGTCGGATCCCCTGGATCTGGAGTTACAGACAGTTGTGAAACACCATGTTAGTGCTGGGAATTGAACCTGGGTCCTCAGAAAGAATAGCCAGTGCTCTTAATCAAAATCATGGTGTGTAGTTCCTATGGAATAACACTTGAGATTAATTTCTGGCTTGCACAAGAATCATCCCACATGTGCACATGCATTCACACATACAAGTGCACACATGCACATACACATACATACACACACAAGAATACAGAGGAGAAAGAATCTTAATCATGAAATCACAGGAAGAATAAATTTTATGAGACTGGATTAACAAAAGAGAGGTAGGAAGTAACCAATGATGTAAAGTAACAAATCTCTGACATTAATAAAGATAGAAATAAAAAATAATAATCCAAGCAGTCAGAAAGGCAACCAATAAAATTACAGAAACTCAGGGGCTGAAGAGATGGTCAGTGGTTAAAAGCACTGAATATTCTTCCAGAGGATCCAGAGTCCATTCCCAGTACCGAATGGCAGCCCCCAGACATTTGAAACTCCAGTTCTAGAGGTACCGATAACTTCTCCTAGACTCTGTAGGCACTGAGTGTCTACATGCAAACCAAACACCTACACACATAAAGTAAAAATGAACAAATCTCAAAAAAAACAATTTTTAATGTGACTGAACAAGAACAGTATGATCCAATCTGAAAAGACTGGGTGGAAAAGCCCAACAAGGTGCGTGTCTCAGCAGCCTTTGCTTCTCCTCCACCACACATTCCTCCACCCATGATACAGACAGTAGGCCTCTGGGGCAAAGAGGATCTTATGACCAAGCCATCAGACAAGAGCACATGACGGGATTTAAGGCTATGTCTAATGCGGAATGTCGAGGAAAGCCAGGATTTATATATCCTCTACATCAAGAAGATATCTGAGTTTTTATGACTTGTATTGGAAGTTCTGAGCAGAGAATCATGGATTAGGGGCAGGGTACATCTATTAGAAACTAGTGGGTCAGAGAATTTCTTCTCTCTTGCTTTTGGTTTTTTGAGACAGGTTGGTCTACATATCAAAATTGTCTTTCCCCAGCCTCCCTAATGCTGGAATTATTACAGGCGTTTCCACCCTGGCTAAGAGAACTCATTTTTGTCTCCTAGACAGAAATGCAGATAGAGACTGGTTAGAGGCTGACTATAGTTTTAGGCTTGTTGAAAGAGGCTATAGTTTCTATGCCATCCTGGGGCAGGGTGCTGAGAAACAGTTTCAGGAAGTTTTGAGACTATGAAGTCTAACATTTGGAGTGTTTCTGAGCTCCAAGGACAAAGATGCATCCTGTGGCATTTTGCCACTTGAGTCCAGCCAGCCAGCCAGCACGCCAGCACCTTACAGGATGTACTAATTGCCTGAACTTTAGCCTTGAGAGCAGAGCAGTGTAAACAGGGCGGGTTAAGGCTGTGGACCAGGTCAGACAACTGGGTGGGAGCAAATCAAAAAAGCAGGAGCTAGGTGTTGTCAAGTTGTCAAAAGGTTGCCTCTGGCCTGGGTTCTAGAGTCCAGAGCTCTGGCCAGCAAGCAAGGAGAGCTTTAATGATGTTTTTAGTATTGATCTGTTCTTAGAACAAAAAGACACACATCAAATCAAACTGAATCAGGAAATGACTGCATGCAGAGTCCTTGACAAGGTCTGCAGCTGGACTTTGATATATTCGCCTGGACTTGAAGGGATCATGAAGGAGCTTTGTGCTGATGGTCATGGCAAACCTCCCTCTTCCTAGGCCTGGGACTAGAATGTTCCTCCATCTGCTCTTTAGTCAAACTCTACTGTGTCCTTTATTGCTTTTATGGCTCCCTTTGCAGCCCAGCTGTATAACATCTGGATGATTTCTTTGTCCTATTAAAAACCCAGCAGTTTTTACTTTTTGTTGGTTTATGTTTGAGACAGTGTCTCTGTAGTACAGGCTGGCCTCAGATTCAGAGATCTGCCTGCCTAAAGGTGTGTGCCACACCAACTGCCCCCCACCCTTCCCTCACAGGGTTTTTCTTTACTTCCTGGATGTCCTGGAACTTGATCTGTAGACCAGGCTGGCCTTAAACTCAGAGATCTGCCTACCTCTCCCTCTCAAACCACCACTTAGAGGCCTTTTATTTTTCTGATACAAGTCCAGGCTGGCCTTGAACTCCAGGTGCTCCTGCCTCAGCCCCTCAAGTACTAGGATTGTAGGTGGGCACCAGCACATCTGGCTTTATTTATTCACTTATTTAATTTATGGCAGAATCTCATGCACCTCAGGCTAGTCTCAGACCTGCTTTGTAGCCCAGGCTGGCTTTGAATTTCTGACCCTTCACCTTCCACCTCCTGATAGTTGGGAAGTGCATCACCACACTTGCTTATGTGGTGCTGGGGATCGAACCCAGGACTTCGTGCACCATAGGTAAGCACTCTACCAACTGACCTACACAGTCTGCCCACTTTTCACTCTTAAAGAGCATTTAAAAAGATCTGTTCGCCTGAAAAAGGTATTTCAGCCCTATTGGTAGATTCCTGGTGGTTTTAAACAGATCTGCCTCTTGCCATTTGCTTGTGAGAATTAAAAGTAATCTATGGAAATCTGATGGAAACTGAGTTGCTACATCAATGTTATTTTCTAGTTCACTTCTTCTTGTCCATCCCAGGCAAATAACAAGGTCATTTGGGAATGGCCACATAATTAGCCCCAATGCAAAAACTGTCAAGAATTTCAAGTTGGCAGCCACAGAGCAATGGGTTAAGCATGAAGCCCTTATAAGCCTTGCACAATGGCCCATGCAGCATAGTCACAGAGCTGCAATAATACCCAGAACAACGACAGAGACTTGAAAATTTCAACATCTGCACTGCCCCTCACCTGCAAGTCGATTAAAGAAGCCAAGCAGCAGTTGTGAGCTCTTTGATAATTAACATGATGGGGCTATAAAGAAACACAGATAGGGAGCTTAATAAGGAATAACTTATTTTCAGACATAAAAAGCTTAACGAAGACAACTGGTGGTATGTCAAGATGGCTCAGTGGGTAAAGGCACTTGCCACCAAGCCTAGTGACCTTAGTTCAATCTCCCCAGCCCACATAGGAGAAAATCAACTCCTCCAAGTTGCCCTCTGATCTCTACTTGTGCACAGTGGTTTGGACACACAGACACACAGACACAGACACACACACACACACACACACACACACACATGCACACACACCATATGAAAAAACTGAAAAACACAGCTGATCTTCAAGTTCAAGATATCTTTATTTTCACTTAGTTCCACATGACACTGACCAAGTCATCTGACACAGTGTATGTGGTGTCTGTGCTTGCCTGTTATCAACATGGACTACACACAACTATAAGCCTTTACTGTCCTCAGTTTTAAGGGAAGTTTGACTTTTAGGAAGCTTGCTAGTGTTCTCTACTATTCCCTTCCTCCCTCCCTCCCTCCCTCCCTCTCTCCTGTCAAATGGTTAGTTTTACTTGTAATTGCTTGGACATCTTTGCATGCTTTGAAGGGCAGGGCCACTCACCTAGTCTGACCTCCCTGGGATTGTGACATCAGAGCTCAATTTACAAAGCTAGAGACTGGGATCATTGGATGGAAGTGGATACCACATGAATGAGTCAGAAACACACACACACTCTGCTTTTCTTCCCTCTTTTTTCCATCTGACCAGTCAGCTGTTCTAAGCAGCAAAAAGATCCCAGATGGGAAAGCAGCTCTGTTCATAGGCTGCTTGCCAAACATGCCCAAAGCCCCGACTTCAGACCAGTATCTCACAAACCCTGTATGATATGCACATCTGTAATTCCAGACTAGGAGGTGATGGCAGGAGAATCAGGAGTTCAAGGTAATCCTCAGTGTATAACAAGTTTAAGGCCAGCATGGGCTACATGAGACATTGTCTGTAAACCACAATAAAAAGAGAGAGATAATCTGTCAGGTTTCCCTGTCATTTGTAGCTGTTTCTCCAGGAATTTCCTAGAAGCTTTCTCAGTTAAGAGTATGGAATAGCAGAGGATCTGTCTCAAATGTGGACTCATGGAAGTCTCTGGCATTCACATGATGTTGTGCTGTCCTCTAAATCTCAAGGGAATTGGAAAGAATGGGCATGGTATTTCCTTATTAGTGGCACTGGGTAGAGAAAGAGTTCCTGATTCCTTCCACAGACATGCACTACAAATTATCTCCTAGCAATCCTAATGCATGTGAAGGACCACAGGGTATAAAGATAAAGTAAAATTAATTGGAATTTCTCCAGAACATGTTTTCCTCAAGGTCGGAGACTTATCTCATTCCCCTTCATAACAGTCCCTCACCCTTATATAGAATACCATAGGCAATTGCTCCATACATAAGTGAAGTGTTTGCTCACAAGAAGTCACTGTCTTGTTGTAACAAAACTGATTCCCTGTAGATATCTAGAGAAGATTGTGCCTTTAGTCTCTCAGTCTTTGGCCATCAAGAGAAACACCTTCATTGCCAAAACAATAATTGACTTTTGATGAGTACATATGATTTTTCAGGTACCACTGGATACATTAGCATGAATAAACTTCATTTACTCCTTTACTAACCAGTAATTATGAGGTAAGCACCACTGCTGTCCTGCCTTGTGACCATGACACATAGTCACAGAACGTAAGTTAACTTGCTCGAATTTGCAGGGAATCCACCTGTCTCCACAGGCCCATCCCTAATCCCCACACCAGAGCTGTCTAATTCTGACACCAAGCACAACAAACTAAAACAGGGACTTGTCATACCAAACTTACAAACCAAAGCAAGAACATGAGCAGACAGTATTTATCCAAGCTATATTGCTCCATCACCTGGTATCTTTAAAGTCACAACACACCAATCTGATTTCTGAGTGCATAGTTTGAAAAGCCCTGGGTTTGGGGAAAACACCAAACCTACCTGGCTAAGTTCCCTGCACTCTGTAAATTTCCCTTCTGAAGCAATTCAGTTGTGATTTCCCACCGTGCAGTGCCCCTTTAGCAGACTTCCAAGAGGCCCTTCAGACCCCGGGTTCTGGAAACTTTTCCTCAGCCCCATCTCCATCATTTCCTCATTAAGGGCGACCATCTTTGGATGGGATCCCTTTGGGGATCTGCCTTCCAGACAGATCTGCCTGGTCCCTAGAAAGCATGCACCTGCCCCCCACCCAGACCCTACACTGGAGTGAGAAGGTCCCTTCTGTCTTCATGCGCTGTTCTCTATGACAGATCTAAACATGCAAACCTCATGTTCCATTCCCAACCAAGGCTGACAGTTCCCAGGGTGTGAATAAAACGCACTGTTCCACATCCATCCCACCTCTAGCTGCACTCTTTCAGATGTGGAAGGCAAGGATGGGCAGGAGGGGTTTCAGTCTCCTAATGTGACCTGGACAAATGAAATAGCATCACCTACAAATTTACCAAAGTCCAGACTGGGAGGAAATGCACATATGGGTCTTAAAGTCCTGTCAGAAAAAGCCAGGCCTAGGAACTTAACACACACAAGACCAACTAAGGGTCTTACCTGGACCCCATGAAAAGCACACCTAACAATATGACAGCTCCGCCAACCTATGTATCTGGTTTATCGAGGAACCAACAGGCAGAAAACTCCTGACTGTCCCAAGAGCTTCAGCTTGCAACTCTATAAGCTCTGTGCCGCTGCCCCAGTGAGGCCTCTTTTGTCACGTCCTTCCCACCGCTTCTGTCATGTACACATGCACAATTGTGCAAAGTATACATGATCTTAGCAATTAAGATTGGAATAAAAGAACATGTGATTGTTCTTTTATTATAGTATATATATTACAAGTGGCCAATGGCCAGTTACCAGTGGAAAACAGAACTATTGGTAAGCTGCACCCAGCAAATTGATACAGCACTTCAAGAATTTATTCAGTATTCTGACACTGGGAGAAGACACAGACATGTCTACCCATGTTTCAGACACAGCACTCTCAACACTTATGCAGGAGGACAGGCTCCAGTCAGTCTGGACTACACAATGGAGACTTTATCAAAAAACCCAAACCAACACCAGTCAGCAGATAAGGCTATGAGGATCTTTGTTTTATCAGACTTTTACTTCAGCCTCCAGTATGCACACTTGGCAGCTCTCTATTTTCTAAGAAGTTAAAAAAAAGAAAAAAAGTTAAAGGAAAACCACAGGAAGAGAAAGCAGCTGATCCGAGTAAGGGGAAAGTCCAATTTTGAAATATACTAGGTCTCTCAAAACATTAGTGTCAGGTTCTGTTGATTTCAGGAAATAGATCTGAAACACATACACACATTCATGTGACACAAAGACTACATTGGCAACCTTTACTGTGAAATGCCTTCAAACCTCTAAGTAAAATGGCTCCTTGCTCTGCCCCAGAAAATACAACTCAAAACGATAATGAAAGGACCTTTGTCCTGACCTGAAATTCCCTTGAATGATTAGGTCAGCAGTAAGGAATTGGTGTACATGGCTCTGGTCAACCCACACCTCATGCTCTACAGTGACTTCCAGTCTTTACATCCCAAAACATTAAATGTAGCTCTTGAATACGCTGTGTAGAAAATGAAATTACTGAAGAGGTAGGGGAGTGCTGGCGAGGTGTCGAGGTGTTTAAGAGTACTGGTTGCTCTTCCAGAGGGTCAGCCTGGGTTCAATTCCCAGCCTTCACATGGTGACTCAAAACCACCCAGGGTATCTGACACCCTCTTCTGGCCTCCATGGGTACTGCATGCATGTGGTGCACAGACATACATGCAGGCAAACATTTATACACATAAAATAAAAATAAAACGAACTGTTAGTGTAAAATTAGAGAGTATGAACCTCCAAAGGAAGAAGCAAGTTGACTGATCAAGGCCAGGTAAAAGCTTTCATACTTCAGCCAATGGCACACACCTGTTTCCCCAGCGCTTGGGTTTTAGGTAGGATTGCAAATTCAAGGCCAGCCTGAGCAACATAACAAGATCCTGTCTCTAAGTAGTTAGACCCAAGCTGGGCGGTGGTGGCAAACTCCTTTAATCCCAGCACTCGGGAGGCAGAAGCAGGTGGATCTGTGAGTTCAAGGCCAGTCTGGACTACAGAGAAAGTTCCAGGACAGACAGAATTAGAGAAACCCTGTCTCAGGGGGTTAAAAAAGTTAGAACCAGGCCAGTAAGATGGGCAAGTGTGTAAAGGCGCCTGCTGTCAAGCTTGACAATCTGAATTCAATCCAAGGACCCATTTAGTGGAAGAGCACGAACTCCTAGGGCTGTCCTCTGACCCACACATACCCACTGTGGTGCACACACCCACAACAGTCACATGGACAGATGCACACAAAACAAATATAATAGGAAATGAACCAATCTAAGCTGGGTATGGTGGCACACACTTTTAATCCTGGCAGGTGGATTTCTGTGAGTTCAAGGTCAGCAAGAGCTATACACAGAGAGACCCTGTCTCAAACAAATTAGAACTCATCCTAAGATGTGCCAAATGTTCTCACCACAAATAAGTAAAATGAAGTTAAGAGTTCAAAAGGTTGGGGATGTAGCTCGGTTGGTGAGTTGGTGGACTGCTTGCCTACTGTGCACGTGACTTTAGAAGAACAAAAAGAGGCTGCTGAGGTCCAGCATGGTACAGCACACATAATCCCAACATTTGGTAGACTAAGGCATAATGACCTCAGTGAGTTCCAAGTGGGCCGGGTCTACACACATAGCAGTATCTTGTATCAAAAACAAAAGCAAAACAAAGAACAAAAAGCCAACTCAAAAGCTCATCCTGTTTCCCAACTTTCTGAACACTCTCCAAATATACAATTAACGTTTTGTTATTGTTTTGGGTTTGGTGCTGGGGACTGAAGCCAGGCCCTCACACATGCCAAGTATAGCCGTTACCACTGAAAAACACACCGAGCCCTACCCACCCCCTTTAAGATGAGGGTCATGCTGGTCAGGCTGGTCTCCTCAAAGTTCTGGGCTGGTGATCCTCTTGCTTCAGCCAATGATGGAGTTCCAGAAGCATGCACAATTTTTATATAGCATGGCTATTCTACCACTCTTGTCTCTCTATACTCATTAGTCATTTCAAGTTCTAAAACTATCTGCCATCTGTGAAAAACTTGCTCTCCAGTATTCTGACTCTTAAGATGTCATCTCCTTTGGCAGCATTGATTTGTTTCTTAGCTCAGTCTCTAAAGGTGAAACTGACTCTCAGTCTCACATCTGCTCCAAGTGCAAAGAACAGGAAAACAATAAATTTCATTAGGAAAGCAAAACTGTCCTCTTAACTTTCAAGCTACTGGTTCTTACACATTCCTGTCACATAAATGTCCCACCTGCAACCTGCTAAGTCATCTCAGAAGAGTTCAGAAATGTACTTATGTGTAACAAACAGGTGAGAATGTCCCACATCAATGTGTGGGGTTGGTGGCACAGCCACAGGTACAGAACCATCTCAAGAATATCATCAGATTTACTTAAACATTTCTGGCCCCTTTAGCTCCTAATGGGAGCCTTCAATCTTAAGTGTGACTGTTGAGTACTCATGTCCTTTGAAAGCTTTCCAAGTAAACCCAAGCACCTCGCTACAGACATTAAAGGCAGGGAGGGGTGGTCTTGGCCAGGTTTGATGCACTTTTAATCCCAGCACAAGTAGAGACAGGATCTCTACATCTGAGGCCAGCCAGGGATACAAAAAGACCGTCTCAAAAAAAGGGAGGGAAGATGTTTGGGTGGAAGGTGAGGGGGTATCCTTGAAGGCAAGGCTCTCAGCTGTGGGAAGCACCACTACTTGATAGGTCTATTCAAGAGCATAAACACACCTCAAAGTAACAATCAGCCAGTAAATCTGAAACAAATGTAAGACTCAAATGGACCGGAGAGAAAAAAAAATCATGTAGTCAAAATTTATTCCAAGGTCTGAGAACATTCAGACTAATCAAAGTGGTACTGTAATTTCTTATAATACATCAACAATACAGTCTTTGAAGTCTAAAGAATCAACCCCTAATCTACACACCATATATTCCCAAAGCAATGACTGTTTAACAAAATACAAGATGACATTTAGCAATGAACTTTCACACACTTAATGAAGACATAATTAACAGGCAGCTACTCTTACTAAACAAACACAAATCTATTTTAGCACTTCCATGTTTGTTTGCTTTATAAATCCACTGATAATTAAGGCTTCTTTTAAGTTTGGATTTTCCAACATCAAAAATTCTATTTTCAAGGCTAGGAATGTAGCTCAGCAGTAGAGCACCTGTCTAGCATTCAGAAGGCTGAGGGAGTTCCATCCCTTACTACACCTCACTCAAGCGTGCACGCACACACGTGCACATACCATGCATCTGTGCATGTGTGTTGCTAAAGTTACCTTCATACTTTAAAAGTGTGCCCTCCACCAAGCAGTGCCTCCCCACCACCAGCAAATCTGTTGCCATACAGCATACAATGATTCAATGTGCTGATGGGCACAAAGGGATCTGTAATCCAGTTTCAACTTTCTGTCAATACAAACAAAAGAACTCAAGCCGCCAGGTTAGAGTAAAAGGGAAACCAGAAGATATAAAGATATTTAACTAAAACTTTCTCTATTTCTGAAGCTACAAGGACTCTTTAGATGAGCAGCATTAAATTATATTTAAGTAGCTATTCATAAAGAGCTACAGACTTACATTTACTTTGAAAACATAGGACCACTTTAAAAACAAAAAAATAAACAAACAAAATATGTCATCATTTAGTTATTAGTGTCCCTAAGGGGAAAACACATATTCTGTCTTCTTAGGAAATTATTATGACCAAGCTTGGTGGTACATTACTTTAACCCCAGCCAGAGACAGGTGAATCTCTATGTCTGAAGCCAACCTGAGCTACATAATGGAAGCCTGTCTCAAAAGAAAAAGAAACAGAGATGGAGGGAGGGAAAATTTTATATATTTATATATTTATATATTATATATATATTTATATATATATTCAATCCTAAGGATTGAATGAAGTGTCTTGTTTTATTTTTCTTTAAAATACAATGTGCATATGCACCCAACCACCAATCACACAGTAATGAGCAGAATGGCATACACACAAGCAATTTCTGAAGCACACGGTTGTCGGATATTCTAAGTGGGAAATACGTCAGTCACTTACAGGGGAAAAAATGAACCAAAGTCAGAAAAATGTTAAAGAACAAGAACATCTACTGTTTAAAAAGGCATTTTAACCAAAACTAAGACATTGTATGGCTTAAGAACAGAAAGGGGGCTGGGAGCCTAGTTCAGTGGTCGCATTTCATGGGAGGCCCTGGGTTTAATTTTCAGTACTGTGCAGAAAAGCAAAATCCCTGATGTGGGGACAATTGAGGCCATTGGGACACTACAACAAACTGACCTCTTGGGAAATAAGTGACTCAAAGCTACAGAAGTTTGTAGGTCTGTAAAAATATATTAATGCACAAAATAATAAAAATACACTCTAGGTTTCTAGTGCTACATTTTAATCAAATATTGCATTTAAAAAGTCTTGATTTTAGAATGAATCTTTTTAGGACTGCATAACATGATGGAATTGATATCTGAAGACCACTTGACAGCTACAGGGAAAGGTTCCATTTAAAGTATGACCAAATGACTGTCACAGTGAGACACTCCAGTGAGTGGACAGACAGGTAATTTTTCATCAGTGGCCGTTCATAATTTTGCCTTTAGAAACTTGGAAGAAATTGTCATTTTTGAGTTTCAAATGTTCTGGTAAATCCAGTTGTTTTTTAGCTTCTTCAATATCACCTTGAATCGCTGAAATAAGTGACTCTGAAAAACAGGAAAAAAGATAAGCTGCTTAAAAAAAAAAAAGATAAACTGCTAATACATTTTACTACTCCTTTGCTCAGGGCCTCCTAAAAAATGCACAAGCCAGCTACACTAGCCACAGCCTTGGCAAAGGAATATTAATTCCATGTCTTTCTCCAGAGAAAGTAGGTGTTATGTACAATACAGAGTTCTCTTGCAAAGAAACCTTTCATATCTCAGGGTTTTAAACTGTCACATTATACCAACAGGTACTTGATGACACCCAAAACAAATCCCCTCTAACTGCTCTTTCTTACACTTCCAGCACCTACTTCCCAGCCAGGCTTGCAGGGTCAGACGTCAGGTGCCACCACTCACTATCCAACTGCTAGGGTGTCCCCTGGAATTCATGGGCTAGAAATTTAATCCCTAAGGTTGACGGGATTGGGAAGTGGAAGCTCTGAAGTGAGGGCAGAATAGATTCCAGAGTACCCAGGAGTGGCTGTGATAGAACAGTGAGCTCGTCCTAGCTCTGTTCTATCCCACCTGGTGATGCCCACCCACAGAGGCAATGAGAAGGACCTCCCCAGGTACTGGTCACACGCTCACAGCATGCTCGTGGAATCCAGCCTCCAGAACTATGCACTAAATAAACACCTGGTACTCGTCAGAACAACAGAAAACAGACTAAGGTAAACTATTTAATCTCTGTGTGTAAATGTTCTTATGGATGGACAAAACAACACTGCATATAGCTACTGTGGGCAACAAAGGGATTAGCTTGCATATGATACTTTGACTAGTGCCTAACATGCATTAAATGCCCAAATATATGTCCTGTCACCATGACAACTTAGTGGCAGCAGTAGCAGCCATAATAGCATTAATTCGAGGTTAATATAAACTCTTACCTAATGAGTCAAAGTTCTTTTCTGGTCTGAGGTAGCCAACAATAGCCACATTGAGAATTTCCCCATAGAAGTCTTCTTTGAAGGTGTGTATGATGTGGGTTTCCTACAAACAAAAATGTTGAAAAGATTACCATTGGGGAGGACTATAGAGTTGACTCAACAGCCAGTTAAAAGCAGTGGCTGCCCTTCCAGAGAAACCAGGTCTGATTTCCAGAATCCACAGATGGCTCATAACTGTGTAACTCCAGTTCCTGGGGATCCAACATACTTTTCTGGCCTCCTCTGGCAACAAGTACATACCTGGTGTGCTTATTTACATGCAGGCAAAACATGTATGTACATGAAATAAGATAATTTTAAAAACAAAAATATAAGACTATCCTCTCAGTCCTGGTGTGAGTACTATTTAAAATGTAGGAGGTAGAACAACCTATCCAGTACAGATGAATCAGGTTTTACCAGACTCTCCTCTAAGATCAGGAGGCACAAAGCTGGGCATGGTAGTGCACACTGGAAATTCAGCACTCAAGAGTTTAAGGAAAGAGACCTAGAGTGCAAAGCTTGGCTACCTGAAAAGTTCCAGGCTGCCCTGGGCTACAAAGACCCTGTCTTCACAAACAACAGCAATAACAAACAATCAAAAAGACAGAAAGACTAAACACAGATATAAGACAGGAAAGGTTAGACTGAATGAAACTAGGATTGCATACAAACTGGGAATTGTAAGTGTTAACTAGAAATATCTATTTTGAGGTATATTTTTAAGTATATGACTTTAGAATACCTAAAATACCCTTAAAATGGACGTATCTATCACAAGGTATAGCTACAGTCATTCAGAGCAAGAGAGGAGAGAGACATTAAAACAAATTATAAATGATCTACTTAAAAACAACCAAAACACAAGAATACATTTATTCTTTCTTACCTAACGTTGTAAGAAAACCAACCAGATACAATTGAAATACGATTCAGAAGAAGGTTGGGGTGAGGGGAGAGTTTTAAAAATTAAGAACCTAAAGTTCATCCTTTTTCTACAGTCATGGTCTTAATTCTTTTCCCCTTTCCTGCTGGGGAGCAAACCACAGCCTTTCACTCACTGGGTAAGCACTCCCAAGACTCCAAAGACACTACCAGCCCTGGGTCTTTCCAGGCAGTCTTGGAAGCAGCTCAGGGTGGCCTTGAGCTCCTCTGGTTCTGCCTCCTGGGGGCTAAAATTGCAGGCACGTGACTCCAGGCTGTTCAGAGCTTCTGAGATTAATGAGAGAGCAGAGAAGCCAGAGCTGCTGCCTTGTTCTTCCTCCACCTTCCCAATTTAGAGGGAAATATTTGGCACACATTCTCTTTTATAGCCACATTTCAGAAAGACCCTTAAAAGTTAGAGCAATAGAAAAACTAAACAAGCTGTTTTAAAATTGATATGGTAAAACCAGAAGTATCCAAGAAAATCTTGAAAAGAGAACTGTAGAATTTACCCAAAGAGGAATCAGGCCTGGTGGTACAGGCCTGTAATTCCAGGTACTTGGGGAGCTGTGGCAAGATTATCTGGCCTGCCTGAGCTACAGAGCAAATTCACAGCCAATCTGAGCAACTTTGTGAAGCCATCTCAAATAAAAACAAAAAGAGGGTGGTGCACCGGGATACTGCTCAGTGTTAAGGACTTGTAGGCATGGGCAAAGCCTCAGGCTCAATGGGGAAAGAGATGTGTATTATAATGCTATGGGAATTCAGACCTCGTGGTAGGCGCTAAAGGACAGGCAACAATTCCTGTAATACCAGCACTGAATCAGGTCAGACTAAGCTTCGGAGAACCTTTCTCAAAAACAGGCCAGGCAGCTGGTGAAATGGCTTAGTGGGTAAAGGTGGTTAGCACCAAAATAAAAGACTTGAGTTTATTAAAACTTAGATTATTAGATTATTAAAAACTATAGCTGCGAAAGAAAACGATGGCCTGGGATATACGAAAGTCAATAGGACAACACTATTATTAGGGCAAAAGACTCTAGACGGCTGTTACTGGCAAGTAACTATATTAAACTGCCTACCCTGAACTGTGTGAGGATCCTGGTCGTGGGTAACTGAGTTTCTCCTATCAGAAGGATTCAAGGCGGTCCAGAAATGGCTGATATTGTTTCTGTTATCTGAGTAGCTTATAATGAAAATGCACCAACCTCTCCTCCCTTTTCCTTCCTTTCCCCAGAAAAGCAAGTGAGTGCTCTCTTATCAACTCTTTCCTTATCTCCACCAACAATTCTCACCCCATTAAATAATCAGCACAGCCCTAAACCCTTAAGGAGTTCAAGGTCATTACTATCTATTACATCAGCCCTTTAGCTTTATGGTTTTCTAACTGTGACACACATCTCTCTTATTAACTTAAAACTTAGTGTACTGGTACAGGACTGTCACCCTGACACTCAGGAGGCAGAGGATGGCCCATGAGTTCAAGGTTAGCCAGGGTTACATAGCAAGACTATGCCTCAAAAATAAAATTTTACTACTAACTCTGCTTTTTCCACACACTTGAGCTACAGAAGAGTAACCCAGATCCAACAGGTTTTTAAGCTGTGGGGACTCCTACAGGAAAAGTAGAGCAGAGAAAGACAATACCCTCAAGGTAATTTTAGAGAGTAGTTAAGTGGTAGAATGCTGGCCCAGTATGTTGTGGCCCTGGATATGAGGCCTAGTTTAGTCCTGAGCAATGTTAAAAACAAAGCAAAACAAAAATGGAGAGTGAAAACAGGAATGAAGCTACGCCATTACAGTAAGCAGTCAGTCTTAGAGCAATCAAGCAAGTAAACGTTGAATGAAATTCTGACTGTAGCTAAGACCAAGTTTATGAAATGTTCTTTAAAGAACCTCACTTTTGAGCCTGTGTGGTGGCCCACACCTGGAATCTCAGTTCTCCGAAAGCTGCCACAAGAGTATTTTGGGGTCCTGGGCTATACAGTGAGTTCCAGATCAATCTAGGCTAAATAGGAAGACCCTGTCTTAAACAAACAAAAGAGCCAAAACAAGATGGCTCTTGTCTTCAATCCCAGCACTGGGGAGGCAGAAAGGCAGGTAGCTGGATCTCTGAGTTCCTGGCCAAGTAGAGTTATACAGTGAGCCCTGTCTCAAACACAAAGTAATAATGCCTCATTTTTATTTCTTATAAATATAAGTGCATGAACAATTACAAAAGTATTGTTTTAATGCCTGGTAGCCCACATCTGTCATCCAGCACTAGGAAGGATGAAACAGTAAGACTCACAGTCTGAGCTACAGTTTTGCTGTCTCAAAAAGAAAAATGAACTAATAAAAAAAGGTAAGATTGAGGGAACTGGAAATGCTCACTTAGAGGATGTACTGGAAACAAAAAGCAATACACTGGAATTTACCAGCAATTACTCTTTTCTGAAATAGGGTCTCACAATACAATCCAGGCTATATCTGTCATCCTCCTGCCTCACTGTCTCAGTGTTAGGATAATAGGCATGTCCAATAGTGTGGTTGCAGCAATTACTTAAAATTTAAATGGAGGTTGGAGTGGCTGGCTGTTCAGCAGTTAAGAGCAAGTGAAGACTTCAGTTTGGCTCTCAAGATCCATAGTAGACAGCTCCTAAGGTTAACTCCAGCTCCAGTGGATCCAACCTCCTTTTCTGACCACCATGGGTACTTGAACTCACATGCACATATGCAGAGACACAGACACAATTAAAAATAAAATATCATTTAAATGGATTAAACTTGTTAATCAAAAAGTAGAAGTTAACAGAAATTATTACAAAAACCTGATCCAACTATATACTTATGGAGGACTCGCTTTATTCAAAGTGAGAAAGAGAACAAAAACATGGGGAAAAATTATTCCATTCAAATAAAAGTAAATGTTTGGGGGAGGAAGGTAGGCAGGAATGAAGTAGACATGTAGGAGAGCATACAGCCCAGGCTATTTTTGTTTTCTGTTTTGTTGTTGTTGTTTACTTTTTTAGTTTGGTTTGCTTTGGTTTGGTTTTTCCAGACAGGGTTTCTCTGTTGTAACTCTGGCTGTCCTGGAACTCACTCTGTAGAGTAGGCTGGCCTCGAACTCACAGAGATCCGCCTGCCTCTGCCTCCTCAGTGGTGGGATTAAAGGCGTGCTCCATCACTACCCAGCCTGTTTTTCTGTCTTTTGTTTGTTTGTTTGAGATAGTCTTGGCTATCCTAGAATCTCTATGTAGACCAGTTTGGCCTGCCTTGAACTTCGAGATCTGCCTGTTCCACCTCCCAAGTGCTGGGATTAAAGGTCTGTAGCATCAAACAAGGCCTGGGTGGCTATTCTTGAACTCATGATTCTCCAGTCTCAGCCTAAGAAGTACACCACCATGTCTGGCAATATTCTTTGTGCATCTAACACAGAAAAATGTGACTCTTACCATGGACTTTTTCACATTCTTATAGTATGGGTTCCATCCGATGCTCACCACCATTTTATGGACATCTCCACTCCCAACACTGGCCCAACCATAATAAATGCCAGTAGATACATCAGCTGGAAGATTGTCTACTACTTGCTCAGGAAAATTGGCTAAACAGAAGGAAAGATATTCAGTGTTACAAGTTACCATATTAAATATTAATTAAAATCACATTAAAAGGTTAGCCTGAATCTTTATACTCCAACTTCCAGGATCTAACCCTCCAATATTCTGGCTTTGATTTCTCCTCTCCAGAGGCACAGGTTAGATATGAGGCACAAAGGAAATATATGAATCTCTCAAAAAAAAAAAACCCACGTGAAAATGTCCAAGTGGAAACATACTTAAACAGAGATTTATACTTAAAGTCATCGGAGATTATACTCATGTCTCTAGTCCCACTAGGGAGGCTATGAGAGGAAGTAGGGAGCAGCCTGGGAAACAGAGCAAGACATCGTCTGTTAAAATTAAACAGAAAGTCCTAGCTCTTTCCCTGGTAACGTTCCTAAGTAGGGCTGAGTCACTTGAAAAGATTCCTATTTTCAAAATACACAAACCCAAACCCCAAGTTCAAAGATTGACTCAATAGGTCAAGGGGCAGCCCAGGTATCATTTCTAAGGATGGGCATTCAAGTCTTGATTACTAAAACTTACCTAGTCAGGCCAAATAAACGCTGGCTCTCATCGAACTACCCGCGTAGTCACGGATCACTACACAGTAACATTTGAATAGAACTCTCAACAGCTTGAGGGTTCGGCCAACCCGACCTGCAGCACCTTCCCGGTCCAGCACGGCAGCTCCGCGCCAGCGGCAAGAACGCCGCTGCCCGGGTCCCCTGACCCACCGGCCAGAGCTCCACGACCCAGAGCTCCACGACCCGCGACGCGCTCACCTGTGGGGATGCCCAGCTGCTTGGAGCCGCGGCCGAAGCCGCGCACCACCTGGCCGCGGCAGAAGAACGGCAGGCTCCTCATGATGCCGACCTCGTCCGGGGACGCTGGCTGCTGCTCGCTCCGCTCCGCCGTGAGTGCGGCGCCCACGCCCGGGCCAGCCGGGGATCCCGCAGGAGCTGGGCTGGCGGAACGGGACACCACCGCTACCTGTGCCTGTCCGCAGGGCAGCAGCCAGCAGCTAGAACTCAGCGGCCGCTCGGCCGGAACTGCGACAACAGCGGCGAACCGGCAAGTCTGCGGCCCAGGCGACGCGCCCTCTCGGCTTCCGTAGTTTCCCCGTGGTAGCCCCGCCCCGACCGGTGCAGTCCCGCCCAGCGCCGTTGTGGCCACGCCCCCGCCGCGACACCACCCACCACGTCTAAGGCTCAGCCTCTGCCATTCCGTTGAGGCACCGCCTTTGTCCTTGTGGCCCCGCCTTCACTCTTAGCCCATCCTCAAATTGTGGCTTTCCGGGGTTTTTCAGACTGGGCTGCGCTGAATTAAGTGTTAGTTACAAAATAGTTTCAATTCTACTTTCCTCCACAAATTTATATAAAATTCTGTCCCGTCTTTGCAGCCACTTTCTTTTCCCTTACTTCTATGTAACGCTGAGAATGTTCAGCTGATGTTAAAAATGGTTTTTTTTCTATATTGGTATAAAAGGGGCTTTCTTGGTCAAGTTTGTTAACGTAACGCCTAGTACACAAACACAAAACAAGTATTTGTAGAAAGAAAAAGAAAGTATAAAAGCTATGTAACAAATTGACTGGTAATGTTTATAGTGTAAACTAGGCCTGGCAGTTGTGGTGCACAACTTTAATTCCAGGACTTGGGAGGCAGAGACAGGTGGTTCTCTTGTGTTCAAGGCCAACCTGGTCTACAGAACAAGTTCTAGGATAGCCAGGGCTACACAGAGAAACCTTGTCTCTAAAGCCTGGTGGCGCCTACCTACGATCCCAGGAGTGAGATACTGAGGCCAGCCTGGACTACATAGACCTAAGAAATAGAAAATATAGTAACTTACCATAGTTGTCATCATTGGAATAATAAGGCATAAACTTCTGACTTGGGGTACGTTGTTTTCTTTTTTCTTTATCTAAGGTTGGGGTGGTGGGATGGGATCTCTCTGTGTATTCAAAACTGGTAGGGAACTCATAATTCTGCTTCAGTCCCCTGAGTGTTGGGATATGGGCATGCATTGACACACCTGGTTAAGAATGGTTTAACTGCTGTTTTCCAGGTATCTTTAATTCAAAATAGTTGCTATGTTATAGAATGGTGGTTTTCAGTCCCTTTGGCATGAATGATGAACCAAGGAAGTATGGATGTGAGAGCCGGGTAAGTCATACTGGGTTTTTGCCACCAAACCCAAGCTCCAAGGAAGTGAGAGAACTGAGATTAAATGATTGTGTCATGATAAATAAAAAGTAGGATGGTGTTTATTTGGTTTGGTTTGTTTCCGAGACAGGGTTTTTCTGTTGCAACTCTGGCTGTCCTGGAACTCACTCTGTAGATCGGGCTGGCCTCCAACTCACAGAGATCCAACTGCCTCTTCTTCTCAAGTGCTGGGATTAAAGGTGTGCCTGTCAAGATAGTGGTTTTTAACTATAATAAAATAGATAATGATAAGTATGTGTCATTAGTATCTCATCTAAACTTTACCTCGTCTTTGGAGAAATCGTTCGTCTCATTTTATAAAGAAAGAAACTTGGAGAATTTCTAAGAGGGAACTGTCAAGTATCCGTTCTCCAACCTCTCACTTCTAGCTTGCTTTCCTTCCTTTCTTCCTTCCTTCCTTCCTTCCTTCCTTCCTTCCTTCCTTCCTTCCTTCCTTCCTTCCTTTCTTCTTTTTCTTTCTTTTGAGGCAGGGATTTGGCTGTGTAGCTCTGACTAACTGGAACTTCTTATTTACACCAAACTATCCTTGAACTCACAGAGGTCTGCTTGCCTCTACCTCCCAAGGGCTGGCAAGCTGCCCGGGGAAAGCCCCATTATCAAGGTGCTATTGAAATGCATTCCTTTGGATACTTATTGTGTACAAGTGTAGGAACGGAAGGGAAAATTCTGATTCTTTCCCATCGCATCTCACATCTCAGTAGCCTTCAATGGCTCCTTTTTTCTCAGGAATAAAGTTGCTTTCAGGATTCCATCTCTGCTAGGTGCTTTATCTGGTAATCAAATCAGAATCTATCAATGCCACTTTAAAAACAGGTGTGGATGGGGTGGATGCTTCCAAATATATTCAGAGGTGTGGGTCATGTGATTTGTTATTTTTCACACTCATTAATAGTGTTCTAATGAATTTGACTCAAGAGATACATTACTGAGCCTTCCTGATTATCATTTCTTATGCAAATCTAGAGTTGAGAGAGAGAATATGTTTGTCAAGCTTAGTGTTTTAAAACATAAAAATACCCAAAATATTTCTATTTCCCCTTCTGAATTGCACTTGCAGCACCCAACCTCTGCCTGCAGGGAAGGAGACGCTCCTCTGTCTGAGTTGTCTCGCAGGAAGAAAGGTCTCAGTGACAGTAAACTGGGAAGTAGTGAAGGAAAAAAAATCTATATTCAATGAGCAATTTAAAATGAATCTGAAGAACTTTTTAATATTAAGAAAATAAGCATACCAACCTAAAAAATTGAAAAAGTGGCAGGCTGGATGGGGAACACCTTTAATCCCAGCACTCAGGTAGACAGCAGTCAGTTCAGGGCCAGCCTGATCTACACAGAGAGTTCCATGTCAGCCAAGACTACAAGGTAAGACCTTGATTCATAAATAAGATAAGGAGACAATAGTACATACTCACAGAATGGCTAATATCTAATATACTGATAACATTGACTATTAGGATGTGAAGGACAGTTTCTCTTACCCATAGCTGATTTATTTATGAATCATGGTCTCACCACGTAGCCTTGGCTGACCTGAAACTCTCTGTGTAGATCAGGCTGTCCCGGAACTGACTGCTTTCCACCTGAGTGCTGGGATTAAAGGTGTTCACCATCCAGCCTTTACTTCATTGTCTATTTTTTTAATTGGTATGCAGCCAATTTCAAAGGCCCCTGGCAGTTTTCAAAACCAAACAGACTTTTCTAGAAAGTCCACCAGTTAGGCCAGATGTGCTGGCACATGGCTGTACTTCCAGAACTTGGGAGGCTGAAGTGAAAGGATCTCAAGCTGCAGGCTAGCTTTGAGAGCAGACATACAATCTTCCAAGTATAAATCCTAGTATAAAAAATATTTTATTATGTAAATATATTTGTGGTTCAAAGTTACAAAATTTACTTTGGGCAATGCAGATTGAGTGACAACACAGGAACATGTGAAGAGTGTACAGGGGTGGGGATAAAGTATAAAATTTCTTCAACCCTGTGAGTTCTTAGTTGGAATGGGTTCCTGCATTGAAAGAAAAACCAGTAAGACAGAAACAACCAGAGGCTCACTGATGCAAATGTTCTATAAGCAGCAAAGGGGGAAATCCCAGGGAAGGAGTCATTTTCAGAGAGGTGACTCAGATTGCCAGCTGATGCAAATCTTCACTGGACAACAGTAAATGTTCAGGAAAGGGGTAGGAGAAAGGAAAAGGACTTTGGAGGGTTTTCTGCTCTTTTTCATGTGTAGCAGTTGTTGACTTTTTTGTTGTTTTGAGACAAGCTTTTACTATGTACCTCCAGGCTATTCTCAAACTCCAGATGTTTGCCTCAGCCTCACAGGGTGGGGGGTGTGGGGTATCATGGGAAGACAATGACACACAGAGCCTGTTGGTAAAGCCAGTCCATTCAGATTCCTCTGGGTCCATCTCTGGGCTGGCATCTTCAGGGGTTACTTTCCTAGTAGACTGAGGAGGAAGTAGGGGAGAAGAAGAGGAGGAAGAGCAGGGCAGGCTAGCTACCAATGCTGTTCTTACCTCTGCTCTAAAGAGGTTAAACACACACTGTTCTTCATGTTTGTTTCTTCTTGTGTTTGTTTTTTCCAGAGAAATGCAATTGGGGCCGGGGGGGGGGGGGGGGGGGCAATGGATACATTGTATACATATGTATACAATACATACAATTTGAAATTCTTTATTTTTTTTAAGATTTATTTATGTATTTTATGTTTATGAGTGCTTTATTTGCATGTGCACTTGTATGCCAGAAGAGGGCATCAGATCCCATTATAGATGGTTGTGAGCCACCATGTGGTTGGTGGGAATTGAATTCCACTGACAATGCAGACAGTGCTCTTAACCTCTGAGCCATCTCTCCAGCACCCAGTTTGAAATTCTTACCAACGAAACTCTTCATGCATTTCATTTTTTGTTTATCCACAAGGTGGCACACTACTACTTTTTAAAGACAATTTTACAGCCATTAGTCTTTAGAAATGCAAATGAAAAATCAAAGCAAGGAAATTAATTAGATTTCCTCTACCATGGCTGTTGCCAGGATTGAAGGATTCTGTCCTGATGAGGGGTGGCTTTTTACTGCTTCAAACATTTAGAACTAGGTCTTATGTGAGGAATAACCATTGCTCTCTGTATCCCTTAATAGGCAATGCTAGTTTAGTTTGATTGGATTTGTTTGGGGAGTTTGCTTTGGAATACTTTTTATTGTTGGTTTTTTGACAAAGCCTCAGGTAGCCCAGATTGTCTTCAAACTAAATATGTAGGCAAGGATGACCAGCTGCTAATCTTGATCCATGCACTTGTATACTAGGCAAGTACTCTCTGAGCTGGGCTAAGCAGGCAACCCTATAGTCCTGATGCTGCATTTGAATATGCATTCCACTAGTGAAAAATAAGATGGAGTAGGTGAAGAGAACCTAGAATTACACAGAGAGGATTCATGCTTCCTCTCTACTCAGGAAAATAAATAGATGAATGAACAGACCAATAGATAGATGGATGGATGGATGGACAGAAAGGCAGGCCAGCAGGCAGGGAAGCAGACAGAGAGACAGACAGACAGACAGACACAAACAAAAGGAGACACTACCAGAGCATAGAGGTGTCAACTCATTTCTACACATGAAGACTCCATGAATTCCCACAGCATTCAGTCAGAGTCAGTTCTCTGCAGAGACAAGAACTGTAGGGAACAAACCAAAAGCAAAGCAGGAGGTGCAGTCTGCAGCAACCTCAAGGAAGACCTTTGTCCTGAAGCTGGCATCCTCAGCTCAGATCCTAGAAAATATGCTGCCTCCTTAGGCTACCATCTCAACCCCAGCAGCCCACGGGATGGAATTGCTTCCTAACCCTTCTCACAAACCTCAATATTAAATGTCTCTGGTTCCTCAAATAGAGAACAGAGCAGTCAAGCTGAATCCCTATCTCTTAATACCTGCCCTGGTCACTGCCCAGGACCAAGAACCAAGTCTAGGTCTTCACTCCTATGGAGGTTTCCTTCTCAGGCTCTGCCCAGCCCAATGATGACACAGAAGGAACATCATTTGTTTGCCTGGTGGCCCCTTCATTCAACACCCAGTACAGACAGTGTGTTGGTGACTGTTGGGGTGATAGTGACTGGTACATCCCCCAAAAGAGCCTGGCAGCTCCAGCTGGCTCCTCAGCCCCCTCCAATACAAGTTATCACAGAGACTGCTGATGGAGACCATGATTGTGTACCCCAGCTTCAGGCAGCCACCGACATCACTTCTTCTGGCCATCACACTTTTCTACCTGGAGGTTCTCACAGCTACCAGTTTGGGTAAGATTCTTATCACAGGCCACTGTGAGTCACCATTTGGGTTCGGGAATTAAGATCCAGTGCTCTTGAAGAGCAATGAGAGTTCTTAACCACTGAGCCATCCCTCTAGCTTCTTTGGGTAAGATTTTAATGAATAAAAGAATCCTTTAAATTACTCAGCAAAATATCATGTTCTATGCAGATTTTTCAATGAGAAAGGAACAATAATGTTACCGAACTCATTTTTCACCTGGGTGAGATGAGTATTTGGTAGCTCTGCCGAGAATCACACAAGCTCTGAGACAGTCCACAAAAATAGACAGCAGGAGGCAGCACAAAGCTTTCATTGAGCTGCCAATGGAAATGGCAAGTTTATTGAGGCAGAATGTTTTTTATTGTTTGTTTCTAAGTACAGTCTGAACCAGTTGGTTAACAGATCAAAAGCCTGCTTCCCTGACTGTGATGGAATTGGTTCCCAGGGAAACTTACTATATCAAAATTATTTCTTTTTGTCTCTATTGTAACCCTAGCACTTCTAGAGCTCTCTCTGTAGACCAGGTTGGCCTTGAACTCACAGAGATCCACCTGCCTCTACCTCCCAAGTGCTAAGATTCAAGGCATGTGCCACCACCACTGGACTTAAAACTATTTCTTGACACAGGCAAAATGGTTTGCCTTTGCATGTAAGGCTGGTAACATCTGAACTACACTGGCACTAGGGATGGAAGAGGAATGGAAGAAGCTGCTGTTTTTTCCTAATGAAGTAAGTATCCATTCTCGTTGATAGGCAAAAGTCAGATTATAATACCTTGTTCAATGTTATGAATGTAACTTTAAAAATCTTTGGAACTTTCAAAAGTGGGATAGAACCTGATCTCAAGTTCCAAGATGATAAATGGGCAACTGGCCAAGTTGCCAGAAGAGATTGGTGACTTTTATGTAAAGATGGACTTAAAGGCAGTCCAAAATACATAATAAATAATTTTTCTATCTTTAGAAAATATTTACTTTTATTTTGTGTGTATGAGTGTCTGCCTGCATGTACATCTATGTATAAACCACATGTGTGCCTGGTGTCCTCAGAGGCTACCAAGAAGATAGTGGATCCCCTGCAACTGGAGTTAGAGATGGCAGTGAGCCAACGTGTGGGTGCTGGGAACAGAACCCAGGTCCTCTGCAAGAGCAGTGAATGCTCTTAATTGCTCATCCATCTCTCCAGCCTCAAGTAACAAATTCTCTTTAATGTCAAAAAGAAGGAAACACCAAATGGACATAATGAAAAAAAAAAAAAGAAAAAGAAAAAGAAAGAAACAAAACAAAATCCAAGACTTTTCTGTTCTGAAGAACGCTCTGAGGCGCATAAAGCTGGATGACAGAGAGCCAAGTCTTTTCTGTTTCCTACTCAGAGCACAAAGGTCAAGCGTTTCATATTGGTTAAAGAAAAGATGAATCATTTGCCCCACTTCAGACACTAGTAACAATGAAGTCAGCCAACCCTTACTAAAACCAACAGTGAAATGTACTTTTTCCAGAACATTAAATAAAAATACAGTCAACCATCACCAAAGCCCACGTGGAAAAAAAGAAAAAAAAATCAAAAGGCTAATAAGAGACAGTACAAAAAACCATTTCGTAGGTCTGGAGATTGAGCCCTGGGCCCCACACATGCTCGCTAAGCATTCTATTGTTGAACTCTATCCCCAGCCTTTGAAATTTGAAGTTTGAAATTTGAAATACTTATTTACTCAAAATAGTAACACCAAACTTGGGCAACAGGTTAGTTTTCTATAAAAATAAAATGGGTTTCATACCTCACAGTATGTATTATATGAAGTCCATCTGGGCTAAACGCTTAAATATGAAAACGAACTCAGTGTCTACATGTGCACAACAAACGGTAAAGTGGCTCATACCTGCAGTTCCAGCCACCGGGAGGTTAAGGCAGGAGGGTCACAAGCTCAAGGACAGCCTGACTGAGTCTGCATCTCAAAGACCCACACGTGAATAAATAAATAATGTTATGGGAAAATTTTACCTATAAGTTGCAATTGTAAGATTATTATTGCTTATTAGACATACAAGCAGTTGTGCCCATCTTAGGACAGCCAGCTCAGAAAACAGTAAAGAGAGAAAATGATAAATCTTCTTCGGTTAAATAAAACCTCTTCATGGAAACAAAGTCCTGAACTTTGCTCAGGCTAGGTTTCTTTGTTTTTGCTGTTATTGTTTATATTTATATAGTGGTGGCTGTGTAGCAGGGAGGTGGTGTTGCTGATGTTGTTTTGTTACTTTTTTGAAGTACTAGAGACTGAGGCTCAGGCCTCATGTGTGATAGGCATGCACACACACACACACACACACACAGAGAAAGAGAGAGAGAGAGAGAGAGAGAGAACAATTAAAGAAAAACAGGCCATGAGTTTGAGGGGGGCGGGCACATAGGAGGGTTAGAGAAAGGAAATGCAAGGGGAATGATGTAATCATAATCTCAAAAAAACATTTAAAAATTGCAATAAAAACTCTAATCCAGTATAACGGCTGTCTCTATATAAGAAATTTGGACACAGAGGGAGGAACATGGGAAGACACAGAAAAAACAAATACTGCCAGTCAAAGAGAGAGACCTCAGCAGACACCACTCTGTACCAATGTCTAAAACTCCCAGCCCACAGAGCCCTAAATAATAAATACGCTGTGGCCATAATCAAAATACATACATTAAAACAACAGCTATAACTCTTAATTTGGCAAAAAAAATAAAACAAGCAACTGTGTTGGCAAAGGGACCACATTCTGTTAGAGTATTTGTGTTTTGATTTCAAAATAGCACCCCACTATGTAGCCCAAGCTGCCCTCAGCTGCCTGAGTGTTGGGATTACAAGCGTGTGCCACAACATCGAGTCTCATAGATTGCTGTCGCAGTGTGAACTGATATTGAGACAGATTGGGGGTACTCAGCTTGCTTGGTGAGCTGGCTGGGAGACACCTCCTGTGTTGTAGCATTAAGGGCCAGAACATGGCTTCCTTAGTGGTCGTTTCTGGTCTACTTTCGGAGAATGGGCAGAGCTGGTAATAAGAAGAAAGAAGCAGGGAGAGCACCAGAGGACTGGTCAGATGCAGTGGCCGGCTAGCACTCTGATGACCACAGAGGAGGCAAAGCCATTGGTATAGTCTAGCTCAGAAGCAGGGGACCGAGCGGACTTGTCAGCTGCTTTGAAAGCGGCAGAAATGAAAGCTGAGTGGACAGCAAGCAAGCTGCAAAGCAGCAGTGTCCCTGTGGGCTGAGGGCTGCAGAAGAGCAGGACTTTGCCAGATATTCAACGGCCAGCCTCCGCCTCCGCCTCCGCCTCCGCCTCCGCCTCCGCCTCCGCCTCCGCCCTGTCCCCGCCTCCGGCTCCACTTCCGCCTCAGCATGCAGGCATTAGACGCTTGGTGCACAGTCCTACTTTGCCTTTAGTGTTGGGGTAAAACCCAGGGCCCGCGCGTTCGTCTTAGGATGCAGTCTATCACTGAGCTCTCTCTCTCAGCCCGATTTCCTTTTGTTGCATATGCTTTTCATCACCAAATTCAGTGTCACAAAAATGTTCCCTTTGGCTTATTTTTCTTTCCTTTCAAAAAGTATGTATGTGTGCAAGATGGGATTCCCACAGCGGGCATATGAACGTCAGGGGACAATTTGTGGGAGCCGATCTTGACTCCCACCATATAGTATCTAGGCATGGAACAAAGGTCATCAGGCTTTGAGGCAAGTTCCTTTACCATCTCATCAGCTCCTTTTTAAAAAATTAATTTTTATAGAAATAGATTTTTTCATATGATATATTCTGACAATAGTTTCCCCTCACCCAATTTCTCCTAGATCCTCCCCATTTCTTTTCCCACCCAAATTCACACCTTTTTTCCTCTTTTTCATTAGGATACAAACACTATAATAGTATACAAACAGTATAATAATAATAATAATAATAGCAATAACTAAAAACAAACAGATAAAAAAGAATCAAAGAAAAATGCACAAGAAACACATATAAATGCTGAGACACACACACATTTGCACACACAGAAAACTCATAAAAACAAAATCAGAAACGATAATATAGAAGCAAAAGATTTGTAAAGTAAAAATAAATAAATGCCCAGACAGAGCATTATAAGACAAAAAACAAACAAACAAATAAACAAACAAAAAACTCCAAAAATGCCATTGAGTTTGCTTGGCTATCTACTGCTGGGCATGGGACCTGCCCTCAGATGTGGTTTGTATGCCAGGGAGACTCCATTGGTAGAAACTAACTTTCCTTTTCGAGCTGTTATCAATTGAAGATAGCTTGTGAGTTAGGAATGGGATTTGTGTCTACTTCCTCTCTCAGCTCTTCACCAGCTCCTTTTCTTTTCCTTTCTTTTTCTTTCTTTTTTTGGTTTTTCAAGACAAGGTTTCTCTGGTGTAACTCTGTCTGTCCTGGAACTCATTCTGTAGACCAGGCTGGCCTTGAACTCACAGAGATCTACCTGCCTCTTCCTCCTGGTATTAAAGGGGTATGCCACCCCCCACCACCACTGCCTGGTAACCAGCTCCTTTTGTGACTGTCTTCCTGCCTCAGCCTCCTGAGTGCTGAGATTACAGGTGTATACCACCTTTCTCTTTGATCATTTTAAATTCGTTTTTGTCGGTGGTATAGGTAAGAGTTTATCTTTACTCACTTGTATGGGTAAAGACTTGTCCAGTATCATGCTTTGGAAAGACTGCACTGAATTGCTTTGACAGCCCTGTTAGAAAACAACTGACCATATATGCGAAGGAGAGATAGAGTATTTTCTTTGGGCTAACTTACTTAGTTTTTTAAGATTTAAAACTAGTAAAATATACTTTTTTTGTTTTTTGACTTGGGGGGGAAAAAGATTCTCCTCACGTCAAATGCCATCCTCAGGTAAAGACCTCAAGCCCTGTATGACCTTCTGTGTTCCTGAGATTCAGGACTATACTGGTACAACCAACAGAATGCAGGGAGGCACATTACTATTTTATTATAGAGGTCTATTACAGGTAGCTATTACCATGTTATCATAGAGAGAGGGACATAGACTGGGAGGAAACAGCTTCACTGCCTGTCTTCTTCAAATCTGGGTACATTGTCCCCCTCACACACAATTGTGTCAGCAACTTGGAAGCTCCCCTGAGCTTGTATCCAGAGCTTTTCATTAAAATTGCATTATCTATCTGGGCGTGATGGCCTTAATTGCAGCTCACATTACTGAAATCAGTTCCCACCCTCACGCCCTCTATGGGTGACAGGCAGCAGTGCAGGCTGATGTCCAAGTCTCAACCTTCAGAGTCAAGTGGTTAGACTTTGTGGTGTTCAGTCCCTATCTTGAGTGATTGAAGACATTCCCATCTTTCAAGAACTTCTAATCGGAGTTTTAGATGCTCTGGGTCAGAATCCTGCTACATAAACAAACCAATTCCCTATTATACAGAATAAATTATATTAAAAGCACCTCCAAGTGGGGGGAATCTACACTAAAATTGTGTAACGAAGACATTCATTACTAATTTAGATTTATGACTAAATCTAGAACTGATCAATGTTAAGTATTACCTTTCACTGCCAGACAGGAACTGAGTGACAGGTTTAAAGGTGAATTTTCACCCCTTCCATATTTCTGTGGCTGTGAATCTTAGCAAGATCTTAGCTTTCAGCCCGTTGGCACCCCTAGTCTTTCTTGGTTGTTGTCAAACACGACTAAGCCTATGCCTGTGAATGGACTTTGTAACTGTAAAATACTATGGGAATAAAAAAGCATGGTTAGCATTTTATAATAGCAATTGTTCCTGGAGCAAAGCAGCAGGAGAGAGTCCCTGACTCATGGTCACATTTTTACTTCCTAGTTCCACCTGTAAAGGAACTCTCTCAGAAGTGCCCAAAAGTCCACCTACCTCCAGTTCATCCTACACAGCCCACTTCCCTTGCTTATCCAAAGTGAAGAGCCTTGAGCTGTGTGACCCTAAAAAAATTAGAATTGTGAATGTATGTCACATAACGGCTATTGTCAGTGGGCAGAGCAGGGTGAGGTTACAAGCTGTGTTGGGGAGTAAACAATCTTCTGCTGTGATTTATTTTCTGGGAAAATGGTATTTATTCAACAAGGGTAAACTGAATAGCCTTGTACTGAGTGGATTTTCAGAACGTTCTTGCAACAAACAATTAAGATTCTTTTCCATATCGTGTTTCTGGGTAAGAATTTCCCAGGATTAAAAGTCAGGTAAGTGCTGACAATAAGTTTTGCGTGTATAGACAGCAAGTTACTTTGATTTCTCAGAAGTATTTTTTTCTCTTAACAACTTCTTTCAATCCAGTGTTCCTCTAATACGTTTAACCATAGTGTACTTTTGTTTTCTCGTAATATTTTTGTTTCAGAAAACATCTAATGACAAATACCAGGCCAGGAAATGATTTCCATGAGAGCGTTTTGAGTTGGTATACTCAGAGTGGGAGGGGCAGTTCCCAAGGGTAGATGGCATCACTGGGGAAAGCCAGGCTTCACCAACTCAATCGGAAGCGCTGACAGGGTCAGCAGTCTTTCATCCTCTCCCTAAAGACTGATGAAAGCCACAATTTGATACTGTTCCCACCCCCTACCCCCATCCTCTTCATACCCCTACCACCAGTGCTGGGGATAGAGCCCGGGCCTCAGCATGATAGACAATCACTGTCTACTGAGCTCCATGCCCAGCCCTACCTGCCAGGGTCTGACCACAATGCTGTCAGCTTTCTGAGAACTCTCTAACTTCCTCTGTCTGTCTTTTTTTTTTTTTCTGCCTGGTGAAAAAAAAATGAAATGTGTGTGCCTAAGCATCCGGATATCTTGCATTTCTTCAAGTTAATCAGCTTTAAATGTTTGCCTTTATTCCCATAATAGACACTGAGGTTTAAAAAAAATTTTTTTCTTTAACCATTGTGCTCTTTAAATATTTGCTAGCGTTTCCTTGATAGAGATGAGGCGAGGTTGGGGGTGGGGGTGGGGAGTTAAACAACAGCCACAAATTAAACCTCCATGCTCTTTTCTTTATACCGTGACTCATCCCTTTGCTTTTACTTCTTTGACTTCTTAGAGAACAAAACTTTCCTTGCACTGGTGGTAGTGCAGTAACAAAGAATGTAGAATCTATTCAAGAATTTAGAAAGGAGCAGGAAGAGGTGCTGACTTGGGACCATGACAGCAAAGGCAAAACCAAAGAAACACACTGAGATAGCTCATCATCCATGCGCCTACGTGCCTTGGCCTCTGTCTTCCTGCCCCTAGTTCCACACCGGCTCTCTGACCTTTCCTTCTAGAGGAAGTTCAGTTTAATCTCCACCCATCAGTTAATATAATCATCAAGGAAACTGAGGGAATTACGTTGAAGCTAAAGACTTTGTCTTAAAGAACAAAAGAGTCCACGGTTCTCAAGCTTCACTAGGGCAGTGCTAAGTAAAGGTGACATCAATTTACGTTTCTCCAATTTACAATAGTGGGCAGGAAACCTGGATTACAGTGGCGTCATGTTCCCACTTTGTTTGGATCAGAGTCCAGGGTTCCCCTTAGCT
This sequence comes from Cricetomys ansorgei, assembly GCA_026225945.1. Taxonomy (NCBI): domain Eukaryota; kingdom Metazoa; phylum Chordata; class Mammalia; order Rodentia; family Nesomyidae; genus Cricetomys; species Cricetomys ansorgei. Next base: position 3,552,317 of record JAMJFZ010002601.1, on the reverse strand, counting down.
TGGGGCTTCACTCTAGCCAGAATCCATAATGCGGCTTGGTCCTGAAGCCCTTGCTTCCCAGGAACAAAAAGATAGGAGTAAATGAAGGCTCATGTGTAGAATACTGGGCAAGACAGTGGTTCTTAACCTTCCTAATGCTGTGACCCTTTAATACAGTTCCTCTTGTTGTGTGACCCCCTAATCACAAAATTATTTTCATTGCTACTTCATAACTGTAGTTTTGCTACTGTAATGAATTGTAATGTAAATATCTGATATGCAGATAGACTTAGGTAGCCCCTGTAAAAGGGCCATTCGACCCCCAAAGGATTGCAACCCACAGATTAAGATCCACTGGTGTAAGAGGATCAGTTCAGGGGTGCCATAGACACAGGAGGCCTGTGCAGAGCTTTCTAGGTCTCAGCCTTTGTAGCATGACTGAATCAACTGAGGAGCGGTTAAATGTGCCTCACCCAGGCCCCCGCTCCATATCAATAGATTAGAAACCTGGTGTAGAACTAGGAATGGAAGAACTTTAAAGTTCTCGATAAATTACTGTAAAGGAACACTTGATCCTTGATCCAACAGCATGGCTGCTCTGGGACAGGATCACGTTCAAGGGCCTGTGTGATAGACATTTGATCTCTGATCCGGCAGCATGGCTGCTCTAGAGTAGAAAGAACGTTACTCATGTTAATCCTGTCCTCTGTTTGCAATGATAAATGAAAGGGAATTCTGTGGTTCCACCCCAGTGACTAACATGGAAATCTGAGGAATGCTCCGAATCTCTCAGTCTGACCTTTGCCTAGTGGAAGCAACGTTGGTTGACCTGGCGTTTGGGAAATGAATTATAGGATTCTCTTCATTAATGCAAAATAAGACTTTGTATCAGGAGGCAACATAGCACATGCCTACAAATAAGCCAACTCAGAAGGCAATGGTGGCACATGCCTTTAATCCCAACTCTCGGGATAGACAAGGGAACAGTAGAAGCAAGAGAGCTGAGAGAAGAAGCAGAGAGGAAGCAAGGTAGGAGCAGAGGTGGAAGCAGACAAGAAGCAGAGAGTAAGCAGAGAGAGAAGGCAGAGTTCAGAGTGAGAAGCAAGAGGATCAGAAGCAGGAGATTGAAAAGGTAGCTGTGTGGAGAAGAGGCAGTTCAGAAGGCAGCTTAGTCAGAGTTCAGTTCAGAGTAAGTTAAGTTCAGTTCGGTCTCGGAGGCTGAAGCCCTCTAAGTCCAGGCTTGTATCTTGAAGACTGTATCTCATTCTTCCTTGAACCCTCACAAATAAAAATACTTTTACAATTACAGTGTGCAGAATGTTTAAGAAGCACCAGAGTAACTTGTGAGTAAAATCTCACTGCGTGCTAAAAGGTTAACAATAACCTTGTTCAAAATACTTGATTGTTAATGAGTTACGAGTTCATAACTCCATTATTTCACAGGTGGGGAAAACGAGACGCAAGGACAGAGTGACATATTTACAGAAGGCCGCAGGTAAGTACTCAGAGAGAGGATAAGGGTAGACACCACTTGTGCTGGTTGGTTTTTATCAGCTTAACACAAACCTAGGCATAACCTGAGAAGAGGACCTTCAGTTGAGAAATGCCCTCATCATGCCTGCAGGCAAGCCCGTGGGCCTTTTTTTTTTTTTTCCTTTTGGTTGATAATTAATGTGGAAAGGTCCAGCCCACTGCAGTCAGTGCCATCCCTGGGCAGATGGGATGTGTGAGAAAGTGAACTGAAGGAGCCAGGGGGAGTGAGCCGATAAGCAGCTTCCCTCCATAGCCTCTGCTTCAGTTCCTGCATCCTGGTTATGGTGTTTATCACAATAATTGAAACCCTAACAGACTATCTTCTACCAGTGTCTGCTCTCTCCAAGGCCCATGAAGTGATGAATGTAGTACTATTCTTGGCAGTTGCCTGGGATCAGAAGAGTTTGAAAATTTTTAATTTGAAAAGGCTTATCATGTATTAATTTCTCCTGTGTGTGTGTGTGTGTGTGCTTAGACTGAATGTAGAGTCCTAAATATTATGCTAAGTGCACTCTCTACTACTACCAAGATCATAGTTATCCCTAGCACTATAAACTCAGGTTTCATATTTGAGAAGCTTGAAACTGAAGATACAAAATGAGCATGCTTTTTAAAAAATTATTTTATTTTATGTGCATGAGTGTTTTACTTGGGTATAAGTATGTGATCATGCTTTAAAAAAATTAATGACAGGCAATATGTGGTACATATCTGTAATTCCAATACTTGGAAGGCGGAGGCATTGGGGATTGAAAGTTTAAGGTCATTTCTCCTTGCCTGAATGATGAGTTCTGTAGATGGAAGTATTAATATTTCAGATGGGTTCATTCAGAGAATAGGAGATAATCACAGTGTATAAGTCTGAGCTACCTCTCCTGGACTGACCCAGAGCATGAGTCATCTAAGTATTTTATTGAAGAAAAGTACTGTCCACCTATACAAAGTCATAATTGCTTAATGGATAGAACTTCCACAGTGCACTGACCTCCAACTTCAGGTGGATAACATGATGATGTTTTATGGGACAGTCAAGATCCGGGGCAAGTCAAGTATTCCTTGACTGGTACTTAGGCTAAGGGAGGATCCCATAAAGTTCCACCATTAGCATTAATATTTTCAGCACAAAGATCTCAGTGGGCAAAGTCAATATTTGAACAATAATTGCTCCATCCATGGGTCATTGAGTAGACAAAAGCTGATGCTTTAAACTAGCATGCTTTCTGCATTCAAGAATTCACACTCAGGAAGCTGGCTCCAACAGCTAAAGCAAGCGACCTTCTGGCAGTGGCTTTAGCTGCCAGATGCAGCAGCTGTTATTACTGCATAGATGTAGTTTTACAATATTTGAGAATAAGCTTAAATATTCCACTACAGAGCTCAAGTCAGCTTGGGTTAAATGAGACTCTGTCTCAAACAAAGTCAAATTTAATAATATGGTTTGGGTTTTAAAAATCAACTCTGCCTCCAAGTCATCCCCATGTATTCAAAGTCAACATGAATAGTTCATCTTTATTCCATTGGGTGACTTCTGAGTGTACTTCTCTTCATAGTCTCTGACTTAGTATCTTTAAGACAGAGGTGGGGCCAGAGTGACTTGAGGTGAGAAGGACCCATCTGGACACTGCTGGTTTTGCAGCTGAAAAAGAGCAGTCAGAAGGCAAGGAACATGGCTGTCTGGTGGTGTTACCCATGGCTGGGGTCTAGGCTGGGTATTTGCAAATTCTTGGTCTCTCATCCAAAGAACTGATTCTGGAAGACTCTGTTCCCTAGAGGATAGTTTTGATATTGTGTTGGACTTGCCAAAACTTGTGAACATAAAGGATTTATGTAATAGTCACAAGAATGTTAGGTCGAGCACAGAAGTGGGCAACAAATGGCCGTCCAGAGGGCCAAAGATGGTCTAAATGGATTGTGGCTCTCAACTTTGAACACAACCACAGAAAATCTTACTGAGTTGATGAACCTTGAAGAATCCCTAATTCATCTCTAATTTCTTCTCTGGCAACTTCAGTTCACAGTCCCCCAATTGCCCAAGCATCATATTTTGTTCATGTGAAATACTGTCTAATGTTTTGTGGTACTAGGAGACTCATTCCTAGGAGCTGATATAGATGAGGCTATGTCAGGAGGAAGGCAGCCTTCAGTAGAGATAGTTAGTAAGCCCACTAAGGAAAAAAAGTCTTTGGATTCTAACTAATCTATTAGCCATCCTGATCTGGGTCCGATTTTTTCCCCTCCTCTGTGTCTGATATAATATTTACTTGCAAAACACAACATGAATGTTCTACCTAAAGTTAAGATAATAACACAGTATGACCTTAAAGAGTAATGGTAGCAGATGAAGAAAGCCAGCATCCTGATTGACCAAAACCCTCTGTGTGAACCAATATCCCTTAATCACACCGACTATGACCTGTGTCTATGGAATCTTTTCATTTATTTCTCTAACTACATTTTTCTATTCAGCGTCTGTGTGTGAGAGAGAGACTGACACTGTGCCACTATTCATGATATAGATCATACATAGCGTGCCAGGCCTAGTGATAAGCACCAGCACACACTGGACCCTGCAAGTCTGTGAGTTTCCTTAGACACGAAGATTAGGATGAAGGTTTGTGGAGATGAATGGCCATCATGATTATTGGAAGGGCATAATATCCTCATTTGTAGCTTTAATAAAAACAGAGATTAGCATTATTTTTATCATTTAGGAATAGTTTGTTAGGAAAAGGGCAAAGTTGTAAATCAAAGTACATTTTAAATACAGTGAAGGGAGCATCAGGCAGGTGGATTACAGCAAACAGGGAAATCATTGACATAGGCCTCAGATATCTGGTCATATTCAGAGCTTTGAGGTTTGTGAACCATCAGGAGGGATTCTCCCCTAGGGACTTGTAACTTCTTCAAGTGAATTATTCACAAAGTCAAGGTTAGGGTCAAGGTTGAAGTCCCCTTCTTTTGGACTTCCCTGGTTCCTTGGTAGCCTGAGGTATCTTGAGGGCCATGCCTGCCTCTACACAGTGGATCACAGACTGGGATCTCGGACCACCTTTCTTGTCCTTCACAGAGGGCATGTGCTTGAAAGACAGTATTAGAGTTAAGATCGCCATTTTGGGACCATCTCTCTCTGTTGCCCAGTTTGTATTGAGGACAGACAGTGTTTTATGATGACTCTTTTCCTTGCTCTATTTGGGTCAAACTCTTGCTAATGATTGAGAGGAGAGTGGCAGAACAGAAGTATAGTTCCCCACAATAACCTGCAGTGGAGAGGAGAGGGGAAATTGAGAACATCTGGCCTGACCCCGCCTAAAGGGCATCCGTTCAGAAGGAAGTGCAAAATGTAGCTTCTCAGCGTGCACACACACACACACACACACTCACCACACCCTCCATGGAATACCTCCTGAGGCTATTGAACACCTTTAGTCCTAACTTAAATGGACACCAAATGATGTCATTTTCCTCATGTTAGCCTCCATAACCCATGTCCTTTTTCTGGCAGTAGAGGACATGCCATCCCCTGGGTACAAGCAGTGGATTTTGAGTCTTCCAGTTGGAGGCTGTGATCTCTCCCATTGAGCCCCTTGTGAGAATGTGCCAATTCAGGAGTGGATTTGTCAGTGAGGGAGAAGCTATAACCACAGATAGAGGTGGTGGGTTATTGTAATCATAACAGGAATAGGGTTGTGGTAGGCTACATGCTCAATCGAGTAAGTCAAGGAACTGCCATGATCTAAGACTTTCCTCAGAGTTTGCGTAATAAAGGGGAGGGTGGCTATCCATAGATGTTTCATAAGGTAAGAGGAGATTCTTCCCTAGTTAGAGACGGAGGGCTATGCCAGTTTATGTTGCAGAAATGGCAGGGTCTCTGAGCCTTTGAAAGGAGACAGTGTATTAGTCCAGGAAGGCGAGGTTCTCAAAGTTCAGTAATGAGGTGTTTTAAAAGTTACAATAAGCGAAGGCACAGAGGAAAAGGTAAATGTCATTCATATTGGCTGTGTAAACATGAACCTGATAGATGCCAGGTTTGTCTTGCTCCTAATTTACCTAGTTCCATGACCTGGTGATCTTGTCACAGGAGCCTTTTAGCGGCAGTCACTCTAATGTGTTTTAATTGTCTGACCTGTGCTAGCTAATAGACAGCAAACAACAACTTTAAAGATGAGTGAAGTAACCAAGCAAAGGTAGTGAGAAAAACATCTGGCTATGGGCTTCCCGAAGGAGCAGCGGGAAGGTAGGAAAGCAGTCTTGCCACGGGAGGGGCGGCTCGGTTCCCCAGCCACAGGCCAGAGGCAGGGCTCTTCCCCCATCACCTCCCAAAAGTGGCCAGTGCCATAATAGCTTGTAATAGATTCCTGTTGTTCCAAGCCTTGGCTAGGGGTGCACATGTTCTCCTCTTCTTTTCCTCCATTCTGTGCTTAGTTTCTTTTAGGGTGTGTTTGCCTTCATAGGCCAGCATATAAACTCCTCGCAAGAAGTTACAGCACTAGAATAAGCCATGCTCCTAATATTACAGTTTCAGGAATAAACATTTTGTAATTGACACACATGTGAAATTAAGAGAAAAAATAAAGGGAGAAAATTCTTTTTTAAACTATTTTATTTTTATTTATTTTTGAGACTTTCATAGATGTATACATTGGAATATGACTATATTACTCCCCATTTTCCCCTTCCAACTGTCTATATATCTCCCAACACCCCCTGACAACTGCATGTCTTTTTTTTTTTCTTTCTTTCTTTCTTTTTCTTTCTTTCTTTCTTTCTTTCTTTCTTTCTTTCTTTCTTTCTTTCTTTCTTCTTCCTTCCTTCCTTCCTTCCTTCCTTCCTTCCTTCCTTTCTGTTTTAAATAACTTACAAAATTTAGTTAGTGTTGCCCATGGGTGTGAGACCATCCCCTAGAGTATGGGAAACATACTAGTGGCCACAAAAAAAAAAAAAAAAAAAAAAAAAAGATTCTCCCTCCTCATGCCTATCCATTGCCTATTGCTCCTCAGTAAGGGCTGGGGCCTGGAGGTCACGGACTCCATCTATGCAGAATTTCAGCTGGCTTGGTCTTAGGTGAGTAAACAGAGCTGGTGTGAGCTCAGGAGTGCAACAGCCAGGCTGTGTCCACAGGACAGCATTTCACACCAGTCCTTGGCTCTTACATTCTTTCTTCCTCCTCTTCCAAGATGTTCCCTGAACCTTTTTTTTTAATTTATGTTTACGTGTGTCTATGTGTGTATATGTCACCTGTGTGCAGAAGCCTATGGAGGCCAGAAGAATATGCCAGATTCCCTGGAACCAGACTTACACACATGTGGTTGTGAGTCACCCCATATGGGTCCTGGAGACTGAACTCGGGTTCTCTAGAAGAACAGCAAGTATTCTTAGAAGCTGAGCCATCTCTGCAGCCCCAGAAAAAAGGTTTTATTTACTTACTTATTTGTTTTGTTTTAGGTTAAATTAATTAACTTCTTAAAGCCCAAATAAAGCAGAATTAGGCTCTGTTCCCAAGAGCAGAAACAATATTAAGGGAAGACTAGGAACTCATTGTTTTAACTTAGGGATAGAAAATAGAATTACTTTAGTTTTATATAAAACCAAAAGGAAACATGGAAGCAACAGAAAGAGGGGAGAAAAGAAAAAACAAACTTTTTAAAATATCATGTGCAAGCAGAATTGTAGTGCACACCTTAAATTCTAGCACTTCGAAGCAATGGCAGAGGCAGGCAGAGCCCTGTGAATTAGAGGCCAGCCTGATCTACATAGTGATTTCTAGGCCAGCCTGGGATACATTGTGAGTCCCTGTCTCAAAAAAAAAAAAAAAAAAAGACAAAATGAAACAAAAAGCTTTAAGAGTTTGATTTAGGTGTTGGAGAAATGGCTCAGTGGTGAAGCGCACTGGCTGCTCTTCCAGAGGACCTGAGTTCAATTCCCAACACCCACATGGTGACTCATAACTATCTGTAACTCTAGTTCTAGGAGCTCCTCCAGTTCAGAGGGATCTGATACCCTCACACCAATGCGCATAAAATAAAAAATAAATTATAATTTTTTAAAAGCGTTTTTTTTTTGGTCCAGAAAGTAGAAACAAGTGTGTAGAAGACACTAGGGCTCACCAGGGACATTCCCGGAGTCTGGTCTCTGGCACCCCAGCAGCCCCTGTGCAGCCCCTGCTGTTTCTGGGCCAAGCAGGGAGGAAAACGGCTGCATTCTGCAAGCACTTTAACCAAACTGGCTAGTTCGGCTATCCGTCAATCAGCATTAACGTGTGGTGTTTAAACTCTGGACATCTTTAGTGATTTGTTATAGCAGCAAAAAGAAACAGATGAAGTGCTTTCCCCTTTGCTGGAAGGAATAAAAGAGAAACAAACATGGCCTTTATGCCACAGAGGGAGACACGAATAATTTATTAATCAGTTATTTTATTCATTAATCAAATGTTACTGAGTTTCTTTCTTTCTTTTCTTTCCTTTTCTTTTCTTTGCCTGATTTGTATGACACAGGGTCTCATGAGCTCAGGCTGGCCTTGAGCTCACTGAGTATCCTAGGACGACTCTATTCCTCACCTTCTAGCCTCCAGTCCAGAAGTCCTGGGATTACAGGTGTGTGTGCCACCACACCCTCAGCTGAGCTTCTCTCTTAAGTACAGAACATTTATAGACATTGGAGATAGACTGGCAAAAAAGACTTTAAAGAATCCAAAGCAGTGTTGGGAATATAGCTGAGAGGCAAAGTGAGTGCATGACATTTTGGGTTCAATCCCTAGCCCTGCCAAAAACAAAACAAACAAAAAACAGGAAAACTAGGGCTGGAGAGATGGTTCGCCTTTAAAAGACAAGGCTCACAACCAAAAATACAAAAACCAAAACAAACAAAAAATGGGGCTGGGATATGTCAGCAGAAGGTGGGGGAGAGGGAACAAGGCTCACTGAATGTGTTGGGCCCGAGCAACTGCATGGACAGATGGAATTGTGGGGAAGGTGAGATAGGTTGCACACTCTCATCAGAGATGGTTGTTTAACTTCTGAGTAGAGACATCAACCTAGACACTGGAAATAGGAGCTTAGGACTCAATGGGTAGGGTCACACTAAGGTTAGAAAAGAGGAAGCGAGCATCCTGAAATCCAAATGGGTTGAAAGCCATGAGGCTGGATGAGGTTGCAGTAAAGGACTGCAGCAGGAAGAGAGAGGAGGATGGAGACTCTGCAGCATCAAGGGACTTGGGAGATGAGAGCGATGGAGTTGACTCACCCAGGGTGACAGAAAGAAAGCTACTAAGGTCCAGAACCCAGGTGAAGCACAGGCTTCAAGTCAAAGGGCATTTGTGTGAAATGGTGCTGAACCAACAAGTGTCACAGTGTTGTGGGGTAACCACCAGCTTAAACCACTACTTGAACACTGGTTTAAGCCAATAGAGCATCTTTATTAGCAACTACACAAGGTGTCTAGGATCCCAGTGTAGCCCTGAGCTTTTCTCAGGATAAGCTTTTAAGCACAAAAGTTAATAAGAACAGTTAAGCAGAGTTGGAACTAAAGAAGTCAAAAGGCAAGGTTAGTACATTTAGAGAGTTTCTCAGACTTTGTTTTTGTTTTGGTAGGTCGTACTCTCTATGTGCTGAGTTTTATGGCCTGAATGATACTTCCATCATGGAGTCAGTTGTGCTAAGGTCTAGGGGCCTTTACACTCCCCACTGTTCTTAGTGAATGAGTTAAATTGTGGACTCATCTTGCTCTAAAGGTGTGTAGTTGGCCCTGAGGAGCAGTAAGTTTACTGAATTCATACTTAATTGGCCATATAGTTTAAGATGCAGGTCCCTGCTGTTAATCCAATCAGAATGAGAATTAAAGGCCCAGTCAGTGCTGACAGAGTAGTTATCTAGGGCCAAGAGAACAGAGACTGGTATCAATTATCTGATTAATGCCCCCCCCACCTCTTTTTCCCGACCACAGCAAGATTTTTTAAAAATTACTCCTGATCAATTAGTGTAGAAACAACATGTTTTCCCCAAAGCCACATCCAGTCTTCTTATCTCATAAAAAAGTAAGTCTAAGCCTCTCTGATTTTGTAGGACCTTCTGCAAGGGAATCTAACTCTTGTTCTAATTCAGAAATGGAAACTCTTAATATCTCCAGGCCCTGATCAACCCACTTACATAGTTTCTTAAAGTTTTTATCTCTCATGATCAAGGCTGATTTGTCAATGGCCACTGAGCTGGCTATGCTGACTGCAACCAGGACCGGGATGAAGACAGGCACAGTTCTTTTTTTCTTTGTAGTCCAGGGTTCATATTGAAATTTATGTGTTTTCTTTTCCATTATATAAAACATCAGAAGAAGCACATGTAGTTAAACCGTCAGAACACCATGTAGTAGTAGCAGTAATAGTAGCCTACCACGTAGTCTCAGGGGCTCAGTAATATTGCTATGGTGCAGATGAGTTAACCAACCCATAAGGCAGAATAGCAGGCATCAAAATAAGGGGAAGAGCCTAGGTTAAAGATTTTGGATATTAGACAAGTTTCAGCCCCTTGTAAGCTCTCTAATGTTATTTGGGCTGCCCTAGTCACAGTGAGTTTTGTCAGTCAGTGGACTGGCAGTCTGGTTAGTTCCTATCCCTATGTAGTAAGGGGGCTGTGGGTCTAAGCATAACCAGCAATCCTGGCTGATTTCTGGCTGGGGATGATTAACTAAGCAGTGGACCTTTTCAAGAGTGAAAAATAGGGGTGGGGATCCCTTAGCTTCCTGGACAGCAGAGAAGTGGAACTCTGGCCCCGGGTTTGTTAATTGCTTTGGAGGGGAGAATTGGTGTGGACTGTGGGATGGGTAGAAGATCTTTGTTGGAACCCAAACTGGGTCTGGGGACCTGTGGGCAATGTGGGGAACAGGGGCGTTCTGTTTTACTGGATAGTAAATTTATACCAGGGTCCCTCCTATGGCATAGAGTCTAGTCCCCAGGGTTTCCCTGTTTCCCAAAGGCCAGAATCTTTCTTAAGGAATTTTTCAGAAAACCTTTGTTTTATAACCCCAGTTTTTGCAATAGAAACTCCCTTGTTTTTGGCAACTAGGGGGCATAACTGCAGGGCGTGCCTAGAATTGTAAACTCTGTAGTCTTGTCTCAAAAGATAAACACCCATATCATTCCTTTCTTCAATACAACCAGACGCTTTAAGTGGGCATCAGTGACCAAAGGTCAAGATGAATATGGGTTGTTGGTCTGTAGTTACACTAGCAAATACCTTTCCTGCTTGTGTGTGTGTGTGTGTGTGTGTGTGTGTGTGTGTGTGTGTGTGTGTGTGTTTTCAGTTCCCAGGTCCAAGCCTGAAGGCGTGGGGGTTGGACCATGACCCTGTATTCATACCAAACTTAAGACTCAAGAGGAGGTAGAGGGAAAGGGAGTGGAAGGGCTGGAGCCCAATGAAACCTAATTTTAGTGCATTTATTGAAGAGGAATAGCCTTTTGTGAAAGCTAAGGTCTACATACCAGGGGTTACATTCAGAGGCCTGTGTGATCTGGATGGAATGTAGACACACCTCTAATCCAGTATTCAGAAAGCAATGGTATTCAGAAAGCAGTGATAGCAAACACCTTTCATCCAAGTATTCAGAAGGCAGTGGTGACCCATGTCTATAATTCCCCTCAGCACCCCCCTCCAAAAAAAAAAAAAAAAAACAGTGGAAGCAGACACAGGAAGCAGAATTGAGAAGGAGTCAGTGTCACACAAGAAGTGACATCTAAGATGAGATAGAGCAAATGGCAGAGAAAGTGACTAATGAGAGGAAGAGTTAGTAGAGTGAGCAGAATAGGACATGTCAAACTTTCATTAGAAAAGGCAAGCTCTCAGCTCAGTAAAAGAGAGTGGCAGTTAATGGGAGTTAGTCAGTTGAAGTAGTCAGTTGAGCAGTCAGATACAGAGGAATTAAAGAGTCAGTTGAGAAGCAGGCTGAAAAGTCAGTTGAGAAGTAGGTTGAAGAGTCAATTGAGAAGCAGTTAAGGAGCAGTTAACAGAGTAAGTTGAAAAATCAGTTACAGAGGAGTTACAGATGCTGAGGCTGGAGTGAGTTACAGAGTAGTTAGTTGAAGCAGTCAGTTGGAGAGGCAGGATGGAGCAATGAGAGCTCAGTGAGAGATACAGAGACACAACAGAGCTCTGCAGAAGAAGCCTAGAACAGAGAGTGAGTTGAACCAGAAGAGTCAGAGTTCAGAAGGAGCTAGTCAGAGTCAGCAGTAGGTCTCAGAAGGGTAAGGCTGAAGTCTTCTAGGTCTGGGCTAGCAAGTTAAATGTTCTAGATTGTACAAAGACTGGGGCCTCGCAGTTCAAGGATTAAGAGTAGATTGTAAAGAGGACAAAACATTCTAGGGCTCCAGGGTTTCCCGGCAAGAACCAGTGATTTAATTAGGCAATAGAATAAACGTCTTTGCACTGAACCAATGTCTACATCTACAACTACAATTCATAATCCACAGACAATCCATTTGGCTTTGTAAGTCAGTGGCGTCCACTGTTTTGATCCAGGTGTATTGGATCCAAGGTGTAATGCCTGCTATGTTCACAGCTGTAGGAGTGGAGAGAATCACCCTGTAGAGTCCTTTCAGGTGGTTTCCAGTGCCCCTTTGGCTACCTGAGTTACACAGATGGTCTCAAACAAGGGGAAACTATGCTATGCTACACACAGTGGCAAAGGTGTACTGTTAAGACGTGTTTAACACTGATCTCACCCTAGAGGGACAAAGTTAGGCAGTTGTGACAGAAACTATGGCCCATACTGTCCAATACACTACAGAGCTCTTTCTAGAAAAGGGTGTCTCTGATGTAAAAGAAATTGTGGGAAGCATTAGGGAAGAAGCTAAGGAGTTCAAAAAAGCATGTTTGATCCAGGTGCTGGTGCACACCTTTAATCCCAGCACATGGAAGGCAGAGAGAGAGACAGAGAGAGACAGGTTCATTATGAATTCCAGACTAGTCTGATCTACATTATGAGTTCCAGGGCAGACATGACTACAAAGAGAGACTCCGGGAAAGAGAGAAAGAGAGGGAAGAGAGAGAGAGAGAGAGAGAGAGAGGAAAGGAAGGAAGGAAGGAAGGAAGGAAGGAAGGAAGGAAGGAAGGAAGGAAAGGGAAGGAAGGAAGGAAGAAAGAAAGAGAAAAAAGAAAAGAGAAAAAAGAAAGGAAAGGAAAGAAAGAGAAGTGTTCATATTTGAGACAGGGTCTTACTATGTTGCCCTGGCTGCCCTTGAGCTCCTGGACTCAGGCATTTTTTTGGTCTCAGCCTCCTGCATAGCTGTGACTATGGGTATCAGCCACCATGCCCAGATAGAAATGAGTGTTTAATGAAGGATAAAACAGCATTTTAAAATGCTGTCTGAAAAGATGAACTGTTGAAAATAAAAGCTAACGTTGTAGGAAAGAGAACAGAAACTTAACAACAGGGCTGAGTGCTCCAGTGAAGGGAAGAGCTCATTCTGAATATGTGTACATGCATCTAGTATCACTTTATTCAAGGATGTGGTACCTCACACATGAATAAGATGTAAAATTTATTGGGCTTGTTGTTTGTTTGAGACACAATCTCAAACTATGTAGCTAGCCTAGAACTCATTACATAGACCAGGATAGCCTCAAACTCATGGAGATCTGCCTGCCTCTACCTCTTGAGTACTGGGATTAAAGGAGTACACCATCACACAAAGAAAAATGTAAACTTTAAGCACCATTTTTCAGATTTTATTCTTTTGTGTATGAGTGTTTTGCCTGCATGTATGTGCACCACATGTATGCAGTGCTCAGGGAGACCAGAAGAGGGCACTGGATCGCCTGGAACTGGAATTGCAGATGGTTTTGAGCTACCTGATATGGGTGCTAGGAATTGAACTTGGGTCCTCTGCAAGAGCAGCAGATGCTTTTAACCCCTGAGCCATGTGTTCGGTTTCTGTATTTCAGGTTTTACTCTACTAGAATTTCCAAGGAAGAGTGAGGGTGTAGGTTAGAAGCAGGGTGCTTGCTTAGTGGACAGGAAGGCCTGGGTTTAATCCCTAGTACCCAAACCAAAACCAAAACTCTGGTGTGGGTATGTGAGGAAGTGAGGATCCTTACATTGTTGCTGAGAGTATGAATTTCACAGTTTCTTAAAATATATACTGATTTCTTTTTTGTAGGAAAGTAGATGTAGGTATGTGTGTGGACATACATGTCACCATGTCGAGTGGAGGTCAGAGGACAACTTGCTGAGACCGTTCTTTCTACCACATGGGTCCCGGGATCAAACTCAGGTTGTCCAGCTTTGGTAAGTGCCTTGATCAACTGATTCATTGCAATGGCCCCAGCAGGACAACTTGTGTATGGGAGACATGAATACACCAAGAAGTCTACAGTCTGGGAGTTTAAAATCTACATCTAAGTAGGGCATAGTGGTGCACATCTTTAATCCTAGCACTTGGGAGACAGAGATAGATGGATTTCTGTGGTTTTGAGGCTGGCCTGGTCTACATAATGAGTTTCAGGACAGCCAGAGATACACAGTGAAGACCTATCAAAAGAAAGTAAGAAAGAAAGAAAGAAAGAGAGAAAGAGAGAAAGAGAGAAAGAAAGAGAGAAAGAGAAAGAGATGAAAGAGAGAGAAAGAAAGAAAGAAACAATGAAAGAAAGAAAGAAAGAAAGAGAGAGAGAGAGAGAGGAAAGGAAAGGAAAAGAAAGGAGAAAAGAAAGAGAGGAAAGGGGGAAAGGAAAGAAGGAAGAAAGGAAGGAAAGAAGGAAGGAAGGAGGGAAGGAAGGAAGGAAGGATCTACCTCCAGTGATTATTCAGGAAGGAGCTGGGACAGTTAGGAGGAGGAGAGGTTTTGAAGAATCTGATATGATCTAGCAGGGCTAGAATGAAGCTTCCCTTCCCAGAAGAGATGACAGCTGAACCTAGCCTTGAGCAAGGTTCTTGGAGCTTTCATTCTTGCAGGCCTGCAGAACTCATTTCCTCTACCTTTGTTGGCTGATCCTTTGTCAATCACCTCCCCTCTTAAAGGAAACCACACACTAAAGCCTCTCATTTTAAAGCATTGACCAAGTAATCCCACTTCTGGTACTCTATTCCACGTGATTTCCCATTTGTGAAGATGTTCATTCCAGCATCGTTTGTGAAAGTGAAAAATTGGTCTTGACCTGAATGCTTATGAGAGATTGACTTCAGTATTGTAGGTATCAATGTAAATATTGTGGTGCATCCCCTCCACTGCAGACATTAGAACAAATGACTCTACATGAGCTGAGATGGAATGTTTTCCAAAATGTGTTAGCTGACAGGAGCAAGGTCTCTTAGTCCAGGCTTCTATTTCTGGGATGAAACACTATGGCCATAAGCAACTCTAGGAGGAAAGCATTTATTTCACATACATTTTCATATCTCAGTTTATCAATGAAAGTAATCAGGGAAGGAACCTGGAGGCAGGAGCTGATGCAGAGGCCGTGGAGGAGTGCTGCTTACTGGCATTTTCCTCATGACTTGCTCAGTCTGATTTCCTTATAGACCCAGGACCATCAGCCCAGGAGTGATCCCCACCCACAATAATCTGGGAATCTCCCATATCAATCACAATTTAAGAAAATTGCTCTAAGGGCTTGCCTACCAAGGGATCTTATGGGGGCATTTTCTCAATTGAGGTTCTCTCCTCTCAGATAACTCTGGCTTGTGTCAAGTTGACATAAAAGCTAGCCAGGACACAAAGCAAAACCATTTCTACTAGATATATAGCACAAACTCTTAAACATTTACTTCTAATATCTGATCTTCATAATGCTTGGTGATCTTGTGTGTGCATGTGTTTGGTGAGCAGCAGAGGGCGCGCTTGTCACATTTTAATCTCCAGTTAGGTCATTTTTAAAACAATTACTATAGCTGGATCATTTTGTTCCCTTAGCCCAGGAATTCTTATTTTAAAAACACCTGTGAGCCTGCATGACTCTTCTGTCCTTTGTTTGTTTGTTTTGAAACAAGGTTTCTCTTTGTAGCTTTGGCTGTCCCAGAACTCACTCTGTAGACCAGGCTGGCCTTTCTTTCTCTCTCTTTAAAAAAGATTTTATTTTTATTTGTGCGTGTGTGTGTGTGTGTGTGTGTGTGTGTGTGTGTGTGTGTGTGTTCCTCATAGTTGAAATGTTGGGTCAAACACAGGTGAACACTGAGCTGCTACTGAGGGCACTAATATCCTAAGATCACTGGATCTGCATCTGCAACATTTCAACTCTGCACGGTCACTAAATTCTCGTTAATCACCTGTAGAATCATGGATGTGGTTGTGCTGGGAGCTTTGCTCTTGCCTGAGTAATGATACATAACATGGCTTCTTTTACTCTCTCCTGCTTTCTGGCCAAGGCCATTTATCACTGAACATCTCAGAGGCAGTGAGAGGCCTGCCTGAGGCAAGTTAGGATGTCATAATCCCCTGAGGATCCCTTCAGGTATTATTTTTGCAAATGAGTTGAGCCTTCTGTTGAGGTCGGTGGCCAAGTCTCTTCAAAATATCTATAATCAAAACAAGATGTAGTAATATAAGTCCCAGAAATGGTAACACACACCTGTGATTTCAGCACTCAAGAGGTTGCAGGCCTTAAGCCAACTTGAGCTACATAGTGAGCTCAAAGGCAGCCTGGGATATAAGCAAAAACGCATCTTTAAAAAAACAAACAAACAAAACAGAGTAGAAAAAAACATCAAATTTTACTCCTACAAACCAAAGAGAAAGGCCTAATAAGAAACTCTCCCTGCTGATGCTTTCTTTGCTTTTGGACTTCTAGCCTCAAGAATTCTGAGGAAAGCATGAGCAGGCCTGGTAGCTGGGAGTAGAATCCCAGCATGAGGGGTCTGAGAACTGAGCACTAGAAAGGTCTTGAGGCCTGCTTGGGAAGTCCCAGACCTGCTTGGCTACATAGGAAACCCTAATCAGAAGACAAAACAAGACCGTGGATTTGCCTCACCAGTAGAGCCTTCGCCCAGCAGGCACAGGCTACTGGATTCCATCCTTAGCAGACATAACAATGAGTTTCGAGGAAATAAATTCTGTTGTGTAAACCAGGTAATCAGAGGTTTTTTGGCTCCAGCAAACTCAAACAGCAGGGAAAAAAACACCAAGTAGTAGGTGTTTATAAACCGTGTTATACTCTAGCAGGTTCAAGAAACCTAGTCAAGCCTGAGAATGTACAGTTCATGATTTTGTTGTTTTATTTGTTTTGTGTTCAGGATCTTCCCGTTCAGCCCAGGCTATGTATCACAGACTGACTTCAAACTCAAACTGATCCCTCCACCTCTTTTTCTCAAGTGCTGGCACCACAGGTGATTCACCAGGATGGCTCATGATTCCTATAGCCACACACCTTGTAATACATTTTCAGTCTATCAGTGATGTGTACATTATTAGCAGATCAAAAATGATGTATCTTCACACTATCTTAAAAACAAAAGGCAAAAATTGGTTTAGATAAAGTTACACTCCATTATTCTACCTGACCTAGAAGTACTCTATGTAGTTAATGAATACCTATTAATTAAATTGATTTTGTGTAAGTCTAGGGTTTGTTTGTTTGTTTGTTTTGGTTGTTATGGTGGGTGCTAGAAAAAGTACTATCACCCTGAGCAATGCTCCCAAATTCCCAACATTTTTAAGATAATTAGTAGACTTTAGGTATATCCAATTTAACACATTACATGATATGAAACAAAGCCCATCAGCATAGTTATTCCATTCTATTTAACAAATTTATATTTTCTATTAATTTTTTTGTATGATGCTGAGAATCAAACCCAGAGTATTCTACCAGTGATCCATCACCCCCAGCCTGTGTGTGTGTGTGTGTGTGTGTGTGTGTGTATTTTGACTGGATGTATACCTGTGGATCACGTGTGTGTAGTGTCCTTGGAGGCCATATGAAGGTGTTAGATCACCTGAAACTGGAATAATCCACTCTTGTAAGTTGCCATGTATGTGCTAGGAATCAAACTCTAGTCCTCTGGAAGAGCAGCGAGTGTTCTTAACCATTGAGCCATCTCTCCAGCCCATTATTTTCATAGTTTTAAACATTCAGTACATGCTGTATTAGCCTATTAATCAACAAACCTAAACTTAGGAAGAACATACCCAAACATACTTCTTAAACCAACAATATGAGACTGTAGCCTGGTTTATCAAATTTTTATTTGAATTACATGAGCCCTAAGTTTCGAAGTATTTGAAATAGTTTATAAAAAATGCTTTTGACAATATAAATTTAATTTCATTAGTTTCTGAGAATTTTAGAAGTATTTTGTTCCACAGGTGAGAAGGAGAGAATAGACTTCTTCCGGTTGTCCTCTCTCTCTCTCACACACACACACACACACACACACACACACACACACATACACACACACGTTGGGGGGGGTAAAAAAAAAAAAAAGTCTGGTTTTAGGAGTAGACATCATTCAGAAAGGTTCCTGCCCAACAGGGAGGGGAGTTATGTGTGTGTAGGATTGGGTAGAAAAGAGTTTTAATTCTTTCTTCTCTTCTTTCTTTGCTCTTTGTTTCTTTTGAACATGGAGCCATGAACAACATTAGGAAAGACCAGTCCCCTTGAGTGGCTTGAGCAAGAGGCATGACTGGACAGTGGCTAAGAAGCAGTTTTCTTTCTGGAGAGCCGGAAGGGGCTTCTCGTCAGGGACTCCTAGGGGCTTCACATTTGAAACAGTCCAAGGCTTGGATGACAGCTCAGACTGAAGTTTGGTCCAGTAAAGCAGTTTGGTCAGATCAGTAAGCAGGGATGTAGGAATGAGCTCATCATTTGTGAGATGAGAATGGGAATTTGGAGTCTGTGTGAGGCCTTGTCATCAGTAAGCAAAGAGGTTACCTATAGGTCTTACCTAAGTCACTTGAGGACTGATGAATCTCTGCATGGGGTGACTTCTTTAATCTTCACTGCCTTCCAGGAGAGCAGGGATGGGTCAAGTTTCACATTGCTCGTAGGCTAGCACACTAGGGAAGCTCTAGGATGCTCTAGTACAGAGCAGTGGCTGTCAGATTGTGCTGAGCCTTGAATTACTTTACACAGCAACAATTTTGACCTAAGTCATTCCATTCTGAGCATCAATGCCAAGGTAGAATGACTACATCTTATTTATGCAAGTACCCAGCTGCCATCTGCCAGCACACCATGAGTCAAAAATCTGATGAATAATTTATCTGTACTGATAAATAATTACACACAGGAATATGTCGATTCATATCAGAAGCCTCAGACAGATAAGTTTGTCAATCACATCGCGTACGTTCCTCACCTGAGACTATAAAGGGAGCGCCGTGAAACTGAGACCTAGCAAGTGCACCGACATCACCTGGTCACTTGTGAGCTTTATCCAGGAAAACTGCCACAGCAAAGGAACTCTGCTCATCCCTGGGCTCTAGCTAACTCCTGGTTCCTCCTGCAAGGCTGGCATGCAAAAAAACAAGACAAAACAAAACAAAAACAAACAAACAAGCAAAAACCAAGCCAAACCAAAACAACAACAGCAACAACCAAAAACTGCTGCCGCCAGATCTGCATGCACACACAACTGTGTGGTGCGCAATGTGTGATCTTGTAAAAACGAACTTTAAAACAAATGTTACTTTTTAAATGAATGTTACAGTTAGAATGGCAAAGCTGGGGGAAGGCTGAGGAAGATAAATATGAGGGCTTGCAGCTGGCTATGAGCTTAGTCAAGATGACCTGAAAAGAGGAAGGATGGGGCTCTGAGTAAAAAAAGAGAAAAAAAAGAAAAAAGAAGTTGGCTTGGGTCTTGGTAGGCTCTGGCCATCAATGAACACCCCCACTCCTATCCTCTGCCCTCCCCCCTCCCCCACCTCCTTCCTCTCCCTGTCAGCCCCAAGAAGTCTGCAAGGCAGTGCTACCCTTTCCTCTAGTATTTCTCAACCTTATGGGAAGTTTTACTTTGTTTGGTTTCTCTGTTGTAACTCTGGCTGTCCTGGAACTCACTCTGTAGACCAGGTTGGCCTCGAACTCAGGGATCTGTCTGCCTCTGCCTCCCAAGTGCTGGGATCAAAGGTGTGTGCTGCCGCCACTACCTGGCTGAGGTTACCCATTTAAACATGTTCTTGCATGTAATGCATATAATTATAACAGACACAATATGGGTATGGGTAGCATCTAAAAACGCTTCTGCTTCTTCCAGGAAGGAAACCATAAACCACCCCAGGCTGTCCTAGGGGGCAGTGGGGGTACAGTAAGTTGACCAGGAGTTGCAAGTCCAGATGCCAAGCAGCCCTCTGCTATTACACTCTGCTATAAGCCTGCCCTTCACTCCGCATGATGCACTTGCTTTTCTTGCCTGCTGAAGTAAGCCTTGCTTGCCCTGCTTGTGTCCTGCCTGCTGTGAGTTCTGGATCAGAAGTTAGACGTACATCTCCTTTCCTACAACGTTAGAAACATCAGCAATTGAGTGGCATAGAAGAGCTGTGATTGCTGATGGCCGTGGACACCAAGTAAAATCAGGAATAAATAGAGAATTAAAGCCAACAAAATTGACTTAAGTTGTGAATTTAGAGCCTTTCAATAGACTATGACATGGAGGAAAGAGGCAAACGCGTTCGACTGTGTCTCCCGCATAGCTCCCACATAGACATCCTCTCATTTGAGTGTATTATATATACTACAATTCTACTGTGATATTTACAAAAGGTATTGCTGGGGGCTGGAGAGATGGCTTATCAGGTAAAAATACTGACTGCTCATTTAGATGTTGCACAACAGCTTCCTCTGAGACTGAAACATTCCATTCTGCAGGGAAGGCTCCTTAAGCAGGAAGGTAAACTGTGTCCTGGTGCTGGACTCAGTAAACTGGATTTCCCAGAAGGTTTTGCCAGTAGGGGATGCTGGAGGATATGGAAGGCTGGAGAAGCAAGGAGGAAAGTGATCATCTTATTTGCTTTCTCTTGCTGGAGGTGTTAGCAGGTCAATTGTTTTCCCCACTGCCGCCGGCTGATCCTGATCTCTAGGATTTAATCCACCTTCTGTATCCAGCCCCAGTGCTGACCTTCAGAAATAAGGCCCCAGCGTGGGACCAGTCCCTTCTCAAGGGTCTGAATCCCAGCTACCCAAAGGTTCCCTCTCCTTACTTAGCTGAGTGGCAGCTGCTTCCTGCAGTCAAATCCCTCTGCCATGGCAATGTTTCCCTTGTCCCTTTCCAACTCTCCATATCATTTCCAGCAATTCCTTAAATTCTTTGCAAAAACAACTGCTTCAGTTTCTGATTTCTAACTGAATCCTGATCCATACATCCCAATACTCCAATCCAGAAACACTAATATAGCTTGATGCTTATGTATTACAGCAGCACTTGAAGGCAAATGACCGGTATGGTATACCCAACTGGCAAATAAGACTTTCTCTCTCTCCCTCTCTCTCTTTAATGATTCTTTTTTTAAATTTTATATGGTATATGTCTTCATGAATCTGTGTGCACATGTGTGTCTGGTGCACATGGAGGCCAGAAGAGAGTATTGAGCCCCTGAAACTGGAGATTCAAATGAGTATGAGTTGTCACATGGGTGCTAGAAACCAACCCTAAATCCTCTGCAAGAACACCAAGTACTCTTTACTGAATTGTCTCTCCAGCCTCAAATAAGACCTACTCTAAAAGTTGACAATATACATTAAAGTCAGATTGGCAGGGGCTGGTGATTTGTTCAATGATCAAAGCATTTGCTTAGTGTGTGCAAGTCCCTGGGTTCCATTACAGCAACAAACCCTAAATTAAACAAACAGAAAACAAAACAAAATGTTAAAGGATGGGAAAAAAAGAAAAAGTGTGTTTCTTATAGACATTGACTTATAGACTAAACTACTTGAGATAAGCCTAGGGAGAACCTCACCAGTCCAGTGAGGACGGAGGGGAACGGTTTATTCTCCTGAGAACAAGTGACAGGCTTAGTTTCAGATATCACATTGTGACATTCCATAACGCATTATGAGGCTTTATGGTGCATTTACTTTTACAATGATCTTACCTAAGGAATTTTAAAACATTACCTTGTCTCCCAGTAAAGGGACAAGTAGATTAGGGATAGATAAAGAAAAGAAATTGCAGTTACTTTTTATCTAGTTGGAACAAAATGCACAAACTAAGTGCATTTTGCAGAAGATAGTTGTCATATTTTTGTTTCCATGACAGAAATATAAACCTCAGATTAAAAGGGGCTCATGTCCTCTCTCTGTCCTAGACCTAACACATAATTCATACTAACAGAAACTGGAAAGGTGGCTGATCTTCAGAAGGATCCAAGTTCAATCCCTACCACCTACATGGCAACACACAACAATATGTAATTCCAGTTTGAGAGGATCGATGCCCTCTTCTGGCCTCAGAGGGTACTGCATTCATGTGATATACATACCTGTAGGCAAAACATCCATATGTATAACATAATAATAGAATTACATTTAAAAAATACATTATAACATTACCTTTCTTCATAAATTAAAGCAAGAGATTGTAAGACTGTCATCCATTGGAGGGTAAATCTCTTAGGAAAAGGGGCAAGACTTACCTTCCTCTAGGAAGGTATCATTAACACCTAGGTCATTGTTTCTGTAGGTGGCCAGGGCTGATGTTGTTTTACCACCACCTGTCTCCAAGGCTCTAGGAAAGGGGTGGTGCAGGGAGCAGGGACAGAGCAACCAAAGCAACCCTCCAAGAACCAACCCCCAGCATAGAAGAGGAAACTCTCAGGCTTAGCAGAGAGGACTCATGGGCTGGAGTTGACATGAACTGGTGTCTCACTCAGTAACCACTGCTGTCTTCTACTCAATTTGTGTGACATTGTAGCAGACACTCCTCAGGATATGTAACCTCTTCATATCTACCGCTCCAGCAAGTGAACTGTACAGATTCACACTCCCATAGATAATGACTCCTATTCTTGAAGGATCAAGGCATGCTCACCTGATACAAGGGCCCACCTGCTTGCAAGCTCTCAGTTTCTGTAATCCCTGTATATTTGTGTATTACTTATTGTGTAAAGTGTGATGTGTGAAGTGAGAGTTAATATTACTAATTAAAGTGTGAAAAAGAAGAACCAGTTTTCAAGTGAAATCAAGATTACTTGGCAAGTTGCATCAAAAGAAAAAATGAACTTGCTTGTGAATTTATTCGTTATTCAATAAATTCTAACATTGTGATGACACAAACTTGTCCATCTATATTTCTGACCCAAAATGTGATACAAGGTTTATCTAGAAAACGATAAACCATGGGGGCATCTCTAAACTTTATTCACTATAAACACGTTGGCATTTGAACTTTTGATTTACTTTTAAAATCAGACATGACAACAGCTGGCACGCTTCCTGCCTCAGAGGAAGAAGACAAAAAAAGTTCTTAGAAGATTCCATTCAGGTCCCTGGACCTACTTTTCGCAGAGAACCAAGAAGTCCTACGAAGGAAGAGGAAGTTTGGAACCAGGCTTTCTTCCGGGACCACTGCAGCGCCCAGAGGGCGCCCTCCGCTCGAGCCCAGGTCCCAGGTGGGCGAAGCAGGGAGGGGTGGGGGGGCGTGGTCTCGAGGGTGGGTCCTAGGGCGTGGCGCGGGCCTCGAGGTCCGGTGCGCAGCGGGCTGTGCGCGCCAGTATCGCATTGCGAGCCGATTCAGCGGGATTCCGTGCGCCCGGCAGGCACAGGCTCCAGGTAACCTAGACCAGGCCAGCGGCCGTGTAACCGGTCAGAGCTGGACACCACCGAGCGGGATCTGCACGGGCGGGTCGGGCTGGACCGGAGAGGAA
Organism: Cricetomys ansorgei; assembly: GCA_026225945.1. NCBI lineage: Eukaryota > Metazoa > Chordata > Mammalia > Rodentia > Nesomyidae > Cricetomys > Cricetomys ansorgei. Next base: position 3,529,033 of record JAMJFZ010002601.1, on the reverse strand, counting down.
GTGGAGCTGGCGTGGGGAGAGAGGGCGCACGGTCCGGGTTCTCCAGGGCTAGGATGGAGCAGGCGTTCTCTTTCAACTCTCCTTCCTGTCTCTCGGTGAGACCCCGGTACACGGTGGCATCTGGAAGTCACTTTCTGGCCTCTTTTTCCGGTCCCTTGCAGCGCGTGGTGTGTGTAGAGGGGCAGGGGGTTGGAAATCCGAAGTGGCTGCAGTCGTGGAGGGTAAGGGCGAGCGGTTACGGGGGTGTCTTGGGCGCCAAGGACTTAAACTTCCTAGAACCACAACCCAAAGAAGAGGCGTTCTGTCTGACCCCTGGCTGAACGCGGACCGAGAAGCCGGCGCCGGGGCAGAGAATGACTGCCTTAGGGCGATTGCTAACAGACCGGCTAGTCTAGTCTAGGGTCCAAGCAGCCGCAGCTCTTCCTCTCTTGGCTTGTGCTTCAGGCTGCAGGTCTGTTAAGAAAACAGGTAATTCTTAGACCTGTTTTTCTTCCTGTAATTTTCCTGTAATTCTTCCTTCGTTTTCTTTATTTTTGTTTTTTTTAGGTTATTAGCTTTTCTCTTTCCTTTCCTTTCCTTTTCTTTTCTTTCGGCTTTGAAATCATAGAGATCCGCCTGCCTCTGCCTACCAAATGTTGGGATTAAAAACGTGAAGCTTAAGAAACTCATCTGCGGCTCCCAGCTGCTCCCCGTCTCAATTCTTACAATGCAGAATAAAAAGTGCCCACCCACCCCCAACCCTAAACGCCTCTTCCCAAGTTCCACAGTAGAGTCTCCTGCTGATCGGAGCTTGGCTCTGCAAAAACTAAGTGTCAGATTATGTGTACTCTTCTTTCCCTTACCTTTTCACGACCAAAGAGTGTTGTTTTGTTACAAATAATAGGGCTAGAGGCAAATCGGGAGGAGATACTTGACTTGAGAAGGCAGGTGCGTGGGGCTATGACCTGAATTTGGTGAGTAGTCGGGAGCAATATGATTTCTTCCTTTGGCCTGCTGCCCCCATTTAAAGCTGTTCTGAAAGGCAGGTTTGTCTTCTAGAAGGGAAGAAGGAGGGGCTATTATTATTATTATTATTATTTTTAAGATCAGCATAAATTACCTGTTAGTTTAGGCGGTTGCAGACAAAAGCCCCTCTGCAGGAGGATTTGGAGCAGGTTTCAGTTCTGAAAGGATGGAAAACTACATTTCTTTTACCTTCCTTCTGTCCCTTCTTCCTTTTCAAGCTTTAAAAAATGGTAGTTTGGGGTAAAACTTGCTTTCTTAGAAATGGCCAATTAAGTGGTAGGAAACAAATTAGTACTGTTTGAGATGGTCTTTTCTGATTGTCAGATGCTGTTTCTGTTTGTTTGTTTGAGACAGGGTCTTAGTATGTGACTCAGGTTGGCCTCAAAGTCTGGATCAGCCTCCTGAGTGCTGGGATTTCAGTCATGTGCATGCAGCATGCCCAGCTCAAACGCTGTTTGCTGTCAAGTGTGTAGTATCTCAGCTGCATTGAGAAATGTAATCTTTTATGGGGATAGCTAAGTCCCTGTCACTTTTTTAAATATGCATTGTAATTCATGAGAAATGTACTCAGAGTTCTAGGTCAGGGTGTCACATACCCAACTCTGCTGAAAAGGGTGTTCCCAGGTGGCTGGTGCGTAAATCTGGCGTGATATGTTCTTGTGAAGACTGCATTCTTAGCTTTGACACCGGAGGTGGGGTTTGATGCTGTCAGGTGTCTGTCGGATACAAATGTCATATGTGTTTATGGAACTTTGACAGTTTTTGCCAGATAGATTTTGTTTTGTGTTAGCGTCTGTGCAACTGGCAACTCACTATGAAGCTAAGAATGATCGTGAACTTCTAATCCTTCTGTACCCACTTACCAGGAGCTGGAATCATAGGCAAGTACCACAACCCTCCTTACGTAGTGCTGGGGACCAAACCCAGAGCTTTGTTCAGGGCAGGCAAGTACTCTGCCAAATGAACTATAACCTTAGCCCTTGGCCAGATGCTTTCTATGACGGGATCATTGTGTACTTTACAGGACTTTTACCAGCATTCCTGTACTTACTAGGTACCAGAATCCCCTCCCTCATGTGGCAATAACGTCACAGGGCCCCAGAGGATGCCAAGGATTCCTGAGGAAGCAAAGTCACCAGGAAAGGATGAAAGTAGGCCTGCATATAGGAAATGGTCTAGGTGTTAATGAACTATTGGTTAAGTACCTCCTATCAATGACTAGAGAAGCTACCAATGAATTAAAATGCCTTGAATTTTAAGACATTTTTAATACTAAGATTGCAGAATTATTATTCCCTGTAAATAGCTTGTGTGCCCTGCCAGGTTTTATCACCACAGAAATTCAGGTGTTGATATCATTGTGAAACTTCATCAAGTTTGGAATTAAAAACTTAAAACTGAAGGATTACTAGGGGCTGGAAAGATGGCTGTGACTAAGAGCACTTGCTGCTCTTGCAGAGAACCAGAATTCAGTTTCCAGAACCCTTGCTTGATAGCTCACAACTGACTGTAACTCCAGCTCCAGGGGGTCTGACGTCCTCTTCAGGCTTCTTTTGGTTAGTTGCATCCATGAGCACATTCACATACAAGCATAAGCACATACACATTTTTTAAAAAATCTCATCTGGTGGTGCATGCTTTTAATCCCAGAACTGGGAGGCAGAGGCTGGTGGATCTGAGCCTCAAGGCCAGCCAGTACAGAGTTCCTGGACAGTCAAGACTACACACAGACAAACCCTGTCTTGAAAAAACATGAAAAACTCAAAAAACAAAAACAAAAAACCCCACTCATATACATAAATTAAAAAATAAATCTTAAAAAAATAAATAAATCTTTAAGAAAGGAATATTAAACTAATTTTGATTTTTTTTTCTACTCAATGTTTCTTTCAGCTTTTTTTAAATTTATGAAGTATCGATTGACCACGAGTGTTTATTAGGGAAAGTTAACACAGTGCCTGCCGAGTCTTAACTGCCAAAGGTCAGTCCTGGGGTCCCTAATGGTAGGAGAAAATCAGTCATTAGCTAACAGCATTCTGCTGTATATTTCTGTAGTCTAAGAAACCAAAAATTAATGAAAAGGCGTGTCATCAAATGCAGTAACTGATACAGGAAGGAAATGTGACCTCCTTATGAGATCTTACATAAGCTCAGGAAGGTGAATGCTTAACCAGGAATTGATTGTAATTGGCCCCTTCAGAAATCAAAGTGCCTTGTAAAACTCAGGACCAGCTACATAATTCGTGAGATTTCTTGTGTAAAGTGTGAGAAGTTCAGGCTGGCGGCAACAGAGTATTCCAGCAGGAGACCTCACGGGGCGTTCTGTGATGGATGCACAGGCTGTGCACCGTGAAGCCGACTCCGTCCGAGCTCTATGTTCTATAGCTAAAAAGAGGACAGTGACCCCTAAAGCAAGTGCGCCACGTGAGATGCCGCCACCAAACACTGGAATTTAAATTTTTTTTTTCCCTCTGCTCTGAGTGAGAATCAAACGGAGAGCTTTGCTCTACCTAGTCAGACACTCCTTCACTGGGCTTTGTTCCCAGCTCCTCAGTTTCTGAGTCATTGATCTGTAATTTTACTTCTGATTAGGAAATTCCTAAGAAATGCTCCCATGATTAATTTTTCTTTTGTTAGAACGGTAGCCGTCGCTCCTTTGGGGGTCCTGGGCCCCCGGTGCCTGGGCTATGTATTCGCTCAGGCCTTCACTGAACAGCTGCTTACTGAGCCAGGTATTGTTGGCTCTGGGGCTATAGCTGTGACCATGACGGAGTGGATGTCTGCGTTTCCGCTGTACTTACGCATCCGTTAGTCTGGTGGCTCTAGGAAGAGACAGGCTCACACGCACATAGGCTGTCCTAGTCTGAAATGGTGCAAGGACGCCCTGCGTGGTTTAGGGGAGTCCTGGGAGGTCTTCAATATAAGCTGTGTTTGAGATTTAACATACCTAAAAGGTGAATAGGAAGCAACTATTCACTGGTAAGTTCTATAGTCATCCAGGGATGATATGGTAGATAAAATACAATAGCCAAGAGACTGAGACTTTGTGGTAAAAATCCGAAGGATAGCGGTGATGAAGTAATACTGTTGACAGGGAGGTAGCAAGGATGATTCAGAAGTTTCTGGCTCAGAAGAACTGAGTGGGATGTAATGGGGAAAGCATTTATGGCGTTGAAGAGCACTGGGGTGGGGGCTGGGGAGCGGGATGAGGTTGACACCAGGTGGGGGAGGAAAGGTAATGTTTTGCTTGTGAGACAACCAAATGGAGCTGAAGAGCAGGAATTTAGCACCCAAAGAAAGACGTGGGATGCATATGTCTGATAAATCTTGGAATGTAAGTACTCACTGTATATTAAAGCCTCCAAAGAAAGGATGGAGTGAAGAGAGATAGGGTCTGTCCCTGCAGCTGCTTGACCATTCCCTGTGCAATAAGTGTCCAGATAAGGCTGCTGTTAGTAGGAGACAGATGTGCATGCAGGGTAGGCAGAAATCTGGGGTTTATGGTTTATGGTTTGTTTTTTTTGTTGTTGTTGTTGTTAGAATTGAGCTGGGAGACACTGTTTGTTTAGTTGTTCCTGGAAACATCTGGTCGATAAGGGGCTAGTAAAGCAATGGGAAATAGAATGTGGGACCATATTTCAGAGGTGATAAGGACACAGGGTTGGACAGGATTTACGTTTGTGACCCAGGACTTAAAGGATTTCACTTTTCTCGAAAGGAAGAAGCAAGGCCATTGGCTGAGTTTGTTTCTGAAGTAGGGTATTTCCCCAACTAGTTTTTTTTTTTTTTGTTGTTGTTGTTTTAATTTTGCTGTGCTAGAGAGTGGACCCATGTGGACCAAGAGCTCTTCTTCTGACCTACCGTCCTGCCTGTTGGGATATTTTCTAGTGCCAGCGTTCGTGATTAAGTGTTCCTCACTGTTGAGTTAATTTTTCCTGGGAAGACGTGAACAGAATGTCCGTCTTGGTGAGCCAGTGGGTTTGAGTGTACTTACAGGAACGTGGATGAGGGGCTTCTTAGGAGTGTGGGTGGGCTGGAGAGTGGCTTACTCCTTTCTGGACCTTGGGTGTGGCCTCCTTGGAAACTTTCTGGACTGCTCACAGACTTCTATTTACAGTATAAACATCTTAGCTTCCCCTTGCCATCATAGCGACCTAGAGTTTTTCCCTGTCATTTGTATGCCTATCCAATGTGCAGGAACCATCCGATAAACTCAACTCAAGTTCCTTAGCAACCATTTGATATGTTACTTCGGAAGCCACTAAAATCTTGTATATAGCTATTATAAAGGCTAGGAGGTACCATTCTCCCTTAAAAGCCCACACCCAATCTGGATGTATCATATTCTTCCCTCAAGAACTTCTCTATTAACTCTCATGCTTAAATGCCTATTAAAATCCCATGTAATAAACCCCAGCTGTCTCTCACTGGCTCGTCCTGAAATTCTTTGCTGGTGCAAAGTCAAGAATTCTGACTCCCCTGAGTAGAGGTCTCAGACTAGAACTTTGGAAGCTGCTGCCGGTGGCCATGTGGAGCAGAGTCAGTGTCCCGGCAGCTCTGCTTCCTTCCTACCTTTCACCTTGGTCTTGGTGACTGATGTCAGTAACACCTGACATGGGTCTTTGCCTAACCAATTTTGCCAAGGTTGCCAAAGGACAGTCTCGAATGTCATTCCTCAGAAGCTGTACACTTACATTTTTGACATGTAGTTTGCTATTGACCTAGGGCTTGATGATAGGGTTAGGTTAGACTTGGCTAGGCCAACTGACCAGGGAGCCCCAGAAATCCTCCTTTCTCTTTTCAGTGCTGAGATTACAAGTGTGTGCCACTGTGTTTAGCTTCCTCCTTTTCATCTTCCTCTTCTTCCTCCTCTTCCTCCTTGTTCTTTTTCTTAACAGGGATTCTGGGGGTGCAACTCAAGTAGGTCTTCATGCTTGCTGAGAAAGTATTTTACTGGCAGGATCCCACCAACTTGATGCTTCAGTCTTGTAATCTCAGTATTGGGGATGCAGGTGGGGAGGAATTAGTGGATCCAAAGAGTTTGCTGGACAGGATCTGAGTACTTAGGGTTCAGTGAGATACTCTGCCTTAATAAACAAGCTGGAGAGGGACTGGAAGATGCCTGATGTTGACCTCTGGTCTCCACTCACCTGCCCACACATGTGAACATTTACACATATAAGTGCTCCGATTGTGAAGAGTCATGCATACAGTGTCTAACTTCTCCTGGAATATGAATGATGTATATTATTTGTCATATTTATGGGATGGGGGTATAGCTCAAAGAATGCTTGCCTAGCATGTAGAAGACCCTGGGTGTGAATCCTAGATCAGCCCCCAAAATAAAATAAACCTTTTCATTTAAACACTTTGGCAGTGCTATAATGGCTTAAACATCTGGTGACGTGGTTTCTTATTCTGTCAGCCACTATTGTCACATCATGGTCACGAGCTGTTGTTGAGAATTAGACTAAGCCATTTTGGTTGTTTTTGTAAACTGATGCTCTAGCCCTCTGGGCAGCTCTGTGAGAATAGGTAAGTGAAGTTGAACATTGAAAAGCAATCTCAGGTTAGTGCTGTATCACTGTGGGTTCTGACCAAGCCTTCTGTGAAAGGTCAGCAGCAGGATTCAGCTGGTCAGGTGGTCAAGAATTTTATGGAATCAGCAGTTGGACATAGGAATGTGCTTAGGGCACTGTCCTGGGCTTGCCAAGTTTGTTTGCTTATTTTGTCATTATAAGGTGAATGAGTGTAGGACTATTGGTATGTGTGTCTAACCTTTCAACAGAGTTGGAGCACCAGATCTCAATTTGTTATGCTAAATAAGACAGATTTCTCCAGTGGGGGAATGTCCTGACTTCCTTCTCCAATTAATAGAGCTTTTGGTATGGCTCAGGAAGCCTTCCTGTAGCTACTGTGTGGCCTTTCCTGAAAACTGCGTGAGGGTTTTAGTCCCCACATAACCACACACAGCTCAGTGGTTCTCAACCTTCCTAAATGCTGGGACCCTTTAATACAGCTCCTCATGTTGTGCTGACCCTCCAACCATAAAATTATTTTTGTTGTTACTTCATAACCGTAATTTTGCTACTGTTATGAATTGTAATGCCAATATCTGATATACAGATGGTCCTAGGTGACTCCTGTGAAAAAGTTGTTCATCCTTAAAGGGATCCTGACCCACAGGTTGAGAACCACTATAGATGAAAACCTACATTTGTATGTCTTACAGCTTGTGCATTTGTGTGTGTGTGTGTGTGTGTGTGTGTGTGTGTGTACTTTTATACAGTGCTAGGGATTAAACCCAGGACCTCCTGTATACTTGGCAAGCATTTACCATTGAGATAAATCCCACCTTCCTAATGAAATATTTTTTAAGTAAATTATATAGAATGTAACAACAAACTTTGAAGTTCCCTGAAAACACAAACTATGGCCAAAAATGTAGGATTAAAAAAACATGGGACTGGGGAGTTGGCCCAGTGGTTAAGAACACTTATTCTTGCAAAAGACCTGAGTTCAATTCCCAGCATCCACATGGAGGCTCACCACCTCCTCAGGTGCTAGACATGCATGTGATGCAGAGACATACAAGCAGGCAAAATACTCATACCCATAAAATAATAAAATAAATTAAAACAAACATTTATGCAAATGTCTTTACATCTTTAGTGTCACAGGTATTTCTAAACCATTTGGAAGACGTGTGCTCTCAGTGCTAAATTACTCACAGAGTGAAGGGAATTCTCTTTTGGTAAATACAATTTTGAAACAAACAAGAAGTTAGTAGTGGGCTGGAGAGATGGCTCAGTGGTTACTGCTTTTGCAGAGGACCAAAGTTCAATTCCCAGCTCCCATGTCAGGTGGTTCATGATGGACTGAAACTCTAGTTCCAGGGGGTCAGAAGCCTCTGGCCTCTGAATACCCTTGCTCACATGCACATACCACCCCTTCTCCCTCCCCCCCCACATAAATTAAAAATAAATAGATAACTACATCAAAAGAAGTTAGCGTTACAAGCTACATTGATCATGGTCAATATTTTATGTCAAAAAGAAGTTCTCTTAATATATTTTTTTATTAGCCTAGATGGCTGGTACAGAATTCTTTGCTGTTGAAGTTATCTGAATTGAAAAAGGGAAGGAAGGAAGCCATGCTTTTCTTAAAAGTACTGGACTACAGAATCTACCCATACCCAGAAGATCCAATAACTACTCCCAAAACCTTCAGCTCTCCAAAGTCCTTTCAGCTTTACAATGATACATTGTTCCAAAAATAATGTTTAATTACACTTACCAAGTCTATAATTTCCTCTAGAAAGCTTAGCAAATAACCACTGTGAGTTCCTTGAGAGTGGGGCCTGTGCATTATTTGTGTTGGTATTTTCTTCCCCAGAACTTGGAATCTGTTTTGAGTAAGATGTTCAGCGTGGAATTAAATTGAATACGCTGAAGTATTTGGTAGTAACTGTAAAATAGATCAAATCAATTCATTGGAGTATCTGGTAGCATACTGGAAAGGGGTTTTCTCTGGGTTGGAGAGATGGTTCAGAGGTTAAGAGTGGACCTGAGTTCAAAACCCCATGTAAAAGCCACTTGTGCCCATAGTCTCAGTGTTGGAGGACAGAGACTCATGGACCTGGGAGCTCACTGTGGCCAGCTAGCCTAGCCAAAATGGTGAGCTTCTGTTTCACTGAGACTTATTCTCAGGCAGTAAGGTGGAGAGTAAAAGAGTCTGCATTACATGGCTAGACCTAGTCTCAAAACTAAACAAAGAAAAAGATTTAACAAAGGTCAGATATGAGGGAAATGTAAACAAAAAGAGAGCTCACATTGTGTTAAATACAGGATAAGCATGTTGTAGATTGGTTCACTTTTTAAATGTATATTTGTGTTTTGCCTGCATAGGTGTCGGTGCATCATTGGTCTTTGGCATTCTTGGTGCCCAAGGAAGCCAGAAGAAGGCATTGGATCCCATGGGACTAGAGTTACAAATGGTTGTTTGCTGCCATGTGGGTGCTGAGAATCAAGCTTGGGTTCTCTGTAAGAGCAGCCAGTGCTTTGCTTTTAATGCTGAGTCTTCTTCCCAGCCCTACTCACTCTTTTTTGTTTGTTTTTAGAGGTGAGTGGGTTGCATTTGAGACAGGGTTTTATCCACCAGGCTGGCCTTGAATTTGCAATGATCCAGTTGACTGTGCCTCTTAAGTGCTGGGCCTGGCTTCGTTCACTTTTTCTTAAAAACTCCAAAGTTTTATGTATGATCATTTTCCCAACTAAATTAATTTTTTTTTTGTGAAAGAAGCTGATATTATACAATTTGTATTATAACCTCACACCCCATTCATATGTGCAATTTTATGTTTTTATGCACCAGTGAAAGAAATACGTTTAAATTTTTTGAAAGAAAACACTGCAGCTTAGAGGCCATAAAGGCAAGTTTGGGTTCCTGCTGGGTCTGGCTAGCTCCAGATGTTGCCCTTATCAAATTCTCTTGTTTCGCATTTGTGAGCAAACTCACAAGCTACAGCTGGTTGTGAAGAATACGGAAGGAAACCTTGGTGGAGTTATAGAGTATATGCATATGTTGCATGTACTTACAATAATTTCAGAGAGTTGCCGAGGAAATGGTACTTTGTAGCTATTATGGTGATAGTGAAAGTTATATATTGTCCTTTTGGAGGGCATTCAGGGTTACAGAGATTTATAAATATTGGTGTAGGAACACTGTGCCTGGGAATTCCAAGGAAATCTTTTAAAAGATAACAAAACTAGGTGTATACTAAGATATTCATAATGAATGTTCCTAACAGTATGATTTAGAAATACCCTTAATATTCAGCCCTGGGACACAAATTGTGCTGAAAGCAATAAGAATCTTTGATATCCAGTGAATGAAAAGACAGAAGATAATGCTCACACCGTTTAGCCTGAGCAAATAAAGTCTGTAATGTTCACAGATACGCAGGAAAAATAGAGAGGAGTGAACCCAGGGCTGGGGGTGGCCCAGTCCACTTGCCTGTTGTGTGTAAGACCCTCAGTCAGATCCCTTGCAATTCTCCAAAGGGGGTAAACCTGGAGGATGTGAAGTAACACCACTGTGAATTTGTTTTTGGGTTATTTGTTGTAGTACTTTATGATATTTAGACTAGATATTGTTGGTCATTATGTTAGAGCATTGATGCTTTTTAAAAAATTTTATTTTTGAGAATTTCACACATATATACAGCGTATTTAGATCATATCCATTCCCCACTCCAGTACCTCCTGAATTTCCTTCCATGTCCCTCTCCCAACTTCTGTGATACCTACAGTTATTTTAAGTTTTAGTTACTGTGACTAAGAGATCCACAGGAAAATGCTTCTGACCTATAAGCCTCTTGCCCAAGGGCAGATACTTTCTGAAATGCTGAGGCTGTTCATGTAAGATTACAAGCCACATGTTTTGACTTTTAATGAACAAGCTTGATTGACTCAACTGCACAGGAAGTGCTTGATCACGTGTAGGCCAGAGCTATGTGGGCAGGAAATACATCAGGATGTATGCTTGCCCACAAAGGACGAAGGTGGGGAGTATGTAGTCTTATGGGTTTTGTCTTTATAAGCACTGGACTAACTGGTATTTTATCTCCATTTTCTGGGAACTCCAGGAATGGACCTAGCCAGAGTCCATCATCCTGGCCAGTGTTTTATAAAACTTGCTTCAAATTTGGCTCAAAAATTATGGTAATGGTTTTAGTCTCACCCGGTACGATTAACACTTCATTGGCCTCTCCCGCTCCTCTTTTAAAAACATAACCCACTGAATCCAAAATTACTGCTACCCAAATGTTCAGGGCACAGTCAGCCTATTAGACTGACCTTTAGCCTCCATCAGTGGCCCACAGCACCTCAGCTAGGGGCGGGGACTCATGTATTCCTCCTCGATCCGACCTGGGGTGTTTGACTGGCTTGATTGATGCTTTTAAAATCTCAGTTTATAATTTTTTGTTACTGTTGTTTTGTTTTTTAAGACAGGATCTCTCTATGTAGTCAGGGCTGGCCTGGAACTTGCAATGTAGAGCAGGCTGTCCTTGAAAACAGAAATCTTCCTGCTTCTGCCTCCTCAATGCTGGGATCGAAGGTGTGTACACCATCATGCCCGGCCAGTTTGTACGATTTTTAATTGCTGAAATGAACTCTAAAATTCAAAATAAAAATTAGAATAAATATCCCATCCTTCCCAAAGAAACAAAAAACGAAAACAGTACCCACTGAATAATTTTGGACGTGTACCGCCCACATTCTTCTATTGGATAGATTTGATATATTTACTTGACTGTTTTTCTTTTTTCAAACTGGCATACTGGAATACAATATCTCTAAACAGGATTTCTTCTTTGAAACCTTTTTTGATGTCACTCCATTGAAAAATGCTTGGCTTTGGAGATTTTAAATTTAATAGCTGTGTCTAAAAGTAAGTCAAACCAAGTGAACATGGCAGGTGAGGTTTCCCAGTTGGATTTTGAAGCAATATAATTAGGTCACGTGCAGAGCCCGGGTCATGTGGTCCCTGACGCCTTTGGGCTGGCACACTTTATGGGAGAGTTTAAGATATCCAACCTGCAGGAAGACTAGAGGGTGTAGCAAAAGCCTAGGGGACCTGCTGTGTGGTTCTTGGCTATAAATAAAGCCTGTGTTCTGGTCTCTGTACTGGGTGTCAGCCCTCCCTCACCACTGCCTGCAGCTAAAGCAGAGCAGACAGCCACATGTAAAGCAGTTTAAGCCTCAGTTTCCTTTTACTCTGACTGTTCCATGAGAACAAAAATAGCTACTTGAAGGGTACAGATGAGAATTAAATGAGAGTGTATGTGAAGCACTTGTTCATTATTATTATAACGAGTTCCCTAAAAGGTGGTGGCATACACCTTTAATCCCAGCACTTGGGAGGCCCAGGCAAGTGGGTCTCTGAGTTCAAGGACAGCCTGGTTTATAGAGAGAGTAGAGTGAGTTCCAGGACAGCCAGGGCTACACAGAGAAACCCTGTCTTGCAAAACCAAAAAAGAAGGAGGGAGAGAAGAGGAGAGGAGAGGAGAGGAGAGGAGAGGAGAGGAGAGGAGAGGAGAGGAGAGGAGAGGAAGGAGGAGGAGGGGGAGGCAAACAAATCCATAGACCTGGGCATACTCATATCAGTTCTCAGATGCACATCGACTTCAAAGCCCCTCAGTGTGAGAAGTAGATGACTGCATTTAAACTTATACCACCATCCCTTTTCCCTGACACATGGCCCAATAGGCCCAAGACACAGTCAGCCTTCCCAGCAGTAGCCATCATGAATCTGCTAAGGACTGGCTAAGAACACCAGCACCCAGGAATTGGGCACTTCTCACCAAATTCACCTCTCCCTTTCTGACTAAAGTTCAGAGAAGCATTGGCATCATTGCTAAACAGGATGAAAACTCTACCCAAAATGAGGTCTGTGGTTTGGGGTTTCTTTGTAAATGTTCTCTCCGTAAAATCCAACAGTGGATGCTTTGAATTCATGTTCTACTCCCTGACCCACTGTAACTTGGACCATCTAAGTACCAAACTTGAGTTCCCTTCTCTGAAGGCAGATTCGTTTAACAGAAAAGCATCTAAAGAGGCTGTCCTACACTTTTGGGAAGGGGTGGGTATGATACTTGAAATGTTTGAATGTTGGGTTTTCTTTTTTTCTTTTTTCAGGCTTTACTAACTGAACAAGCTTGAGCTAGGTCCAGAGTACAGTATGAGTAGCTGCAGATGGGAAAGTAGTCTGTTAAGAAGTGGCATGATTAGTTTATATCCATTTCTATTTGTCTTTCCCTCTTTTGCCCAGTGCCTCTAATAGTGAATGATGAGTTTCAAAGATGCAGGCTTCATAGGATTCATGGGAAGGACCACTCGGAAGATGTTGATCTGGTTTTTGAACCTGCCAGGGACAAGCAGGCAAAGAGTACTTGTCATTGCTCATAGGTAGCCTTGTACTCATCATTTGGAATGAAAATGTGCCAATAACACATTTACTAAACTACAGAACTTGGGGGCAGCCTCTGAAACTCAAACCACATTTGAATTTCTGGGACCAATGAAGCAATGCGATGATGGGAGAATTTATGGAGAGCTTTGTTCAGAGCCCTGTCAGGTGACAAACAGGATGGGCTGCAGTTTTCTTCTTCTGGTTCAGTTTCCACCTTGGTGGAAAAGCCAGGGGCCTGCAACCGAATTGCTCGCTGTTGGCTACCTTCTTGTCTCATTGGAAAAAACCTAGAGTGGACAAAAGGCACTTGAAAGTAACTTTCCAGTCTAAAATTTTGTTTCCATCAAACTGTGAGGTCACATTTACACTTCTAAATTAATATACTTGGACATTCAGAAAGAACAGTAAGTGTAAGACTTCACAGACTGTCATTTGGAAGTGGGCAGGGAGATGTTTTACTCTTTTTTTGGGGGGGGGGGCTCTGATGATAATGAGGTTGAAGATTCCTTATAAAAACTTTTGTATGTGAATGGATGTGATTCTGTTGGGCCTGTCAAAGTCTGCCTCTGCGAACCAGCTCTGCGGCTGCCTGAGCCGGTAGGGCTTCCCCTGTGCAAGGCTGAGTTTTTTGCTTCAGCCCATTGGGGTAATAGGAAACCATTGGCTGAGGAAACATAGCAGCCTTGAAGACAATGACTCTGCAGTCTTTATTCTGAACAAATCTGAAGTGGTTTTTTTTTTTTCCTCTCTCTCTTTCCGGGTGCTGAGTGATGTACATGCTGGGCAAGCCCTCTATCACTGAGCTTCAACCCCAGTCCCTATCTTAATTTTTATACCATGGAACTGTCCTTTTTCCCTTTGAATAATCAGGCACCCTACCTACCTGCACTCTGTTAATAATTTCTTTCAATGTCTATGTTAAAGTCATTTAAAAAGATACTTCTGAGTAACATGCTTCAGGGCTGGGAGTAGTTTGCAGTTGACCTTTGAGTAGGGCAACCCTAGGTTTGAGCGCTGCAGAGAGGTAGATAGGTAGGTAGGTAAGTAGGTAGACAGAGGGATGATAGACAGACAGACATGTGCTGCTATGCTGTACTGAATTTGGCTGCTCTAGCGCCTTGTGTGATTGGAATCTTAGAGAATCTGTCCTGTGTGTCTTTGTGTTTCAGTTAACATAGTGCCTTCAGGGTCATTGATGTTACAGTGTATGTCAGGAATTCATTTCCTTTTAAGGCTGAGTACTGTTCCATTCTGTTGACAGAACAAATTTTGTTTATCGCTTGTTTTTCTAGCTTCTAATGTGATGTTTTTTTTGGTACTCACATGCAGTTATGGGCTTCCTTTGGCTTTCAAGGGAATGTGTGAAATGTAAGAAATTGCTATGGTTAAAGCCATGTGTATTTAATTTTAATTCGAAACTTTTAATCTTAATTTTTTCTTGAAATTTTTAATTTGAAAGAGGTCTGGTAAAGGAGATTAGTAATGGAGAAATAAAGTTAGAATTGGAAGAAGGGGCATCTGCTGTGGAAAACACAATAATGTTAATGTATTAAATCTTAAGTCCCCTTTAAATTGAGTAGGAAAACCTGCCTCTAATTCCCTCATTTCTCCTTGTCCTGAGTTTTGGCCTCCTCTACTGGAGGGCCCCACTTGATGGGCCCCAAGGGAAATAGCCCTGGGATGAGAGGGCCTCCGCTAGTGCTTTGATGCCAGTGGACTCACCAAGCTTTTCTGTTGTAACTCTGGCTGTTCTGGAACTCACTCTGTAGAACAGGCTGGCCTGGAACTCACAGAGATCCACCTGCCTCTGCCTCTCGAGTGCTGGGATTAAAGGTGTGTGCCACCACCGCCAGGCTTGCACGTATTTAAATAAAGGTTGTTTACGAGGTTCAAGAGTCTTGGTTAGTTTCTCTCTCTCTCTCTCTCTCTCTCTGTATAAGATAAGAGAGAGACAGAGACAGACAGAGAGTCTGTTTGTCACACTTCTGCCACAGAGCCACTGTGGTGAGAAGCACGCTGACTGCACAACATGAGTGGAAACTGCATTATTACCTCTTACTCACCTTCCTGTTCTCCGTGAATGGCTGACTGCACCAGACCTCTGCTTCCTTCCTGTGTCCCTTGCCTGAGGTCTCTTCTTCCTGAACAGACTTAACATGTAAGGGAATGCCTTATTTCCTTAGACCTCAACCCTCCCCTTTGGAGAGATTCGAGTCACCTGTGCTTGAGGAAGGACCCCTGGAATGGTGTTCTCTTCTTCCTTTCTTCTGTGCACCCACTGGGGGCAGCTTCATCTTTCCTGCAGGCTGTGTGGGCAGGAAGGGCAGCTTCACTTCCTCCACAGGCTGCCAGCTGCTGGTGTCCTTAGCCTCGCCTTTCAAGGGTTCTGCTGAGAAGAGAGGAATGAACACTGACCACTAATGGCTGAAGTGCAAGAGGAATTCACCAAGTGATGTTTAGTCTCAGTCATAGAATGAACAAGAAAGATGTAAAAGTGTCCCTGCCATTAGGTCAGCCTTGGAAACCCTGGTTTTGTTTGTTTGTTTTCCCTGTAGATGATACACCGTTGAAGCTTAATTTTACTTTATCTCAGTGAAAATTAGTTAAGAGGGCATTAAGATATCACTGATGCACATCAGATATTTTAAAAGAGTATATTGAAAAGTTTATACATGATTAGACAGAGGCTAGAACTGTACAGTGGAGAAAGCAGCCAGTGCTGTTAGCCAGTGAGTCATCTCTCCAGCCGTGTAACATGAAAATTTAAAACCTGGTTGGTCAGAAGTTTAGGCAGAACGATAGAAAGTTTGAGGTTGGCCTGAGCTGTATAGCAAGACTCCTTTTCACAGAATAAACAAAAAATAACAGCATGGCCACACTGCATATCTGGAATTTTGCGTTGTTGTAGACCTGCCAGAATTTCTGTGAGTCCCGCAGAAGACATGAGACTCCTGGGCCAGTAACAAAGGAGATTGTGAGGGGAGCAGTAGGAGCAGTTGATGTGTGTTTTCCACTTACTATCTTTTTTTAAAAACCTTAAGTTTAATGTTTTTTTGCTTTTATTGTGTGTGTGTGTGTGTGCGCGCGCGCATATGTTTGTGTACATCTGTGAGGGTAGATGCTCATGTGCCATGCTAGGCATGTGGAGATCAGAGAACAGATTTAGAGTCAGCTTTCTCCTTCTACCACGGAATCTGGGTATTGAACTCATGGCTTACTTGTTGAGCCTTCTTACTGGCCCCAGTCCATCCATCTGTCTGTCCATGTGTCCCCGTGTCCCCCCACCCCCAACCCCGTGCGCTGTTTGGTCTGCTTTTGTTTCTCTGAGACAGGATCTTATGTAGTCTAGGCTGGCTTGCTTCTACCTCCTGAGTGCTGGGATTATACAGATGTATGCCACCATGTCCAGCTTCATGTAGTCCTAGTTTTGATAGAGCAAGCAGAAGATGTCCAGTTGGTAACTACTAGATAAGTTGAAATACTTATTTTATGCATATTGAGTGTTCGTTTCCATATCTGTGCCCCACATGGGTGCTTGTTGACCACAGAGGCCAGAAGAGGGCATTGGATCCTCTGGAATTGGAGTTAAAACTGTGAGCTGTCACATGGGTACTGGGAATTGAACTTGCATCCTCTAAAAGACCAACAGGTGCTCTCATCTGCCGAGCCAACATTCCAGGCCCTAAAATCATTTTCAATACAGACTGAACAAAATCTAACACTATTGCTTTAAAACATGAAGGCTTCTGTTTAGGTAGAATAGATGTCTTTTGATATTAATACTTATGCCATTAGAAATCACAACGGGGGCGGGGGAGGGGGAGTGCTAAAGAGATGCCTCAGTGGTAAAGAGCTCTTGCTGCTCTCCCAGAAGATCCAAGTTCAGTTCCACCATGATCACATCAAATGGCTTATGACCATCTGCAACTCTAGCTCAAGGGCATCTGACACCTTCTCTGCCCTTTGTGGACACTGGTACGCACACATAAATAAAAGCAAATGAATATTTAAATATTCTTTATGTGAAAATAATAATCCTAAGCCTGTCACATCTAGATCAGCAGTGTTTTATGTATTTACCCCCCTTTGGTTTTTTGAGACAGAGTTTCTTGGTGTAGCCCTGACTGTCCTAGAACTCACTCTGTGGACCAGGCTGGCCTCGAACTCACAGATATCTGCCTGCCTCTGCCTCTCAAGTGCTGGGATTAAAGTAGTGCACCACCAGTGTGAGGCATATATTTTTTTTTAAATCTTCTCTAGTGTTCAGCTTAACTGAAAATATCTTGTTCTTACAACCATTCTATTGAGAAATTGCCTATCTCTGAGCCTCTGGGAAGGTTCACTGTGTCTGATGAAGCCAGAGTTAAAAGATGTGTGATGCCCTGACAGTCTAAAATGCTTTAAAAAGACTTAATGCATTCTTGTATGTATTTGTTGTTCTACCATAAGCCAGGGCTTATGTATGAAAAGACTGAGCATTAACACACCATGATATCGCTTCTGTTTTGCATTTCTTTCTTCCTTTTTCTCCCTTTTACTTCTTGTGAGACACAGGCTCTTGGTATGTAAACCTGACTGTCTTGGAACTTGCTGTATAGATCAGGTTGGCCCCCAGAACTCACAAAGATCGCCTGCCTCTCCCTCCAGAGTACTGAGATTAGAGGCATGTGCCACTATGTCCATCCAAATTAATCTTATTGTCATATTGTTTTGTGTGTTCTATAGGTGTCATACTCATTTAACTTGAACTCTTCCTTAATTGGTAGTCAGACTTTCTCCTACAGGGGTTTCCTTGATTTTGTCTCCATAAAGAACCATCTGGAACTTCTTTGTTTTCCTTAAGACTGGTTTCTTCCTCAGACTCCTACACAGCTGTTGTCTTGATCTCTTTTGTAACCCTGGGATTCCCATTGCCTCTCTCTTATGTTGAGTTCCCTGATCACCTAGCCTCTGTGTTTTTCCCAATAGACTGTCTAACATGAGAACCAGATAGTATGAATTTAAACCTAGCTCTTTGGCTTACCTAGCTATGTGACCTTAAGCTAGGTCTAACACTTCCTGACTCAGTTTCCCCATCTTAAAAGCTATTACTTCTATATGGGGTTCTCATGAGTAGTGTGTGCTAACTCAGGTAAATATCACTTGGGGCAATTCCTGGAAAATATTAAGCACCCCAAAAGCAATGATGCAATGATGCTACTTATATTGATTGCCACCATCAGTGTTAGGGGCAGGTTCCTCATCTTTGTCTTTCTTTTTTTTGGTGGCATGCACCTTGCAGTAATCAGCCAAGAAGAGGTCTGTGTGACTTTCTGTGAAGATGCCTTTGCTTTGCGCCACATTTGACCAGTAGCCTTCATTTGGACATGAAGCCTCACCTGGCTTCATCAAAGCCTTCAGCAGGCACTGTGCCTTAAATGTTCCACCACCTGCTTAAGGATTTGGCTCAAGAAGCTTCAGATCAGTCATCAGCTACTCTCTCTAGCTTTGGAGTTTTAAATGCTGGCCTTCTCAAGTACATATTTTTAAAAAGCGATTGGCCGTTGGATCTTCAAATTGTATACATTTAGAAATGTCAATTTCCTGGAAATGCAGGCGACTAAATGCAACTCTTCTCTAACAGTCAAAAGGACAAGGGGATAGATGTTACACTTTCAGCAGAGGAACATGGACCGTGGTTGGAGAGCATGTTCATTCAGCAAACATTGAGTGATCCTCTGTGCCTGGCACTGAGTTGTCAGGTCTGAAGAAGGGAGATGGGTCTTTGACTCTCATCTCTTTTCACCACATAATCTGACTTCGGTTGTAATACTCAAAATATTCTTTCTAAAGGGACACCAAAAATGCAACCCACTGCCACTTAGAAAAGGTCCATATTACTTACTGTTTCTTTGACAGGAGCCTCAGAAAACCCTGGACAAATAAATTCTGAGAGCAGTTAATCCACGTCAAGAGCTTTCCTTGTGGTTAGAATCTCTTTTACTGGAAAACCTCAGAATCTAAGCAGACCTTGGTGAGTGACAGACAGCAGTGGGTAGGTCATAGAAACTACCTTCTAAGAGGACTGGGAAGGGCAGAGGCCAGGCAAGCCCAGAGGAAGAGAGGCTATGAAGATCAGACAGCAAGAAAGAGGAACTCCACCCAAGTACCCAGTCCTTGCCCTCAGCCATCTGTTTCTAGCACATCTCTTGGCCTGCCCCCGGTGGTACTTTGACCTTCCTCCCTGGAGTCACAATCCTGAGACACTTGTATGGCTTGGTATTAGCCACGCGAGTTGTTATTTGGGGTATTTTGCTCATGTCACAGCAGTCCCAGAGAGAAGTTGAGCATAAGAGTATTCCCTGGGACAAGATGTTAACTGGACAAATTCATACCACGCTTCCTGTTGTAGTGGGGTGCGGGCCCTGCACCGCAGGCTCATATGGTTGTATAGGTGTGTGCGTATGTTTTAAAATGTACATGTACATGTGCAGTTTTTAAGGAGTATTTCCATTGCTTTAAAAATGGGATTGCAGCATTGGTGGTATGACTCAAGTAGAGTACTTGCCTAGCATGTGGGAGGCCCTAGTTTCTATTGTGAGCACTGTAAAGTAGAAAGGAAAAAGGTATAGTAGATGGAGTTTTACTATGTTCAATTATAGGAAGATGAATGTTGTATCATCACTCCAGATTCTTGTTTTGGAGCTGATGAGATAGATCACTGGGTAAAAGTGCTGACGAGCCTGGCCACCTGAGTTTGATCCTTGTGACCTACATGGTGGAAGGAGAGAACCACCTTGTACAAGTTATCCTCTGACCTCTACATGAATACTGTGGCAGGCATGTGCATGTACCGCCCCCAACCCCCACCCCCACCCCAAACACATAGAAACTTTTGGAAAATAATCTTTGGCTTTTGTTGTTGTTTTAAGACAGGGTCTCACTGTGTAGCTTTGGCTATCCTGGAACTCACCATGTAGACCAGGGCTGGCCTCAAACTCCCAGAGATCCACCAGGCTCTGCCTCCTGAGTGCTGGGATTAAAGACATGAGCCACCATGCCCAGCTTCTTCTGTTGTCTTCCTAAGCTAGGCTGGCCTGGTGCTTGAATTCTTCATTCTGTCTGCCTCCTCCATGCTAGGATTATAGTTGTGGGGCACCATGCTTGATTCTTTTTTTTTTTTTTTTTTAACTATTAAAATGTAATTGTTGGGTCTCAGACCTTTCACATGGCTAGAAATGAGCTCAAGCTGGGCTATAGAAGGATTTCTGGTGGTTAGAGAAAAACCAGCATTCCTCAGCAACTTGTGAGATGGCTTCCCCTGAAAGAACTCCTCCCCGCAGCCACTCCTTGTAATCCACGTGATTTCTCCACCCCTGCTCTCTCTCTCTGTTCTCTATCTCAAACCCCTCCCACCCCCATGCTCCGCCAGCTATCTCTTGCTGAGGGAGTGAAGACACCACTCTCTGTGGCTTCCCTAGCCCTGGCCATGTATAGTCTGTTTCTGTTTCTGCTCTGAATTCTTCCAGATGCCTCTGGATATTTTCTCTCTTATTCATAATAGAAAACCTTCCCCTGGATGGAGCAGATATGGCAGTTTCTTTACTGCTCCTCCTCCTTGCATCCAGTAATAAGGAAGATGTAGCTTGAGCCACACACAGCTCATTTCTTTAAATAAGGACTCTCCCCATTTCCCTTCTTGGATAGTGGTCTTTCTGCAAATTGACTTAACACTACTAAGTGTATGGTTTGCAAATGAATATGAGTGATATTTTAGAATCGGTTTTATTTTGACATACAGAAGTGTGCCCTGGTTATATCAAGTAGACTGTGGTTTTCCAATGCCCTCATTTTCCACGTCGGCTGTCTTCTTGTGTTTCTTGCTTATTTCAGGCTGAATCTATTCTGACAATCAGTGGTTTGGGGACCTTGCATGTATCTCCTGTAAAAATAGTCCTGCCCTGGCTTGCACCCTTAGCCCGGCTTGACTTCTTCTGTTTGATCCTTACCGTATTGAACTTTGGAAAATGGGCATTGCTTGATTAAGTAAAAGTAGAAAGAGACTTCTGTTTTACAACAGCAAGGTAAACAGTGCTCTCACAGTGCTCTGATTAGTTCTGGGCGGTACTGAGTGTTCTGTCCACACTCATCTCCTATTGCTTACTGTTTCTGACTTGGCTTGATTGAATTTGCTGGCTTCTCTTCCCCTCTCCACTCCTTCCCTTCCCTTCCCAGTGTGTGGGATGGATCCCAGAGCTTAGAGCATAGTTGTATTGGATTTTGGTCAATAGCATTTACATGTTAAGAGATAAATTTTCAGAGATAAGCCATGGGAAGCTAGCTAAGTGACTGCCTTTTTCATCATGGTTTATCTCCAGCATCTTTGAACTCCATAATTGCGTCTCTGGTCCCTGGTCCCCTTTATTCGATTTGTTTTCAAGGTGGCTATCCTAAGTTCAGCCCAAAGTCTGCAGTTGTTTGAACCGTTGCAGTGTTTTCCCTCCTATCCATGTTATTGCTCCCGGAACCTTTCCTGTCATTCCCTTTGTCACGATTGTGGGATTCACTCTCTTGTGTTAGAGCCACACTCATTCTCCCTGTTGCTACTGGGGTGTTGGGGCTCATGCTTGGGCAGCTTCCTGAGAACAGGCTCAGGGTGTGAGTGTGTTTTCTACACCAGGGTTCCTTTCATTCACTTGGTGGGTCTCCCGGTCATGCCTTCTAAAAGACCTGTTTTCCTTTGCTGTTCCATGAGCCATTTTGTCTATGTAACTCCTTCTACCCTTTCTCAAAAATGAGGTTTCTCATTTTTGTTGTCATATCATTAATGTTCAAAGGCCTGCTTTTATTTGCAAGGTGTTCTGTGGTTTCCTGTTTGTTCTACTAACATATTGCTGTCGGGCAAACCGCCTTGAATGTTAGCCCCATCCATATTACTTTTCATTCACACACTCAAGGATTCAGTTCAGACTGTGACAACAGCTGGAGTCATCTGATGATTTTTCCACTTGCTTGTAGTACCTATGGTGACCGGGAGCCGATGGCTGGGGTACCACTGTCTGCTTTCTCCCTGTGGCTTCTCATAGCATAGAATCTATCCAAGACGGTGAGGTGGAAGCTGCATGTTCCTACATGGGCTGACACTGGTGTTCAGTGTCATTCCTGCCTAACTCTATTGGTCAACATAATCATCATTAATCCAAATTAAGGGAGGGGCTGACTGCTTGAATGAGGCCTGGCAAAGTCATCTTATGAAAAAGCATATGACAGCACTGTTCTAGCAGCCTTCTGACAATGTGTAATCTACTTCATAGATATTTTGAGTAGCATGCATGCATGTGTGCGTGCGTGCAAGTATGCATGCGCACAGATGCATGTCTGCATGAGTTATAGTACATGTGTGGAGGTCAGAGGACAACTTGCAGAAGTCAGTTTTCTCCTTCTCCCTGTGGGCACCAGGGATTGTGAGGCTTGGCAGCACATGGCTTTAGCTGTTGTGCCATTTCACTGGCCCCGTCATCTACTTATTTTTGAAGACACTGTGTCTTTCTGAGAATCTTAATAGTCTTAATAGTACTTTTCTTCTTCTTAAAGTCTGCTTCTTTGAACACTTAAGAGGTGCTCACTGTAAGAAAGATATTTAAGCCTCATTTTCTCTTAGCCTAGATTCCTACTAAATAAACAGCCTTGTGTTGATAACCAAAATTCCAGGAACTGATAGGGAAAGCAAGCCAGCTAGAGTGAGCTCTCACTATTTCATGTGCTTGAGTCCCTCTGTTTTCTGTTGGGAATCCTGCTTGCCTTTCCTGGGGTACTTCTGCAGAGAGGAAACTGTGAGTCTTGGCCATGGAGACCCAACTATTTTGTAAACAGCTTCCAAACCTCCATTGAAAGGTACCTCTGTCTGCACCAATCCCTGCACCTTTTGAAGATCCCGTAGTGTAAATAGAGCTCCCCCCCCCCCCCCCCCCCCCCCCCCCCCCGCTGTTGTTTGCTGGGATTTATGGGGCTTCTCAGTTGTTTGTCTTCCCTGTGTTCTTCCAGTTTTTCTTGCTGACTCCTCTTTCTTCATCCAGGTCACCTGTCTTCCTTCCCAGATGCCTCTCACCTTGACCCAGGTAGCTATCTATTTTATGTTGTGTCACAGGAAGTGATCAATATTATATTGTCCTTGAGGCACGCCATACTTCTCTTGTTGCGCCCTTTCCTTTACCATCTCTCCTGATGACTGGCACACAAAAAAGTCTGCTTCTAGGGCTTAGTCTTCTGTTCGTTTTAGTTACATGCTCATAACCTCTGTTTTCCGTTTCTGTTTTTCCTTCTCACTGGAATTATTTTGTTTCAATTCTTTTAGGTTTTATTTTCTATGTAAGACTCTTCAGTAAGCTGTTAGTGTAGCATGTGTACATGTTTCTCTCAAACTTCTGTTCTTGATGGAAATCCCTTTCTCTGTGATGTCATGTTTTCTTGTTAAGAGAATGCTCTACTGGTTGAAGTTGGGGTGATCAGTGAAAAATGTTAATGAACTGCCATCTCGATTTACCATGGTGCTAAGTGTACAGAATCAAAGGCATTGTTGGTTCAAGTCAAGTTGTCCTTCAAGTCAGATGGCAGAGTATCAGAGAGAACATAGATTCACGGTCTGTATTCCTATCTGTGTGTGTACTGCCATTGCTGTATTTTATTAACTTGTGTGGGTTTGAGTTACTGTCTACCATCCTTTTATTCCAGCCAAATGGCTCCATTTGTTGTTCCTGCTAGAGCACTTACATTAGTATAAATTCATAAGTTTTTTCTGAGACTGTCCTAATTTCTCAGTGTTTTTACTGATCATTGAACTTTTGGTGACCCATTTGTGGGTGTTCTTGTTTTAGTTTGTCTTGGTTTTTGATGCCAGATCTCAGTATGTAGCTCAGACATTTGCCTCTGTCCTCAGAAACTGTTACCTATCAATTTTGAGGTTATATTCCTTGGAGCTCAGTGAACCAGGGTGTACAATTCAGTGTGTGTGTGTGTGTGTGTGTGTGTATGTGTGTATGTGTGTATTGTCTCTCACCTCCAAGAATGGTGTGTTTGTTATTACTAACAGCCCCCACCCCGACCTTCCTCAATGCTCAGGATTAAACCCAGCACCTCATTCATGCCAGGCAGGTGTACTCTCCGGGGTTTTAGCCTCTGTTGTACGTTCTTTGTGATGACCAGTACACAGTGTCCCTTAACTGCAATCACATGGAATAATTTACCTGTTCTCTAATAAACCCTATTTACTCATCCTCCTTCCTTTCTTCCACATCTCTGACAAATATTGATCTTATTACTGTGCGTTCTTTGTGGTGACCAGTACGTACTATTTCTTAACCACAATCACATGGAATAATTTACTTGTTCTCTAATAAGCCCTCCTTCTTCTCTTCCACATCTCTAACAAATATTGATCTTATTACTATCTATAGAGCCAGGTTTGTCTTTTCTAGAACATCGTATACTTGAAATGACACAGTTTGGAATCTTTTCAAACTGGCCTCTTTCTGTTGTGAATTGATAACATTTCCTTTTGTCATTCAGTAATGTCTCATTGTGTAGCTGTATTAGCCACTAAGCCATGTTCTTTTCTTTCATGAGGAGATTCCTATATCAATACACTGCTGGGATATCTTTTCCTTTGTTCCTGGCCAAACTGTATGCTACAGACTAAGCCTCCAGAAATGCTCCAGTCCATCACTGTAATCTCCATGTCCTGAAACTTAGCCTATTTAGGAATGAGACCACCCTATATGAATTGAATAGGCTCCCTGCATGAAACCCCCACACTTTGGAAATGACTCCTGTGCTCCACTTGCCTGCTGCAGAAACTACATCTCCAGCTCTTTATGTCTTGGCTGTGCAAGTTTCAGCTTTACAGTCACTGGGATGTGAACTCATTGTTGTCAGTTATGGATATACCATTTAGTTATTGTTTGTTTATCCATTTAGTTATTGAAGGACATCTTGAGTATGTCCAAATTTCGGCAATTCTGAATAAAGTTGCTGTAAACATTCATTTGCAAGCTTTTGCAACTCACTTGTGTAAATATCAGGAACATGATTATTAGGTTGAATAGTTACTCTGCTTTAAGTTATATAAGAAACTGCACATCTCAGAACCTCACACCAAAGGAGGGAACCCTTGCCTGATATTGTAGAGACAGGACAGGAACTCGAGACTTAATAGCTAGGAGATGGTCTTTAATGATATCCTGCTCTGCTCATAGATCAGTGTCTAGCCCAGTCTTCATCGGAGAGGCATCCTCCAGCAGCTGATGGAGGCAGATTCAGAGGCCCAGGGCCAAATATTGTGCAGAGCTCAGGGAAACCCAGCAGAAGAGGGGAGGAGAGATTTCGGGGACCAGAGGGGTCAAGAACACCAGGAGAACAAGCCCTGTGGAATCAGCCCCTATTGACCACCACTCATAGGGGCTCACAGAGACTGTAGCGGCAGACATGGAACCTGCAGTGTCCCCTGAATATTTTTTATGGTTGTCTAGCTTGGTGTTCTTGCAAAACTTCTACAAGCTGGAGGGTAGGTGGTCTCTGACCCTTTTACCATCCCCCAAGACCCCTTTTTTCCTATTCAGTTGCCTAGTCCACCCTTGATGTAGGAATTAGTGCCTGGCCTTGTTCCATCTTGTTATGCCCTGTTTGAGCGGTAACCCTGGGAGGACTACTTTTATTTAGGGAAAGTGGGGCTGAAGTTGGGGGGTCAGGAGTATATATCTGGGGGAGAGGGGAGATAAGAGGAACTAGGAGGAGTGGAGGGAGTTGAGGAGGAGGGTCAGGACGTATTATATGAAATAAAAAATAAATAAATTTTAAAAAACTTAAAAAAAAGAAACTGCCCACTGTCTGGCCATATTGTTTTGTATTCAGGGACCTATTTGAGTTGTTTGAATATATAGATCAATTTGTAGAAAGCTAACTTGGAAAGCTTTTCAGCCATTATTAAACAATTCTTCCTGCATGCTTTTCCTCTGTTGTCTTCTTCTGGGACTCTCGTTGCCCATCTGTCCAGATGCTTGCTTTTCATGTGTCTCAGGTCTCAGAGACTCTGTCAATGTTCCATACTCGTTTTCTTTTTGTTCATTGGCTGAGTACTGTCACTTAGCTTGTCCTCAGTCTCATTGATCTTTCTTATGTCAGCTCAATCCTGCATCCCTCCCGTCAGTTCCGTGCAGGCATTGTAATGTGTCTGTTCCATCTGGTGATTGTAACGTGTCCATTCCAGATTTCTGTTGGTCCTCTTTCAGATTAACTCCTCATCACCTTGTCAATTTGGTTAGCTATCTCATAATTTTGTTTAGCCCTTAAGTTGTTTGGATAAATGTGTAGTAGTTGCTTAGTTTAAGGCCAATGCCTGCTCGTCTTTGGGGATATAATTGATCACTTTCCCAGTATGTATAGGGCAGATTTTTGGTTTCTTTGCATCCCTTGTAAATATTTGTTGTTGTACTTGAACATCTTAGAATACAGTGTTGACTCTAGAAATCAGACCTTCACCCTTGTCCTGCCAGGGCTTTTTGATATTGTTTGTTTAGAGTCTTCTTTTTTTTCTTTTTTCTTTTTTTTTTTTTTTTAAGAAGCTGTTTTGTGGGAAGCCATTCAAGTCTCTAATGAGGTCTGTAATCCCAGCACCCTAGAGACTGAGCCTGGAGGATTACAAATTCACAGAAGGCCTTGGGCTACTTAGTGCCACCCTGCCTTAGAAAGAGAAAAGGAAGAAAAGAAAGGAAAGGGGAAGTCTCTGCTCAGTTAGCTTCATGGTCTGCTAATGACTCTTATTCCCTAAGCTGATAATGGCAGGAATTACTTAAAGGAATATTGTTGGTATCTTTAAATTAATACTTACTTTATTTTTAATTATGTGTATTGTGTATAGTCATGTGTGGGTATGGTGTCTGGAGTTACAGGTGGCTTTGAGCCACCTGAGATGGATGCTGGGAACTGAACTCAGGTTCTCTGGAAGAGCAGCAAGCATTCTTAACCACTGAGCCATCTCAAACCCTATTGTTGATATGTTAGTGGTAGAAATTTTAAGTGTTGTTATTGGAAGAAAATGAGGTGAGCAGCTTGTATAACTGTAAGGTTGTTGTTAACATGTCAATGAGCATGGGGAATCTTGCTCAAGGACAGAATGGGCGGGATGTTCCAGGTAGACTAGACTGTTCTACTGTTCCCTAGCACTCATTTTGCGAATGCTTTTGGAGTTTCTTGTAGAAAGCTTAACCTGTTAGCATGCAGTAGGCCCTTGGTTTGATTTTCAAAGGAGGAGAGAAAGAAAAGAGTTTAACCTAAATCCCACAAACATGGGATATTAGAAGTAAGACTGTAGAGACCTGGGTGAGCCATGGGTTTGTGGGATGGGGGAGGAGAGTAAACACAGCAGACTCACTGCTTTCTGGGTTGTGCATGCTACAGACATACACCCTCGACGTCCCTTCACTCATTTCCCATTTCATTCTGCAGATTGTCTTAAAAGCCTGCTGGGACATGTCATCCTTGCTGGATGTCTGGTGCATGATAGAAACCTGGCAGCATGATAGCTTCTCTGAACAAGGGCAGGATGTCACCAGGAAGCAGAGCCCCAACAAATCCAGACTTCCTTTAATTCTAAATGGTAAAAAGTCCGAATGTTTTTCTTGATGTTATCCTATACTATAGCGATTAGTTATTCATTTTTCACTTTGTTTTACTAGTATTAACAAATTACTTCCATCAAGTCAGGCATGGTCTGTACCTACAATGCTTGTCAGTACTTGGGAAGCTGAAGCAAGAGTATCATCAATAAGTAGTTCAAAGCCAACTTGACTTCCAAACAACAACAAAAACACTCTCCCCTCCAACCCCCTCTCCCCCCAAAAAATTGCTTCAAATCTGGTACAGATAAAATGAATTACCTTTGGCCATTTTGTGAATAGAACTATTAGTTACAGAATCGATTACCATGTCACAAAACTGTTCTTTTTGTTTGTGTTTGTTTTTGTTTGTTTTTGAAGCAGGGTCTCATTATGTATCCCTGGCTGGCCTGGAACTCACAAACATCCACCTGCCTCTGACTCCTGAATTTGGTATTTAAGGCTTTCACAAACACACTGAGTTTACAGAATTGTTCTTAAAAAACAAACACAGTGGGACTGGAGAGATGGCTCAGTGGTTAAGAGCGCTTGCTGCTGTTGCAAAGGGGATCTGTATTCAATCCCCAGTACCTACATTGGGTGGCTCATAACTGCATGTAACTCCAGCTCAGGGAATCTGATGCTTTTGGCTTCTGAGAGTACCTGTACACATGTGGACATTGCCTACCCCCTCCAACACTCATAATTAAAAATAAAATAAATCTTTTTAAAAAAGGGGCCAGTTTGCTCCATCAGTGAAGTGCTTATTTTGTAAAACTAAGAACCTAAGTTCAATCCCCAGAATATATGATTTAAAAGAAAAAAGAAAAAAAGCTGGTGTTATTGCATAATGTGTCGTCTCAGTGCTAAAGAGGCAGGTAAAGTCCTGTCCTTGCAGCTCGCTAGCCAGCCAACCTAACATACTTGCTTATCTGCAGGCCAGTGAGACCCCCTGTTCCAAAACACAATATATGGTGAAGAGCAACTGAGAAACAATACACCCCATGTTTAAAAGCACGTGCACACACTCTGCACCCCACATGTGTATCTGTACATACACACGAATAATATTTGAATGTGTATAAGCATTTTATATAGTAAAAGTTGCTTGAGCTCTTGGCATTTGAATTTAAACAAAATTAAAAAAATTATTTTTTGACTCAGATGGCCTCAGTGACCTTGAACTTTTTCATCCGCTTGTTTCAACTTCCTGAATGTTGGGCTCATGAGTGTTCTCTGTTTTATGTGCTCAGGATTGAATCCAGGGTTTCTTGCATGCCAAAGCAAGCGTTCTACCAACTGAGAGCACACACACCACCCCCACCCCCCGCCCCGTCAAGTATTGTTATTCTAGGGACTTATAATCTGTCATAGCTAATGTAGGAGATGCAAAGCCTGTATTGCTCATTGAACATATTATTACCGTGAAACTACACTGAAGGGTGAGCCCGACAGAGTCACTAAACTGGCTTCCGTTCTGTTAAGCCTTTCAGTCTACTTTGAATAGTCAGAATTGTCTTCTTAAGATTCACAGTTGTTTTTCAATTTACCTCTAAGTGCGCCACAGTCCTAAGTCAGCAAAAAGCAGAATGGATCTGACCCTTGTCTCCTGGCTGCTGCTAGCTGCTGATGTCAGGAGGAACTTAGTGATGATATTAAGATAAGAGGTGTTCATTCTTCAAAGTGGCAGAGTATCAAAAGCTCCTGATATGTGAGAAGTCCAGTAATTACTGCCATGGTCTTTACCTATGTTCTTGTACTTTTGCATACCTACCTGCAGGTCACATTTTCCTTCTTTTTGAGACAGTCTCTTTCTTTGTAGTCCTGGCTGTCCTAGCACTCACTACTACATGGACCTGGCTGCCTCTGCCTCTTGAGTGCTGGGATTAAATGCATGTGGCACCCCACCCCACCCCACCTTTTTTTGGTTTTTTGTTTGTTTGTTTGTTTTTTGTTTTTTCAAGACAGTTTCTCTGGGTAGTCCTGGCTGGCCTCAAACTCAGAGATTCGATAGCCTCTGTCTCCTGAGTACTGGGATTAAAGATGTGTACCAACACCACCTGGCTTCATATGTTTATTGTAGGACATTTTAGGGTGGTATCCTTGAATTAGATTTGATGCTTATTTTTACCCTTAGTTTCTGGCTTTAATATGGCAACCATAGGCTTTCATATTATGAAGCCATCTCTATTTCTATAATGAAGCCAATCTTGTTTTGTTTCTATAATCTTGTTTTGTTTGGAACAGCTGGTCTTATAGCAAAGGGGATAGTTTTGAGCCCAAGAAGGTACTATAAATGATTTTATTTACATATGTCCTTTGCTTTTGCTGTCCTGTCTAGTGATATATTGTCTTCTGATAAACTGGCAACTCATCTGGCCACAACAGAGGGAAACTGGAAGAAAACTCATTGCTGTCCAAGGCCTAGAAGATTGCCCTGTAACAAAGGGAAGTCTCTGACTGTCATTTGAAATGCCGAGAAACTTGTTTCGGAGGAGACTTTTGTCTTATCCTGCAAAGTACTACTTTATGGGTCTTGTTCTCTCTCTAATTACCTTCTCTGTTTTAAGAATTCATCAGAAGCCTGCTGAATTTGATAGTGTCAGACACTTGGAGCTTGCTGGAGATGACCCTAATAGCAACATTAATTGCACCAAAGTTTTACAGGGTGACCCAGATGAAATCCAGAAGGCAAAGCTTGAATCACTAACAGTGAAATTCAGGAAGCGCCCAAGGTGGACACCACATGACTACATAAACATGACCCGTGACTGTGCCTTCTTCATCAGGATGCGCAAATATATTGTAGAGCCCCTTAGTAAAGAAGAAGTAACCTTTCCAATTGCTTATTCCATAGTGGTTCATCACAAGATTGAAATGCTTGACAGGCTCCTAAGGGCCATCTATATGCCTCAGAATTTCTACTGCATTCACGTGGACAAAAAAGCAGAGGAATCCTTTCTAGCCTCGGTGATGGGCATTGCATCCTGCTTTAATAATGTCTTTGTGGCCAGCCGGTTGGAGAATGTTGTTTATGCATCCTGGAGTCGGGTTCAGGCTGACCTCAACTGCATGAAGGACCTGCACAGCATGAGTGCAGACTGGAAGTACTTGATCAATCTTTGTGGTATGGATTTCCCTATTAAAACCAACCTGGAAATTGTCAGGAAGCTCAAGTCATTCATGGGTGAAAACAACCTGGAAACTGAGAAGATGCCTCCCAACAAGGAGGAAAGATGGAAAAAGCGATACACCGTTGTTGATGGGAAGCTGACGAACACTGGGGTGGTCAAAACGCAGCCTCCACTCAAGACTCCTCTGTTTTCAGGCAGTGCCTACTTTGTGGTCAGTAGGGAATATGTCAGCTATGTGCTAGAAAATGAAAATATCAGAAAGTTCATGGAGTGGGCACAGGACACGTACAGCCCCGATGAGTACCTCTGGGCCACTATCCAAAGGATCCCTGGAGTCCCCGGCTCTCTCTCCTCAAGCCATAAGTATGACTTGTCTGACATGAATGCTGTCGCTAGGTTTGTCAAGTGGCAGTACTTTGAAGGGGATATTTCCAAGGGCGCCCCCTACCCACCATGCAGCGGAATCCACGTGCGATCTGTGTGCATTTTTGGAGCTGGTGACTTGAGCTGGATGCTGCGCAAACACCACTTTTTTGCCAATAAGTTTGACGTGGACGTCGACCCCTTTGCCATCCAGTGTTTGGATGAGCATCTGAGGCATAAAGCCCTGGAGACCTTAGAACACTGACCACTGTTGGCAATCTTAGGGAAAATAGGGGTGCACAAAGTGTACCCTCATCCACTTCCTTTGTCTCATTTGGGGTCATTTTCTGGGTGATGACTTTTAAGTCGTCATGTCAGAAGGCGCATGAGCTCTGCAGAACACAGTTGCAAAAGAGGTTGATACATTAAGTGTTCTAGGGTACATGTGAGGAGAGTTAAGATGTCTAGAGACTGGGGGAAGTGTTATGGACAGAGGGGACCCAGCTGATTGGAAAAGAGGCCAGTGAAAAAAATCAGCCTTCTGTCCTAACCAAAGGACCCAGGTACCTAATCTAAGCGAGATTTGTTATGTGCCAAAATTCTCTAGAGAATTTTTAAACGTGATAATTTTCTTGACATGAATATATTTGTAGCAACAAACCAATCACAAAGATATAATTTATCTGGTATATTTTTTGGAATAGACATTTGGTTTTCCTCTAAGTTATCCTTGTAAATAATTTATTTCCTGCTATAACTTTGTGAGGGTGGTGTCTCTGTGTGTCATCTCAGGGAGCTTAAAATATGTTCAGCATGAATATCTCTGTCTTAATTTTTCTTCTTATAACTATGTATATGTGTGTTTTCAAAAGGAAGGGGGGGGAAAGGGCAATTTCTAGTTCACTGATTTCTATGAATTCTCTTAAGTTAGTAGGAAATTCTAGGTACCAGTTGAGTGTGTGGCTTCTGCCTATTTAGCAAGAGGATTGTCTAAGCTCAAGCGATAGAGGCCAAGCTGGGCAAAATAATAAGACCCTAGCTCTTAAAAAAGGAGAAGAAATAAACTCACTTATGAATATATATATATATATATTCTTTCCAGACTGTGTGTGCGGTCAAACTGCATAAATATTTTAGGGCCCTATGTCTATGTTTTGGGTCATTAATGTGATTCAGTCTCCAGTTACCAGTACAGAAAACTGATGGGGGGAGGCAGTAGGTGTCTGAGGGAAGGAAGACTCGATGAAGACTGTTGCTAAGGTCCCCAGTACATGTTTATAGCCACCAAATGGCACTGTCCCAAGAACTTAAGGCTTCTGCTTATTGTATCCAACTGTGTCTCAGGTGGTGACATCCTGACCTTAAGTATTGGCGTTTTCTGCCTCCTAGTTTTTCATAGCCTGCTAGTTGCTAGTTCCTTCCTCCCTCCTGGCTCTTGATGAGGGGCAAAGACGTGTACTTGTGTCCGTATGAAGTGTCTGAAGGCTTGGGAAGAGACCTGTGGTGTTACAGTGTGTTTTCACAAAAGAACAAGTGATACAGGGTTTCTGTGGTTCTGTCTCTCATCTCAAAGTTTTTTTTTTTTTCTTTTAATATTGTTTAGCAGAATCTATACTGTTCAGCCAGAGTTCTAATGAATGTGAAGCCTTGTCATTTAGTATTAGATTTTAAGCAAGAATCAATACCATGTACTTTTATTTTAAAAACACAGCCAACTTTAATAATCCATGAGAAAATCATATTATCAGATAATTTTAAGGTATTTAACTGAGAAAGCCCATTTTCTGCCTCAAAGTTTGAAAATGTTTTTATTTTAATTACAACCCTTATCACTGGAAAACCCAGGGATCAGTAGAAGAGCTAGGTTTTGTGTTGGACCAACAGAAACAAGTTTGAGGTGGAACCCCAGTGATGGTATGATGCAATGGTGGTGTTTGCGCCTCTCTACTGGTTTCTGGATTCTCTTTAGTTTGTACCCAGGATTTGTCAAATGCTTCTTTTAGTAAAAAGGCTTTTACCTATGAGACGGGGCATCTTTTAAGTCTAAAAGCAGTGATACCCTGTGACACATAGTTTGCGTGAACAGCTGTGATTTAAGCAGTGTTTCTTTTTCCATTTTGAAACTACAGAAGTAAAGCTAGGATTTAGGGTTTCAGAGCCCCACGTTAAAGCTGTGAAACCTCAACACTTCGTGATACCTCACTTTCCTAGCATTCACTTGCTGAGCTATGTCTGATGCTACTGACCCAGAGCCTGTGCAGGCTGAGTACAGGCAGTCACTGTGTTTTGGGACTCAGTGTATTTTGTTTTTAAATTTTTCAGTATCGCCTAAAGCAAATGAACTTCATACCATGAGGACAAACGATTTGAAGAACTAAAAAAGGGAACTTGGAAATGAAATCATAAGACATTCCAGAAGAGCACAATTCCAGTTCATTGGGAGAGATACAGGCCTTATTTAAGTTATTTCATATTTGTTAGTATAACACTAATTTTAATACTACCATTAAGGTCTTTTATAGAAAATTTTTAGTGATCACGTTCACAAATTGAGAAGTCCTATACTTTCGTAAACTTTTAAAACTTTGTGATAGCATTCTAGTTATTAAGTCAATCAAGATTTAAGTATCATTTGTTAAGAATAAGTTAATTTAAAGAGATTATTTTATAGGCAGCTGCCTAGGTTCTTCTAAGACCAAGCCAAGGTAAAAAAATACCTGCTTCGCCTTGAAGACTGGAAACATTTCTAAACATGTATTTGTGTCACTCATCTAGTAGAGTTCATTTATGTGAATTTATTTTCTTTTCACATGATTTGGGTGGGAAGAGGCTGTTTTAGTAATTCATGGGTAGAATTGATGGAACTGGATGTTTTTAATTTAAATAATCATCCTCATTATGAAGTGTAAAATGAAAAACTATTTATGGTAAATTT
Source organism: Cricetomys ansorgei (assembly GCA_026225945.1). NCBI lineage: Eukaryota > Metazoa > Chordata > Mammalia > Rodentia > Nesomyidae > Cricetomys > Cricetomys ansorgei. Next base: position 3,494,996 of record JAMJFZ010002601.1, on the reverse strand, counting down.
TACTTTTTTGAACGAATCAGTCATATCACCATTAAATCAGTCATTCAGAAACCAATGCTGTGCCTGGACAAATTATTTCTTTTTCTTTTGTTTCAACAATAACAATAATTATTATATTTGTGAATAGTGATCTAAAAAAAAATCAAGGCAGAGATGTCTAAAATTACCAAGGTAAAAATGTCTGAAAGGAAGAAACAGCAGAAGAAATACATTACAAAGTAAGATAAAAGGCAGATGTGTTGGTGAACTCCAGAGGCAGGAGGACCACTGTAAGCTTACAATGAACCTGGTTTGTATAGCTAGTTCTAGGTTAGCCAGGGCTATACAATAAGACACTATCAAAAAAAAAAAAAAAAAAAAAAAGTAATAGGCCATACAAAAACCTGAAGACAGGAAATTTAGAAGCATTCTAGGATGCTAGACACACTTCAGCTTGTGGGCCAGTGGTGGAGAGAACAGTTTTGCACAGAGTAATTCCAGGACACCCAAGCCTATCTAGCATGTATGAGGGCCTCGATTTGATTCCCAGTGTAAGTAAGTAAGTAAGTAAATAAATAAATCTATTGACTCTTTTATAAGTTTAGAAGGTATTCGGGTTTGTGAAATTTATTCACCTACCCATTTTCTAGAATCTGTTTCATCTAAAAATGTCTAGAATCTGTCACTTGTTTCAGTTCTGAATGTAGGAGGCACAGCTGAGAGAAAGAGGCACGCTCCTCCCCAGATAGTGAGCATGCGGTCCAGATATCATCATGGTGGTCTGTTAACCCTTCTGGCTGCTCTAAGCTATATTTTAGATTCCCCCAGTCCTGGATCAGTTGGTTGGTTGACTTGGGTAAGATCTCAGAATATATGACAAATTGGCCTTAAACTACTGACCCTCCGACCTCACCCCCACCCCCACCCAGTGTAGGATTTAAAGTCAGATTCTGTCATGCCTGGTTTCAGATTTCTTTTCAGATTTATTTTTATTGAAATGTGAGAGTGAGTGCACTTGTGCACACCAGGAGAGGAGGGCATTGGATCCCATGGAAGCTGCAATTGCAAATGGTTGCAAACTGTTCCATGTGGATCCTGGGAGTCAAACCCAGGTCCCTCTGAAAGAACAGCCAGTGCTCTTATCCACTGAACTGTCTCGTCAGACCCTAAATTTCGTTTTTTTTTTTTAAACGAAGGTGTGTATGAGTGTTTGTGTGTGTGTGTGACTTTAGGTGTCATTCTTAGGAATGCCACACACCCTCCTTTGAGAGTCTCTCACTGACCCAGGTTTTACCAAGTAGCTTAGGCTGTCTAGTCTGCAGGTCCTGGATATCTTGTCTCTCCCTCCCCAGTGCTGGGATTGCAAAAAGGTTCCATCAAGCCCAGCACTTTTACGTAGTTTGTGGGGCTCAAACTCAGGTCTGTGCTTGCTGGACAAGTATGTTACCAACTAAACGATATCCCCAGTCCAACATTTTCTTTCAAGCATATGCTAATCAAAGCCAGATTAAACCAAGATTTAGTTTTTAGATATCAGATTAGCAGATGTAGTGCTATTGAATATTTTCAAAATATTCATTCTCAGTACTTAAGAGATTATCTTGAGGGAAACTATATATAATGTGATCTTCTAAAAGAAAAAAGGTATTGGGCAGGAAGAAGAGCCTGGAGTTTTCCCGAAACTACACCGTTTAGAGTTCTCTCCAGCTCCATAAAACTGTTAGCTGTCAAATCTGCTGGAGACTTCCTCATAGGGTTTGCCTTACGGAATCTTCTTCCCTCTCTTGGATGTTTGCTCAAGGGGGGGTGGGGGGGGAGCACGTCTGCCTTCTTTTCTTGCTACTCCCACTCCAGGAAATGTTTTGGATTTAAGCTGTGGGGCTTAGCGGTGTTTTAAGGTTTTATGCTTGAGTAACAGATTCTCAGTTGCATAGGTCAGGTAAAGAAATTTCCAGAAGTAGCCAAGAAGAGCAATGCATTTGATATTTGGGGTTTGAGGAGTGCTAGTTAGTAGTGTCGCTTGAGCCATGCATACATGCCGCACTTTTGTAGGCCACTGTCAATCTGTCCTCAAGATCCCAGAGTGCTCAGGTTGGTGGTGATTTTTGCTTTTGGCTCCTTAAAATGTATGTGGGTTTGGAGAAGTGACTCAGAGTTTTAGAGCAATTACTGCTCTTTAGAATACACAACTGATTCCCAGGACCAATGTCGGTGACTCACAACTGTGAGGCTTAAAAAACCAGACCACCAGAGCCACATTGAAGCTAAAAGATAAAGCTTTATTAAGGGAAATGAATTTCCAGACTGTCTTTAAGAGAAGGGAGAGCAGCCCTACCAAAGGGTTGTTTTGGGTTTTTTTTAGTAAGTTTTTATTGGGGTTCTACGGGGTAATTTTTTCAGTTGAGCAGAATGTTAAGAGAAAAGGAGCTGTAGAAGGCAAAAGGGACTCTGTAAGCAAAATTTTATGAGGAGGGTCTCTGGCTATTAGGATAGCAGGAGGCTGAGGTCAAGCTGTTCTGAGATAAGGGGTCAGGTAGACTTCCTGAGAAGTGCAGAAGTGCAGTTTCCATTTCCCAGAAGGGGATTGGTTCCATCTTGGGCTACTCAACAACAGTGTCCTTTAACTCCAGCTCCAGGATCTGACACCCTTTTCTGGATACCACACACACACCATCAGTCACACAAACACAAATAAATAAAAACAAATCTCACACGCATGGATTTTTTTTTTTTTGGTAATCAAGTATTTGATGGTATGCTACTTACCAGTGAGAAACAGATGTTTGCCTTCAGCAGAACTAGAAAACATTGGTTCTCTCCCAAAGTGTCCCTGGGAACATCTCACCACGGAGCTAACTTTGATGAGCAGTGTTGGTGATCTTGTCTAACAAGAGAATTTTGTGCAGGATTCTGTCGATGTGAAGGATTTCTCACCTTTAAGATTAGGTAAGAACAGAAACCAATATGATTTCAAGAACCCATTGGAAAAATAATTCTTAACATGAACATGACTGGGTTTAAATATTGCTAGGTGTTTAAAATTTGCTTTGCTTTGCTTCTTTTTAGACACATTAAGAAAAACTCGTGGCCCTGCTAGAATTCCCTTATTTGATGTTTTCAAATTAGAGAATTTTTTTCCTACCCCTTCACACGAACAACACCCACTTTAATATGTTCCTTGAAGCCCACTGAGAAAATAACAAGTGATGTTTATTGGGGCGTTAGCACCTGCTCCACACCCTTCCGGGTAATGCTACTTCCTTTCCTGGCATAATTGTCTATACTATTCTGGGTACAACTTGCAAAGGAGTTAGACAGGCATAACTCAAAGGGAATCTATTGTTTCCAATCAAAAATAACTCCTAGAGTTTCAGCGGATACAACACTTCTTAGGGGGAGGTATGTATGCATGGGATTCCACAAAGCAACACCATTAGCCAGCACTTTGTTTTTTCCCAATAGCAGATGCATTGAGAAATTACACGGTTGAAGCAAATAATTCACTCATTTTGGAGCTATTGAAATGAACCCTTAAAAAACCATGTGGAGACAGGAGAGAAACGAAGAAGCATGGTAAATACAGAATCAATCTCTCTCTCTCCCTCTCCCTCTCCCTCCCTCTCTCCCTCTCCCCTCTCTCTCTCTCTCTCTGAGAATATTCATGTGTTCGAAAAATTGAGACCAAAGGTCAGGTGTCCTCTATCACTCTTTACCTTGTTTTTTGAAACAAGATCTCTTACTGAACTAGCTGTTTTTGTTAGATGGGCCAGCTAGCCCCAGTCTGTCTCCACCCCGTCATCCCCCCCTCCCCACCCCAGTTCCTGTTTTTTAAGTGGATGCAAACTCAGGTCTTTATGCATGAGCATGCAAAACCATTCCTAGCCCTAAGAGAGAGTCTCAAAGGCAGGAGAGGAGAGCGGGAGTTTGGAAGCTATCAAGAATAGTTCTGATGTGCCCTTTTCTAATACTTGATGAAAGCATAGGAAGACTAAGAAAGAGGTGTCCCTACATAAAACACATGAACAGGTTCTAGGGGCAGCCTGTGTTTATCTCTAGTAATAGCAGTGTATCCTGGAATATGAGGGAACAGGGGATTTATATTAGGCTGAGTCCTGTTGGGCTGGGGTTTGTGTTTGTAAGTGAATTAGCAAATTTTGGTGTTTGCTAAGGAATGTGAAGTGTGGAGGAACCTGCTGGAAAGGCCAGCATGGGTTGTGAAGGCCAGAAAATGTGGGTAGGCCTACAGAAAAACTTGAGGAAAAAAGGAGAGTTTGCTCCTTGCCTCTAAGCTGTTGAGGTATAATTGACAAGCAAAAATTAATGTAATTAAACTGTATAGCAGAATGTTTTGATAGATGCTCACACTGCTAAGTGATTGCCACAATCAACTTAATGAGCATATTCATCACACCTCATGTACGTATGGTGAAAACATTTAAGAGTTACTCTTTGCACCAAGTTGGCTCAGCCAATAACAATGTTGGCTGCCAAGCCTAATGACCTGAATTCAATCCTCAGGACCCACAAGGTAGGAGAGAATTGACTTTCCCAAGTTGTATTCTGACCTCCACACACTCATTGTGACACAAACAATAAATAATAAATGTAAAAAAAAAAAGGTGGGGATATACTCTTAGTAAATTTGAAGTACACAATGCAGTAGTAACCAGAATTACCCTGTACTTCTGACTTAAGTTTTTACCTTTGGAACTAAACCCTCTCCATTTTGTTCCTACTCTCACAACCCCTACAATGAACTTTCTGTTGTTTCCATGAGGCTGATGTAACAGTAGCTGCTGGGTGGCGCAGCCAAGAAGGCAAGGAGGCATAATCATAGGTACATACCCTGCCAAACCTCAACAGAGGGAACTACCATCCCGGTCAGGGCCACCCTGGACAGTGGAACCCCAAGCATCTGAGCTCAGGTGTTTTTATTGATACAGAACTCCTCAGGTGTTCTAATGATAACACGTGCTGATCATGTGCAATCAAACATCCCCCACGTAAATCTACCACCTGGAGAGAATACAAAACACCAAAACCTAGATAGCCCCTCACCCAACAGTGCACAAAACAATAACTCAGGAAGTCCCAACAAAGAAAATATAGCACCTGCCACTTTGACAGCCCAATGAGAGAGATGAGTGGTTCTAAAGAGTGGGGACCAGTGTCCTAGGTCCTGCCTTCCATATAGGGATAAAGCTTCAGGATTTCACTGAGGAAAGACAAAAGCAGTGGGGTAGGATATGCACAGCCAGGTAATCTTGGCTGCACAGTGTTCTGGTTGGTCATGCTCTCAAGTCTTGTTCTGGAGATCTGACACCAGAGAAGTCACCTTTTCTCTAGTGGGGCAATTCAGTTCTGATCTGGAGATGATTGCTTCTGCCTGGAGGACGCTCAGTGTTCCTACCATCAAGTGCAGGCCTACAGGGTTGCAACTTGCTGGGAGCCCAATACCCTGGCAATGTGGTTGAAGTCTGTCGACAAGGTTCCAGACTCCCTGGCTGGGAATTTCGGCTTACCAGCCCTTTCTTCCCTTTGCTGTAATGGTGACAAAAGCCCTTCATTATGTCTGCATGACCTAGTAATACCTTAGCTGGCTGGTGTTAGCTGAGAAGGAGAAGTGGCCATTTTTTATTCAAAAGTAATTGTCACTGTAAAATATCTTGCAGGCTTCTAAGTCCTGGCATGTGTAAAGCTACCTATTCATATTGATAGTAACAGATAGAAGCAAAAGGAGCCTAGATAGAGAAAAATAATATGCACCAAACAGCTAAAAACTATAAAATAAAAATCTCTTTTGCCTACATGGCACTCTGCTCTGTTTGAGACAGACAGAGATATTATTTAGCTAACAGTATTAAGTCAAATGTTCTTTTTTAGCAAAACAAGATAACCTCAAAGTTTGTAAGTCTGCAGGAGGAAGGACACCAGGCTCCTCCCCACTGGGCGTGACTACATCTACATATGAAACCAGTTCCTCTGAGGGCCTGAGCAACATCTACATACCAAAAACCTATTTGGTTTTTTAAACCTCTTCCCAGAGCAATTTTCTCTTTTTCTGGTGTGGCTCCTTTCCCTGGTAATGTATATTGTAAGTCTCTCCCTCCTTCTCTTCTTGGTGTGGATTTTCCACTGACAAGGCGCATTGCATTGTCACTCTCTCTCTCTTGCCCTTCTCTTTTCTTAATATGTACACTGTTAATTCCCCTATTAAAAACGCTCCTGCGTTTTACTTCTAAAGCGTGTTCCACGTGTCATTTTAAAGCGCGATCGTGCGTGTCATTTCCTTGGGTCCCATAAAAGAAAAAACTACCCTGTTCGTTTGTCATTCCTCATTTTTCCTGCACTCGTACTCCCTCCTGCGTGGAGTTTCCGTGAACCCATTTGTGGGAAAGGCTGGTTCCCTCCACAGCAACTCCTGGAATTTGAGATAAGTTGGGAAGCACTTGGATTCATCGGACCAGAAGAACAACTCTGGCATAGAGATGACAGCCCGCTGCTCTTCTGAGGGGAACAAAGGACTGTTTCAAAGGAACCCTGGGAATATGTCTGTCATAGCTGAGAGTCCAGGGATTTCACTAAGACAGGTTACAGTCTCTGTGACGGGTACCCACCAGTTGGGATTTTCTCTTTAATGCTGCTCTCTATATATAATTTCTGAGTCAACTTACACTCTCACTAAAAAACACAGAAGCGCTTTATTTGATCCATGATGGTACCAACACTTAACATTTGACTGGTGTTTGCCATTTTCCTCCAGGTGGGAGATAATCATGTGTGATTTGCACTTCTGTGACAATTTGTGAAATCAAACACCTCTTCATATTTCTGTCGATTATTAGCCGTTATTATCATCTCTCCTTTATTTTCACTATTAAGATGTATGAGTTGCTAGGGTTAGGGAAATGACCGAGTTAATCAAGTGCCTGTCTTGAAATCAGGAGGACCTAAATTTGGATCTCTAGCACCTTGGTAAAAGCAAGGCGCCATAGTGTATTTCTATAATCTCAATGCTATTGAGGGAAGGGAGAGCGGCAGACTCCAGGGGCTGGTTGGCCGCTAATCTGGCTTCAACTGGCACACTCATATCCAGTGAGAGGCTTTGTCTCAAAAATTAGAGAGTGATTTTGGAAGACCCTAATAACTTCTGGCCTAACAACAAGCACCTGTGTACCCGCACCCTCCCACACACGCATGCACACCTACATGAACACATACACACACTACGCACATATAAACACAAACACACAAAACAACAAAAGTGATTTATGAGAAATAGTGAGGTGGTTCGGCAGGTAAAATCCAGACATGGTCAGAAGATGGGGGGTGGAGACCAGAGGCTCACCCTGAAACCCCCAGGCCAACTAGCCCGGAGCACTCAGCATGGTAGAAACAAGGGACACCTACCTCAACAAAGTGGAAGGCTTCTGCAGCTCCTATAAGGTGCCCTCTTATCTCCACATACGAGCTGTGGCGCATGTGTACCCACCGTTGCCCACACCCATAGATACGTGTCCTTTTTAAAGAAACGTTAGTTCCTTGGAGCTGGGGAGATGACTCAGTGCATGCATGAAGCAGCTGGGCAGAGGTGACGTGTGCCTTTAACCCTAGCACTAGGGAGGCAGGAGGATCGTTGTGAGCTCAAGGCCAGCCTGGACTACAGAGAGTTCCAGGACAGCCAGAGCTACACAGGAAAACTGAGTCTCGGAAAACCAAAAAAAAAAAAAAAATTGCCTAAGGAGTTTGTAGAGTGTCTGAGTCTGGAGTTTGGTTGCCAGCACACACAGCCGCCTCTAACTCCAGCTCCTGGGATCCGATCTCTGGTGTCATTAGGCACCCGAACTCACATGCTCAGACACACTCAGATAAAAATACATATGAGTTGCTTATGTATTCTTGACATTGTCTTCCTACAGGATATGTGGTTTGCAAGTGTTTTCTCCCGTTTCCTAGCTCGTCCTTTCATTTTACCGACTATCTCCCTTGCCACGCAAACTTTTAGTTTGATACAGGCACTCTGCTCTTTTTGTTTGTTTGTTTTTGTTTTTGTTTTTGTATTCTATACTTTGGGGATTAAATTATTATGATTATTATCATTTTATAAGTTATAATATGTTAACATTACACATTGATAGAATTATTTGCACAATATGTGTAATTGGTCTTATATTGGTGTATAATGCTGTTAAGACCAATATCAAGGGAATTTCTTCCTATGTTTTCTCCTAAGGAACTTGTATTTTCTTGTTTTGTGCTTGTTAATTGTATTTGATTTTGTATATTGTGTAAGATAAGGGTCTGGTTTGATTCCTGTGCATATGGATGTATAGTTTTTCCAAGCTCGTTTATTGAAGAGATTCTCTTTTCTGCATTGTGATCTGTTGGTGACTTGTTTCTCTCTCTCTCAAGACATGGTTTTACTGTGTTGCTCTGGATGCCATTGTATTTTCTATGTAGACAAGGCTGACTTTAAACTCACTGAGATTCACCTGCCCAGTGCTAGGATTAAAGGCATGCACGGCGTACCTGGAATGTTTTGAAGCCTTAAGAAAGCAGCCTAGTGTGATATTCATCTCAGAGGGATGCTTTCTGTTTTAATATCCTGTTTCACAGGATATTATCTCTGGAGATTTCAAACATGACTTTTGTTATGTTGAAGTGTATTTCTTCCATACCTAATTTGTTAGTGTTTTTCCTAATGAAAGGATATTTAGGTCACCCCTACCCCTGTGGATACTGAAATAATTATACTTTTTTCTTTCTTTCTTCCTTTTTTGTTTTTGTTTTGTTTTGTTTTGTTTTGAGGCAGGGTTTCTCTGTTGTTACTCTGGCTGTCCTGGAACTCACTCTGTAGACCAGGCTGGCCTCAAAACTCACAGAGATCCTCCTGCTTCTACCTCCCCAGTGCTGGCCCTCTAAAGATATAAACATCTTATTCTATGAAATAATCTGGCAGACAAGTCACCAAGAACATACAAACTCCACTACATGCCTACAAAGCACAGAAGAGCAAGATGGATGACCTGTGTGCCTACCTTCCCAAAGGGCTCAAGGTTTGGGCTTCCAGACAAAGAGGCAATGGGTGGATGTTGTCTTGTTCTATAGATGAAGTCTCCTAGGTCACAGCCCAGTATGGTCATCTGTCTGGTCAGGTGTCAGACCTTGATGGCTCCTTTCTTGAGAGGCGGTATGAGACATGAGGCCTGTGACTGTTGTGGAGTGGTATGCAAATCTCTCTTATAAAGGACAACTTTTGGTAGAGCCTCTCCTATGTCTGCAGACCCCTGTACTTCATCTCAATACGAACCAACTCTGCATGCCAAAGAAACATGTTTGGGGTAAGATAATTTACTCTCCCTATAGATAAGGGGTGTCCTCTTTTAAATTAAAATTTTTTTCTTTTTAAGAGTTACTTAAAATTTTTTTACATCATCAATTACAGAAAATGATACAGCTTTACTAAGCAGAAAGTAAAAAGTAAACAGTTTACAAATGAATGTCCTCACATTCCTGAAAAACCACTCTTCAGAAGTAACTGGATTAGATTCTGTTTCCTTCCATACCTTTCCCATATACACAGATACATAGTAAAACATACAAAGATTTTATTTTCACTTTTGATTTGTTCATTTGATGCTTTCATTTTTTCATAATACTGCTTTAATCTCTCTCAGGTTCTCTTTCTCCAGTAGTACATATTTTAATTTATACAGAAAGATGTTCTTGATATATTATTGAATAAATGAAGCAGTTGCTTTACTTGGTTTCAGAGAATGGATAATTCTCTTTCTGGTTTATTTACTTTTGTGAAGATAGATTTCTTGGGTTTTTTTTGTTGTTGGTTTTTTGTTTTGTTTTTTTCTTTGTGACAGGAAGTCCTTATGTAGTCCTGGATAGCCTGGAATTTTAGGTCAGGCTATCTTCAAACTTGTGATCCTCCTGTTTCTGCTTCCTGAAGCTTGGATTATAGGTTTATACCACCATGCTTGGCATGGTTGTCTGTGGCAAGGAATTTTGATGATTTGTTCAATTCTTTGTCTTTAAACATTTCATTGTGTTTTTCTTTCAAACAAAACCAGTTTAGTTCCTTGTAACACTCCAATAGCATAACTATATACAAATTAAGCCTTTGGCCTCATCCTCAGAGACCACTCTATCTACAAAACAATGTTAATGTTTTTACAAGTACCATTTACATTTCTCTTGAAGTTTTATAAAAAATAAAAATAAAAAATAATATAAGTATATTTTAGTCTTTCTCTAGAATGGTATTCTAGCACCATTCTAGCACACATTGTTTTGAAAATTGCATTTTTATTTATCAGTGTTTCACAACTATTGCTTTAGAGATTAATTCTTAATCAGTGATATAAAAATTCCATGAAATGAGAAGAGCCATGAAGGAGCTCGGACCTGGACATCTACAACTTATCGTGCTGGAAGACATGAACCCAGGGAGGAGATTTGTGCTACTCTCAACTTTTGTCAGAGAAGCTTTTTGCAGTGGATCATGGCTAATGAAGAAATTCATAACTGTCAACATTCCGAGGATAAGCAGCTGTGACTGCTCATCCATGGATGGGTCATCTATATCAACTTCCACCCCGCTGGGGATCAGGGAACATCACAGAAGAGTGACTGGAAAGAATGTAAAAGCTGGAGGATGGATGGGAGAGCTGTGAAATGAGGACTTCTGGGTATGACATGACTATTACATACTTCAACTCACAGTAGCAGTGATCACCTGCATAAGACCTACACTCGATCTCTCCAGTCAGAATTCCAGGATGGGTGGAAAAGGGACCTCCAAGGCCCCATCTTTAGCAGAGGAGCTTTTGTCCCTCAATGGCTACCGAATGAAGGAGAGTCGCTTGTCCTTTGGGAATGTGGCTGCTGGTAGGTTGTCCATTCCCAGTGGATGGTGCGATGCCCGTGTACAAAATCTATTATACTGTACCTACTCCTTAAATGTAGAGATTATTTCCAATAGTGTTGATTCCTAAGAGTGATAGTTGGGTTTTACTTTTTTTCCATTTTAGTAATGCTTTTTGCATTAAGCCCCACTCAAATTTTCAGAACACAGCAGATGCTTTGCTGGAATGTGACATGAATAGCTTCTCATCTAATTCCTGTTGGTGTCCTTGTTCTCCTCCAAAAGCTCATGAGTCCTGCTCCATTGTATACATTTCTCTTGGCATTCTGATCTTGCAAGCTCCCATTAGAATGGTGCCTTAAGCTCTGTGTAGAACACTCCCATTCTTCTCTACCCTCACACTAAGCTCCTTTGCATTCCTTCTGCAAACCAGTTCCCTAGAAACCACATAGTCAGGATCACCGTAGCAACTATCAGACCGCCAGTGCCAATTTTCTGTATTCGTCATTTTTTCATGTTACTGAGGCTAAATTCTTATCAAGAAGCATCTTAAGAGAGTAGGTATTGGCTTACGGCTTGAGTCCATTATTGCGGCAAAGGCATGGTGGTGTGTGGCTCCGAGGTAGTAGTGTGTGGTGTCTGCTGCCTCACAATTCAGCATGCTAGAAAGTCCTAATCTTATCTCTTTTTATTTATTTTTATTCTAGTCTAAGATTTCTTTGTTTTGTTTATTTAAGATAACAACAACAATGACTCTTAGTTTGGGCCTGGAAAGATGACTCAGAAGTTGAGAACATTTTGGCTACTTTTCCAGAGGACCCAGATTTGATTCTTATCACCTAGATAGTGGTTCACAACCACCTGTAACTCCTGTTCCTAGGGTACTGGAACTTCTGGCCTCCCTGGGCACTAAACATGCACATGGTACACAGGTATACATCCAGGTAAAACACCCATAAGCATAATTTTTTCCTAGCCTTCACTGATTCCTATTCTAATCTTTTTTTTTTCCTGATAACTTTGGACTTAATTTGTTCTTTTTTAGTTCCTCGACATATAAGTTAGATTTTTGATTAAATTTTTACACTCTTCTTTTTCCTACAAGTATAAAAAGTTTAATTTGAAAAATATAAAAATCGAGCTTGCATTCTGGGACATACACACAGACCAGGATACTCATCAGCATGTCAGGAAAACTAAAAAAAGCTTTTTAAAAAAAAACTAAAAAAACTTTTCTTAATGTAGACGTGTTAGAATTCTATTGCAATGATAAAGACTGTGACCAAAAGTAGCTTGGAAAAAGGAAAGTGTTTATTTCATCTTAGAAGTTATAGTCCATCATGGATAGAAGTCAGGCCACGCAGAGGCCACGGAGGAATGTTGCTTTCTGGCTTACTCCTTATGGCTTGCCCAGTTTGCTTCGTACATAAGCCAGGACCACCTGTTCAAGGATAGAGTCATCCACAAAGGACTGGGCCCTCCCACATCAATTGTTATTCAAGAAAATGCCCTACAGATTGCCTGATGGTGGCAGTTTCTCAAGTGAGCTTTCTCTTCCCAGATAATTCTAGTTTGTCTCAAGTTGATAAAGAAAACAACCAGGACAATTAGCTCCTTGTTAACTTGACACACAAATACTTCACTATTCAACCTTTCATTTCTTGATCATTCCCAAGGTCTTGTGTTAATAATAATATCAAAACACAAATAACATTAAAAGTGCCACAGTTTTTAAAAATTCACCCTCATTATAATATTTAAAGTCTCTTTAAAAATCCGAAGTCTCTGAACTGTGAGCTCCTATAAAATCAAAAAGGAAGTCTCATACTTTTTATTTCAAGAGGGAAGAACCAGGGCATGATCATAATCTGAACAAAGCCACCCCCAAATTCCAACAGTATAAACTAAATCCTATTACTCTGTGTCCCACATCTGAGATTTTCCAATGATTTTCTGGGCATGGACGAGCCTAAGTAATTCTACCTCTTGGGTTCTGCCGTCTATTTCACACAGCTTGTCCAGTAGGCTCAAGCCAGCTCTTCTCTACATCAGAATGAGCCTCCTGGACAAGCTATGTCTTGGTGGTCATTCCATAGTCCTGGCATCTCAAATATGCTGGGGTCTCCACTGCAACTGGGTTGCACCCTCACCAGTGGCCTCTTCAGGCCTCTCTTCAGGGATTCCAGCCCTGCCACACAGAGCCAAGCCTTAGCTGCCCTCCATGATCTCCTTATGCTATCAAAACCAGCACTACCTAGATGACTCTTACACATTACACAGTTTCTGTGTGCTGACCCTGAGGAAATACTCGCAGAATATTTCAACTCGGTGATACTGGTCGCCTTTTAATCATCACTAATTTCTCAGCTCCAGCTAGCCAGCATCAACTGTCTCAACAAAACAAAGGTTCCACGTTAGTGTTTCTGGACTCTTGTTAATCACAGCTGATTCTTCACCTCCAGCTGACCAGAAACACATTGTTAATTTAAAACATATCACATGAATGGCCCTGATCTACTCTTTGTATCCCTCTGAAATACCATAAGTCAGGTGCATTAGTTAAGATTTCTATTGCTGTGAAGAGACAGCATGGCCATAGCAACTGTTATAAAGGAAAACATTTACTTAGGGCTGGCTTACAGGTTCAGAAGTTTATTTTAGTCCTTTATTGTCATGGTGGGAAACATGGCTGCACACAGGCAGACTTAGTGCTGGTGAGGTAGCTGAGAGATCTACATCTGGGTTGGCAGGCAGTAGGGAAGAAAGAGTGACACTGGGTCTGTCTTGAGCATCTGAAACCTCTAACCCACCCCCCCAACCTCAACCCATGACACACTAACTCCATCCAACAAGGCCACACCTACTCCAACTCCAACAAGGCCATGCCTCCTAATAGTACTGCTCCCTGTGGGCCTATGGGTGCCATTTTCATTCAAACCACCACACTAGGTCTCCATCTCTGCATTGCTCTCAACATTCTTATCTTCTAAACACCCACAAAACAGCTTATTAAGCTCTGAGTATTCAATGGTTTTTTCCAGACCAAACTTCCAAACACCAGAGTGATCTTCCCTAAAACAACACGGTCGGGTCTGTCACATCAATATCCCATGATCCTCACCCAAACTATTTGCAGCCAGGCACCTTGCCTCTGAAGAGGTCTTTGTAGGCAAAGCTTGTAGGTTGTAAGAAAGCAAAGTCTGTCAAATAAAGCTAGTTCCAATTACGATGGGCCTGTGCATTTACTGAACTAATTCTAACAGGCCTTATAGGCTCTACTTCACAAAACTCTTCCCCAATCTTCCCGGGATACTGAAGCTATCAGCCCCACAGCATCCTGGCATGTGCCCTCTTCCCTACACAGGGCTTCTTTCATACTCTGGTCTCTTGTCATCAAGCCCTGACAATGCCTCCATCACCTGGGTCATTACCAATCTCATAGCCTATTTGTTCTGGCTTCCTGAAAATATTATCAAAACAACCTAACCCAAGACAAAGCAAAGTCTGTAGTGGTGGAGGAGCCATGTTCAGAACTTTGGTATCATTCCAGCAGAAGGAAGGCCCTGTTGAGCTATTCATGAGCTTCTGAACTCTGGTTGAGGGGAGGCAGGATCACTGTCAATTTGGGATCTTGGATAACGGCTATCAGGGAAATAGTCTCAGAAGACACACAAAATGAGGATTTTAAAGCAAAGAATTTTATTCATTTAGTTAGAAACAAAATAGCTCAATATAGCCCTGGCTGGCCTGAAAATGACTGTGTAAACCAGGTTGGTCTTGATCTACCTGCCTCTGCCTCCTCCAAGCTGGTGCATACTCCAAAGGTATGCACCACCATGCCTGGCTAAGGCTTTTAATTGTCTCTGGATATCAACTGTCGTCTGATGTTGTTTATAGATCTTAGAATGTGTTTCTGGGGTGAAAAAATGGAGTCATTTGCAGTTGCAAGCACTTTGAGAACCAGTAAAGGGTGCTGACAAAGACAAGAAGCTGAAGGTACAGATGAGTTTACAGCTCAGCTCCATTCCTCAGTTCCCACACTGTTCAACAATAGAGACAGGAAGAATAGCAGTAAATGTTCACTTCTCCCACATGCATTCTAAACACTTTTCAGGTATTATTAGCTCGTTTAGTCCTTACCATGATCTCTTACTACAAACACTGCTCTGTCTCCCGCAGATGTAAGAACTGAAGCACCTCAGGAAGCACTCACTCAGGTCATACAGCCATAAATGTAAGAATAGAAGCACCTCAGGAGTGTTGTCACTTGCCCAGGTCACACAGCATCTCTTTATTATCAGAGTGAACTCTCAAAAGCAGAAAATTGGAATTTGCATAAGCCTCTTTCAAAGATTCCCTGTTGTTTAAAAGAAGGTCCTGCAACACCTCCCCCAGAAGACATGGGTTATTAAATGAAAATTTTGGTACCAGGCATGGGATTCCTTCCTATGAGATACTGGCCAGGGAGTTAACAGATCCCCCCAAACAACACAGGCTATTGCCATTGTTTCTTGGTTACCCACCATAACCAGATGATAGGACTTTATTGCTTGAGACCCACATACTTCAGTTGCAGGAACAGAAGTCAAGGTGAAACTAACCCAGAAACATCCCCAGGGTGTGTTGGGGTGAATATGATCAAATGCATCATATACATGTATAAAACTGTCAAAAAATAAACAAATTTTTTTTTTTTTAAAAAAGAAGTTCCCAATTTCTTCATGTGCTATATAGGACCTGCCATGACCTCGTCTCTGCTCCATCTCTCTGATCTTTTTTATTGTATGGCATGTTCTATCTACCCTACGACTGACTACATATAGTTCTCTGAGCATGTGATGCTACTCCATGCCTCCATGAACAGTGTTCACTTGGGACTTTGGATCCCTGGTACCTATTCATCATGTGTCTGATAAAACAACAGCCTGGAAAATACTCTCTCTTTCTGTTTGCTATATCCTCATTTCACACGAACTGAGAGCAATAAGATGCTATAGTTACTGTGCTCATCTCTTAGGAAACAGGAGGATTCCCAAACACCAGGGGAGCAGAGCGAAGATATGGGAGATACAGATGATGTTACCAGGCTGAGTCCAGCCTCTTCATCGGCAGGTCCATAAATAATGTCATTGTTTAAGAGAGGTCTTACTAGTCAGCTTTCAGCTGGTTTGACAAAACTCATGGAAGAACTGGCGGCATGGTTTATTTGGGCTCACAATTTCAAAGATTCCAGTCCGTGGTCATTTGGCGCCATTGCTTTGGCCTCATGGTGGCACAGCAGGAGGACCTGGAAGGAGAAACAGTTTACCCTATGGTAGCTGCGAAGCAGAAAGAGAAAGGAAGGCATGGGGAGGGAGGTGTCAAGGTCTCGGTGTCTCTTTCCAAGTTATACCACAACTATGTAACTTCCTTCCCCTAGGACCCCTAGTATAGCTGGTGACTAAGTCTTTAACACACCTCTAAGGGACATTGAATATCCCAAACATAGCAGCATTCCGCTACTGTTTTGAGTTTTGTTTGTTCGTTTAAAAAGAGAAGACACTGGGCTAGAGAGATGACTCAGCAGTTGAGAGTGCTGGCTACTCTTCCAGAGGTCTTGAGTTCAATTCCCAACATCCACATTGTGCCTCACAACCACCTATAATGGAGTCTGATGCCCTCTTCTGGCATACAGATGTACATGCAGATAGAGCACTCATAAAAATAAATCTTAAAAAAATAAAGGGGTTTAATCTAATAAAAAGCTTTTTAAAAAATAAATAAATAAATGAAGTAAGGAAGGAAAGAAAGAAGAAAGAAAGAAGGGAGGGAGGGAAGAAGGAAGGAAGAAGGAAAGAAAACACTTATTTAGTACTCATGTCTTAAAAGTGCACAGCACAGCACCTGTGGAGGGCAGAGGTGGGAGTTGATTCTTTTACCCCGTAGGTCCTGGGGGTCAAACTCAGGTCTTCAGGCTTGATGGCAAGTATTGCAACCCACTGAGCCATCTCACCACCCTGTTCATTCGTTTTTGAGACAGAATTTCCCTATAGAGCCCAGGCTGGCCTCAAGGTCATCTCCTGTCTCAGTCTCCTTAGTGCTAGGAGACTGCAGGTATGTCCCCCCAGGGCCAGTTTTGACTAGTTTTTTTTTTTTTTTAAAGTACTTTCATTAAAAAGTTAATTCACATCACACATGCTCCTAAGAGACTTTGCTTCAGGGTTTCACGCTAGAATATATCTTCAAAATCTGTTTCAGACTTTTCCTTCTCTGTTTTTATTGTTTGTGTTTTTTGTGGGCTGTTTTTTTGTTGTTGTTTAGTTTTTCACCTTTGCTGTCCTTTCTCCCTCCTTGCACAAATGGCCTCTTTTCCCACAATGCCCAGGGAAGAATGGATTATCTTCCTTTAAACTAGGGCATTGAACTTGTGCACACACTCGTGTCATTGGGTATATTTTTTATTTAAATTTATTTGCTAAATAGTCTTAAGTTTATGTAAAAATTAAGTAGAAAGAACAGAGAATTCTCATTCTCCCATCTACTGTCCATTCCCACTCCAGCTATACACAAAACTCCTCCCCTAGTAACATCCTGCACTCAGGTGGTGTGCAGAGCCCCCTCACCTTCAGCTCTAGTTCCACTAATTGCCTTCGGCTAAATCTCATTTGGGACAGCTGTTGAGCTAGGCTAAATTATAAAAAGGCAAGCCCAGAGGCAGCTCGTTTCAGGGAAGTCAAAGATTACTTAAAGAGACCTTCTACTTAATCTCACAAAGTAGGATAATGGCTTTATGGTTAACTAAAGAACAATAATGTTTTGTATATATTTTGATTTACCTTGATTGATTGTAACCATGTGACTGTACCTATGCCTTCTACCTTGTGATCATGAACCTCGTGCTTGCAATCACCTGGCTCTCCTTGTGATCATTGCCTTGGAAACTGCATGCATGCCTCTGGTGGGAAAGGATATAAAAATCTGGGAATAAACTATTTGGCCAGTTGGGCCCTGTGAACTCAAGATACAGTGTGCACGTGTTCCGGTTATTCAGGCTGCCCACGATCCAATACCGTCTGAACTGGTAAGCTGATCTTCTCAAGGTGGGATGTCTGTCACAAAGAGTGGGTCTTCAATGACTTATCACCATCACCCCATATCCAGAGCTGGTGTTGTGATTCACTCTTGGTACTGTCCTCTCTGTGGGTTTGATCACGTGCAGCGGCACGTACTCAACTCAGCATTTCATTTGATTAAGCAATTATTTAGATTGATTTATTGTATGTGTATGAGTGTTTGGCCTGTGAGTATGTATGTACACCATGTATGTGCCTGGTGCCTTCAGAGGTCAGAAGATGGTGTCTGATCCCCTGCAACTGAAGTTAAGTACAGTGTGAGTCATCACATGGGTGCTGGGAACTGAACCTGGGTCCTCTGCAAGAGCAACAAGTGCTCTTAACTGATGAGCCATCTCTTAGCCCCATACACCCACTATTTTAATATCAGATGCAATACAGATGCTTGATTTATGGGATTGCACCCTAATAAACCTATTGTGAGCTGAAAATATAATAAATGAGAAATATGGTTAACATACCTTGCCTACTAAGCACTCTCACAATATACTGTAGAGCACCAGTTTATTTACCCTTGTGACAACATGGGTAAGTTCTGCGGTCGGCTCAGATTCTTTTTTTTTTTTTTTTAAAGTGATAAACTAGTCACGAGTCATGATGTCCCTGTAACCCTCCTATCATGAGGTAGTTATATGGAACAATTCCTGGGAAAGGCTTTTCTCTCTCCTGTCACACTAGCTTAACTGCTGAGCCAAAATGCATACTGCTTTGGAAATCAAGTTTAGGCCTGAACACATACAGCTTCCTATTTTCCTTATCTATCCCTGTGTCCTTTTTTAACCCTCATACAAACTGGAGTTCAGCATTGTAGGAAGCAGGTGTACTGTGACCATGACCGTGACGGTGACCTTCTCAGTGGCTTTTGTACATAAGGCTTGGGAAAAGTACAACAGGAACTCACAAAGATAGACTGTCACCTCCTTCTCTTTCCTTCTCTTCTAGTGAACACTATGAACCTGCCCTGCCTGGGACCCAGATTCTGTGACCTGCTCTCAAGTTCATGCAGTCACATGTTTAGGTAGCCAGGTCACTAAAGTCAAATTTCTTCAACAGACATATTTGTGGACAGAAAATAAAGATGTTGAGACACTTTAATTCAGATGCAGCAGTGAGTGTCCAGTGAGGTTTTATTTCAACTAGAAAACTAAAAAGCTGAATTTAGCTGAGTGTTAGAAGATTATTAGAAATTCTGCCTGGCTTTCTCATCTGTTACAATTGCTATCTGAAAAAAAAAAATTAAACTGAGATTTTTCAGGTATTTGGACACTTGGTCTGCACTTGGTAGCAATATTTGGAGGAAGTATGTTACTGAGGTGGGCTTTGAATCCATGGCTTCACCCTACTTCCAGTTCAATCTTCTTGTGGTTGAAGATGTAATCTTTCAGCTTCCTGTTCCAACAGCCAGGAAAAAAGGGAAGGAAGTGGTACTGGTTGAAAATATGACAAGCTTTTGTCATGTGTGTGTGCTGGTTAGTCTTATGCCAACTTGACACACAAACTAGAGTTACTTGAGAGGAGAGACCCTCAACTGACAACATGCCTCTGAAAGATCCAGCTGTAAGGCATTTTCTTAATTTGTGATTGATAGGGGAGGGTCCAGTCCATGGTGGATGGGGCCATCCCTGGGCTGGTGGTACTGGGTTCTGTAAGAAAGCAGGGTGAGCAAGCCAGTAAGCAGCACCTCCACAGCCTCTGCATCAGCTCCTGCCTCCAGATTCTTGCCCTGTTTGAGCTTCTGTCCTGACTTCCTTTGATGGAACAAACATATAGAAGTGTAAGCCAAATAATTTCCTCTTCAACTTGCTTTTTTTGTCATGATGTTTTCTTGCAGCGATAGAAACCCTAACTATGACAGTGGAAACAAGTTATATCAAGTTCTCAAATGCTTTAGAATGAGATGAAGAGCTTGGTAAGAACTCAGATGTCCAGGCTTTCCCCAGGGTTGCAGCCTGTGAGGATGAACAGGTTATGCTGGATACTAATCTTCCTGGTAGGTATGTTCTATAAAGTCAGAGTCAATTATAAATGAGAAAATATTGAATATGTAACTCTAGACAAAAAGTAATATAGCAGGTATTTCAACAAAAATGTGGTTGAACCTAAGTTTGGATTCCAAGGTAGAGAGGGGAACCAATGATTATTCATTAATTCGTATATCCATATGGATCTATGTTAACTAACATGCTATTTAGTTTATTCTTCACAAATATGAGTTTGATCTTTTTTCTTTCCTGAAGATCAGAAAACCAGGGCTTTAGAGATGCCACACAAAAATCCGCCAGTCACCAGATGCTATAAGTTGCCAACTTACCCTCTGTCTTTCTTTCTTTCTAGCCCATTGTTTTGAGATCACAGCCCTCTTTCCATTGCTGCCAGCACCAGAGGAAGGCAGCTTTGCCTATTTAGAAACTCAGGAAAGACTTGCTTTCTTTATCTGTCAGCTTTTAGGGGTCAGCTGTGACTGTTCTGGCCATGAGATGGACAGGTCTGCTTGGCAGAGGGTATTCTGGGAAAGGCCTTGAACTCCTAAAGGGCCCCTGGAAAAGACAGAGAATCTAGGTTAGAAGACTCCTAGGTGTGATGTTTGGAATAACTGCAAACATATCACTGTGTGACCCAGTGACATGTTGAAGAGCAGCTCAAGAAGTGGAGGCACTGAGAACAGGCCTGAATCAGTGAATTAATATCCCAGCTGTCCCCACCTTTGCCCTTGTCAGAATCAAAGCCCAGTTTTCATATTGTTGAAGACATTTAGAGTCAGTGTTATTTTTAGATAAAGAAGGTAGGGGAAAGTAACAAACACTGGTTTATATCCAGGTCTAGCTCTGAAGTTTGTGTGCCTGTCCATCCTCCCTACTCTTTGCTGGATACTGTTCTAAACCAGACAACTGTCACTACCCCACATCCAGTGGACTCACTGCTACACAGGTGTGTGTGCATTTAGCACTAAGTGATGCTTCAACATCATCTAATTCCTAGGTTCCTCTTAATTGCCCCACTTTCCCCACGAGAATCACAGTTCTGTGAACTAATATGCTGCTGGATGGTTACAAACTGTCAGGCCTCAGCAGAGGTGGTTCCCACCGTCATGGCCAGCAGTCTGAGCTCAGGTGTTTTGATTCTTTCAGAACTCTTCCAACAGCACATGCAGATCATTAGCAATTAAACAACCCCCACAGAAATCCAATACCTATACAGACAATACAAAATGCCCTAGACGGCCCCTCACCCAACGGTGCATAAAATAATTTATTTTATATATAACTAAAAATAAACCTCTGCAAGAGTTCTGTGAGGGAAGTACTCATGTCTTGTTTCCCTGTAAATCTGAATTGATGGTTCTTTTTCAGGTAAAAGAAAACTCACATACAATGACCTCAAATAGCAAATAGTGAAATTCTGGTTCCTGTAATCCAACCATGAGAAGGGTGGGGCTGGTCTCCTACATGAATGGAGCCAGGAGTGGTTAGCAACTGGTACATAGTCTGGGCTCTGCAGATCACAGGGCTTTTACTGCAACCTTATGTCCTCAGAGTTTTCTGTATTGCTAGGAACTGAACAACTGGCCACTTCCTGACAAGTGAGAGAAAAGCCTTTCAGTTTCTGTTGAAACCTCTGTGAGAATGGCCTGTGCTAGTTGGGCAGAAGCTGTGTGGTCCAGGGCTGTGTGTCCATGCATGTGTTCAAAACGCTGTATCTTTTCAAAGAAAAACTTTCTAGGGGGCAGATAAAGACAAGACCATTCCTATCCTCCCAGGGATTTTCAAGCTACTATCTTTGCAGTGGATAATCAGTAGCCACTTTACCAAATACCTGCGAACAATCACAAATGGATCACCAATGAGCACACACCCACACAGTGCACCCTCATCAAGTTCTCTCTCAATGTCAAATCTCAACCTGGACACCATGGAAGACGACTGTAGTGGCACATGGCACATCTGGGATGCCAGCATTTGCATTCACCACGCTGTAAAAGAGGATGGTAAGTTCAAAGCAAGCCTGGGACTCCATTTAATAAAATGAATCACACAGACACATAAATAGTATGTGTGTGTGTGCTTATTTATATGGAAAATCTGTATCTCCTCCCCCCAACCCCCAAGGCTCACAGAACATTGTGGAAGAAGGGGTAGAAAGAACAGAAGAGACAAAAGATGGGAGGAGAGCTATGAAATGCTGTCTTCTGGACATGACTTGGCTGTTGCACCCATGAATTCACAGCAGTTCTGCATACGCTCTGCATAATTTTCTGCATAAGACCTGCACAAGATCAAGCCAACAAGACCAGTCGACAGTCAGACTCAGTGGATTACATAAATATAAAAGGAGAGGCTCTGAAGGAGTGAAGGAAGAAGGAGCACATGTTGAGAGTGCCTGGGAAGAGACGGAGAGGGGAGTTAGGCCTGGGTATGTTCAAGATACACTCTTTACATGGTTATCAAGTTGTTGAAGAATGAATAAGAGACATTATATTAATATGTATTTATATGTACTATAAAAGTATTTTACGCAGTTTATATTATATATTATTTAATCATATAATAGATAATATAAATATTAATACGCATGTTTATATATTGTATTATGTATATAGTATATATTACATATATGTATAATATAGAATATTTATTTGTGTGCATGTGTGTGTATGTATGTGTGTGTCTGTGTCTGTGTGTGTACATGCCGTAGCTCATGTGTGGAGGTCAGAGTACAGCTTCCTGGGTCCTAAGTCACTAAGATTGGTGACAGGAACCATTACCCACTAAGATATCTTGTTTCTTATGGTGATTTGAATGAGAATGCCCTTCCCCCCCCCCGCCCCCGCCATAGACTCATATATATTTGAGATCTTGATCCCCATTTGGTAGAACTGTTTGGGATGGATTAGAAAGTGTGGTCTTGTTGGAGGAGGTGTGTCACTGGAGCTGGACTTTGAGGTTTCAAATCCCATGTCATTCCCAGCACTTTCCCTCTCTTTGCCTCGTGATTGTGTCTCAAGACACAATCTCTCAGCTACTGCTCCAGCAGCATGCCTGCCTGCTTCCATGCTCCCCACCATGATGATCGTGGACTCATTCTCTGAAACTACAAGCACCCAGTGAACTCTTTCCTTTTATAAGTTGCCTTAGTCATGGTGTCTCATCACTGTAGTAGAAAAGTCCCTAAGACACCTGCCCCTCCCCGTTTTCTATGGCAGTGTCTCCTGAAGCCCAGGTTGGCTTTGAATTCATTATATTGCTGAGGATGACCTTGAATTTCCAATCCTCCTGCCTCTACCTCTTGAGTGCTAGGATTACGGGCATATAACACCAAGTCCAGTTTTGTGTTGTGCTGGGTATTGAACCCAGGTTTTATGTAGGCTAGAGAAGCACTCTGGCAACTAGCCGCATGCCATTCCCAACACTCCATGTTTCTGTTCTCCCCAGGTAGCCAAATCCTTTTCCCTGTGAAAAAAACTCACATGTGGGCTCTTCTTCCCAGTCTATGGCCTCAGCTTTACTTACATTTACGCCACTTAGTCCCCAGCCTGTTTTTGTAGCCCATTCAGGTAAGCTAGTGTTCTACATGGAAAAGAGAGAAGGCATCAGTCACTGTGTCACTTGGATGCCCACGGGACATGGCTTGATCCCGAGAAAGCCTCACGGCTTCCATGGCCTTTAGTGTGAGGAGACAAATGGTCTTTCATTATGACAAGACTCAAGTGTGCTGTCTAGTCTTATGTCACCTTGACACACAAACTAGAGATATCTGAAAGGAGGGAAGCTTAATTGAGAAAATGTCTAAGATCCAGCTGTAGAGCATTTTCTTAATTCATAATTGGTGGGGGAGGGCCCAGCCCATTGGGGGTGGTTCCATCCTTGGGCTGGTGATCCTGGGTTCTATATGGCTAAGCAAGCTATTGGGAGCAACCCAGTAAGCAACATTTCTCTATGGCCTCTGCATCAGCTCCTGCCTCCAGGTTCCTGCCCCGTTTTGCATTCTTGACTTAGCTTCCTTCAGAGATGGACTACAATGTGGAAATGTAAGCCAAATAAACCCTTTCCTCTCCAATTTGCATTTTGATCATGGTGTTTTGTTGCAGCAACAGAATCCCTAACTAACACACTCAAGTTTAGCTAAGAAGTTGCTTTACCCCAGTGAGATTTATAAGTACCCGAATAGAGAGAAATGGCTAAGTAAATAAATCTATTTACATCATGACAAATCAGCCATCATTAGTGTGTAAAATAGAGGAGAGTTCTCACAGCAAGCTCCTTGGACTAGGCAGCAGATTGATTGAAATGTAAAGTTTCAGATGGGGGATGGAGATGGCGGTGGGAGGTGCTAGCCTAGCAAGTGGAGGACTAGATTTACAAATGTAGATTCTCAGACTACATCAGAAGTACTGACCAGGAGATTCAGTGGGTGGAGACCAACCACCTGTGCCTTATCATGATTCTGACGAGTGATCAAATCTGAGAACCACAGGAGCATACAAACACTGATGTAGAAAAAAAAAGAGTTCCTCTGTGTAATGATTCAAATAAAAGCTGATTGTAAACATCTGCCCACGCCACAACCCTAGTTTTGAAGTATTCATGCATATATATGAATATCGAGAAATAGATTTGTAAAGCAGTCCGTGAAATTGACAACAGTTATCACTTGGTGGTGAATTAAAATGATTTCTTCCATCTTGTAAATGTTTCATTTATTCTTTAAGATGTTTCTATATTGACTGACTATCAACTACTTACATAAGTTTAAGAGAGGGTAAAATAGACATTGTCCATGAGGGGGTGTTTAGCAGATGAGATGACTTGGCCTGTTTCTAGGAGTTTTACCCATCTTGGGGAATCTCCATCTCCCTGCTTCCCCCCACAAGAGGCATTAACTAACAAACCACAGGGCACAGCTCTCCTTGTAAGTATATCAAGCAGGGGAAACAATTTTTTTGCTTGTTTGTGTTTGGTGGACTTTGTTTCTGTTTTATTTTTGTCTTGAGAACAAGGTTTGAGTATGTAACCCTGGCTGGTATGGAGCTCTCCACATAGACCAAGCTGGCCTTGAACTCAGAGATCCATCTACCTTTACCTCTGTCTCTACTTCAGAAGTATTTGGATTAAAGGCATGCACTACCACACCCAGCTCCACTTGCTTCTGTTTATCTGATTTCTCTTAACTCAGTTAGGTTTTCTAAAAATACTTTGTGAAAACCTTTGAGTGCTAACAGCAGACGATCAAGCTCAGAAAACATGATTTTCTGAAGGAAGTTTCAGATGTCAACACTATTTCCCCTTCCCATTTCATAGATGGCTTGGGCTGTCTCTCTTCAGACTATCTGCACGAGATCACTTCATAAACACCCCCCCTCCCCCCGGCACACACACACACACACACACTACATTTCTTTCTGAAGCTACAGGCCCATCCTTCACTGAAAGCCTGGTTTCCTCCCACGTTCCTGTGGGGCTGCAGTGTCAACATGATCAATGAACTCATTCCTGGGGCATGACTACAGTTGCAGGGAGTTTTAGTCTGCCCAGATCTATGTGCGTAAGAATCACTCTGTACCAGGTATAATTTACAGTCACACCAGCCTACAAGGGATGCAGAAATACAATTTTAAAGATGCCTGAAATTCCAGGATGTGAGAAGGAAGAAGGAGGAGAATCTTGAGTTTGAAGCCATCTTGGGTTATATAATGAAACCCTGTAACAATAAAACTATCTCTCTCTCAGAATACTATTATTTTGAGATAATCCAACTTCAGAAGAACATAACTCCATTTCTGAAAGAAACAGTAATACATATTAGCAAAACTCTTAATTCTACTAATAGCCTTTCTAAAAAATCACTTTTTTTGTTTCTGTGACAAAATACCTGACAAAAGCAACTTTAGGGAGGAAGAGTCCACATTGGCTCACAGTTCAAGGGGATACAGTCCATCATGGTGGGGAAGGCATGGTGGAGAAGCATGAGGCAGATGGTCACATGACATCTACAGTCAGCAAACAGAGAGCTAGATAAATGTTGGCACTCAGTTCACTTTTTCCTTTTTATTTAGTCCCAGATCCCAGTCCTTGTCACCTATATTTAGACTGAGTCTTCCCACCTCAACTAACACAATCTAAACACTCCCTCACAGACACGTTCAGAGGGTTTGTCTCCTAGGTGATTCTGGGCTCTGTCAAGTTGACAATCAATGCTAACTATCACATAGTTCAAGCCCCACCCCCCAAAAAAATTGAGTTTCTTCAGGGTTCTGCTCTATAAGGGGCATTCACCTTTTCCAGGGCTGTTCTTTCTAACATCTTTCCCTTACAGTTGTAGGTAAATTCCCACCAGTAACTGAGAGTGAAGAAAGCTGCTTGCCCCCTGAGCCTTCTGCTGGGGCCTTTAACTCCAGTTGGGTGGATTTTTTTGTTTGCTTGTTCATTTTGCACTTGTATCTGGGGTATTCTAAGTGATGGGAGATCTGCAAATGCAGAACCCTGCTTGGCCCTCAGCATTGGGACTCATGCAGATGTCATCATGTCAGGTGATTAAAATTCATTAAAGTTAATTAAAAATGCTTCTGGAATATGTTGTCAGATTGTATTGTAAAATATATCATGAGATTTCACACCTGTTATTCAGGTTAAATCAAAACCTCAGCTGTTGATCCATGAAATACTCAAGGAGTGGACACCTAGTATCAAATTAAAAAGGGTCTCATCCCAAAAGTGGCTCAAACGCTTTTACTTAAGTAATATTGCTAAGCCAAATACTGAGTGTCTGACAAGGGGTTTAATTTTTATTTTAGATTTATTTTATGTGTATCATTGTTTTGTCAGCATATATGTCTGGGTGCCACACTCATGCCTGATGCTTGGAGAAGTCAGAAAAGGGCTTTGGATCCCCTGGAACTGGAGTTATGGATGGTTGTGGGGTACCATGTGGGTGCTGGAATCAAACATCAGCCATTTGTAAGAGCAGCAAGTGTTCTTAACAACCGAATCATCTTTCCAGCTTCAGCTGGATGAGTTTAAGCAATGCAACATTTTCGAAGCCCTTTGAGTGTCTCAGGCTGCTGCACAAAAGCATTTCTACCAGAACGTTCCCTGTTGATCTTTACCTGCATTGCCTTAGCCACTTCTCTGAAGGTGCTTGGAGCTCTTTTATTTCTTAGATGTAGGTTGAAGACAATCATTTATTCATTTCAGATTTGTATATTTGATCAAAATTGTTCACCATAACTAAAATGTCCCAGTAAAAGGAGGCCCATATCGCTATGTACTCTGTTGGCTGTATTGGTAATGGTTTGTTTCATCTATATCTATGTATCTGTGTGTGTGTGTGTGTGTGTGTGTGTGTAGGGAACCCTTTGCCAAGAAGTTTCTTTGTACTGTGTAGCCTTCCTGATGGTTACATGCCACTTGGGCTTATGGGAACATCTTGGGAGGGTATTCAAGACAGTGAGTCAGTTGGAAAATCAGTTAGACAGTTAGCTCCAGAGGATGAAGATAGGAAAGAAGTCAGACAGTTGCTGGGAAACCAATTAATGGGATAGAAGATTTAGAAGTTAGTCCAGTTTTCCCGGTTTAGACAACCATCAGAAAGGGCAGCAAAGAAATCTTTCTTCCTTTCTTTTCCTTTATAACCACTTAGAGCTAGGGGATTAAAAAAAAGTTACAAATTAGGAATTCATCCCAGTAGCAGCAGGAAAAGAAAAAGTAACAGTTACAATTGGCCCCAAACAAAGAAGGCTTCAAGGAAGCTACAATATCAGAAAACAGCTACATTTTAAGAAAACATTTACCTGTGGGTACTCATGTATGTCTCCCCCTCCCTTCTCTCTCTCTCTCTCTGTGTATATATGCATATGTATGTGTATATATGTGGTTCTGTGGTATATATGTGTGTGCATGCAGAAGTCAGAGGAGAATGCCACACATCTCCCTCTATTGTATGCTGTATATTTGCTTGAGACAGTCTTTCAATTATCCTGAAATTAGACTAGGTGCAGCAAGCCCCAGTGATCCTCCTGTCTCTGTGCCCCTCACAATGCCAGGGTTCCAGACATGTACAGTCACGCATGACTTTTTACATGGGTGTAAAGATTTGAACTCAGGTTCTAATGCTTATGAAGCAAGAACTTTTTTTTACCTGTTGAGCCACATCCCAGCCTGGTGTCTGATTTTGAAATATTTTGCTTGTGTGTATGTAATAAATAAATATCAAGTTTGTGTGGGTCAGCATCAAAGTGGTATGCATGTGTCTTTCTTCTGAAAAGATGGAAATCTTGGGATGCCAGTGACAAGAGACAGGAAAAAGTGGGAAGGAAAGCAGGGAACTTTCTGTTCCTTGGCCCAGACTCAGACTGGAAACCAACCAGAGTCGGGAAACTCCAGGGACAAGCAACATTTCTGGACTTGGGTGGAAACACACTGCCCAGATTTCTAGACTAAACCCTTCATTCCTGAGTCTGAGCAAAGCGCTAGCAGCAAGTCAGGATGGATGGTTTTGCAGTGCTCTTCAGGAACCTCGAGGGATCCAAGTCATAGGAACAACACTAGTACAGAGAAGCCGATGAGGATACCTTCCCTGCTAAAGTTGCACAGGCTAGCATCTCCAGCCGCAGCTTCTGAGCACTGGAGACAGAACACAGATGGGGATTCTGGCAGCTCTGTGGCTGAGCACAGGGAAGAGGCTTCCTGAAGTGGGTAAGGAGGCTTTCCACATAGGCTGAGGTCTGCACTCAGCTCTGTAATATAGGACCACCCAGCCAGGAGAACCTAGGTGTTATCGGTGTTAGTATAACTGCAGACATCACATTAGTTATATGGCCACACTTTCTGAGACCTTTGAGCCAAGAGAGATGAAACATGACTTTCCCTTTTGTGGACGCCTTCCCTCAAAACAGCAGAAGTTGCACTTTATAATTGCACTGATGTAAAGATGAGTATCATCTAGATTGTTCATAACATTTATTAGCGTTCTCTAGAGGAAGAAAGCAGATTATACAGATATATAAAAAGGGATTATTAAACTGAGGCGCATGATACTATCAGAGAGGTTGAACCATGGCTGATTCATGCTGGAGAGGCTGAGAAGCTGGTAGGTAGTTGGCTCATAAGCCCAGACACCTCTGCAGTCCAGTCTGTTGCAGAAGGCCTGGGGGATTCCTGGAGAACTGCTGGTCAGAAGCCCATGTCAGAAACCCACAGAATCTGTTTCTAACATCAGTGAAGAACAGGCAATAGCAGCCACAGACTAGATAGGTGAACTTGACATTGGGAGTGAAGGCCAAGTGAGCAAAACCTCAAGAAAACAAAACAAAAGAACACTCCCCCCATCCTCCCCAAAAAACAAAAAAACAAAACAGCTTTCCTTTTTCAAGTCTTTTTAGCTGGGCTGCTACCAGAAGGTTCTCTCACATTTAAGTGTGTCTTTTCACATCAATCAATCAAGGCAATCAAGAAAATACCCCACACCCAAGCATGCCCACAGGCCAAGGAAGACAATGCTTCCCCAGTGTTTCTAGGTTGTGCTAATTGTGTTGTCAATTAAAGCTAATGATCACATAATCCCTTCAATTTTTCCCTGATCTTGAATCTCTAATCACTTTTGTAGGTCTCTGGAAGCATCTTGGGGCCTGGGTATTCTGTTTATGGTGACTGGTAGATGGTTGCCCCTGCTTTTACACAACATTTTCTCTCTGTTTTCTAACCACACTACTGAGTTTTATCCAATTAGTCAGTTTCACTTAAATCGAACATTTTAATACAAACTAGTCTTGTGTAATCATCTGCCATTTCAATTTAAAAAACAAACGGTAATCTTAGCATATCCATTAAGCTATCCAATTGTTGCTCAAAATGATTTTTCATAAAATTTGGAAGCTATAGTCTTCCATGAACATGAGTCCATCAACCCAAGCACTTTTGGTAGTCCCTGAGCCCTGGGTTCAGGCTGTGAGCCCGGCAGTGTGGCTTCACAGGCTCTGTGTTCAGAAACCACCAGTCAGTGGGCTCTGCACACTTCGCCTCCCTGCCCAGTTCCCTGACAGCCCCTGCTAGTGCTTGTGTGGGGTCCCCAGAAAGTGTGCTCTAGGAAGGAGCAATGTTAACAGGGCCCATTCTTTAGCCAGCTGGCTAAAGAAAATGGTTTTCAAAGAAATGGCTTCTATGGCTTTAGAAGAAAACCAAAAGTGAAAGAATATTCTTTAAAAATTTATTGTGCATTAATTGTAAAAAAAAAAAGGTGATATTTCCATATTACATCTTCCTGCACACACATCACATACTTTGCACACATTCACCCATCACCCTCTCTGATCCTGCCTTCCTCTCCCATTGCTCCCAATTGCATCCTAAATAATCCCCAATCTATTTCACATATATGCATGCATACATATGTATTTAAATCTAGATTTCATTTACGAGAGAAAACATGTCAGTTTTGTTTTTTGAATTTGGCTTATTTCATTTAACATGATAAATACCAGTTCCATTTATTTTTATGCAGATGACACAACTTCATTCTTTTTGGCTGAGTAAAATTCCACTGTGTACGTATGCCACGTTTTCCTGGTTCATTCATTGGTCAATGGGCACAGGATGATTCCAGAACCTGGCTATCAAGAAGAGAGCCATAATAAATATGGCTTCGCAATCATTGCTGCTGTGTGCAAACAGACTCCCCAGGGCATATCTAGGAATAGAATCGCTTCATCATATGGGAAGTCTAGTTTTAGTTGCTTTTTGTTTTGTATTTAAGGAATCTGCATGCTGATTTTTGTATCTGTGCATTAATGTATAATCTCACTAATGGCATTACATTACATTCTCTTTCTCCCGCAATCTTCACCAGCAATCTTTGTTGTTGTTAGTGACAGCCATTTTGCCTGTTCTGGTGTTGTTTTCATTTGCACTTCCTTGACAGCTAAGAATGTTGAATTTTTTTTTTTTTTTTTTTTGCATGTACTTGTCAGCCATTTGTACTTGTAGAAGGAGATTCTTATAATCTGTTTGGAATCTCAAACATGCTGTCAGAAACAAGAAAGTGGTATATAGGGGGTGACATGGAGAGTTTGATGTGAGTATATGAGATCTCCCCAAGAATCTTGAAAGTTATTAGCAGCCCCTTTCTAGGGCAAAAGTATTGTGAAGGACAGTTGGGCAGTCAATTCTACAAAGCCAAAGGGCTCATCACTTGCTCCTAACTTGGAGGTTTTTAAGTGTTATTGCTTCATGTGACGTGCAAATACACTCCCAGGGCAGGGGAGATGGCTGAGCAAGATAAAGGGTGTGGGTTGGTTTGAATGAAAAGTGTTCCCCATAAGCTCATGGATTTGAGTACTGGGTCTCCAAGTGGCATTGTTTGGGAAGGTTATGACATCTTCAGGAGCTGGAGCCTTCTGGAGGATGTACATCGTTGGGGGTGGGCTTTGAGACTTTATAGCTTGGTCCCACTTCCTGTTCTCTCACTCTGCTTCCTGTGTGGATGAAAATGTGCTTAGTCAGTTTCCTGCCCCTGCTGCCGTGCCTCCCGACTGCTGTCTTCCTCATCATGACAGACTACATCCCTTCTGGACCTGCAAGCTAGTGTAAACCTTTATTCCTCAACTTTCCTCAGGGTGTTTCACTACAGAAACAGAAAAGTAACTAATACAAAGGATAAAAGCGCCTGCCACACAAGCTTTGGGATGTTTGTCTATTTGTTTTTATTTTCCAGTTTCTCATTCGGTTTAGTTCATCAGAAGTGAATGAAGTCACTGCAATACTTCCTTCTCCAGAGCGTTAACGGATGCAGATGGAATGGAATGGAAGCTCAAACAACTCCCATGAGAAGCAATATGCTCTAGGACTGAAAGTCTCAGACCCTGTTTTCAGAGGAACTGAGTTTAAATGCTTGCTGTGTTGCTTATGGGCTGTGGGTCTTTGAATGGGGGCTCTAGCTTTGATTTTTTTGTTTCCTTCCCTTTAAAATGGGGTCATTCAGGAACGTGTATCATGGTGCTTTTATGACCATGAACATGATAAACTCTCAAATGACACACACCGTGCTTGGTTCACAAGAAACACCTGCTACATCATCACAGCGTGGGCTGTGGAGAAGATGCTGGTGATTGCTGATGTCAGATTCTCTTGAGGTCTGTTATCTGATTGAGGAAACACCACATGAGGTGGCAGGCTCAGAAGGAAGCACAGACACACAAAGAGACAACTCTGAGATGAAAGACTGAAGGGGAACCAACAGAAAAACCATGTGAAGACATGAAACAAGAGCAGGTTATGTGCTTGAAATAAAGAGCATTCTACCCACATAACAGAGAGCTTGACCTGTTCTCAGAAAAAATAAAAATAAAAAAAACTTGAAAAACTTCAAGGCAAACAACCAACAGCCCTGGCTATTTCATGAGGGTTATGTTTCATCTTTCAAAGCAGAAACGGCTCAAGCCCAGTCACACATTTTGTGATGATGTTATGGTCAGTGATGGTATATAGGACAGCGCTTCCATAAGATGGTAATGGATGTGAAAACACTTGTTATCTAGTATGTCACACGGCTGTGCAGCAGCCACAGTGATTCACAGCACACAATGCTTAGTAACAAGACTGAGCTGTTGCATCTCTGGTTTGTGTAATTACTAAGCTTTTTGTCAGTATCTTTGATTATATTCATTTCACTTACAAAAAGGACAGTTTCCTGTTGATCAACATGCATGTGACGGTCCTGCACCTCAGGTTTCCTCTGGTGAACTGATGTCTCTTGGTTTGTGTAAACTGGAGCTGATGGTCACATGAGAAATGGCCTACGTGTTTCTCAGAATAATTGCTGTTGTTCAGATACACATCTGAGAGGGCAGTTTATAGATTCATACTTCTTCTTCCTGGTTGAGCAACACTTGTTCCCTTTTTTCCCCAGACTGTACTTCATGTAAAACAAGAGCTCAAGGACAGAGATATAGGCATGGTGGCCACCTGACCCAGTTTGCCTGGGACTGGGGTCTTGCCTGTACTAAAATCCTACAGTGCCAAGAGAGAATGGTTTGCAATGGTACATAAACCTTCCACGAAATGATCATGAAAAAAAAAATTAAAAGGGAAAACAAAACAAAATACAAGGTGTACGAACAAATTTCTATCAAACCATGAGAAGAATCAGAATGAAGTCAGGAGGATAGAAGGATTAGCAAAAGAAGGAGCCTTAGTTCATGTATGAAACAGCCATAGAAATTACGACTCCATCTCAGTGTGTTTTATAGATCTGGATAAATTGGAGACTAGAGGGGAGGGAAGAGGGAGGGAGGAGGGAGGGAAAATGCGAGGAGGTCCTCACGTACTAATTTTTTTTCATTTTCATAAATAAGAAGTCTGGATGGTCAGTGGTGGTGCACGCCTTTAATCCCAGCACTCGGGAGGCAGAGGCAGGCGGATCTCTGAGAGTTCGAGGCCAGCCTGGTCTACAGAGTGAGTTCCAGGACTGCCAGGGATACAACAGAGACACCCTGTCTTGAAAAACAAAAACAGAAAAAAAAATCCATCTAGAATTAAAACAAGTGATGAATTGTTCTGACTGACGTGGTAAGCAGGGAATCCATTTCAGCCACCATCGTGTTTTTAAAAACAGAGTCCAAGGCTGTAAGAAGGCTCAGTGGGGAAAGGCAATTGCTACAAAGCGTGGTGAGTTCAGTCCCACATGGTGGAGCACAGTCCCTTGATAAGGTGTCCTCTGGTCTTCCCACTAGTGACAATGTGCGTGTCGCTCATTAACTCACCTATTAACTATGCTGGTTAGTTTTTTGTCAGTGTCAGCTATCCTCTGATTTTCGTGAGCGACACTAACTCACCCATTAACTGTGTTGGTTAGATTTTTGTCAATATAAACTGTCCTTTAATCTCCATGTGAGTGACACTAATTCACCTATTAACTGTGCCGGTTAGTTTCTTGTCAACTCAGCACAAGCTAGAAACATCTGAGAAGAAGGAATTCAGTTGAGAAAATACCCCCATCAGATTGATCTACAGGCAAGCCTATAGGGAATTTTTCTTGACTGATGATTGATGTTGGAGCACCATGCATGGTGCCATTCCTGGGCAGGTGGTCCTCGAGTATAAGAAAGCAAACCAAGCAAGCCACGGGGAGTCAGTGACCAACATTCCTCTGTGACTTCTGCTTCAGTTCCTGTCTTGAGTTCTAGCCTTGACTTCCCTCAGTGGACTGTGACTCAGGATATATAAGCCAAATAAATCCTTTCCTCCCCACATTGCTCTTGGTCATGGTCTTTATCACACCAATAGAAAACGAACTAAGACACAATCTAATTATATGTAATCAAACAAACAAGACAAAGCAAAAATCAAAACCTTTTTAAAAACAGGAAAATCCGTGATTCTCCCACTTGTGATTCGGTTCTGTGTGCTTGTCAGGTGCTTCAGGAAGAGTTGTTTGACACAACCTTGGTAAAGCAACGCTTGAAATTCTCCCCATCTTTTATCTTTAAAAATAACATCATTAGCATGCCCCCCCGTTTTTTGTCTTCTTTCTCCTTGCTCATCTTAGCCACGTGGAATTTTGAGAGAAGAGTTGCAAGTATTGAGACTGCATGCTTCCTGCTTCCATGTTTGAATTTGGGGTTGAGGAAGATAAATTTTTTTGTGTGTGTCTTTCCAGCATGTTTTACTATAGAATGTACTGTGGGGGCCCGGAGTGTAGCTTGGTGCTTCACCGAACACATGAGGCCCTGGGTTCTGACTCCAGCACCAAAGAGTAAAATAAAAAACACAGTGTTTACGGTTGAAGACAGGAGAAGGGATCATAAGGCACCCCCTCCCGGAGAAGCTATGGACAAGTAGAGGTTGCAAGGAGGGAGAAAGGGCCATTTTCCTCAGTGATGCAGCCACTGGTACATTACATTCAGGCAAATGACTCTGTACCCACTCCAGTCTCCTGCACGCAGCGCTAGCTGAATCACACCACCCCATGGACTTTGTTCCCCTACAGAACTCTATTATAAACATCGAATACACTTCACAATTTCCCCCCAAAAACAATATAATCATTTCATTTTATTAAAAAGCTGAGCTTTTGTATTAGAAAATATATCCAGAGAAACTTAGAAAAATGGGCGAAGGCGGACATTTGCATGTCCTTGCATGGACCATGCTCAGCTGCTTAGTGGTGTCATGACCTGATCCACAAAGACTGACTCAGCCTTTGCATTCCACCACATTGCAGTTCCATGGTTCTTCCTAAGTCCTTATCTGCTGCATTAAGAGAAGACAAAGCAGGGGGCACAGCTGGATTCCTTTGTGGAATCTCTGGAGATTGCTAGGGAAGCTGGTGTAGGTGTGAATAGGGCTTAACTTTATGGAGCAGGGGTCACAATGTTCAAGTCTACCTGTGTGGTCATGGGACAGATGTACTATTAAAAATTAAGGTATGAAGCAGTGTGAATGCCACCCTCTTAGTTTGTAAGAATATATTCTATGAATATGTCAGGGATAAAGCACACATATGTGTGTGTGAGAGAGAGCACATGTACATGGGCGTGTAAAGGAACATCACCTGCACCTCCAGGTAACGAAAGAAACCACTGGGTTTCCCAGAACAAAGTCCCCTTTGTTCCGGGGAGAGGTTTATGTTTCAAGTAAATAGTCTATTAAATGCTTTAAGGAGGTTTTTATAAGAAATGTTAGAGGAGCTGGAGAGATGGCCCAGTGGTAAAGAGCACTTAGCTGCACTTCCAGAGAATCCAGGTTTGATTCCCAGCACCCACATGGTAGCTCACATCCCTGTTTAATTCCAGTTTCACAGGATCCAATGCCTTTGTCTGACATCTACTGGCACCAACCAGGCAAGTGACACATAGACACTCTTGCAGGCAAAACACCCATACACATACAATAAGAAAACAAAATTAAAATTAAAAAAAAGAAGTCTTAGAATTGTGTAGGACAGCAGCCCAGCCAGGGACTTCTTTTTTAAAGAATATTAGAAATTTTTTTCATTTGCGTACACTGTATTCTGTAGTAATAATTCAAACAATTGGTTTACATGAAAAGGCAAGAATGTTTTGCTTTATGTTGCTTGATTGTACAGTTAAGTCTAAGAAAAATGGTAAATTTTATTGCGTGTATGTCACCGTGAGACAAAAGAGGACAGGAAGGAAAGAAGGAAGTGAGGGATAGAGAGAGAAAGAGAGCTAGAGAGAGCAGTGTGGGGAGGCAGAGAGACAGAGAGAAAAATGAGAGAGAAAGAAAGGCAGAGGAGGAGAGAGGGAAGGAGGAAGAAAAAAGAATAAAAGGAAAGGAAAAAGAAAGAAAGAAAAGATAAAGATAGGGTGGCACAAGCTGAAGGAAAAGCAAGCTGCAGGTCTGTCAGTGTGAGACTGAAGAGACCTTTGTAAAATGGTGTGCTATTTCTAGGCTTTCTCTTGTTGACCGCCTTCACTCCTTGGATAACTGCACAGCCCCGCTCAGCAACGGAGGGCGGGAGAGCAACCTCCAGTGTTGAATGTCTGACCTCACTCCTGTTTCTATTAGAAGCCCCAGCCAGGGCCACTGCCTGACCACAGTAGAAACCATCTTTGGATTTGAACCTCAGTTGTCTGGCCCAGGAGTTGCCAAGCTGGCAGCATAATTCACCTGGAACTGTACCCACATTGTTATTTCATTCCGTTTTCCACTAAAAAATGGAGACAGAATAAAAATGTTCCAGACACCTGGGTCCCATGTGTTCAAACTGACATCAGCAAACTTTCCTGGCTGGATGCCCACCTGACGGTGGGGGCAGGGCCAACACAATGAAGCATTGAAGAGACAGAAACTTGCTATAAAACACTGCAGCCCAGCCTGAATCCTCCAGAAAAAACAGAGTTCCAGCTCAACCTGGCAGGAGCTACAGCCTTCAGGGACTTCAGAATAAGTGTCTGAACTGGTTTGTGGCTTGTCTCAGATCCTTCTCTTGGCCATCACTGGGTCACTTAAAAAGGGACATCTTAAACCAAATGGCCTTTGTCCTCTCTGCCCCTCCTGCCTGGAGTTCAAGCCTGGATGCAGACATTCTGACACAGTCTTTAAAAAGACAGTAAGCTGGGTGGTGGTAGTGCACGCCTTTAATCCCAGCACATGGGAGGCAGAGACAGGTGGATCTCTGAGTTCGAGGACAATCTGGTCTACAGACTGAGTTCGAGGACAGCCTGGTCTACAGACTGAGTTCCAGGACAGCCAGGGCTACACAGAGAAACCTTGTCTTGAAAAAAAAACAAAATAAATAAATAAATAATCATAAGATTGTAAAGTAAACATAACAAAATTTACTATTCGAGTATGAATGTCAGTGGTGTTAGCTACATTCACATTGGTGCACTCAACACAGGCTTTTAATGTAGGGGGCATGTTGAGGTGGCTCATCTGGTAATTTTCTAATACATTTTTAATCTTTAAGAACTTCAGAAGGAAATCAGGATTCTCCATTTGTTGCACTCTCTCCCCACCTGCTCCCACTTGTCTACTTTGTTCTTGCTGACATTCTGCTGAGAAGTCACCGTCGGATGCTTTTCTGTGTTGTCTCTGTCCATTTCCTGACACCATAACAAAATACACCAGACTTGAGTTAGAAAAGAGGCTTATTGCCAGGTGATGGTGGCAGATGCCTTTAATCCCAGCACTCGGGAGGCAGAGGCAGGTAGATCTCTGTAAGTTCGAGGCCAGTCTTGTCTATAGAGTGAGTTCCAAACAGCCAGAGTTTTAACAGAGAAACTCTGTCTTGAACACCCCCCCTCCCCAAAAAAAGAGGCTTGTTGCGGGGACAGCTCTAGAGGTGTGTAGCCTCATGGCTGTTGATACCACAGTAGTATAAAGCCTGTGTCGGAAAAGACCACCGGGAAGCTGAAGGAGACACGAGACCGGAATTTGCTTCAGAATCCTTTAGTCTTTTGAGGAAGAACACACCACGGGTTATTTCTTCTTAGGACAGTGACCCTATCTACTCTCCAGTGGGCTCTGCCTAAAGGATTCCACCACATCGACACCACCACACCAGTGACCCCCATTCCCGCATAGGAACTTCTGGCCTGAAACCATATCCAAACCACCGCTGGGCAACGGGAATGCAAGGACATCCTTTGAGGGACTCGAGCTCTGCGTAGCAATCACGTTGCATTCCTTGTCCTGCGTTCTTCTTTCCCCACTCTGTGCTTGCCCACATGTGTGTGTCTGAATGTGTGTTTATGTGAGTGTGAGTGCACACGTGTTCGCATGTTTTTTACATTGCTACTTCTCAAGAGCTCAGGCCAGCTATTTTTAAGGAGATCTCTTAATTTTTTTTTGGGGGGGGGGCTTAAATTGTTTCCTTGTGTTAGGTTTAAGCTAAATATTTTGAGTAGGAAGTTATTATTTTGTTATTGTTGTATTTCCCCCCCCCCTCCTTTTTTTTTGAGACATAGTGTTACTATATAGCTCAGGCCAGCCTTGAACTTATGACAGTCCTTCTGCCTCAGTCTTCCAAATGCTGGGATTACAAGTCTGAGTCACCAAGTCATGATTAGAAGATATTTTTTGGCACCAAGCTTTGTATACTAGTCCCCTCAGTTAGCGCAGACCCTACAGATACAAGGCACGTCTCCATCAAAACTGCTTTCAATTTGGGTGGCAGCTGTAAGCAGAAGGAGTATCATGTCATCTTAACTGTGACTACCTGGCTACAAATTCGGGTTTGCTGACCACCTCTTTAACCCACTAGAATAATTTATGGAAGTCATTCAAGCACTACACTTATGATTCTTATTTTATTATAAAGGCTAGAGTTTAGGCACAGACACATGAGGAGATACATAATGTGATGTCTAGAAGGGCCTCAAAAGCGGCTTCTCAGTCATTTCCCTGCGGGAAATCTTCTTTGAATGATGCTACTTGAATACCAACCAGGAAGATGCTAGTGATAAATGGCTGTGGGTATAATTTGCATTTTATTTTCTTTTGTATAAGTATTTTATCTTATGTATAGCATCCCTTAAAAATATTTTACTTTATGTGTGTGATTGTTTTGCCTGCATGTTTGCATTTGTACCAAGTGCTTGCCTTAAGTCTGAGGAGGTCAGAAGAAGGTGTCGAATCCCTTGGAACTGGAATTGCAAACAATTGTGAGCTGTTATGTAGGTGCTTGGAATCAAACCCATGTCCTCTGGAAGATCAGTGGGTGCTCTTAACACTGAGATATCATTCAAGTACTTAATTTACATTTTAAATGCATAATTTTAGCATCTTTTCATGTGTTTAATTGTTCCGTCCTCACCCTGACACACTCTCTCTTTCTCTCTCTCTCTCTGTGTGTGTGTGTGTGTGTGTGTGTGTGTGTGTGTGTGTGTGTGTGTATGTGCTATTAGGGATTGGACCCAAGGCCTCAGGCATGTTAGACACCTGCTATACCACAGGGCTATATTTCAAGCCCTGTATTTCTTCTTTCAGTGAAGGCCTTTTTCATATACTCTTCCCACATCTCCATCATTGTCCCTTTCCTGTTGAGTCTTGCATGCTTTCTCCATATTTTGGCTCAAGTGTTCATGCAGCTACGGCTGCTCAAAGTAGGAGACGAGACTTGCTGGAAGGAATCAGGCTGTTCCAAAACTGACCCTAAGGAAGAGAGTGGCCCTTCTGACTTAAGGCTGTCTCTTACAGGGGCTCACGGCACCAGGTCCTTGTAAGGAAAACCAAGGGCATGCATGCAGTGAGACAACAGGTAGTAAACTGGGGTGGGGTCTTCGTCTTCTAGACCCATTTCCCCCCTTTCGTCCTCTCTAGGCATCCAGTGGATCTCCACTGGCATCAGTTCCTACACTTAGTTTCCTACCCAGACATTGCTTTTCTGATTATTTTAGTAGTTAATTCTGATTAGTTAATTCATGTGTTTTTGTTAGTTGATGACATAACCTCCCAGATCCATCGCCACCTTCCTTCCCTCCACACACTTCATGTCCTCTTTTGTTGTTTTTGTTTTTAAATAACTCATTGTGGTGGGCTGAATGAGAACAGCCTCCATAGGCTCATATATTTGAATACTTGGTCCCCAGTTAGTGGAACTGTTCAGGAAGGATCAGGAGGTGTGGTCTTGTTGGAGGAGGTATGTCACTGGGCTTGGGCTTTGCGGTTTCAAAAGTCAACACTATTCCTTCTGGATGAAGATATAAGTGTTCAGCTACTGCTCCAGCACCATGCTGCTAATCTCCCTATCATGATGGTCATGGACTCAAACCCACTGCAACCGTGATC
Organism: Cricetomys ansorgei; assembly: GCA_026225945.1. Classification (NCBI taxonomy): domain Eukaryota; kingdom Metazoa; phylum Chordata; class Mammalia; order Rodentia; family Nesomyidae; genus Cricetomys; species Cricetomys ansorgei. Next base: position 3,454,788 of record JAMJFZ010002601.1, on the reverse strand, counting down.
CCCAAGTTAACCATTTTCTTTTATAAGTTGCTTTGGTCATGACATCCTAGTCACAGCAACAGAAAAGTAACTAAAACTCCTAACAACTCTAATTTATGCTACCATCTATCCTGGGTGTAGGGCCATCCACCGGAAGGTGGTCAAACCTACTTAGAGCCACATCCTTAAAGAAAACAACTCTCTGCTCCCCGCAGAAGCCATCAGCCATCTATACCCCTCAGTGAGGGGTGGAGACTCCTGAACCCCTTCCCACACCGTGCTGTGACATCGCTTACATTGGTCTTGTATAGATTTTCTGCAGGTACCTCAGCTGCTGTGAGCTCTTGGGAGCAGTGAACCTGTCATGTCCAGAAGACACTTGTTTCACTCCTGTCCTTCTTGACCCCTGGTTCTTAAGATCTCTCTCAGCCCCTCCCCTGGGATGGTCCCTGAGCCTCGAGGCGAGGCTGTGAAATGATGTCCCATCTTATGGCTGAGCACTCCAAGGACATTTGTTCTCCACACATCGACCAGTTGTGAGTTTCTGCCTTAACCATTGTTCACTGCACAAAGAATCTTCTCTGATGAGGTCTGAGGGCTACACTAATCCGTGAGGAGAGAGAGAGACAAATTCAGAGGACAGTTCAGCATTATGTTCATTTAGGCTCACTTCTGCGGCCTGTGACCTCCCCAACCAGATTTAGAGTATCAGCTGTGCCATTTCTCCTGCAGAGGAGGCCTTAAATCCAACCAGAAAGCAGCAGGTTATCTCTCAGACGCCTGTGGCACTATTGCACCCATGGGCATATCTTGTCATGCCAGTCATTGTTGCAGTTCAAAGTTTTCCCAGCTAGGTAAGAAGACTGTTGGTGGCTCTTCTTCCCTAGAAGTCCACACAGCTCCACCCGGTACTGTGGAAGCTCTCCAGCAGGGAGGCAACTTTGTGCCCAGAACCAATTTTATTTCTTCATGTCCTGTGACCAATATGCATGGTGTCTTTAGCACTAAGGTTTTATCTTCAAGTTCTGATGGGCAATCAAGAGTAATGTCAACAGCCTGTATTCTTTTTTTGGGGGGGGGGTTCTTCTGGACAGCTCTGTCAACAACTTTTGGGGAGGTGTCTCACACCTGGCATAGAACTTCTTATTTGGAAACCTATAACTTCTAGGATGAGCATACTTCCCTGTGTATGTTACATTCAAATAAACTTTTTTACATGAATATATAATGTAGTTATATGACATATACATCTATTGGTGCATTAACGATGTTGAATTCTTCTAATCTATAACTCAGTATTAATGTACTTATATTTATTTTTCTTTACACATGAAGAAAAAAATTCAAGAAAAATTCTTGGCAGGTTTCCCTAATTTTCCATGATCCTCAATGCATCACTAAGCTCTAAGGCAGCCATTGCCCATACTAAGATCATCAAGGCCAGCTTAGACCAGCGTGGCTGAGAAATCAAATTCTGTAGGTCAGAATCATCTTTAGAAAGTGAATAGAAGAAGGTTGTCAAAGCATGGTGCACACTAGAAAGGTGAGTATTGTCTCGTTAATAGATCTTTTTAGCTTCCTATAAAGGGTTGTGGAGGATTCATGTGTGTAATGTTGTTTACAAAATTTATTTTCACCTTAACAAATTTGAACTTAGCTATACACTTGAGCTGGAAGGATAGTCACCCTCTGAGGTAAATTCTTATAATTTTATGTTGTCTCATAAAGCAACAATTTTGAATAGAAAGTTAGACATTGTAATGTCAGGAGCAAGGATTATTCATTCACTCTCTCTTTTACTTTATTTTGGGACAGGATTATATAGCCCAAGTGGGCCTTAAATTCTTGATCGTCCTACCTCAGCCTCCATTGCACTGTTACCCCAAGAGTTTCCGGGTCTCTGTTTCTTCCCATTCCTCAGGGTGGTCCATCGGGACATCTGCTGTATATGGCCAGGTCCTAATGACAACCTCCCCAGGTGACACCTAAATACAACCGACTTGACTTGCCAATTGACTCCTGTATTCCCAGTCTGACCACGGTAAAGTATCCCAGATATTCATGAAAATATAGGTTTTGTATGAGTCTCAAATCAGGAGGATTTAAAACAAAAGCTGTTTTCTGAGAAATAAGTCATGGAAACAGGAACGGTGTTCCCTGAAGGTGACTGCTGACTGCAAAAGGCACGCTGCTTTCTCTTTTCTGGAGTCTGGGACAGGCTGCTTCTGCCATTCATGTGATTTATAGTGTTACCAATTTTGTGTCTGACCTGGCAGTCACATTCAAACCTACCTTCTGTTAGGGCTTTTCCAGATAGGAGCTGTCTATAGGCTAGGTATAGTTCAGAAAAGAGACACGGGTCATCGGCTGCTATCAAGTTGCCCATGACGATGCCTGGCCTCAGGTCTGACTTCAGATAGCCCATCCTCCGTGTTAAAGACACATCCTACGGCTGTCACGCTGCAGGTTCCCTTCATGACCTCCCCTGGAATCCCATCAGAAAAGGACTAGAGTTTCTAACTGTCCTTCACAAAGGAACCTCAAGACCAAATTAGAAGGGCTGAGGAGTTCTCAGGTGAGTAGAAACTGGAACAAAATGAAGGTCGGGAAGAGCGAGGAGTGGTGGATATTGGGCAGCAGACCTTGCTCTTCCTTCAAAAAGATTGTTGTGAGTTTTACCTTCCTTCATGGTGAACTTTTCCCCCTCCTGTACTGGACTTTTGAACTACAATTGAGGAAAGTGTTCTAGTCTGCCCAAGGTGAAGGATCCCAGATTTCGTGAAAACACCTGTAGTGTATTGGTGTCAAATTAGGAGAAGTTAAACTAAAATTAAACAAAACTACTGGTTCTCTGTCTTTGAGACAGAGTTCTCTGAGAATAACTACTACCAGGATTAGAAAAGGGACTTCCTCTCTGTAGTGCAGGTGGACACTGACCGATGCTCACAGGCCAGCGGCAAGCGCTCCTGCATCTCAGTGCCCATTACCACATCCACATGCTCAGAAATGAAAACATTTGCCCCAGGTTCCTGCTTATTGGCTGCGTGAGCCACCAGCCAAAGGTTATAAATGCGATTCGCTGTATTCTCAGAATCAAAACGTTTGCAGATAAGAATGGAATTTCATCAGTGATCCCGTTTCTTGGCCCTTCCTGTCCTGTACCAAGCTCTCCAATCGCCAAAGCGTTTCACAGATTCTGCTTTTCCCAACTTATCTTTCATAATTCTGACAAGAATTCCTTTTCAATGTCAGGAAGGGAAAACACTGCACAAAACTTGGAAACGTCACCGTAAAAAAGGTCACAAATCAAGACGGGGGTAAATTATAAATATACTTAACTCAGACAACCCAGAATGAGGTGTGTGATGTTCTGCCTGGATTCCCTTAAATACAAACATGACTGAGTGCTCTGTCTTGCAGCTTTCCAGGACGGAGAGTAGACCGGGCTTGACTGGACAGTTCCCAGGAAGAACTCAGTATCAAATTTGTTTCTAATTTGGGCGGAGCGTTCTGCAACAAAAGCTTCTCTCTTCCTGGCTGTTTCCTTTGCTGAAAAGTTCAAGAACTCACACAAACACCCCCCGCTGACCTGCACAGATAAGAGTCCCCTCCCGTCACTGTCTCTCACACAAACACCCCCCACTGACCTGCACAGATGAGAGTCCCCTCCTGTCACCGTCTTTCCATCATACCTGGCTATGACTAGCTAGTTGCCTCGTTCTTGTTTTTGGCAGAAGGTGGAGTTATTCCCTGAGTGGATATAAAGGCATGATTGTTCCAGACCATATGAAAGAGCATTTAGAGAGGTTGGGGGCAGGGGTAAAACTCAGAACCAGTCAACCCACTCTAGGATGTGTTTTGTAGCATGAAATAAAGTTTCACCCTCTTTCTTCCCAGAATAATTTCCATGCCAGATACGTTCTAGAAACTTCATATAAATATTTACTCAAACTTAGGAACCTTACCACAATTTAGCAGAAGCTGGGAAACCCCTCATTTTGGTGAGCACTGATATTGAAGCAGGCTGGATTTCACAATAAATCTAAGGCATTTACTGTTGTGTATATCCCCCCAAACTGCGAAAACACGATACAAGGGACTGAAGCAATGGCTCAAGGGATAAGAGCATTGACTTCTCTTTCAGAGGTCCTGGATTCCATTGGCAGCACCCACATGCGTGGTGGCTCACAACTGTCTGTGACTCCAGTTCCAAGAGATCCGAGGGTACACACACATGCAGTGCACAGATACACATGCAAGCAAAGCACCTGTGCACACTAAATGAGACATTTAAAAGTACCCTAAAATCATGCAGTGCCACTCACAGAGATGGTCTTGTGTTCCTGAGACATCTTAGTGACTTTGCGTCGCTGCAGATACATTTAGAGTATCTACTCCCTAGACAGTTCAAATGCTCTCCAAATCCCCACCCCCACCCCAGTGTGGGTTTTCTAAACTCTTGGGAAGTTTGCGGTAGACTCAGTGGACCTTGGGCTCATGCTATAGGGATTTGCTTCAATTTACTTCCAGGAAGTATATATACCCTTAAAACCACAGGGTCACAAGCAAGGGGGTATCATTGTTGTCAGGATCGCTGACATTTTCAGAAATATTTTGCTTGTCTGAGGTAGGATCTTGGAAAGTAGATGAACAAAAGCATGGGATAATAGTAATAAGTGCTGAAATCTATTCCATATATTTACCATACCCTTGGCGCCATGTAACATTTTATACACATTGGCTCTTTTTTTATCACTTCCTGTGGGGTAGTTACCACTCATCCTTTAAGTATTTTAGAGATTAAGTATGTTGACAAACATCACCTCAAGTATATCCCAATGTTGGATTTCTTTGAAATAAACATATTGTAAGGTTGTTTTTAATTATGCGTTTGTGTGGGAGTGTGTACATGTGCGCATGTCCTGGGGCTGGAGTTACAGGCCAGTTGCGAGCTGTCCGATGTGGGTGTGGAGATCTGAGCTTTGGTCTTCTGCAAGAGCAGTGCATGCCCTTAACTGCTGAGCCGTCTCTCAGCCCCATATTTTCTAAGAATAGTGATGTTTTGCTTTTCCTAACTGTGTCTTCCAAGTATAAAATGATGCCCTGCTCCCAATAAATATTATAAATGAATGCACACATGCCTGTAGTGCTCAACATAAACGAGGATGAGAGCATGGTCTTTTAGAACTTGCTGTGTAGTCTTGTGTTTCCTTTCTTCTATACGCCATGTGTACTTACATTCCATGTAAGAGTAGGTTTCCTTTGACACGTGGGTTTCCATGCTAATCTGCTGGCTCCTCCTGTCATGGGTGTGGATGGAAGTCCTTCGGTCTGGCTTTTGATTTTATCTAGAGCATGGGTGAGGTGTATATCTTTAGAAAGCTTTGGAGTTTTGCCACGTTTCAGCTGTCTATCGCAGAGAAAATAGTAAAATATGCCATTAACATAGAGACGTAAGCTGGTTGTGAGAGTGGATGTAAGAGAGTGAAGACACAGGCCCACACTGTGAAGCTGCAGAAGATGACATGAACCTCAGAGACAGCATGATTGGAGAGCTTTCTTTTTCCTTATGCAACTGCTGTTTGTCAGCAGTCCTCTTGCCTCTCCTGAGAATTAGGGTGATAACCAGGTGGAGGGGAAAAAAAACAGGAGCAAATTGCAGTTCGAATGAGCCCATCAATTCAGCCCAGGGAAATGACTCTATTTTGGAAAAGATCAGGTCTCATGCGGACAGAAATAATAGCAGCATTGTAGCCTGTGGTTGAGAGAGGCAATATCATTCAAGTTGCTGATGCTGGACTTGAGGGAAAGGGAAGACCATGGAAACTTTGCTTCCCGTTCAAGCCATCAGTAAGCAACATCCGGCTCTTCAGAATTCAGTGGAGCAGAATGTAGAGATTTCTGAGGATTGGCTGGACTTTCATGTTAAGCAAATTGTGAGAGTGAAGTAGAAATGAAAGCATAGCCTTTCAAGTGCATAGGCATAATTATGTCAGGGCAGGGGCTTGTGACTCTGGTGGAAAAACGCATCCCTGCTGTGGAGGGAGACCCAGGTTGTGTGCAGAGTGTGTGCAGAAGGTGCAAAGCTGCAGTGCTCTGTTGAGTCCTGCAGGTGGACTTCAGAGGGCATCCCTAGCATCCTTAGACAGTTCACAACTGCCCCACCAGGGGTGCACTCCTCAAAATACCACAGGGAGACTGACCTCCATGGGATGTCCCTTTTGTGGCATTTTCTGATCATGATTGCGTAGCTGTTCCTACTAAGTGCTCACTCCATTGGGGAATCAGTGTTTGTGTGGTATTAGGAAAGACATGGTTTCTGGATTGCAGTTGAAGAAACTGTTCCTTAAATACTTCTCCTGGGTCAACAAGATGGCTGGATAGGGAAAGGCACTTGCCACCAAGCCTGCTGATCTTGAGTCATCGATTCTGGCATGAGTACTTGTGCTCTCTCTCTCTCTCTCTTCCTCCCTCTCTCACACACCCACAGCAGATTAAATAAATACATGTAACAATAACACAACAACAAACCACTACTAAAGTGGGTGGAAACTCTAGCTCCGCGAGAGACTGCTTTGCTAGCATGTATGAGGCCTGAATTTCAACTTCCATCACCGACAAAAAAAAAAATTCTGATTCAGCTGCTCACAGTGATGCTCTATGGATCTTGTTGAGTGATTTCTTCCTCTGATACCCCGTTCTTCGTTTGTGTGACAAAGAATAATCTTTCTGACATTTGACACATATTGGGTTCTAAGTAAGCAGCAGCTAGCAATGACAGCAATGGTACTGTGAGTTTTGTGAGCTGAGCCCCTTGGGAAGGATCCATGCAGAACTCACTGACAGGTGTTGCTTTCTGCAGAACTGAGTGTGCTTTCTTCTTACAGCAAGTCTCAAAGAGACTGCCCTTCCCAGTGATGGGCTGTCAGCACCCTCTCAGCATAACATGCTGGAAAACTTTACCAGGTTTGTAACAAGGTGAGTGAGTAAGTGTGTGTGTGTGTGTGTGTGTGTGTGAGAGAGAGAGAGAGAGAGAGAGAGAGAGAGAGATAAAGAGGGTTAATTCCAAATATAATAGTCATATACTCTGTAACAGGGCTTTTAAAACACTTTCCACTTGTGACCACTGTTTACCTGAGAATTTTTTAGCAATTAGGTATATAGGTATGTAAAATAGATACCAAGACCAACCATTTATTGATAATAAATCATAGAGAGTTTTACTTTAAAACAATTGCTTGGCATTCATATAAAATTACCATTTATTTATTTATTTTTGAGGCAGGGTTTCTCTGTTGTAACTCTGGCTGTCCTGGAACTCACGCTGTAGACCAGGCTGCTTTGGAACTCACAGTGATCCACCTGCCTCTGCCTCCTGAGTGCTGGGATTAAAAGCATGAGCCACTACTGCCTTGCTAAAATTACCATTCAGTAAAGGTGAAAAGATGCTAGTGAGATGAACTCACCTGCTTATTTTTGCATGAAACTTAAATCTTGACTGAATATTTGACTCTCTAGGAAATAAAGCATCTTCAATGCTTTCCAGAGTTGATTGACAGTTTGATTTTTCAATCATCAATGCTGAGGGCCTACTTCACATTAATATGTAACAAAAAATGTCAGAAGCTTGTTTAGGGCCATTTCAGAAATTATTAAAGAGTCTGTCCAAACTTTGAGCCAGAAATTCATTTAACATGTTACCTAACACAATTCAACCATGGATACACCAGTTTGATATATGGTCGGGAACGGACTCTTAAAAGTCTTTATTTTCTGTAATTAAACCCTTGTTTCTATAAGCTCAGAACTCGTATGCCCGTTGAAAACGTTGCGGTTCACGGCACGCAGTGGCCCGGAAGCTGAGCCACAGTGTTTCAGCAGCATCTGCTGGTCCCGTACATCACGAGGGCAGGCGGAGCGCAAAGTGCACACTCTGTGTCCGGAACTGAGGCTGCCGTGACGTCACGGGAGCAATGTGGGTGAGCCTTGCCTGAAACACCCCAGATTCGTCATGCATTTGGTTTGGAACTTATCTCCAGTTATTGTACATTCTGAGAACTCTCACTGTTGCCAAATCTAATTATTATCTTAACGCTCCATCGCTAAGCATGTTTCCTTCCAGAAGACAGCTGTGACACAGAATCGCAAGATACTCATGAGAAAAAAAAACAAAACAAAACTTGGCCAAATGCAGATTTCTGATCACTTTAGAACCACAGAATTGAAGTGAGTAAGGATTTTCAAAACTTGAATGGAAAGCAGATGGATTCACAAAAACTGCTCACCACATATTAAGTAAGCTAAGTAAAAATTAGTAATTATATGAATTGAATGAACCCCAGGGCATTGTAATTATGACTTTTCCTTTGAAATTGTGTTAGTTCTTAGATGTCTTATTTTTTCAGGTGTAAGAAAGCCTTTGTTTCTTTCTCTTATGATGCCTATGACTTGCAGCAAGTCAAACGAATCTGGAGCTTGTGGTGTTCTCGCTGCTTTTCTCGCAGTTTCGTCCCTCCTGACTCTGGAACTCTAGTGAACATCCTTGTTGGTCCCATGGGTATTTGCTGAGTGAGGGTCTGCCCTCTTGGCTGCAATCCTGAAAAAGCTTGCAAAAATCTAATCTGATACTTTCATTTTCAGATAGTTTTGTTTTATTTTTTTAAAGTTACACTTACGTATGTATGTATGCATGTGTGTATTTTGTGTGAGTGCCTAGGTGACATGTGTGTCTTGGTTTTCTCGTAGAAATGAGAGGTCACCTTTTGGGAGCTGGTTCTTTCTTCCTTACATGTGGGTCCCAGGAACTAAACTCCTTCAGGAACTGCAGAAAATGCTTTTACCCGCTGAGCCATCTCTATGGCACAAGTTTGTGTGTGTGTGTGTGTGTGTGTGTGTGTGTGTCTGTGTGTGTGTTTCCTCAGAATTTTTAAAATTAAATCCTCAGAATACAAAATAACAGGTTTCCATTATGGTATTTTCATGCATTGCCAGATAGTTTTTTTTTGTTGTTGTTGTTTTTGTTTTATTTTAAATAAAACACCCTATGTCTGGGGCTAGTGAGGTGGCTCAATGGGTAAAGGCACTTTCAACGAAAACCTGGCAAACTGAGTTTGGTCTCAAGAACCCATGTAAAACTGGAAGGAGAGAACCGTTTCCACAAAGTTGTCCTCTGACATCCATACCTGTGTAGTGACAATGGAGACCACACACACACATACACACACACACACACACACACATTCTTAGAAAAAAACCCTACACTTGGGCAACACAATGTCAACAAAGCTTGTGGAGTAGTAGCCAGCATTCATGTAGTACACACACATAGATGCAGGCAAAACACTAATATACAGAAACTAAAAAATATTTTTAAAAAGCTATACAATAATTCTGTTGCCTCTCTATAAGTAATCAGGACAAACTTAATGAAACTAGGATAGTTTCGTAAAAAAAAAAATGAATGATTATTTTGGATCAAACTCTGAATGGCTACAGACAAGATTGTATTGAAATAGAACATTATAGTTTATCCATTATCAAATGCTAGTCTCTCTCTCTCTCTTTTTTTTTTTTTTTTTTTTGCAAAACCGTGTCCTGCTGTGTGCTCAAGTTGGCCTCAAACTTGCTTTTTCTTGCTTCAGTTCCCGAAGTGCTAGCTATATAGGCGTATGCCATCATTCCTGGTTTGTAGCTGATTGATTTCAAACATTAATTTTACAGCTGAGGCTAGATGACCTTGAAGTTCAAGGTCATCTGCTTCTCAACTTACAATGAGGTTTGACTTTGTGTATCAGAGTCCTAGGCCATGTCTGGGTGTCAGTGTGTATGTTTACTTGTGTGGTGTGTGTGTGTATGTGTGTGTGTGTGTGTGTGTGAGCGCGCGCGCGCGTGCGCCAACAAACCAAGACCCTTTACCTGCTCCAAAAGACGTTTTGGTGAAGTAGGGAAAGAGTTTATTTAACACAGATATGCTGGAAAGGGAAATAGAGACGTGTTCTTGAGGTTCTCTGTGCTTGCATCAGAGGAAGAATGAAATCCAGGTGCTAGCCGGAAGCCAGTGTGGTCAAGTAGTGTTGGTCATACTAGGTTCTGTTTACCTTTATCTCTCTATCAATCATGTTGAGTCTTGTGCTCCTTGGAAGTTAGTTTTGATTTCTGCCACAAGATATTTCCTGGTGAGACCTGTTGTTTCTGAGATCTGAGGTGATCGTAGGGGAGAATGACTCAGAGGATGAGTGAGTCAGGAAGGGAAAATGGTACTATTGCGCAGATGACTTGTTCCTCTCTTAAGTTTTGGACCCGACTAGAAACATCTAAGCTTTGTTCTAAAACATGGTGGTTGGTAATCTGTTGATTACGACTTCTGCTTTGAAGAGGATGATCAGTTTCAGGTGAACACTCTGAAATAGCAAACACTTAATGTGCAGAGATGGAATTTGGGTCCCCCCCACCCCCCGCCAACACCTCTCCCCCTGTAGTCCAGGCTGGTCTCAGGTTCATTTAGCAAAAGGTCCTCCAGTGTTTATCACCTGAATATCTGGAATGATAGTCATGAACCACCACACTTGAGTTTATTAGTGCTGGGGAAGGAACCCAAGGCTTCCTACATGCTAGGATAGCTCTCTACTAACTTAGCCACACCACAACCCGTCTCAAAGTTTAAGTTAGCAGATAAAAGCTGGAGACAGCAATAAACTTTATTCTGCAGGCCCAAGTGAAAAGTTAGTGTTTTTAGGAAAATCAGCTCCCAAACATCTCTTACAACCTGGTAGATCTAGTATAAACTGAAAATGTCCTAAACTTGAAAACATACTAGATACATCTAATGTGCAGGCATCATGCTTAGTCTAGTCTACCTTAAATGTGCTCAGAGTGTTCACACTAAAAATACAATTGTGCAAAGTCACTGATAATAGAAACCTCATTGTTAAATGAGGTATTGGCTGTCTGTGGAACTTATTAAATATGGCACTAGGCGCTGTAAGAGTTGGTATAGGCAGTTTCCTCTCAGGACCACATGGCCGACTGTAGCTGCTCAGCCTCACTTGAGAATGTTATGTCACACATATTGCTAGCTTGAGGAAAGGTGAAAACTCCAAATCTATTGTTAACTGGGGAGCCATGTGAGGTGTGGTGGCTCATGCCTGTGGTCTCAGTTACTCGGGAGGCTGAGGAGGGGGGACCACTGAAGCCTAGGAGATGGGGCCCAACTTTGGCAGCATCCTTAGACACTTGTCTTAAAGACAGAGAGGGGCTGGGGAGATAGCTCAGCAGTTAGAGCACTGGATGTTCTTCCAGAGGACTCAGGTTTAATTGCCAGCACCCACAACCTGTTCCAGGGGGTTGGACGTCCTCTTCAAGCCTCCTTGTGTACCAAGCATGCATGTGGTATACATACATGTAGGCAAAACACTCAGACTCATAAAATAGAAGTAAATAAGTCTTTAAAAGAGATGGAAAAATGTTGGGGTTCATCTGTACAACAGATCATGTGAGGGACAGCTTCCATCCCTGCTGCTATATGGGTCATTCAAAGAGTTCACCAGAACACTCAGTGACCAGAGATATTCACACTGTTCTGAGAGTAAGATTAGAATTTGCTCCAAACGTTTACCTTTGGTTTTCTTTTGTTTGCATTGAATGAAGCTTTGGCTTTTCTTCAAGCAATGCAGTAGACTTTGAAATGGAATTATGATAACCTAACATTTCAACAAGGAGTTTATATTTTTCTTCACATAAAGTTACTGCGTTAGTGAGTTAGCAGCTGTTGCCACAAACTTAAAGGGCCTTAAAGAACTAATGCTTCCTATTAATCAAACTCCTTACCATTATTCTGTTTATCTACTTGATGCATTGGAGTCTCCCAAGGGTTTCAAACCATTCAAACAGCCATTAGCATGTCAGATGACTGACAGCAGGATCAGAATTGTTCAACTCAGGGAAGCAGCACTGTTTATATGGTTGCTATGTGAACTTGTAGCATCTGACATTTCCTTCTGAAACTCTTAGCTTGCTGAAAGGGGTGAGCCTAAGGAGGGAACTGTTACAGCAGAATTGAGATAAAGACTGTGTCTAAAACATTGTTAAGCAAACAAAATTAAATTGGTATCATTTCCATCAAGTGCTCGACTCAGACAGAAATCAAACTTAACCTCAGCAATCATAAGCAGCTGACTAATGGTAATGTGATATATTGCAAGAAGGAATTTTTTTAATATCTAGATTATTTCCATTAATTCACTATTATAATGAGCAAATTTAGGCCAAACTATTGGACGAGGCAAAGACTAAGCTGCCATCTTGAAATACCATGCCAATTTCCATTCTGTTAACAGAATGTAAAAATGTTTATTTTAGTACACTCTTATCAATGTTTCTCTTACTTCAAATTTGATTTGTTAGTGTAATAAGGACAAGTACCCAACTGAAGATGACAAATGTTATCAATGTGTTGTTTTAATTATTTCTCTTAACAAAACAGGTTTGAGTAATTTTTTTTTTTGTTTGTCTTGTTTTTAGCTATTTGGACTTCTTTTTTAGATGAATGATGTAGAGGAATATTTAATCTTTTACTCCAACAATATGGCTGCTCTGGGAAAGGATCACATTCAAGACCTCTGTGATCCGGCTGGAATGCAATGGTGGCACACACCATTAATCCCAACTATAGGTATTCAGTTCAGGAGTAAGTCATGGTTCTCAGTTCACAGCTCTCAGTTCATGGTTACAGAATGAGCACATGCCTTTCCTCTCAAGTCTGAGAGTGAATCAGAGTGAAGAGCTGGCAGAGTGACAGCTACAATGAGTGAAGAGCAGGCAAAGTCACGAATCAGAGGGAGAGGTGGCATAGTGAGTCAGAGTGAGGTCACACTCAAATCTCACCGTATAAAAGCAGACTCTCAGCTCAGAGACTCAGGTAGTCAGTTAGAGAATCAGTCAGCTAAGACACACAGGCAGTTCAGCAGAAGGACTCATTGTCAGACAGGAGAAAAAGTCAGCTAACAGCAAGAGTCAGCTTGAAGCCTAGCAGAGCAGTTCAGTCACAGAAGTTGCAGGAATCAGCCGGAGTCAGTCAGAAGAGTTCATTCAGAAACAGTCAGTCCACTCAGAAGGTCAGTTTGAACCAGTCAGCTTGGAGAACAGTTTTAGCCAGAACAGTAAGTGAGTTAAATCAGCCAACCAGAAGAATCAATTGAGTTCAGTCAGCTCTGAGTTCAGAAAGAGCTAGTCAGAGTGAGCTCAGGAGGCTGAAACTTTCTGTATTTGAAGATTAGATTGAACAGAGGCTGAACCCTTCCAGTTCTAGGTTTAGACTTTAAGATTAGATTGTATGGAGAGTAAAACCCTCTAGCACCAGGGATTGAATAAACTGCTTTTTGCCCTGAATCTATGTCTTCAGAATGAAATATTTGCATTTCTATTCATTCAATGCAAATTTTCTGTTAACTTGTAAGAGCTAAAAAATATACCATTCTTGCGTTCATCAAATACGCTGTAGTATTTCTTTTAAATATATTTTGGAGCTACAGAGATGTCTTAGCAGTTAAGAGAGCATACTGCTCTTGCAGTGGGGCCAAGTTTTTTTTTTCCTAGAAACCACACCGGACAGCTCACACAAGTGCCTATAACTCTAGCCCCATGGGACCTGATGACATTTTCTGTCCTCTGCAGACACCTGCATACATGTGTGCATTGTACATAGAGACACATATTTGTATATGTGTGCGTATAAATAATGTAAAACCAAAATAATCTTTAATACAATATTTTAAGCCTTTTATGCATGTATATAATGTATATCAATCACAGCCATCTTCACTCCCCCTCTCCAGCTCTTCTCAGATCCTACCACCATGCTACCAACTTCATGTCTTCTTTAAATAGATCAACCTCTCCTGTCTTTCTCTCACACTATATGTCCACCTCACTTGTAGATCTTATTTGAGATTCACCTGAAATCATGCCGATGATTTCTACCAACTCCAATCTCTGCTGTGAAACCCAAGTGAGCTTTGCTCCTGTGCCCTCATCTCTTTCCCGTCAGGGTTAGCCAGCATAGGCACCGGATCTGTAATCACACCCCACCATTCCTTGTGAAACTCCTCCCACTGCTTTTGTTCACACTTAGAATGCAAGTCAGACTACCACTGCCTCCAAGTCTCTCTTCCTTTTGTTCCTTGATGTCTCTCTAATTTGAGCTTGTCATTCTCTTCCATGCGCTCACTCTACTCAAACTTGTTCATGGTTCCTGATACTTGTGCATGACTTTGCTCTCTATCTGGAAACCTTTACCAGCACCCCTAACCTAGCATCTTCACATAGTTTATCTCAGTCAAGTTCTAGCTTAACATTATTTCTTTAAATTAAAATAAAATATTTATAATTAAAATTTTTTCATAGAATATATTTTGATCATGTTATTTTCCCTTTCCCCAACTCTTCCCAGATCTTCTCCACCTATCCAACTTCATGCATTTCTCATCCTCCAAAAAATAAAAATTAAAACAAACAACAGCCAAAAAGTAAAAAAATGCCAAACCAAACAAAAAGCCCACGTTAAAAAAAAAGAAAGAAAAAAGGAGTCTGTTTTGTGTTGATTAACTACTCCTAGGCATCAGGCCGGCCCTGGAGTATGGTTGACATACCCAGTGACTTGGTTAGGATTGAGATTCTGTGTCTACTTCTCCTTCTCAGTACTGGAATTTTGTCTGGTTTGAACCTGTGCAGGTCTTGTGCCTACTATCACAGACTCTCTGAATTCACATGTGTATCAGTCCTGTTGTGTCTGGAAGATGCTGCCTTCATAGAGTTATCTTGGTATAGATACCTGGTCTTGTCTTTGTTGGGTATGTTCCCTTTGTTGGCTGCTGTTGCCCAGTCTCAGTCCTAGCCAAGTGTGATGGCTGTGGGGGTTTTGAGTCACAAGCCTAGTGTGGTTGCTGGGGGTCCCTGGTAGAGAGTGGTTCTGTGGGTTGTTGAGTGTCACATAGAAATGGACATGGGCTGAAAGGCTGAAAGGGATGGGGGAAAGGAATAGGGGGAACCCTTGGTCCACATTAAGGGGCAGTCCTCAACATGACCTCTTCTTAAAGAATATCTCTTGTTTCATTCTACCAACCTTATATCCCCTTTCCATGCTTCCTTGTACTTCATAGCTTTCTTAGTCCATTAATAGCAGACTAGGTAATTTTATAAACAAGCAAAATTTATTTGGCCCCTGGTTCTGGAGTATTCCATTCCAGAAGGCAAGAGGTTGAGAAGAATGGTGTCGAACTCATCCATTTATCAGGAGCCCACGCACACAGTGACTAACCTGGTCTGGAAATAATAGCTGGAGTCTTTCATTGGGGCAGAGTCCCGACATAGTCATCCTTTGAGACTCTTCCCTCTTAGCACACAAACTTTGGGAGATACATCCCAACCATGGCAGTAGCAACCATGTCTGCCTGATTTAGATGTTTTCCTGATTTGCTTCTATGGAAGCAGCATTGGTCATGTTGAGGGCTGTATTCTCAGCACCTACAAAAGTGTCGAGTGCGTGTTAGGTGACTAGTAAATATCTGATGAATGAATAAATATCACGAGAACTGACTGTGTCCTCCTCACACAGCTTACTGTTTGTTTCAGGGTTTAACAACGTTTTCCTCTAAACTGACCAGAAATTTAAGCACCGTGGCTGTCTGTCCTGCTCTGAGTTCGTAGTATGAAAGCAGTCACTGACAGTAATTAAAGTATTCAGTGTGGCCACATCCCATTAAAACTTTATTTATTAAAAACAGTCCATAGGCCAGATTTAGAGTTTGGACTTTTTTTTTTTTAGATCTTGGTTATGATGGTTACTAACTAATAATTAATGAATAACCTGACTGGTTTTGGAGTCACCTAGAAGACTGTCCTTTGTGTGTGTCTTTGGTTTCCAGAAAGGTTTAACTGAGGAGGGAAGGCTCACTTTGAATGTGCATGGCTCCTTCCTATGAAGCAGGATCCCAGACTAAATAAACAGAGGAAAAGGAAGAAAGAAGCCAGCTGTGTACCAGGCTTCATCGCTGTTCTTCTTAACTGCAAACTCCATGTAGACAGCACACCTTCCCTACTGAACTGTCTCACCTCAAATTGTGAGCCCAAACGAACCCTTTCTTAAGTTGCTTTTGCCGAGAAACTTTCACAGCAACAAGAAGAGTAACTAAACACTGTGGTGTAGATTAACCTGACCGTGTACTTGCCTGTTTCCACAACACAGAGGTTCTGTTCCCGTGTCCTCCTCAGCAAGGTATTCCATGCCAAGGAAGCTCTTACTCAGGTTAGGGAAAGCTGAGCGTACTCTCAGCAGCTCATGTGGACGAACATCATGTGGTCCAGCCTTTCACTGATTAATCAATCTCAAATGACAATTGTCTCTCCACGACTCTCCAAAAGCCTACCACAAAACTTGCCATTCTGTGTCCATCAGTGCTAAACTACTCTATCTCACGCTCTTGCCTAGAAACACTGGCCTTTGGTGGCACCCCCATAACTCCCTAAATATTCTAACCTAGTTTTCTCCATGGTCAGTGTGGTGATTTCAGTACAGTAAGTGATTAACTTCAGTGTTGGATGCTGGTATTTCTCAGGTCAGACACAATGAAAGGCAATTCTAGAGGCAGTTACTATATTTATGTTCCTTATGCTATCATTACCTTTGGACCACCCTACCCCCAACTAGGGAGGATGTTCACTCACACATTCATTACTTCACTCATTCATTCAACAAATATCAACAAATATTCCCTCATACCAGCTTTTTTTTTTTTTTTTGGTGTTTTGAGACAGGATTTCTCTGTTGTAACTCTGGCTGTCCTAGAACTTACTCTGTAGACCAGGCTGACCTCGAACTCACAGAGATCCACTTGCCTCTGTCTCTCGAGTACTGGGATTAAAGGCGTGTGCTACTACTGCCTGGCAATATCCCCTATTCTTGCCATGTGTATGTATGTATGTGTGTAAATATGTATGTATGTATGTATGTATGTGTCTATGTATGTATAACATCATGCCAAGTATGGCACGTGCCTAGCACTCAGGAGGCCAAGACAAGAAGATTGAGAATTTGAGGCTAGCCTGAGCTACACAATGATTTCTGTTGTAGAAGTTTGTTTTTAGTTATTTTAAAAATGGTTTTGTGTACTAGTGGGTGAGGGTCTGCCTGGGTCTTAGTCTTTTGTAATGTCTACAGGTGTTGGATTTCTGTGGGGGATGTTTATTGCTTATGATCTGCACCTGAGGAGTACTGGATCAATAAAAACACCAGAGCTCAGATGCTCGAGGGTCTACTGTCCAGGATGGCACTTGCCATGATGGTGGTTCCCTCTACTGAGGCATGGCAGAGTTTGCACCTATGAATATGTCTCCTTGTCATCTTGGTTGAGCCTACACAGCAGCTTACTACTACAGATTCATAAGCCAGGCCCTGCTAATTAGAAGTAGAAACAAAGTAGAAACATAACAAAACAATAACAAGAGACCTTTCCCCTCTCAAATCCTTCAACCAGGAACTTTGCTCTATATAAATATAATAGAAAAAGTCGACCTTTTTTTCCAATAATTAAGGATTTTTGTCTTTACTTTTTTGAACTTTGAAATATTTTGTTACCAAGGATTATGCTAGAGAGAAAATTTTGCTTACAAAAATGAGGGCCTCTGGGGTTTTCATTGGGCTTTTTTATCCAGGCTGTTTAAGTTCATGGATTTCCAAATCAGCAATTTGTAATGCATATAGCCAGGAGTTTGCTGGAGAAATGCCAGGCCGGCTGAAATAGCAACCTTTTGACCATGACTTCTAGGGGGAAAGGAACCCTCTCTGCAATCATTGCTCATGAAACCTCTGGAATGTATTTGCACAAAGAGTGCATTGAGGGTTGATAGGTCTGGTACAGCCATTCCTTTATTCCTATGGAGGAAGCACCAACAAGCATGGCCATCAGCTTCTTCCATGTCTTCCATCAGGGAGGGGTCCAAAGGCTGTGTGTGCCTTGAGCAGGCTTGGCTTCCCCTGTGGGTGGAGGTCCCAGGGAAAACGCCGAACCCCTGAGTCAGGGTAAAGACTGCCAGCTGAGGCAACTTACTAAGCCACATGGGGCCTCCCCGTCCTTGTCTGAGAAAAGCAGACAAGAGGCGAAAAGACGGACAGTAAGCAGCCAAGAACACGGGAACACAGCTGCTGTTGTTTCAGGAAAGCAGCGACTAGTTGTCATTTTAGCAGTTTTACAAAAATATGCCCTCTCAGCCTGCCTTCTAAAGTCTTCCCTGTAGCCGTGTGTCCACAGGAACACTAACTTTATTCATCCTCTTTAAAAGTGGAAGTGTGTCCCAGAGGTAGATAGAATACATCAAAGGAAGCTGAGCTAAAACAGATGTGGGTTTATAAACGGTCTCTTTCCCTCTGTGGGGGATTAAGTGTCTAAGGATGGATAATTAGGAAAGGTTACTGAAAAGTCTGAAAGCTCATTTTAAAAAGATGGAAAGCCTACAGTACTGTAAACACCTTGTAGATTTAAAGGAATTACAGTTTTAATAGTGAAAGCTCATGTGTGTCTCCATTATAGAAAACAGAACAAATCAAAACTGTTAAGTATGGGAGGTAGAGGCAAGAGAATCAAGAGTTCAAGGCCTTCCTTGGCTATTTTGTGAGATGGAGACCAACCTGTAGTATGTGGGACCTTATCCCAACAAACAAAAAAAACAAACAAGCAACAACAACAACATAACCCAAGCTCTGTGTGGAGGCGCAGGGTCTTACTCACCATTATGGCTTCTCCATGATCCGCCACAACCTACAAGGCTCTGCTGTGACAGCCCACTCTCTGAAGGACAGTTTGAACATCTTTGTGGGCTTAGCCTTTGTATTGTGTAGCAGAATCAGGGTGGCCTGGAAAAGATATGAAAATACAGCTACTGTCACAGGCCAGGGCTCAGAGCTTTCTGTAAGAAGGAAGTAATGATGATGTGGACTGTGGTTGAGACTTTTGGTTTGCCAGGCTCTTGGTAGGAGTATGTGTATTCTCTGATTTTATACCCAAGACAATTCTATTAAGCAGGTACTAGCTTCCTTCCCATTTTATAGATGAGGACATTACGATTCAGGAGGGTAAGGGCCTAGGTAAGGCACTCAGACTAGAGCAGATGATATTCCTTAATTCTATGGTCCGATTCTTCCCGCTAATTTCTCTGTCTAAACCTTCTCGCCAAAGGTCACTTAGAATTTCTGTGGATTCTAAGCTTAGGTTTCCATAAAGGCATCTTCAATGTTATGGATTATGGGACCCCTGGGAAAAGACCATAGACTCAATCCAATTATAATTAAAAGATGTATTGACTAGCGCTAGCAGGACCAACAATCTCTGAGCCAAATTTCAGATTGACATGGAGGGGAATGGGGGAGGATTTTTAAAAGAGGAAAACCACAAGAAGACCTTCAATATCTATGAAAGCAAGCAAAAACTGTTCTGCTCTGCCAAGTTAAGTGGTTAAGACAACTCAAAACAATCTTTGAGTATCTGTGTAAGCAAGTTACAGAAGCCAAAAAAAAAAAAAGAAAAGCAGTTAGTTATATCATAACAAATTAGATAGTCACACGTCTATACATTTTTGGGTAGGGGTCACTGAGTCAGGGTTGCTTGGAACTTACCTTCCAGGGGCTAGAGTTATAGACAAACAGCCAATCGGTACCAAGATGGATGTCTAGCATAAAATGGGGTTTCTTTAGTCATCACATTCAGCACATATTGCCGCCTCAATCTGAACTGATATTTTGGGAGAGAAGGACAGAGTTTAGATTAAAGTAGTACTTTCCTGGGTATAACAAGTCCCAGACACACAATGAGGTTCTGTTTTCCCCCAGTGTTGCCAGCTCGAGTCTTCTTATTTTTATTTTTTTTCTTTGCAATTCTAGCACATGGTGCTGACAAAGCACTCACCTTAACTTGAAATTCAGAAAGGGAATTTCTCCGTGAAGCAAAATAGCATTGAGTTTTATTCAAAACAAAACAACAACAGCACAAACCCAGGAAATTTAGTGCTCCATGGAAACTTTGAAGCAATCTCTCACAGAAATAGGAAAGAAAGCAAGTGGGTGAGACTTCTTTTCATTTCAGTTCAGAAGACAGGATCAGTGTTTGATTCTCAGACTGTCAGGAAAAGGTAGCCATTTTTGTCACCAGCAAAGTCACCATTGCCTTGGCTTTAACAGCTGATGAATTATCAAATAATCCCAAGTCAGATTTTGAAAATTCTGCCTCCAAATGAGACTATCATCTCTCAAGCATTGCAAGCTGGCTTGCTGTGGTCTCATCCCTGTCCATTTGGGTGGGGTGGGGGTGGGGACAACCCCACCTTTCATATCATAGGACTCTTTTTTTTCCTGGACCTGAGGACAGAACCCAGTCCCCTGTGCTTGTAGGAATGTATCCACCACTGAACTAAATCCTCAACCCAGCCTTTTCAACCAGTCTTTTTGAGCAACTAAATTTGTACCTGGAGTACTTCTAAGTATATAGTTTCATTCCTTGATGGTCCCATACATCCTGTAAACCTGTGGTTCTCCACCTGTGGGCTACAACTCCTTTGGGTGTCTAATGACCCTTCCCCAGGAGTCACCTAAGACCATCTGCAAATCATATATTTACATTACAATTCATACCAGTTATGAAACATAACAAAAATAACTGTATGGTAACGGGTTATTACAACACGAGGAACTGTATTTAAAGGGTCACCGCATCAGGAAGGCTGAGAACCACTGCTAAACAAAAGCTTCTGCAGTTCTGATTTCCTTGGGAAGCCTCACCTACCCTGGGTATTCATAGACTGTACTGGGTTTGTCTTGTTGAATCTTTATTTTTTATGCAGTTTGCTGTTGTTTGTTTGTTTGTTTCCTATAGAGACTTACTTCAGTTTTGTGTCTTGATAGCTGGGTTAGCATCATTTATTAAATAACTGACTCTTTTTCTCCTTGAGTTGAAATTATACTTTTGTCAAATGTTAACATTTTTATATATGCTGAGCTATCTTTCTGAGTTCTCTAGTCTATTCCCCTAATCTGTTTCTCTACAATACTAGAATGATCCTACTATAGAGGCTTTATGTTCTCTTTTTATATATTATTGGATGTCTTTGTGCATTTATTCCTTCATAGCAACTTTAAGAATCTTACTGGTGTTTGTAGAAGAAAGATAATGCTGAGCCCAACAGGCCTCCAGCCTAGACCTCGAGGCTTGTGAATATTATTGACTGTGTAGATGGGATGGATGAAAGTAAAATGATTTGAGATGGACAGGTTATTGAGAATGATTGCATGGGATTGATCTGATGACATAACAATCCTTCCACAGAGTGTACAGGAGGGGTCAAAGCAAGAAGAGGCGGCGACACGGTACCAAATACAATTGCAATACCCCTGAAGACAGAGCGAGAGTCATAGGCCCAGAAATCTGTACTAGAAACTGGGAAAAAGAAAAAAAAGAAAAGAAACATATCCTCTCCTTAGAGTCTCCAGAAAGAGCCAGTCTTGTTGACTCCACATTAGCTGGGGATATCAGTCAGTTTTCTGCTACTAAAACAGAATGCTTGCAACAATCAACTTAAAAGAAAGGTGTGTTTGCGTTTGCAGTTTTGGAGGTTTCAGTTAATGCTCTGTTGGGTCTGTTGTTTTGGGTTATGGCCAGACAGTGTTATCTCCTCGCTGACAGGACAGAGAAAGTGGTTTACTTCATTGCAGCCAGAAGCAGCCAGAGAAAGACTAAGACTTAATGTATGTTTTATTAATTTCCCTTTTTTGTGTGTATGAGTCATTTGTCTGCATGTTTATCGGTATCACATAGGCACAGTGCCTATGTGAAAAGAAGGCGAGTGGGTGCTGGGAATTGAACTCAGGTACATCTGGAAGAGCAGCCAGTGCGCTTAACTGCTTAGCCATTTCTCCAGCTCCAAGACTTAATATTTTATTAGTAGTATTTGATCGGATATTTAATAGTAATAAATATGGAAGGATTACAGACAATGTGTCCACATTGCCCTGCTGCCCTTGCAGCAGCATCCTCTCAGAATCTGGAATGAAGGAGCACCTTGTTCCTACCAGCACGGCCAGAGCAGGTTAGGAGGTGTTGTCTAGTGGCAGATGCCAGATGTGAACCTGATCACTTTGCTTTGAAGCCTCATTTGGCCACTGCACCCCCACCCCCAGCACAAGGCCAGAGTCCCAGTGCTTGCTAGGACCTGAGCATCAACTCCAGAAGTGCAGGCCGCCCTGGGCCCTGTGCACCATAGAGCAGTGGCAGCTTATTCTTCCTCAGTTTTCCTAATAGACCTTTGAGGAAACTTTCTATTTCAAATTTCTTCTTAGGACAGGGTTTTGCATTAAAAGGAAGGAGGGCATGAATTTCGACACTTAAGAAGTAGTATTTATTTTTTAAAAGGGGGAGGAAAACATTCTCCATACTGATGGATGGGAAACAGGACACTTCCCTTTTCTGGCCCCACCTGTGACTATTTACTGTAGGGCTTGTCTGTGGTGACAGAGTAAGAGTTTTCTGTCCTGTTTACACTGGGCGTGGCTGTCCCTTCTCCACTTGTGTGAAACTCACCTGGAACACTGCTTGGGAGGGGTTTGTGTGCAGATCCCTACTGTTCAAGGTCTTCTTGCCAGTACTATAGAAACGTTTGCATCCTGGAGTATAGTAACAGGAAAGAAAGATTTAAACACACGTATACTCCTCTCTTCTCTCTCCCCCCATATCAGGATATATTCACAATACTCTCTCTCTCTCTCTCTCTCTCTTGTTTAAGGTAGGCTCCCACTATATATCCCTGGCAACCTGGAATTGTAAGCTGGCCTTGACCTCCTAGAGACCCACCTCTCTCTCTGCCTCCTGAATTCTGGGAATAGTGATGTGAAAAACCATGCCCCACTTTTTATGTTTTTCTTTTTCTTACATTGATGAGTATGTAAAGTTTTCAGCTCTATTCATGGAATCCTTTTCCCTGAAAGAAGTATTAGTATATTGCAGATTATTCTTACGTGGCTACACTACTCTAAGAAGGCCACAGAGAGCTTCACGGGAAAGGAAAAGTTAAAGCTTTTCAATATGTTAACAGCAAATACTGATGGTAAGACTGAGTTCATTTCAGCCATTGAGGGATATTAAGTATCCAGAATGCAACGTACAGTGGCATCCTGAGGAAGCACTGTATGGGGGAAGGGATTGACAGGCACTTCCCAAGCACCAAATACTGTGAAGACTTCATTTTACTTAGCAGATTTTTTTTTCTGAAGCCCCCCACCCTTTGCCCAAATTATCACTATGGGTCCAAATCTGAGGAAATGGAATGCCTGAGTTATCAGTTTTATCCAGTTTATACTGGAAATGCTTCTTCATTTCAGCAATGTTACATGACTTCAGTATGTTAGCAGAGAAACTTTGAGTAATTCAGTGATTGAATTGCTAATTCATTGCTCATGGCAATATGAGAAAGCCACACAAATTCCTTTTCTGTGTGCCTGGTTCTTTCCTTATTTAGCACATGATGATTTTTAAACAGATTTGACAGGATAAAATCTAAATAATCATAGTCTTGTTCATGCACAAGTCTTGCGTCTGAAGATTAGAAAAATTCAAGTTTATTAAAAATAAAAAAAAAATAGTTCCTAAAAATTTCCTTTTCCTTTCTGAGTTGATGCTGTATTAGGGGCTTTTAAGAAATGCAACTACACATAGAGTGAATTTGTAACATATGCATATACTGTATACACATTCATGTATATATGCATTTATTAAATTGGCCTGCAAGATCACAGAAATAGAAAGTCCCACCTTGGAACTGCAAGTTAGGGGCAGGAAAGCCTGGAAACCCAGGTGGTGGTTCAGCCCAGGCAGGCAGAAGTCTCAGCACCAGATGGTATGGTGACTGCTCAAGGTCTAAGGCCTGAGAGCACGGGACTCTTTTGTCAGTCCAAGAAGGAGAAGGAAGGGACTATTCCCTTCTTCTGTGGTTGTCCATCTGAACCCGAGCCAATTTGATTATCTCACTCACATCGGAGCAGACCTACCCCCTCAGTTTCCTGACTCATACAACAACCACCCCCCAGAAAATACCTTTATAGATGAAGCCAGGAAACCAGCAGGATGCCTTATCGGCTCTCTAGGCTCCCCAAAATCCAGTCCAAGTGATGCCTAAGTCAATCACCCTAAATACTTTTACAGATTACAGACCAGCCGTTTGGAAAAGTAAGTCTGTTCTTCTCATTCCCCGCTAATGAGGAGTTCTCAGTTAAACTTCTCCAGCATACTGATCACTTGATTAAAGGCGGTCTGCCACGCACCCTGCGTGGAAAACTACTCTTTTTACAGTTATTCCAATTGCAGATTTTTCTGCTTTAAAAATATCTTGTGACGGGGGAGGGCCTATGCAAATATCCCCTTCATTCAAGTTTCTATTTGTGTATACATTTACGGTGCCAAGGGCTGGTGGTTTTTCTGTCTATCCAGGCGACTCTAAGACGTTGCAGTGCTCATCTGCTTGGTGTTGAAACTAGTTTTTGTGTCTTTATGTTGTTCTTTCATCACGGCCTTACTTTTGAATACTATGTTCATTCTCAGCTTCCTTACCTCAACTCTGGCTCTTTTGTGGAAAACCGTATCTTCTAGAAGATAAAAACTGAGTCTGTGCTTGCTGCTATTAGAGTTCTCTTAGTATAGACAAAGCTGGGGAGATAAAATTATACTCATTTCTGGTGCTGTGTACGTATCTATGTACTCATATACATACATGCATTTTTTACATTTTTTGGTCTTTCTATTATGGTTAATCTCCATTGCCAACTTGATTAGAATTATCAAGGAGATTGAGCCACACATCTGGGAGTGTCAGTCAAGGAAGATATTTCTAGGGAATTACCTGAAGAAGGAAGACCCATGCTGAATGTGGATTATGCCAACCTCATGGGCTGGGAGTCCAGATAAACTAAAAGGAGAAAAATGGGGAGACTGCTGGGTGGTGACTGCAGGCCCTTCCCGATCCATGACTGGCTGTGATGTAACCGCTCTGCTCCATCACGCTCTCCCAGCACTGTGGACTGATTCCTCTGAACACATGAGCTGAAGCAGGAGGTTAGTGGATTTGAGGCCAGGCCTTGCCTCAACAAACAACAAGCAACAAACAAACAAGGTACCAGAAAAGATACCAGAAAAAAAAAAAAGCAGGGCCTCTAAAAAGCAGAAGTGAGTCTAAAGGTTGGAGACGTTAGAGTTAAGCTCAGGAGTCCCTGTGCTAGGGAAAGAGGCAGGGGCAGTACACGGAAGTGGTCAGTGTGATTGATATTGGGTCTATGAGCTGGATGATGGAAATGGCTGACTCATGGCCTGCTTTCACTTGCTTGCTGAAGGACTTCAGTTGTACGGGAGCCAGCTGAGCTGGGCCTAGCTGTGTGGACTAGTGTCAGCTGGACTGGATGGGTAATCTTTACTCAAGCATTTCCTGCTTTGGGAGGCGGTTATTGTAGACACAGGATTGTAGACATTTCCAACCAAACATCAGACTCGCAATAAAAATCTATACAACAAAACTCTGAATGTACTTTTTTTTTTTCAGTTTTCTTCCAAAAGTTTCACTCAAATGATAGTAAATGATGCTTTTTCTTCCCTTTTTCTTTTTCTTTTCCTTTTTCTTCCTTTCTTCCTTCCTTCCTTCCTTCTTTTCTTCTTTTCTTTCTTCTTTCTTTTTTTCCTGAAAACCCATAAATACAAAGAGACAGTGAGCAGAGGAGAAACATAAAAGGTCTGAGTATTAGTAAGTGATGGAGGGTGAACTGACCTGGAGACTCAGTGTACTGAAACCCAAGCTTCAGCGAGGGAGAATGCCCCGGCCCCCTTGTCAATTTGCACCCTAGCAGC
This sequence comes from Cricetomys ansorgei, assembly GCA_026225945.1. Lineage (NCBI taxonomy): Eukaryota > Metazoa > Chordata > Mammalia > Rodentia > Nesomyidae > Cricetomys > Cricetomys ansorgei. Next base: position 3,428,887 of record JAMJFZ010002601.1, on the reverse strand, counting down.
AAGAGCAGCACGTATAGGACTCAGTGTCACCAGGTATCTCTGCAACCAGGGCACTGGGCAAACAGGCAGAGGCCCTTTTTAGAAGCTTCCTTCTCAAGGTCTTGCGGTAGGTCTCTCCTGCTCCACTCTTTGTACAGCGTGGAAGTTCAGCCTCAGAGCTGCGCTGCCCAGCATGGTAAGCACTCACCACTGGTACCCTTTGGGGATGTGCTGTGTGGGTGTTCTGACCCGGGGTGCACTGTAACATGAAAGAGACATCATATCTCAAAGCCTCAGTTAGAAACAGAATATAAAGTTTAAAATATCCAGGCCAGCAAGATGGCTGATCAGGTAAGAACAGTAGTCACCAAGCCTGTTGACCTGAGTTTGATTCTTGAGACTTATATGGTATGGGAGAGAACAAAGTCCTAAAAGTTGTCTTCTGATCTCCACATGTCTGTCTGTCTGTCTGTCTGTCTGTCTGTCTCTCTCTCTCTCTCACACACACACATACACACTGACACACACAAGTAAATGTAATAAAAATTTTAAAAGATAAAATATAAAATATCTTGACCATTTAAAATATTGGTGACCACGCTTAGGCGTGCAGATCAGTATAGATCATGGGCTTCCGCCCAGCATGCCCTGGGTTCAGTTATCAGTACTGCAGCCAACAAACAAATAAATAAAATACTGATAACCAACAAATAAATAAAATACTGATTCTATGTTGAAGCATTATTATTTTTGGTCAACTGGATTGTATAAAACATGATTACAATGAACTTTTATTTAATTTTAGTTTTCATTTATAAATAGAGTCTCATGTAGCCCAGGATGACCTTGAACTAAATACCCTAACCCTAACCCTAACCCTAACCCTAACCCTAACCCTTCTCCCAAGTATGTAAAGCTTCCAAAAGTCATTGGTTTCTAGTCACGTTATCAAACCAAACCTGCTCTTGTAGTTCTGCATAGTGACGCTCACCAAGGAGCTGATCCCGGGTTATACTTTTTCACCTTGCCCTGCTCTTCTGTTCTCTACTTGTTGCCTCTTCTCTCCACCAAGTAAACCACTGAAGCTGGGCCCTGCCTCTAATACAGCGGTGATTAACCCCTTCGTATGGGATCATTTGGTGCTGGGGTGTCCCAAGTATCCAGCACTTGCTGGACATAAGGTGAATGCATGCCGTGAGCTACCACAGCTTCTTTTAATCTCCTTAAGTCACACATTTCTATTGGTTGCCATCTCATTTCATTATTTCCTTGGGGGTTATCTCTATCTGCTGGAATTTGCTGAATTTCCACAGGATATACTAAGGGCATTTTTGTGACCGTAGGCTGTATTTCTTCCAGCTCAGGTAATGCTGAGGGTTCACAATTAGACACCTCGCTTGGGGAGGGGTGCTGATCTGATCATTCTCCCTTACAGACATCTCCATTTTCTTCACAGGACCTTCATCCTATATCCAGAGTGGTAGCACAGTTCTTTCTAATTCCCCCCGTATTTCTTCTAGTAGTACCACCAATTCCTTAACTTTCTTCGAAGAGGAAGAAAAAATTGGGCTCTTTTGTTCTCTCTCTTCGGCTCTGTTTTTCCTCTCACACATCACCCATTTTCTCCTGCAACTCTTCTAGTTGCCTAGCCATTTCCTTAATCTCTTTTGAGAAGATGTACAGACAAAAGAGAAAGTAGAAAAAGAATACCACCGGGAACAAATTAGAATTTATCCCAGTGGTCACAGCTGCTGTAAACACCGTTCTAGCTTCTCGAACCAAAGTTTCTTCATCTTCTGCCTTTCCCTCCCTGATATTTGAATTCAAATTTCTCATTTTTCTTTTCTATTCCCTTTGCCTGAGCCCCATGTTGGTACACCACTTGTAGCTGAACATGGCTGTGCTGGTTCACCAAAGAAGACAAGGAAGCATTATCATAAGTGCAAACTCCACCAGACCTCAGCAGAGGGAACCACCATCATGGCAAATGCCATATTCAACAGACGGTGGAACCCCGAGCATCTGGGTTCGGGTGTTTTTATTGATTCAGAACTCCTCAGGTGCAGATCATAAGCAATCAAACATCCCCCGCAGAAATCCAACACCTGCAGACAATACAAAATGCCAAGGCCTATGCATCCCTTTTTCCAACAGTGTACAAAAACAATTACTTTAAACACAACTAAAAATAAACTTCCACAACCATCTTATGGTTGTCTGGCTTGGTCTTCTTGCAAAAATCCTACAAGTTAGAGTGCGTGTGGGTCTTTGATCCTTTTTATCTGCCCTTGAGACTCTTTAGTTCCTGCCGGGTTGCCTAGTCCACCCTTGATATAGGGATTAGTGCCAAGCCTGGGAGGACTGCTCTTTTCTGAGGAGAAGCTGGGGTGGGGTTTGGTGGCATGAGGAATAGATCTGGGAGAAAGAGGATCTGGGAGGAGTGGAGAGAGAGGAGGAGGTGGACTTGGGATGTATTATATGAGAGAAGAAAAAGAAAAAAAAAAAAAAAAAAGAAACTTGGAAGCTCAAACTCCCCCCGCCCCCCAAATTCAGAGATTAATACAGTTTGAAGGATACATTTAAGGTAACAACAGGCTCTGGGTTTAAGTCTCAGCACTGCAATAAATGAAGGAGTAAATACATGAGTGAATAAATAAATAAACAAACAAACAAATAAATAAATACTCAAATAATCTACCCATGGCTTATGTTTCGTGCTGCCTTGGTTCACAGAAGTAATATTGGGGTATACCATAGTACTCAATATACAGAGGAACATGCAGATATGTGCATCTCTCACTAAACAGATCGCTAAGTATGGGATTACATGTGTCTCGGGGTTAGAACTGCCACCCTCTGAGCCCCGATAGGTGCCACTCACCATCTCCAGTGCTAAATTACATGGGTTAAAACAAATCTCTGCTGGCTAAGTGTGACAGGAACTCCTTTGTCAAAAGAGAACCCAGACTTAAATTTCACTTTGAGCTATTTCTACTCCTCAGTCTATTTCATAATTCAGGATCGGCTAGCCTCACAGGCAATCATCTCATGATCAAAACTGAAACTGCTCACCCCACCCCCAAGCAGTAGTAACTTCCTTGCGTCAGCAAATCCCCAATCACCAGATCAGATACAATGATCAAACAGAGCACAGTTTGGCCAAGGGCGTGGGGGAGTACAAACTTCCTGCCCCCTTTCCTTCTCCTGTATAATTCTGGAGTGGCTGTCAGTACCTTGAAGACAGAACTTAGGTAGTTGGGCTGCTGTCCTTCCCAGTGCTGGTGACACTGAAATAAATTCCTTTTCTCTGTCATCATTACTCGTTTCTCTGCTGTCTTCATTTTTTGGTGTAAGTGGCCAGATCTGGTATTTTGGGGTTCTCCCTAGAGCCAGGCCTCTGGCCTAGGACTCCAGTACACAAGGAAAAGGGACATATGATGGAGCAATTCTAGTGGTGGATGAAATCTTCAAGCCAGACCGAGGGAGCCAGAATGACCCTGAAATAATCAAGCTGAAGAAGTAGCAAGAGGAAATGATCCGAGAAAGGCAGCTGGGTGCTGCAGAAGGAAGGGCATCCCCCAGAGGGAGGAGACTCTTTTGAGAGAGCTGTAGTGAGAGTCATAGGAAAAGGGACCCAGGAATGGGGCAGGAAGAGAGCCCAGCTCACTTCATACACAAGTTGGCTTACAATGCCAGGAAGGGAGAATGACCTAAAGACACCAGGGCATCACTTGCAGGCCACCTCCAGGTGACGCCACCTGAAGGATCCTCTTCTGTGCTGTCTCCACTGTGAGTTTCAGCATCGGAGGGAGGGCTGCAGTCTCTCCAGAGGGTTGGAACAGCCACTCCTCTATAGCTTATGAACGAAGAAAGTACCTGGGGCTGTGGACACAGGGAGACATGGGAGGTACCCAGTAAGGCTTTGAAGTGTGCTCTTTTTTAATGTAAACCCACTCCTACACACACACACACACACACACACACACACACACACACAAACACACACAAAGCCCATTGTTTGTACCTCTCTCTCATATGGCTTAGAGACTGATCAACTTCTGAATGGAGTTCTACAGTCTCATCTGATCCTGGCTGAAGTGACTATTTTCCCAATTAGTACATGGTCTTAGACCAGTTACCTAAGGACTAATTCTAGGAAGCACTAGGAAGGAATCAATGAGAGAGTGTTGGGATCTTCGTGAAGTGGTAAGAGCTAGACAAAGCCCTTATGATGCCAACAACTATCAGCAGACATGAAGGATGTATTGGGGACCTGGGAGGGTAGGCAGAGAAGCGCCTAAGGAAGTCCTTTAAAGAGTATGTCAGGACCCTGGTAGGGCTTTCTGGCTTTTCTCTTGCTAAGAGAAATATCAAATAGTGACTGTGCCATCAGAAGTTTGGAATCTCTGTCCAGAGGACCCATATCACAATAAGCTGATGGGAGGGTGTGTAACCTGTTGAGCTGGTTGTCCTAATCATTTTACTCCAAATGAAGTTGTAGACGTTGCCTTAAAGCTTAGCTCTGATAGGTGCTAGTGGAGGCAAAGATGCAGGAGAAATAGTGAAAAGGGTTTATGGCTCAGGAGAGTATTCTTCCATTAGATTTCGCAGCCCCACATAACTATCCTCTGGCTCCATGTTCAGTCCAATGAGTCCACCATGGTGGTGACACTTTTGGCTTACCAGGTGTCCCATCTAGTCTACTTTTGTTGTTTACCCCCACAGACTCATTTTACTTGAGTTTTCTCTAAGACAAGTTCTCACTACTCAGCCCAACTTGGACTGGAGCTTGCTATGAATCTCAGGCTAGCCTTGAACTCCTGACCCTCCTCCCTCAGCCTCTAGAGTCCTAGAACTCTAGGTGCTTATCTTTATGCTTGGCTTCTGACTTTTTCTTATTTTATTGTGTAACTGTCTCTTTCAGTGCAGGCTGGTAGGATCTAGCTGGTATAAAATCCATTTAAAAATATTTATTTTCATTCATGTGTGCATGTTTTGCCTGCATGTATGTATACGTGCCATATGTGTGCCTGGTACCAACAGAGACCTGAAAGGGGTATCTAAACCCCAGGATGTTGAGTTACAGGTAGTGGTGAGCTGCCATTTGGGTGCTGGGAACCACACGGTCCTCTTCAAGAGCAGCAAATGTTCTTAAATGCTGAGCCATCTCCCCAGGCCCAGCTATAAAATTATAAAAGCCTTGTTGGTCCCCATGTAATCCAGGGTTCTAAACATCGAGGCAAGAGGGCCCTCGCAGGTCTTTTCTGGATAGTTGCCTCTCTTCTCGACTTGTTGAGATATGTGTTATGTCTCACTGTTCTATATCCAAATCTGTATTCATTTCCAGGCCCTTCTGGATCTCCAGACCAAATCCTTCTTCCCCTCTTCCTAATTGCTGCTACTGATTGATAACCTGTTCCTCCAATCAGTGACGTCATTTCATATGATGCTCTCCTACCTGAGTATCTGTGTCAAACTTCCCTTTTTCATGAGGTTGCCAATCACATGGGTTTAGGATCCACCCTTTGGAAGTCATAGCGTAGGTACTTGTGGGTGAAATTTCTACATCTTTTTTAGGTGAGACTAGTCACAAACACCACATGGCAGTAGATGGTGATAACAGTAGTGTATCTGTGTAACACGAACCAGATCAAGGCGGAAAGGATTTCCAGCACCGTGGCTCCCTCAGCCCCTATCCTCCAATAGTCCCCCAATAGAGTCTTTATTCTGAACATCACAGCTGTGCTTTGTATGCATGAGTTTTTACTTCACCTGTTACCGTGGAGGACCACTGAGAACCAAAATAGAAGGGAGTTTTTCTACTAATCACCAATTCCAGGAGTGCTTCCATCATGGATGAAAGAGGGTTTGTAACAAGGAATTTATAACTTTTTTATTTTCATTTTAAATCGTGTGTGTGTGTGTGTGTGTGTGTGTGTGTGTGTACACGGGAGTGTAGCGCCCCTGAGCCATCTCTCCAGCTCCAAAAAGGGATTTTTGGAGAAAATATCAGCATAGCATGTTTATGCTGAACCCTGGAAGACTAGTATTAACAAGAGCAGCCATGCACTCGATGATAACCTTTGCTTCCAGGCCTAGGTTTGGAGCCATGTTGGATATAGTTCTACCAAAACTTTATACTTTAAAAATGATTTATCTGAGCCAGGTGTGGTGGCATATTCCTTGGCATGTGAAGCAGAGACAGACGGTTCTCTGAGTTTGAGGCTAGTTTGCTCTACAAGTCGAGTTCGAGGACAGCCAGGACACAGAGATTCTATCTCGAAAAACTGACCATACAAACAAAACCCCTGATTTATATTATTTTGATTATGTGTATATGTGGTGTGTGTGTGTGTGTGTGTGTGTGTAGTGTGTAGTGACCACAAAGGTCAGGAGTGGGCACTGGATCCCTTGGAGCTGGAGTTACAGGTGTTCAGGAGGCTCCAGATGTGGGATCTGGGAACTTAACTCAGGTCCTCTGCAAGAACAGTAGATATTCTTAACCCAAGATGCCTCTCTAGCCCCCAAAACACTACAATTTATTTATTTATTTATGATTGATTGATTGATCTATTTTGAGACAGGATCTTGCCCTGGACCCTGACTGGCCTGGAACTTGCAGCAATCCTTCTATTTCAGCCTCTTGAGTACTAGAATTATAGGTATGAGCCACCTCATTCTAGCTAAACGGTATAAATTTGGGGTTTCAGCTAAACTTCAAGCATGGTGTTATTTATTCATGGACATTTTATTTAATTGTGTACCATAAAAACCTTTTGGGGAAAGTATGCTGTTTTTAATATTTAAAATTTAATTAGGACATAGTGTGTTTGCCTATAAGTAGCTAAACTCTAGCTAACAAATGACTCCTGGATTCAGACAAAGGTCTTTGGGTTCTCAGATTAGTGTCTAGTTTCGCAAATATTTGATGTGTGGTCATTTTGGCCATAGTCAGGGGAACAAGCACAAGTACCATGTTGTCCCTACTCTCAAGAGTATTAAGAGTCCCTGGAGAAACCACAGTAAAGAGATGGTTTTAAAGCAATGTGATCACAGAAGGTAAATGCTAGTCCCCATAGAGGTGGGGGATGATTCAGAGACTGAAGGGAAGAATAAACAGGAGATGAACGAAAAAAAATGAGCCAAACAGAAAGTCCAGAAACAGGGGAATTTAAGCAGGTGCCAGTGTCAGGACTGAAGTGTGAGTCAGGTTGGAGCTGGAGCTGAGTCCAAAGCCAAAGTCAGGTCAAAGAAGACATTTACATCATGAGGGCTTTCTTGAGGTGGCAAAACCATTGCCCATGGACTTCTTTGAAATCACACATGCTGCTGTTACGTTATGCTGTTAGGCTCTGCTATGCTATGCTATGCTATGCTGTGCTAGGTTGTGCTATACCATGATTTGTGATGTTATTCTATGTTTCAGGATAGGAACCCTCCAGCTCACCTCAGACTCCAGTGTTCCCTATGCCTTAACACCTGTCAGCCAGTGATACTTTGGTACATTCCTTGAGCTTATGAAATCTGTGAAGGAGATGAGGTGCCACCGCAGTGTTTTAGGGAATGACCTTCATGGACATGAACTTTACAAATCTTTTTTTCTAGAAACAGTTTGCGAGAGAGAGTTGAACAGGTACATCTGTGCAAGGGTGATCGGTTACGAGCGTAAAGAAATGCAAGGTTTGTACCGGCAGAAGCAGTAAAGCACAGTAGGGTCGGGAAGGAGAGGAGAGGTCATGCCCAGAGAGCAAGTTAGGTGATACAATCACTAACAGCTGGTGAGTCACTGGGGGCTGCGAGGTGAGCTGAAGTTTGCCTTTTCAGCCACCTTGGCTGTGCATGCACACAATTCCACCACTGCTTCTATCTCAATGACACCTTCAGCCTGGCATGCAGTCTGAGGTGCGGAAATCAGAGGACGATAAAGAGAAATGAAGGGGCCACTTGTCCAACCAGAAGAGAGAAAATCCTCCAGCTCTTCTTCCTCTTCCCCATCCCCTTTTCTGGCTCTGGTTCTGCTCCTGCAGAAAGAATGCGATCCATTCACAGGTTAACAATCCCTTTAAAGACTTGGGGAAGCTTTATCAGAGAGGCAGGGAGTAAAGAGTTTGTTAAAGAATAGCCTTATATTGGATATTAAAAATGGGCATTTACAAACAGGTGCAAGGGCGTGTGCCCTTTCACTAGACAAGAATGCACGGAAAGTATTAACCACAGCTTCCTCCTCACAGATGGCTGCAGCCTGAGACTGCTTCACTGCACAGACCTTCTATGTCCACTAGCTAAACCTGCCTCATTATTAGCTGTGTTCCATGAAACCATCACCTCGTTCAGTGGGATATACAATACACACGCTGAGTTTCCGGGCTGCTGGTATGTCTCCACAAGAGCACACTGCCACCCCATGCCAGCTTTTCTGTCTCTGTGTCTGTGTGCCTGTTCTTTCTTCATTACCTCATTGTCCCCAGTCAGGTTAAGTCCAAAGCTGTGCAGGGTACAAAAAGAGGCTCTTGAAATGCAAAGTATCTGTGCTAAATGGGACATATCTAGGCACACAATGAATATTTACCTCTTTTGTGCTTTGACTTTTCTTTGGGCTCACATTATTTAACTATCTGGGGTTGATACGTTCTCCTTGATCACTACATTGATTGAGTGATCAATGGTAAACCTTAGTGAAACAGAGTACAATGCTTGTTGTTCCTGCAGTTCCGTGTTTCTTGGAGTGGTGGTGTGGGAGGTATTGGAGATGCTCTGTGGGGTTTGGAAATTACTAAGTGGAGGTGAGGAGTCTCTATATTAGCCATTCTGATCTCAGAATAAGATGATTGGCTAAATGAAACAAAAGAAGGAAACTTAGAGGAAGAGCCTGAGAAGATTCCAGAGAAGTCCAAGATTTATATGAGAGTGGGCGAGGCAGCTGAAGGGAGTCTGGTGCAAGGATTTCAGTCTTGACCTGGTTACTTACTGGAAACTCTTTATTCTATATTGAACCGTTTAGCACTGTCTTTGAAGTCTATGAATAATTCAGATCGGATGAACTTGGTTACAAGTCTGCCCCTTCACAGTGTAGGAATTACAAGAGAAAGGATCTTGGGCAAGAATCCTCCAGACACCAAGGAAGTGAACTTCCTTAGAGGGACAGTTGGCACCTGGGTGTGTGAACTGAATTAGGCCACATTGTTGTCATGGCAGGCTGTGGCCTTATCACCCCAAATGTGCTTGATTTTGTCTGTCATCATGCAATCAGCTCTTACAAAGAGAAACTTCTGGCTTCAGGACAATTGAGCTAAAATGTCCCTGTTCATCTGCTAAGGAGTTTTTTGTTCTTGATACCATTGGTATTTTGGTCAGGATAGTTCTTTGCTGACAATTCTTTAGTGGCTTATTCTGTATATCATAGAATGTTTAATAAAATCCTGGCTTCTATCAAGCAGATATAAAGAAGAGGATCATCTTCTAAGGAGAGCAACTAATTCATTGACCTCCCTGCCTTAGAGAAGCAATTCCTCTCAGAATCCTGAGGAGACATTTTAAAATTATTTGGTAAGGAAACAGTGAGGCCGGCAGGGTCTGTGGAGTGAAGAAGAGGAACAAGAGATGGGGGACTAGAGAGGGAAATGGGCAAAAGGAAGAAAAAGTGTCTCTGCTGTAGGGTGATGTGTGGATCCATGTGCTCGTGAGCCCAGGCTGTAGCTCAGACCCCAGGCATATGCAAAAATGAGCCGCTGTTCTGTGCAAATAGCAGAGGCTGAACTGTGGATAATAGCTTGCCCTTTAAAACAACTATCCTGGTAATTCTTACCATGCTTTATGTGCCTTGAGTTGTCAGGGCACACTGCACACATCTTTCCTCACTGGTTCCTCTCTGAGAGTCAATGAGATTGGTGATGATATTATCTTTGGTTTGCAGATTAAGATATCGAGGTCAGAGAGCAGTTGAACTCTTTCAGGAGCAGACACAAGGTTTCTTTTCTTTCTTTTCTTTTCTTTTTTTTTTTTCAATTGAGGTGCTGGAGATGGAGCCCAGAGTCTGACTCATGCTAACAGGTGCTCTGCTGTTCTATGCCTCCAGCGCCAGAAACAGGATTTGAGTGGGACTATCTGCCTGACCTTAGAGCAGAGAGTGGGAATACTTCAGCTTAGATGGTCTTGGAAAAATGGAGTACATGAAGAATTCTCCATCTCCTGCTGCAGCCCAGGCACACACGGACCCCTATGCCTCCAGCCTCGGAAACAGGACTGACCTTGAACCCAGAGCTGGTCTGCCTCTGGAAAGGCAGCTGCCTCCTGTGATACGACCCTACTCTCCAGCTGGTGCATTCACTTGCTATTCATCTCCTCCTCTCCGCCTTGGCCTGCAGGTCATCAGGCTACTCGATAGCGCCTTGGCCAGAGACTCAATGGCTAAGGAAAGGAGAAGGAAAACTTAGCTCAACTCTTGTTACCCGAGGCGGTAGCTGAAACCAATGCCCACAAAGGGAGTTTTGTGTTTCCCATGAATTTAAAATGTTCCTGTCACTCATGCTACCAAATGTCCTGAGCTGGTGATTAAACAAAAAGAATGAAATCATTGTGCAAGCAGGGTCGTTTATGTGGAAAACTTCGTAGAACACGTTTACCACATTAAAACCTTAATGCCAAGGAGTAGATTGCAAGGAAAGACAAGGAGAGGGTATAGCAATGATGCTATACCCTCATTGCTTCTGCCTTGATTGGTCAGTGCAGCATCATTTGCTTCTGCCTTGATTGGCCAGTATAGAAGGCATATGGGAAGACAGGAGCCGTGGAGAGGCCCCAGATCTTCAGGGAGTCTGGGTTTTGCCTTCAAAGCTTCTGTGTAGTTTCTTCTCCCCTGAAGCCCAATTTTTTTGGTTTTTGCTTTGCCCTTTCAAGTTTGGTTCAGGGGATGTGAAAAATATGGTCTTAACATCGAGAAGCCCATATCCCAGAGAGGAGCAGGCAGATTAAAAGCAAAGGTTGAGTTGGTGCGGCTCCTCACAGGTTTGGCTATGGTTGGCCTTTTCTGGTAGGCTTTTTGATGAGTAAAAAAGGTTATTTCCTGAAAGGAAAAATAGGTGTCTCTAAAACTTTTCACATCTTTCCTTTTTCTTTTTTGTCACTCTTTTTTCTTTTTGCAATTTACTGTCCCACAGAAGTTGGAGAGCTATTACTGTTACTGGCGGTCTGTCAGACCAGGTATTTCTGGATTCTTGGTGTCTCAAAGAATTGAAGAAACACACACAGATGCAAGGTAGCAAGGGATTTTATACAGAAGCAAGCAAAAATCCTGGCCAGATGCTCTGCAAGAGAGCACGGAGGCTTGCTTGGGAGCTCCTGGCTACTGCTTGGGAGCTCCTGGCTACTGCCCAGGGCTTCCTCGTTATGGGCCCAGGTGTCAGGTTTTCATTGACAGACTTGAGTTATGGAGGCTTTGTTCACTGGAAAGGTCTTTCCCCATGATACGCCTTATTTTAATAATATTCATACGTAATTGTTGAGGGCTGATGATACGTAGGCTGTGGATGTAACCAGCTTGACAAAGATCCTGGTTTTTCCCTTTGCTAGGAGTCTGAAGCCCACCTACTGCTTTGCCCCTTTCTCATCTTTACTGCATAGTAACAAAAACCTCTCATCAATAACATTGTCTATTTGACCTAATAGTGAAAACCCAAATCAATTCCTGGGCTGGTTGGGCAAGAACACTGCCATCTCAACTCTAAGTAATTGTAACAGCCTTACTGGTCTTCAAGTTTTTGGCATGTGTGAAAATGATTCATGCTTTCTGTAGATATATAAAAATTATTCTTGGTAAAACTGACCTTTCCATAGAGACAAAGCCAAAGTCAAGATCAGAATATCAGCAAGCTTAAAAAAGCAAATAGGTAGTTCACCCCTGAATGCTTGCCCCCCCTTTATTGTAGCAAGTACACAGACCTAAAATCAGCTATTCATTAATAGACTATTATGTTGAGACTACTCACTAAAATTAACCTTGAAGATTAAAGGCCTACAGCTAGGAAGGGATGAACACTCTTGCATTGATGTATGCCTGAACACCTGCATTCCGTTAGATAAGAAGTTAGCAGTCTTGCTTTTTCAGTCAGGACAGGTCTCTGTCTGGAGGGGAGTCTTGTAATTTTTCCCCAATGTGCACATTGTTAATTTTACTCTCTTAATTTTTCTAACTTCTAATTTCTTTATATTTATTATTAAAAGGAGTGCATCAACATACAAAAGTGTGTCTATGCATGTCATTTAAGGTGCGAAATGCATAACATATTAAATCCCATAGAAGAGTGAAGTACTGCATTCACTTGTCATGACTTTCATTGTTTGTCCTCCTTCGTGGAGACCGAGGAACCCCGTGTGGACTAGAGCTGGACTCGACTCCCACACGTAATCATGCATAGGCATATGCTGCTAAAATTCTTTCCCAGAGAGAAACATTAACAACGCATAGCCCTTCTTTTAAGATCCCAATGACAAACAGAGGCACAATTCTGCCAAAGTCCACTCTGGGGAACTAATGCATTCATTGGGGGTCTGAGTGCTCCTCCCTGTCACAGGGAAGACCTGGAAAGCCTTTACCCAGCAGGAATTAGGGCTTCCCTGTAGTCACATAGATGCCCCAGCCCCCACCCCAGGCTGCTCATGCACCTGGTTCCCTGCCTGTATACTCTAGCCCCTCCTTGAAGTCACATGCAATTAGGGCAGAATTTCATACAGCAGTTAGATACTCAGATGAGGGTCTCGTGACCCCCCCCTCCAATTCCCCCATGAGGGGGTATAAGCAGCCAACAAGTCTGACTGGGATAATCCTTTGCAAGGGAGACACAGCTGACCTCCCAAAATGGCAGTTGCTTGATGCCTAGGATAGTCACTCACAATAGCATAGGATGATAAATAGGAGATTTTTCTCAAAAATTCCTTCATAGGGCATAGTTTGCCTTACTGTACATGTATCCAAAATTAGTCCAGGATAGATTAGCCTATAGCACCTTATTTCAGGATGCTTCAGGGGATGTTTGACTCTGAAAAGGAATTACTAAGAATCATTAGGCACTATACGTCTGAGTACCCTGACAGGGTGTGTGTGTGTGTGTGTGTGTGTGTGTGTGTGTGTGTGTGTGTGCACACATGTGCAAGCTTGATACAGGTGGGGGTCTTAGGTTGCTAAGTGCATTGTTAGGAAAGGTGTGTGTATGTAGCTCAAGGTAAGAGGTGTCCCCAGTTGCTAAACTTTCCCTACACTTGTCTGTCCTATTAGTGTGAAAGGAAGACTGACTGTCGTTGGGCCTGGGGATGTAGCTCAGTTGGTAGTATGCTTGCCAAGAATGCACAAAGCCCTGAGTTCAGATCCCAACACTGCGTACACTGAATGTGGTGATGCATGTCTGTAATCCCAGCATGCAGAGGTGGAGGCAGGAGGATCCAATACTCGAGATGATCCAGGTTGAGATCAACCTAGGATTTACAAGCTGTTGTCTCAATACAGCAACAACAAATCTCCCTGGCTTCTTGCCTAGAGGTGCACTGAAAACTTGCTTACAAACTTAGGATCAATTTTGTCTTAGCTGAGGGGTGATTCTATTTCATTTCTGAGGTTGAAAATGAAATGAGAGGTGAAAGTTCCTAATTTTGACTTGTGTTTCTTTTTTCAGTTTAGTCTTAGAAACTTCTTGAATGTCAAAAATGCAAATTTCTCTTCTGTACTTTTTTTTGTCTTTTTGGAGACTTTCAGAGAGGGCTATTACTGCTTCTCTAACAACAACAACAAAAAAGTCTTTTTTAAAAATTGAGTACACTGGAAGGAGGTAAATGACTTGGGCAGTATGTGGAATACTACCTGCAGCGAATGGCAATGGGCCAGGTGCAGCAAGGGGCAGGGTGTCTTCCCATGCTCTGCTGAGGTTGCCTTGTGTGTAGCTTCTGGGCAGGGAGTCCGTGCCTCCAAGGAGGGCAGTGCAGACAGACTGGTGCTCCCGCAGCAGAGATCACAGAACTGCAGGCTGCATCCATGGGGCCTCACACTGAGGTCCTAGGACACTTCTAACTTTTTATCATGAAAAACTCAAATAAAAGAAGTGTGAAAGGAAAGCCTTCAGTTACAGACCAGAAATGGAGCAAGGTAAGAGAATTTGTTCAGAATGTAACACTTCTAGGGGAGGAAGCAGGTTGGAGCTGAGAAAAGTTTTAGTTGCTCAACAGCAGGGGTGGAGGCCCCGATGTCGCATAAGGTCCGGTGCCCTTTGCACAGCACCAGCTGTCTCAACATGTGCTCCCTGTGCTATGTGTAGTTCTATATATGACTTCACACATCACGTGTCTCGTTTGTCTCCACCCAGAGTTGGACACTTTAGAATTACGGTGGGCCTGGGGTCATACACCCTGGAGTGTCTGTACCAGTGACTCCAGCTGCTTCTAGCTAGCCTCAGCTGGAAGGTTTCCAGTTTTCCTTTGTGCCCACTACTTTTCCTCAAATGTGAATGCTGCAGCCTTTGTATAAGGCCTCCCCGGGCTCCTCCTCGGGTGCATGTTCTCTTACCTAATCACAGCCCTGTTTCTACAGTGACACGCATGACAGTGAGTCTGCTTCAGACAGATCATATGTTGTGCTGCAGCTGTGACTTATGAAGAGCGAGCACACCGACGCTGGCTGCCTGGAGAAGCCGCGCTTAGCGTGGGCATCACGAAGCAGCCGTGTTGCGTTCTAGGAGATGGGAATGACCAAGGAGCTCGGTCCTGTCCTTACTGAGTTACTTCCCTATATCAGCCAACCATGTATGCTGTAAATGATACACAGAGGGAGGGGTGTCCCTTTTCCTTCCAGTCCTTCCTTGGACACTCATTAAATGAGGAAGCAGATGGTTGGGGAACGTAGACTTACCATGTCTGAAATAAAAGCAGGCGTGTTGTTTTGTTCAGTGTTTCTTGTAGGAACAAAATGCACATGTGTGTGCCTGTTATAACACAGTCAATGAGATCACACAATAAAGGGGAAATCTAATAATCCCACTCACAAATTAACTGTTATATCATTTTCATTTAAAATCGATATGGGGCTCGCGAGATGATTTAGTAGGTAGAGGTGCCTGCATTTGTGTGTGTTGTGTATATGTGGGTGTCATGGAACAGGTACAGCAGTCACAGGACAACTGTTTTTGAGGTGGGGAGGTTCGAGATAGAGTTTCTCTGTTGTTAGCTCTGGCTGTCCTGGAACTCACTCTGTAGACCAGGCTGGCCTTGAACTCACAGAGATCTGCCTGTCTCTGCCTCCCAAGTGCTGGAATTAAAGGTGTGTGTCACCACTGCCCGGCCACAGGACAACTTTATGAAGTTGGTTCTCTCCTGCAGCTTGTCATGGGTTCTGGAGATTGAACTCATATTGCCAGGCTTTAGAGGCAAGTGCATTTACCCACTGAGCCATCTTGCCAGCTCTAGATTCATTTATTGTGGTGTGACCAAACAGATGTCTTCCTTTTCCTTTAAGTAAAAATGATATACTAATGTAACCTAAAATTCTCAAACTTATGAGTAACTTGTGTATATCAAGACATCTTCAACCAATAATAATAAACTTTATTAAATAACACGCAGGGCTGTGGGTAGCAGAGTAATTGCAAAGGAGGCTCCCCAGCACTGATTACAATTCTAGATAAACAACCTCTTATCAACTTGAGAAAGGCCTGGAGTCTGGAAAGATTAACTTCTTCTGCTTTTAATAATTGATTCCCTATACCACACACTCATCACTTGCTTTTTAGCAAGGCTTGCAATGTCTTGCTGAAATCTAGACACTAAATGAAACTTCTAAATAGACCTTTTGTGTGACGGTTTGTCTGCCTGGCTGGAGTTCAGGTTCTCGGTGTACTGTTTGCTGTCATGGTGGGTATTGGAAACCAAAGGTTCACATGGTGTCTTTGTTATGGCCTCTTTGTTGCCTCTGAGCCTTCCTAGAGACTGCTTGAATGGTGTCCAGGGACTTATTAAGGGATTTTCTAGGGTTCGTTCCCAGTCCTTACTCAGCCCTATAAATGTGGCAGTGAGGTATGTGGTGTTCCGTGCTCATTCAATGAGCCTGTGCTCTGGAGCTGGGCCTTCACCAGTGCCTCTCTCTCTTTCATTTTGCTTTTCCACCTCAGGTGAGGCTGGAAGGCTATTGCTGTCTTTATTCCTTCTGCTTAGTTAGACACTATGGCCTTCTGAAGGCAAGCCTCATTGAAGAACAGACTACTCTGGACATATTTTGAAATGACAGCTGGGTATATGGAATATAGTCCCCGAACTTAGGCTAAAGCAGAAGAATGGAAAATTCAAGGTAAGCCTGGGTTGTACAGTAGACTGTGTATCCACATACACATAATAAATGAACGAATGAATGAATGAAGTAAATTAAGTAAAAAGGCTCTGTTTCCTGCTGAAAGTATTTCCCTTGACCTTCACTGTAAGAACATAGCAGGGACACTGAAGGTAAACCTCAGGAACCTCTATACAATGGCCCAGATTCACTTGACTCTTCGGTAGTCCTAAGGATGAACCCAAGGTCATGTACATGCTACTCAGACCTCTACTACTGAACCACATCCCTAACACCATTTATTTACTTTTTAACAAGAGAAAGAACACGTAAAATGTATTACATGTCCCAGGTATGAGGGTATCAGGATCAGAGAGAGCCAATATGCTTTTCCCTTCTATACAGTCTGGAATCCTGGGGCAAAGGGAGGTGATCCAGCCTGAGGAAAGCAGAGGAAGGTTGTGCTTTAATTAGGGCAAGGATCATTCATGATGCAGATCAAGTCTCCTAGGCAGCAGCCACCTGTAGTCATCTCTGTCTGATCCAGACTCTTGATGTTCTCTTCCTGTGCAAAGACCTCTCTATACTGTGCAGCCTGGTAGCTTAACTCCATCCCTAGTCATCATTCCCCGGAGCACAAGCATTGGGCTGTATTCTGAGTGTGGACTCCGGAAAAGATGGAAGCTGGCAAGTTTGCAGGCTTGATTCCTTGGGGAGTTGAGTCATCTAAGACTACTGGACAGTGGTCTGAACAGCCAACAAGAGGCTTCTTTGTCTTCTCTTTGCTGCTGGAAGAGTCCAAAGTCCATTTTCATCTCTGGCCTTGAGTTTTAACTTAGAGTGGTTCACACCGAGCCTCTGGCAACTGGTCTGTAGCAGTGCAGATTTTCCTAACCTGGTACTGGTTCCTCTGGAAGTTTCTTCTTTTGAACCCTAGCCTGACAAGCTAATCACCTCCCCCCTTCAGCTGTATATAATAAGTGTGCTGAGTTTCTAGGGTGCTGGTACATCTCCATCAAGAGTATGGGTTACCAGATCTCAGATTTTCTGTAGGTATGTCTATGATTTCTTCCTTCCCTATAGTCCCAGTCAGGTCAATCCCAAAGCCATGCAGGTCATAGCATCTCTGTTCAGGGATTCCTATTCTATCTACTTACACTATTGCAGGCAATTTTGGTTTATTACCCGACAATTCATTCAACTATTTGTTGTTATTTCTTACTCCTGGCTAGAAGAGATTTTCAAAAGAGGAAAAGATAGTTTTAATTTCTTTTCAGATTAATTCTGTGCCCTGACCTTAGAAGTTAGTTTTCTGGTGCTGCAAAACAGATTATTCTGAATTTTAGTAGCTAATACAAGAAATATTTATTATCTTGGTGTCTGAGTCAGGCATCAGCTGCATAGCTGGCTCTGTCTCTTAGTCAGTTGAACGCAAAGATTTGCTAAAGGTGCAGATACCTCAAGGCCTATCTTGGGGAGCATCCATCTGTGTCCAGATTCACTCATGTGGTTTTGGCAAGCCTCCAGTTTTCTCTGGCTGTTCTAGTTAGCAATTCCGTGCTACAAGGGATTCTCTGTGGGGAAGCTCTCAATGTGACAGTTGGCATCTCTCAGAGAAGGAGGAAGGTTTGGGGGAAGGAAGTAAGATAAAAGTCACCGTTGCTTTGTAACCTAATTTTGGAAGTGGCATTTTATCACGTTTGTTGTGTTCTGTTTGTTAGAATGAATCACTAAGTCAAGCCTACACTCAGAGGAAAGAATCGTATAAGGACAGGAAAGCCAAGAGGAGACCACTGAGACTTTCTTCAAGGTTCTCTATCACAGGTTGTTAATCAGTGCTTCCTAGCCCAAAACAAATGTTCAAGGCATCTGTTATGAAACTGTATTGAGGCTCTGGTGTAGAAGGTAGATTTGGATTGGATGTCCTGTAGAGGGAAGAAAGAGACCGAGTCTGGAGATATTGGTCAATGAGCTAAAAGAGGCAATGCCCAAAGTTAGCAGTGGGTCCAAGGACTTCAGGAAGACCACAAACATTGGTTTCCTATGCAGAACATCTTCCAGTGCAGCAGAATTTCTGACCAAGTGAGTTTAGATGCTTGCTGTCTGGAGCTGTGTAGAAATTGCAAGGTCGCTTACGTGGTAAAGAAGCTGTGGAGCCTCCTGCCATTGGTTGGACATGGGTTTGGACAATGAGATTCACAGTAGCAATTTTGATTTACTAAGGACCACACAAATTTCCTTGGCAGTTTTTGTTGGATTCTGCCACTGAAGGGTAAAAGGTGCCTTGGTAGATGCTGGGACTGGGAGTGTTGCAATTCTCACAAATGGATATATCAGTCCATCAATTGTTGATTGATGTGGGAAGGCCCAGCCTACCATGAGCAGGTCACCCCTGGACAGCTGGTGGTCCCGAGAGGTATGAGAAAGATAGCCGAATGTGAGCCTGAGAGCAAGCCTATAAGTGGCATTTGTTGATTTCAGTTACTGTCTCATCACAGCCACAGAAAGTAACACCTTCCACCGACATGCTTCCTTCCTTATGTATAATCCGATTTTAACAACATCTCGATGCTGTCAATGCGCACATATGAGTGTAGGGCCATCCATGAGAGCATGAGAAGCCCTGTCTCTTAAAATCATCACCTTGATTCTTAGGCTCCAACGTGGGAACTGAGAGTTGGGAGAGCATACACCTCCAAACCATAGCAAGGGGTTAGAACAAAAAGTAATTTTTGTTTTGTCTTGTTTTTGAGCAGGGCAATCATTTACCCCAGGGTGATTTTAAACTTGCTGCATAGCCAGAGACAACCTTGAACTTCCCAATCCATCCTCCTTCCTGTACCTCATGAGTCTTGAATTATACCAGATATATATAATTCAGAAAAAAAATGTACTTCTTCTATTTTGTCATTGTTTCTATTTATTATTTATGTAGTCTGAATAAGTTAATTTTTCATTAGATTTATTTATTTTTGTATATATAGGGATGTGCACATGTGTAAGGAGGTTGGAGAACAACTTGCAGGAATTTGTCTTCTCTTTCCACTGTGTGGGTTCCAGGGATCAAATTCTTGGCAGCAAGAACCTGCACCTGTCAAACTGTCTCGCCAGCCCCTATAACCGTATAACTAGGTGCTGCTCATGCTCTCTGCCGGAGGACCTGCAGCCAAGAGGAGTGAAGCTATGCTTGTTGGACTAGTGTCAAAAAGAAACAGAAGCTGGAGTGAGCCTCATACTGCGAGGACCCTTTGGACTCTGATTGCCTGGTTTAAATACAAAATGAACAGGGCACACAGTGACTACGATGGAAAAGTCAAGATTCAGGTTGCAGCCAGGCTGCACGGTGATCAGGAATTAAATTGTTTGCTTCTATTCTTCTGTGTCTATGCTTCTTCATTTCAAGCATCTCAGGGTGGTAGGATATCTTTAAGCAAGCTGAGACCAACAGCCTTACAGATTCGAGTGCCCTATCATAAAAAGCCATGAATAATCTCCTTTCTAGGCATCTCTGATTTTTTGTTTGTTTGTTTGTTTGTTTGTTTTGACAGAGTTTCACTACATAGCCCTGGCTAACTTGAAATTCACTATGTAAACCAGGTTAGCCTCAAATTCATAGTGATCTGTCTTCTTCTGCCTCTTGTGTACTGGTGATAAAGGTATGTGCCACCATGCCTAACCATCTCTGAACCTACTATTGGTGAATGGAATGGTCCTTTTGGCCAGGCCTAGGACAGATTTCCATTTTAACAATAAAGGTGACTGTGGGGCCAACCCCACCTGTACACAGAAGTAACTGCCCTATAAATGAATATAGCTCACTACAGCTACAAGTGACTCCTACTAAAAGAAATAACTCGTATGTTACACGGTACCAACCTCCAGGAATCTCATAGTTTTAAATGCGACAAATATTTTAAACCACTTGCCTTCCAGGTTAGTAGGACCTTTGAAAACGTCTTCTCCAACCCCTGGCCTGCTGCCCAGGGATATGTTTGTCATGTGGGACAGAGATAAGCCATTTCTCCTGAGTCTTGCTTAAACTGCAGACTAGTAGACAAGATGAATGATTAGGATTGCCCTAAGCCACTCAGATTTAGAGAGCCATGTATAAATAATGAATGAACGGTCCAAGGTGGATTAGCCAGCGTTCTCCAGAGAAACAGAGCAGATAGAATGAACACATAGTACACCGTTAACAAGATTAGCTTCCAGGATGGAAATAGGTAGTCTGATGATGGCTGTCTGCATGTTAGAGAGGACAAGGACCCAGTAAGCTGCTTAGATCTCAAGGCTGGATGCATTAGCAGTCCCAATGTGCCACTGAAGGCCTGGAGGGTACCTAGGAAGCCTCTTATATTCGATCCATATTGGAAAGCCAAAGAATCTAGGTTCCAATGGGAGTGAGGGATGGCCACAGCGGTTGCAGCCACAGGTTGGATGCATTCATCAGCAGGGAGTAAAGGCAGGAAGGCAAAAAACAGCCCTGCTTTCCTGCCTCACACCACCAGGTGCTGCCACTCCTGGGAAAGGCTTCCTCACCTCACCTGATCCTTCCTGAAAATTTTCTCAGAGATCCACCCAGAAGCATTTTTCTCATTTGACTCCAGATTCAATCAAATTGACAGCCATGACTGACTGACCTTCACACAAGGAGGTTTTGAATTTTTAAATGACAAATATATTTTTAAAAAAATACTGTGCATAATTCGGAAAGACAATTAAAATTTAAAACATAGCAAGAGTGTCTGTTTGTGTTTCCATTACTGAATTCCTAAATTTCTGAGTCTTCTAATGGCCACAGACATCTCCCCTCCCACCATCAGAGCAACAGAAGCTCCAGGTCTCTCAGATCCGTTTACAGGGACAGCACAGGAGCCAGAGGGAGGGTGGAAGCTCTGCAAGGATTGTAAAGGTTGTCAGTATTGTCAAGTGCTGAGTTTATTGGTTACTTCTTTGCTGCCAGGTCAGTGATTTGTTTCTGATGTTGCTTTCTCCAAAGCTCAGGGCAACAACCTGATCCTAAACTCATTCTGTTTAAGAAAAGTATTTTCCTGAACCATGTCTTTTTGTATGATCTACCTCCACGTATAAGGTGGGGGGGTTAAGGATGAGATTATTTTCTCTTGAGAGCTCACTGGCCATTTCTGGAGGGACTTGGGAAGATAAGCACTCCGCGTGTCATTAGGGAGAGATGTACTTTCTGAAGGCTAGTCTGCAGTGACTCCCACATTCCCTAATGAGCTCAAAAGAACTTCCTGTTATTATTATTATTTTTTAAAGATTTATTTTAAGTGTGCCCCAGGAGGCTAGAAAATGGCATTGGATCCCTTGAAGCTTGACTTACAGGTGGTTATAAGCCGCCTGGTGCGAGTGCTGGGAACTGAACTCGGATTCTCTGCAAAAGCTGCAAGCACCGTTAAGTGTTGAACCATCTCTCCAGCCTTCCTCCTGTTCTTGGATCTGAGGTAGAAGTGGATAACGATATAAAGAAAGGGAGGAGTGGGTAGCTCTTTGAGGTGGATATGCTTTCTGTTATAGCATGACCAATGTCTGCTTACCCGCTTCAGCCTTAGGGGAACAATTGGGCAGGGAGAAGAATGTTTTAGTCAAAACTGTTGGGCTTGGCCATAGCTCAAAGGAGCATACCTGAGCTGAGGGTACAGCTTCTCAGAGCAGAGCATTCAAGAGCCAGGGATCTCCTAGAGACTTCTTATTATCAGATCCCTTTAGATATGAAATGAGGTAGAAAACTGAGAGTTTATTGCTGAGAACAGGGCTTGGCTTGGTAGTCACAGGCACAGGAAAAGTAATAGGATTCCATAGCAATTTGTGACCTGGGATCAATAAATGGCAAGTACATTAAAAATTTCAGATGCCAAACTGAAAAGTTATAAGCCAGTAAGTAAAAATAATGGTTATCTCTTCAGAAAGATGAATAAAACACCATGGCCAACCTAGGAGAGAAGAAATGTCTGAGATGCTTGGTTTTTGAAGAAATGCAAATAGAAACAAACATATTTTTCTCTACCAGAAAGATCAAGATTAAAATGCTTTCAAAGCCCAGTGTTGGTGAACATTGGCAGAGAGCCTCTATGTGGCCAAACTAGCCAGGTTCCCTGGATCTTCTTCTTGACTTGGCTTCAGCCTCAGCCTATAAATCACAGGCTTGGCAGCATAGATAAGATTTAAACAAATACCAACCTAGCTTTTAGAAGCCCAAGGCTATGTCCCAAGGATGCCTGGGGAAGCTCATTCCTGGCAAAGGATGCTCTGTTATTTGAGCTAACACAGGCCCCTGACTACCCTCTCAAAAAGCACTGATAGAAAGGGCACACAGTTGTGAATCTGCTCCCCATCCATGCAGCTCATGATAATCTTTTGTGTGCTTCTAATAAACTATCTGAATGATTTCTGCACTGGGAAAGATGTTCAGAACACAAGATGTCCATACTATCTCTGAATAAGTAGGTGATAGACAGGAATATAAGTGTGTGTTTCGAAGGAGTTCACCCAGAAAGGTTTTCCCAAAGCTGAAGGGCGAGTTGCATGGCTTTTACCCTGGTTTTTTTTTGTTGTTGTTTTTGTTTTTTGTTTTTTGGCATTCAGTTTTGATGTATTTAATTGTAAACACATGTCTTTCCTCTAAGAAGGAAAGAATATAGGGATATTTTATTTTTATGCCGAGAAAATGGATAATAACAGGAGACCAGAGATACTGAGCTGGACAGGGGCCCTGGCCTTGGTTGTGGCTTCAGTGGTCTCTCCCCAGCTCTGATGTTGAGCCCATCACAGTAATATTAAGTTTCAACAGCAGCTTCAAGTGGTGGCACAATGAGAGATTTGTGCTGTTTTGTCTTCTTTCTACTTTTCCATACTTTTCAATTAAACATACATCATGACAAAGACCCAATACTATTAAGATGCATTTATTATGTTTATAAGAAAATTCTGGATAGCCAACATAGAATCTGCTATGTAAAAGGTTGTCTGTGCACTTATTTTATACTTGTTTATTTTGTATATATGTATGGATGGATGTGTGTATGCCATAGTGTGTTTGGGGGGCTCAGAGGACAGCTTGCAGTGGTTAGTTTTTGAGGGGAATCATGGAGTTGGCCTGGTCTAGCTGCCTTGAGAGGCATATGTCGTATATTTTTTCAGGTTAGAGTCTGTGGCTCCTGGGGCACCGTGTGCCATTCAGTTCCTGAGAAACTGAGGCCACTCTCTCAGACGATGAAGTATTCAGGACACCCTGTGATTTCTCTGTGTTCCTTAGAAGTCAATGAAGTGTGTGGAAGCTTGCCAGGACAACTGGCCTTAGACATTAGTCTTATGTACCATATACAGCTTGAAAACGTCATTGTATCCTAGCAGCTACCACTGTGTTGATCCTGGCAATCGCCATCACATTCCGTTTCTGACAAAGGTATAAAAAGTCAGACTGCTTGCAATAAACTTGTCACAGCCTCAGTCTTGCTGTGACTCCTCCAACCTGTGCCTGGTTTTCATTTCTCACCAGCCATATCAGGTAACCCTGGCCTGGTGAGTGAGTGCTGGGACTTACAGTCTCTCCTTGTACTATCTGGGTCCTGGGGCTCAAACTCAGACAGGATCAGCAGCAAGTGTCTTTACCAGCTGAGCCACCTTGACAGCCCTAGTATGTATTTTTGAAAATCATTTTTAAAGTGAGAAAATAATTTTGAACATGAAACGTGAAGATGCTTCTTATAATTGAAGCCCTGGTGAATCCTTTCTCTGTTGAGTTTCACTAGCTGTAAAGGTATTTATGAATTTAAGAGTATGATGTTACGCCAATGTAGGAGGCCTGGTGTTCTTCCTGGGGTCCGTGGGAAGGAGGTAACCCTTTCTAGTAACTCTCCAAATAGGTGAGCTCCAAAGGCAGAGCATTGTAGGGTTGCATTAACTATCATAGGAGACAATACTTCAGAATAAAACTATCCACAGAAGTGAGTCAAACTGACATCAGAGAGAAACCAAGTCTTAGGGATTGGCTTTATTAGAATAAGTAGTTTGATTTGGCTTAATTTAACTTTTGGTTGGGTTTCCATCACTTACTCCTCCCTCAAGGGTATTGACTAAATATGTGACCCTTCCTAGGACACTTCCCATGACTTCCTAACTTGATGCCACACCTCCTGTCCATGACCCCTATGGGCCTGGGCCTGATCTCCCCCACCTTTATTTCTATTTTATGTGTATGAGTGTTTTGCTTGCATGTATCTCTATGTACCATGTACATGCAGTGCCTGAAGAGTCCTGAAGAGAGGGAGTAGGATCCTATGGGACTGGAATTACAGGTGGCTATGAGCCACCATGTGGGTACTGAGAACTAAACCTGGGCCTTGTGGAACAATGACTGCTCTTGACCTCTGAGCCATCTCTCCAGCCCCGAGACCTGGTCTCCTCAATGCATAGCTTACTCTGCCTTGAGTTCTAGTTTTTGGAATTCTGACCTCTCCTACCTCCTACAAGATCACTCCAGCCACAAAGACAATTGCCATATCTGTGTCACAAAAACCTAGCTCTGTGACATGAACTTCAAATATGTTTAACAAATGTTGGTTAATTACATAAGTATAGTGAATGATCATGAAGATTAGGCAGTGAACATTCAAGAAGATTCCTGCTGGAGAAACCATGAGTTCTAATACATATGGTTAAGGATGTTTCCAGAATGCTAATTAATGTCTTAACTATTATGTGTTATAGAAGTCTATTTTTAGTTATGTTTAAAATGATATTTTGTGCACTTTTGGGAAAATGGCTGTTTAGGCCTTGACTTTTGTGTTGTCTGGAGGTATTGGCTTTATGTAAATTCCTCACTATCGGCACGTGGTATTAGTAGAGCACCCGAGGAGTTTAGGTATCAATAAAAACCTCTGAGATGAGATGCTCAGGGTTCCACCGTCCAGTATGGTGCTTGCTGTGATAGTGGTTCCCTCTGCTGAAGTCTGGCAGGGTTCACACCTGTGAAAATGCCTCAGTGTCTACTTTGCTGAGCAACCGCAATAGATGTACTGCTACAATCCTGTTAGTCACACATTAATTTATACGAAGGCTTTGCTTCTTGATTGTGGGATGGTGGAGGGAAGAAGAGGATAGGTTTACAACTTCATTTTGGAGCCTGAGGATTTAGACACTAAACAACAGGATGGGATGTGTTCCTCAGTCAAATACCCACAATACACTAGAGACTATTAGGTTGTATGTAACATGTGCTAAATACCAGGCTGTTGAAAAGCATTCCTTTGTGGAAAGTGCCTGTGACTACAGTTCCTACTTTTTTTGCCTGGGTCATTTGTATCAGTCTTGTTTTAAGGCTTCCTGGGTGAAGACATATTCCTGTCTGGGTATATCAAAGGCCCAGCTGGCTGGAAGAACATCTGTGGGATAGGGCTCAGGTGCTTTAGAATGAAAAATATCAATGTGAACTCATAGGCTTCAATACTTGTGGATCTAGAAATATAGATTTGAGTGTGTGTGTGTGTGTGTGTGTGTGTGTGTGTGTGTATTCTCTAGCTCTGTGTACTAGGAGTCCTGGAAGCAGTGATTTTCTGCTTAACAAAGAGCACATTCAACCAGGGCTCTGGAAAGAAATGGGGCAATCCTAAGGCTGGGCTGTGGATAATTACAGTCATATTTGGAGTCTCTTGTGCCAGAATGGAGAATTGTTCTCAGACTAATGTGGACTAATCAACGCAAACAGAAGCCAGACTGAAAGAGCCAGATTCCAGGGAACAATCTGAGGACCAAAATAAATAATCCCACTAACAGATAGCCTGTTGAGTAAAATAGGATTCTACAAGTACATGCCGATAGAACTACATTAGTAAATTAAAAGTCTGCTGGGCAACAGGTTACCTATGTATACCCAGATCCCCACCATAACAAAATGCTCATCAATTACAAGGGACTAAAAAGCATTTTTCAGTGGGAAATAGTTGTCAACATTATCATAATCAAGTATTGAAAATGAGCATCTGGGTGCAGCTGGAAAAATCACAAGTCAGTGCTGATGTATTAGTGCCACAGATGAGTAACCTGAATCCAATAGGCACAGCCAAGTCGGGGGACACTGAATGGAACAACTGTAACATTCACAGATGTCAGAGCTGCAGAAGTCATGGAAAGCCAAAGAATCATGCCAGATGGAAATAGGCTAAAGAGGCATGATGACTAAGTATAAATGTGGTCTGGATTCTATCCTTTTCTATAAAGGACATTTATTGAGACAGTGGGTGAAACCTGAATGACACAGAGATTGAGTAGTGTCATGTTGCAATGATAATTCCCTGATGGAATGTCTTTGTAGGAAGAGTACACTGGATATTGGTTGATAGTGAGAAACTCTGCAGACAACCCACTCATCAATGTCTTCTTCCCTTTCCTTCCCCACCTCTCCCTTCTTCCTCTTTATTTTCTACTCCAGGGAACTGAACTTGGGACCTCTGAAATGCCACATGCCTTAGGATAGATAGTTCCAGCTCTGTTCTTGCAATGCTTCGGATTATCACTAAAGAAAAATAAAAACCAAGGGGCCAGAACAATGGCTTAACAGTTAAGAGCACTTGCTACTCTTCCAGAGGACTGCAATTTGCTTCCCAGCATCCCCATTAGGTGGCTGACAACTGTCTGTAACTCTATTTCCTGGGGATACGACATCTCTGGCTTTCTCAGGCACCTCTATTCATACCACATGAAAACACAGCCATCAACACATATTTAAA
Source organism: Cricetomys ansorgei (assembly GCA_026225945.1). Classification (NCBI taxonomy): domain Eukaryota; kingdom Metazoa; phylum Chordata; class Mammalia; order Rodentia; family Nesomyidae; genus Cricetomys; species Cricetomys ansorgei. The sequence continues at coordinate 3,401,860 of JAMJFZ010002601.1, read as the reverse complement.
AATAATACAAATAAATCTCAAACAAATGAAAATCTAAAACTGAAAAGCAAACAGGGCAGAAAAGTAAGGGACTGCGGCAGGGGCGGGAGTTGTGGGGCTGACTTAGAAAGCGTTCTTTTGCTGTGATGAAACACCAGGAGGAAACCACTGTTAGGAGGAAAGGGTGTATTTCACTTTCACTTTCAAATCACAGTTCATCACTGAGGAAAGGGAGGTCAGCAACTCAAGGCAAGAACTGAAAGAGAAGCCATGGAGGAGCACTGCTTACTGGCTTGCTCGGTCTGCTTTCTTATACACCCAGGACCACCAGCTCAGGGGTGGCACCACCCAGAGTGAGCAAACATCAGCTAAGAAAATGCACCATGAACTTGCCCAGGCCAGTCTGGCAGGGCATTTTCTCAAATGAAGTTTCCTCTTCTTAAACGACTCTAGCTTGTGTCAAGTTGATATAAAACTCACCACCACCGTGGCTATCAGGGTTAATGAAACTTGTTTGTTTGGAAGAGGAGTCAAGAAGGAAATGAGATGCAGGCATGGTTGGCTGAAACCACAAGTGGGGTGTGCAGAAACCAAAGCAGTAGGCTTGGAGATGTGCAGGCTATCAGAGAAGGGCTAGGAGAGGATGAAAGTTCCATCCGCATTATTTAAAATGGACAGAATGAGGCTCACAAAGGTTAAGCAACTTGTTCAGAGTAAGACAAGCTACTAAGCAGAACCAGGATTTAAATCCCGGCCTGTGTCATCTTGAAGACAATGAGAGGATAGAGAAGTGGTTTCATCAAGCTAGGGAAGACAGCTTAACCTTTGCCCGCAGACACTGGAAAGGGCACAGAGACTGAGGGGAAATGATGGTTTGCTGTTGAGATTGACAACAGGATGTGAATAATCTGAAGAAATGTGTCTGCTGAATTCTTGGGGAAACAGAAGAAAAAGCAAAGGAAAAAGACATGGGCAAACAACTTCACTAACACATGAGAGGAAGCAGAGTCCAAGGAATTTGCAGTAGGCTGTGGGGGTGGGGGTGGGGATGACAAACAGACTTTTAGTGTGGTCTTAAAATCCGAACTTGCTTGTGATAAAAGAATAGAACAACTTAGGAAGTATCACTTCTGTGAAGGGTGACATTAGGAGGGGTGCAGAGGAATGGATCGTGCCTTCCGTCCTGCTAGCTTCTGTTCCTCACTGTCTCTCAACAAGCTTTCCATGTTGGACAGATCCACAAGGCAAAGGTCTGAGGGCAGGCTCCAGCTTACAGGCAATATGATTGAAGTCCTCAGTCCAACAACCACCAATAAAGTGAATCCTGCCCCAAGGCAGGCAGGTGAGCTTGGGAATGGATTCGGCCACAGTGAAACCTTGTTAGACACACTGGGCCGACATCTGGATGGTACCTTTGAGGGAACCCAGCTAAACTGTGCTTAGCTTTCTGACCCTCAGAAACTGAAAGAAGTATGAGTTGCTTCAGGGTGCTAGATTATGGAATAGACTATATTTTCAATATTTAAAAGCTCCATTGCTGTAAATTCATTTACTAAAATTTATTTACATCCCTCAAATCAATACTTATATGCCACTTTCACAGTCATTCATGAATATGTATAGAGTGGGGACAAATTTGCATTGCCTGAGACAGGAACAGCTGTTGCTGCCTGAGACAGCCCAGCTGTGGCTGAACAGGCGGGGCTAAGCCTTTTTGCTTCTGCGTGCCTACTTATAAACAAGGGTCCTCTGCTGTGCTTGTTTTTGCTTTGGTGCTATTTGCAGATTTCACTATTTAAGATGACTCCCAATTGTAGTGATAACATACTGCCTAACATAATATTTTTAAATGCATGAGGGCTGTGATATGTCTTCTTTTGCTATTGTGTTGTTTTTTTTTAGGTGACAGTATATATTTATTATGTATAACATGATGCTTTGAAGTTTATAATTGTGTAATAGTGATACAGCTAGCTAACGAGTGCATTAACTTATGTATTAGGTCAATATAAGTAATAAATGAGGAAGAATTATTTGTACATAGTTGTGGAAGCTTATTTTTAGATATATATAAAATAACTGTTTTGTGCACTGTTAGGTGAGGGGCCGCCTCGGTCTTGATGTTTTGTTTTATCTGCTGGTGTTGGACTTGGGGGGTGTTTGATTGCTCATGATCTGCAAGAGCTATCAGAACACATGAGGAGTTCTAGATCATTGAAAACACCTGAGCTCAGAGGCTCAGGGTTCCACTGTCTAGTGTGGTGCTGGTCACGATAGTGGTTCCCTCTGCTGAGGTCTGGAAGAGTTTGCACCTATGAGAATGCCTCCCTGTGGTCCTTGCTGAGCTGTACATTGTTGCTGTGTGATGTCAGGCACAGTATTTGGTAAATAGTAAGAGCCCTATACTAGATGGTAATAATTATTGTCCTCCTTAATGCTTTTTCAATTATACTTTAAAAAGATGTAGCATAAAGGAAAAACAAATCATTAAAAGCCACACAAAACATTATCAAGGTTATAATGAACATTTCCTTAGGAAGGCAGTCTCTGGAACAATGGTCCTGTGGAAGCCTCTGAGACAAGCTCACCAAGATTTCCAATAAAAGCTGCAGTTTCCTGTTCATGGTGCCAGAGAAAGATACTATCCCTTCCTTAGTAATTGTGTTACTGTGTTATTTTAATGCTAGGGATCAGATCCAGGGTCTCGAGTATGCTAAGCACATGCTACACAGGTCTGCACCTCTAGCCTGTGACTAGTCTTCTCAAGAGACCACATGTGTTTTGCCCTTGCATGGAAAATATTCAAGCTGTTGGCTACAAGCTCAATGTTAACAAAGTTAAAACACATTGAATATGTGTTTTTAAACACCCCCATCCCCCCCACACACAGTTGGTCAGTTGATGGACATATCAGAGATTCAACCCAGCCCTGTGCCTCTTCCCTCTGCAACGGATCAGTGTGCATTAATTCATGTTCTGTTGATTTCCTAGGATAGAACCATTCATTGTGTACAGTGAGAATCAACCACAACCTGTTAACAGCAATAGATAATGAACATGAGGGGCAACTGGGTAATTCAGCTCACCAACATAAGAGGGAAAAGTTTCAAAAGGAAATCAAGGCCAAGTGTCAAGGGCTGTATGTTCCTCACCAGGGATAAGATTGAAGACACAGGGAGAGCAGCAATTTCTGTTAAAATAGTTACATACTAAAAAGAAAAAAATAATTCCTGGTTAATAAAGTTATTTTAGGGACTTGAAAAGATGGCTCAGTTGTTAAGACCACTTTCTGTTCTTGCAAAGGACCCAAGTTTGCTATGTTGGTTGGCTCACAGCCACCCGTAACTCCAGTTCCAGGGAGTCTAGCACCCTCTTCGGCTTCCTTAGGCATTGCATACACGTGGTGCACAAACAGACACCACACGCACACACACACACACACACACACAGAGAATAGATCTTTAAATAAAGTTATTTAGAGTAAATGTGAATGAAACTATCTAGGAAAATTAGCCCCACAAAGCATCTCCCACTCTGCAAAGCCCAAAGCTGTGTGAGAACCAACGCCTGGAAAGTCATCAGCTGAATGAAAACTCCATGACCGCTGAGGATGACGATGACGACATCAGGGTGGCTCCCGGCAAAGCTTATGCACACTGGACACAGCCGACGCAGTGGAAAGGCACAAGAGATGAAGAAAAAGGGAACAGCCCTTTGGAGACCCAGACAGCCTGGGCACAGCTTTTCCATGACCTTCCCTGAACGGCCTGGCTTTGATGGCTGAACGTTTAAGTTGTCTTTATTTGTAAAATTTTAAACTTCATTCCATAGGACTCCCTTTTATTTGAATGATTAATTATGCTCCTCATTTCACCCCTCATCTCACACTCCAAAGAGTGTGCCAAGTCCTTGAAAACACGTGGGCTCGCATAATGCCCGTCTTTGTTTAGCATGTGTGTATTTCGGGAAATTTTTTTTCCCCACCTCTGCCCTGTTATTCAAGTGTTCCTCTGAATTCATAGCCTGTTGTTCCTCACGGCTGTGCCATGTGGGACAGTGTGCACCCACCTCTTCTACCGGTTCTACTCCCGGTTCCCACCATCTTAGGTTACAGCAGCAAAATGAACACAACTGTCCACTTTGTTAGTCTGCCATAATTCCATAATTCCTTCTTGTATGCTTCTTCCCCTCGTTGATCCCAGTATCCACCAGAACTCACCCATGGGCACTGAGCACACAAAAAATCCTCACTTTTTGTTACTGTGTTTGTTTATTCAGAGTGCTGCCACTAGAGGTGTGCGATCCTGTGTTGGGTTTTGGGATGCTGGGGGTTGAACCCAGGGCTTTGTGCATCCTAGGCAAGCACTCTACCAATTGAGCCACACTGCCTAACCTCCCACAACTATTTATTTAGTTAAAAAAGAATGGTCATGGTTTCCAACTCTGGTTTTGCCCCAAGACTTTGAAAGTTCAACAAACAAATAAAGAAAAACACCAGAAAATAAAAAGGGAAAAACAACTGAGATTAAAATGACAAATGCCTGTGTGTGTGCCTATGCGTGTGCATGCTGCTCAAGACCAAACACAGAACCTTGCTCATTCCAACTGCACATTTTACCACAGAAAGATATCCCAGCCCTAAGTACATTTTAATTTAAAAATAAACATATGTTTATATATTTTATATATTCATATATAATTTTATAATTATATATTTATATATTGAATTGTATAAATATAGACATATATAATTTTATGAAGTATATATATATATTTATATATATATAAAGTAACCATGAAATAAGGGGATACTTCCAAAATGAGGAACTGTTCACCCATGGAGTAAATCATACATTTTGCAAGTACAGTGCATAGAATTCTGAGCCATGAAAGGTAAAACTAGAAAGAGAATAATACAGTTTAGATGGCCAGGAAAACCAAAATTATAACATACAGTTTGCCTGTGGCAAGTGCCAAGCATCTCATGTTCCTGCTAAGGGGAGCCGCAGAGACTTTCACAGAGTTGAAAAAGGAAATCACAGTGTGTGGAATCTATTTTTATTTCTGAGCTACACAGCAAGGGTATATAGATATATTGTGTTCTTATGTTTTAACATCTTTAATCCATACTATTTAAGTAGAATGTATTTGTTTACCAAAACAAGTCTAATATATACTTTATTCTGAGCAATCCAATACATGTAGAAAACTCTTTAGATATATAAAAGGTTAATTTGTGCACAGCTAGATATTCCTAAAGTAGCAGACCCACTGGGGCATCGTGATAAGACAAGAGTTGTGCAGAACCATAAAGGAATCCTCAAAGTGACATCCTAAGAATGGAGGCTGGGGAGAGTGACTTCCTTGCTCATCAGTATGCCCTAGGGTGGAACCTTATATAACACTGTATGGCTTCAGTGGGAACTTTGGGGTCTTCCTCCACACCCCCAGTCATTGCCCTCAAGCTTCTCACTCTTCAACAACTATCTGTGAGATCTTTGTTCCATCTCTTAGTCAAAAGCTAGCTAAACAGTAGTTGCAACTTAGAGTGAAAACATCACTTTTGCCACAATGACCCCTCGATGTTCCCTTCACTACAAATCTACAGGAAAAAGTGCAAAGGAGTTCTCGGCAATCCAGACCAAAGCAAGAATGCCCAGGTGCAGGCACTAGAGCTGAGCGACGTGAGCGTTATATCTACCTGTTTACGGGCTATTTTTTTGGGGATTCGCTAGACATCTATTCGTTTGATGAACATGGTAGCTTTTCTCTAGCACGTGCAATTAAAGTAACTTGTTTTTTCGAAGATAATAAGATAGCATATGCCTAAATATTGGAATGGTTTTACAGCCCAAAGGATATTCCAAACAACAGCGTCGTTGGTTTGAAACGTGCTCACATTAAATTTACTTCATCATGTCATCGGAATGATCTTCTACCCACAGGCTGGACAAGTCCAAAGAAAACGTGAGTGGTAGGATTGTTGCCCTATCTGGTGTTTGGTGGTGAAAAACACGCACTCTCAACAGTCTCAGGGCTACAGATTTTTCTGAGCTGAGCTCTAAGGTCCCCATGACTTCATCGGTTCAAGATGGCTAGGGGAACCATGTAATTCACCTTCTAAAATGGGATATGATTGAGTTAATGTGTTAAGCAGGTGAGTAAATCAGAATATTGGGAAATTACACTCATGTCACCACGGTGATGGGGGTGGGCTTCCAAAGGTTGGGGCAAGCTGTGAAAGCCTAGTCGACTCCGGGGTTTTTCTATCAAATTAGCCAAATGTAATGAGGAAATAGATTTAAAAAAATGAAAAGACAAAGATTAAAAAAAAAAAGATGCTAAGTTGGAAGGGATCGATAAATGAAACTAGATGGGGACTATGGAGGCTTATGAAGGAAAGCAGACCGGCCTGTGGATACTGTGTGAGCTTGGATGGAAGACGGATTATGGATGTACTGGAAGCGAATGGAGCCAGAGAAACCCTGTCACCTGGGTAACAAAGTCTCCCTGGTGAGTAGGCTTCTTCAGGGCTCAGGGGGTCTGTAGCTCTCCTCTGTAAGCCACCACGGCGAGGCCGTGACTGGGTCTGTGTTCCATCTGTCTTGGTGTCTGCCAGCTACTCGGTAACAGGTGACTTTGGAGAACGATTCTCAGGAGGAGCATCAGTTTGAGTCTGGTGATTCCGTGCTAAGGACCTTTTGCTTTTCCCAGTAGGTCAAGGATGATATTTCACTGTATGTAAATGTCAAAATCTTCTTTACGAGGTTGGACATGGTGGCACAAGCCTATAATGCCAGCTCTTGGGAAGCTGAGGCTCACCACAAGTTTGAGGCCGGCTTGATCTACATGGTGAGTTGTAGACCAATTAGGGATACAGGGTGAGATCCTGTCTTGAAAGAAAAGTTGTTTTTGACAAAAAGCAAACAAGTTTGCAGCCGCCTCTGTCCACTGTTGGAAACACCGTTTAAATATAAATGGGGCAAAAGCTAGGGTGGGGATGGGTACACTTGGTAGTGTAGGGGTCAGCATGCTTTTTGTTTGTCTGTAAAGACAATACGTGTTTTGGTTTCATGGAGAACTGTCTGTTGTCCCTGCTCAGCTCTGGCGAGATAGGTGTGAAAACAGCCTCAGACAGTATGAAAGCAAATGTGTCTGTGTTTTACTAGCATTTTATTTTGGATACTAAACTCTGTGAAGTTTCCTAGTATGGTTAAGTATTACAATTTTTTTTTTTCAACTGAAAGTGTGAAAACCACCTTTGCTTGCAGTGCAGCCCTAGGCTTAGTATAACTTGCCAACCTCTGCTAAAGAGCCACAGATTAGAAACAGCACTGGTAATTTAAAGGGTATATAAAAACAAGAAACAGACTATTTCCTAAAGGCTAGTATAAACTTGCATTTAATTTTAACTCTTAAAGCAGATTGCTTTTGTGATGCACATGAATGTTAATTTTGGATGATTCAATGTTACCAAATAATTTCTGAGAAGGCCACCTTAGAGTTGGCACTTGAAGTGTGAAGACTTGGGACTGTTTCTGTGGCCCGAAGCAAAGTTAGCTACCGAAAATCCGAGGTTCATCTTAAGTTTCACAATATGAAGTTCTTCAAAGATCATTAGGGAAGGGATGTTGTTAAAGAGTGGTTTACACATAGCTATGTAAAGTGAAGCTTACATGAGTTACAAAGCCCAGCTTCTGAAAGAATAAAAGAAGACTCCAGTGGACAGGAAGAGAGAGAGCCTTAGCCAATAAGGACTTCACATCTGTCTGGCTGTCCTAATAAGACAGCATTTCTTAGATAGAGTTACAGAGAGCTATATTCTCTGTCAAGGCAAGCTCCGTGCATCTTAAATCCAGACCGAGCTCTACAGGGAAATTTAATCAAAGCACAGACATGTATCCATTTGTCTAACAGCAGAATTAAGCTATGCTTTAGGTAAACACCAGTGTAAGGAACCAAGTCCCACTGCACCAAGGGTTAACATAATATTAATGGAAGGTCCTATTTTCTTGCTAAGGTTCAACTAAAATCTTTGAGGCACATAATTGGCAAAAATAGGAAAATACACAACATTTCATAAAATATGTTAACAGTAAACAAATTCTCTTCTCATTTTTCTCCTTGGAAATTTCCAATGGCACCAGGTGGTGCAAAGTGGAGAAAGGTGACACCAGCCCTGTCTCTTCCAGGTAGGTATGCTCCAGCAGAAACATGAAGCAGGAAATCATGCCTCTTCCGGTCAACCAGCTAGGGTTTTTCTTTCAGCTTTAGGTCAATGCTGGGTTGGAGCAGAAAGCGGGGAGAAAACACATCAAATGAGGAATATTCAATAATAATATAAGTGTCATTTGTTTATATCTTTTTTTCAAATGACTTACTAAAAAGAAATCATTTTTATACTAGAAAATCATCATATATATATAGTTATATATATATATATATATATATATATATATATATATATATATATATATATATATATTGGACTTTGGGAACTGGAGAGATGGTTCAGTGGTTAAGATCACTAGCTGCTCTTCCAGAAGACCAGAGGTTCCATTCCCAGAACCTACATCACAATTCACAACCATTTGTAACTCCAGTCCTAGGGGATTTGATATCCTTTTCTGGCCTCTGTGGGTACCAGGCACACACTTAGTGCACATACATACATGCAAGCAAAACACACACACATATACATACACACATACAAATAAACAAAGAAATATTTGTTTTAATATTTTAAATAGTTTAAAAATAATATTGAGACTCTTGCTTCTTTTTTACAAAATTGCATCTGGAAGCATTTTCCACCTTTCTAAAAGGACCCAGGAACAAAAGTTCTTGTTAAACCTCAAACCTAAAGTCAAACCAGATAAAGAACATCACTCTGCTTTCCTACTTTCAGTGGATCACTTTTCTTTCTTGTGATAGTCAGCGTTGGGTGTCCATCTGCCTGAATGAAGGGGTGGTACAGTACACTTCTGGGTGTTTGTGAATATGTCTGCCAAGGGAGTCCAGACTGAGTGGTGAAGACCCATCTTGAATGAGGGTGGCATTGTCCACAGGCTGTGAGCCAGATGGAATGGAAAGAGGAAGGAGCCAGACTGAGCTTGCTCTCTGCTCTCTGCTCTCTGCTCACATAGTCCCTTCTTGTCTGGGAGCCTTTTCTCCTGCAGTTGCAGGAGAACTCCAGGATCTTTGGTCTTTAAACATAGACTGAGACCAGTGACCTTCTAGAGAGCTTTCATGCTTTCAACTTTGAACTGGGGTTACATATTGGTCTCTGGGTTATCTGAGTAGCAACACGTTCTCCTGGCTTTCCTAGTTCCTCTTCAACGTGAAATACACATTCCTTAAGTTGCATGGGTCTCTCTTGTGCCTCTTAACGAACATCTTGTACATCCACCACACAGGAAGAGAACTAGAGCCCGTGATCAGTCAGAAAGAGAACCCAAGTAATGATAAAAAGAGGAACAAGTAATTTGAAAGTAGTGTGTTAGGAAGTCTGGATTTGTCTCCTCTCTGCCCTCTTGAGCCATCCGTCTGTCTGGGCTGGACTTTTCCTGTGGCCCCTGCAGCAAGCAAGTCTCTTCTAGTAACTTTGCAGATAAAGCCATGTGTAGCCTAGACCACCTGGCCATCTAGGGCACACCAGTGGAATTTGAAATTTCTTCTTCAACTTTGGCACTTTGTAGCTGTGCACACTTGACCCTCTCGCCATTAGTAAAGGAGTAGGTCTAAGATGGCAATGATCTTCTCTGCTTAGAGGGTTTGAAGAACCTGTTGTGATGGATGTGATGAAAAGCCGCTGCAAAGAGGGACCAGCCACTGGGGGTGCTATTTGTTTCTTATGCTTTAAGAACCCTAACTTGTTCTCCGCAGGACTTTGCTTGGCTGGTGTCTTCTTTCATCTACAGGACTCCTGCATCGGTTCCTAACATACTTTTATAAAACAGATCATCTTTAAAAAAAACTGTGTTTTCTTCTAAGATATTAAAAAATACACCTAGGAGTCAGTGTTAGGTCTGAGCTGGTAACTGGAATTTTATCTTTTCTCTCATGGAGTTGGTTCAATTTCTCTCTGAAAACACAAAGACGTTCACTAATGTAAAACTCCTTAAAGTGGACAGTCACTGTGTTTTGCAGGCTGGGCCTTTGACAAATACCTGAGCAGACACACTAGAATGTACACTCTAATATTTACATTTTTCCTTGTTGTTGTTCTAACTCCTTTGGAAACTCCTTTAGGGGTTTAAATGACCGCTGTGGTTTTTGGTAACCAAATAGTTGAAAGACTAAAACCTGTTTACTCAGCATATGGAAAAGAGCAACTGTGGACAACTTCCTGAGAAGTCAGTACAGGAAACCACTCTGCAGATTGCTTTTGAGACAACAACTACCTAGTGGGGTGAATAAAGCCAGTGGCATGCTTCTAATTCATCCTCACCAAATAGAACCATTGATCACATCATTTTTAAAATGTATCACACATATAAAAAGTCCTGCTATAACTTTGTGAAATGAATGAATACAATCCAAACCCAAAGTGGAGGGAAGGAACGCTGAACGTAGTCTCCTAGCAAACAGTATTCCTTTTGAGAACAATGCAGACGGCAGCTTTGACCAGAACTTGATATAGATGGGGGACTCTTCCTGTCTGGGAAGATGAGCTTAGCTTTCCATAATCAACTGGGCCCTGCACAAGAACCTCCTACCATTCAGGTACAGGCTGGTTTCACTTGCATGTACTAAATGAGGTTCCTCACAAAGTGTGTGCCAATCCTGTTTAATGGCTGTTAAAAATACTTGTGTTTTATGGAGGAGGAGTGATCAGTCAGGCAGAATGTTCCTTCTCTCTGTGCAGAATGGGAGGCCACCACAGGACCCTTACATATCTCATTTCACTTTATTCTTAGCCTGAGTCCCTTGCAAGGACCTGTGCCCGACTTGCAGTCCAACCATTCAGTATTAGCTACCGAAGGTGTAAAATGCTTCTCATGTAGGATTCTTCCATCTCCCCAGAAGCCAGGAGGAGGTGAACAAAGCGCTCATTCTAATGTTAAAGCAAGCAAGCAAGCAAAGGCAGGTCTGCAGGTCATGGGGAAAATTCTTGCCCATTCTGGTTCCCCATCTGGGATCTCATCCTGCTGGTTAGGGAGATCATGTGTCTAGTAGGAGCTCAGGAAAGACAGGGATGAAGAAAAGGGAAACTTCCTGAGGGCATCTTCTTTTAAGAATGGGAAGTAACATTGACAGTTGGCAGCATCCCTCCCTCTCTCCCTCACACCCAGCTCTGGAAGGAGCCCAAACACGAACAGATGCTTCACCCTCAACTCCAACCCCAGAGCCCTCTCACCAATGAGGAACAGACCAACAAGGCAGGCAGAGGAGTGGGTAAGCCCCAAGATGTCACAGCAATAGGCCAATGAGGGGCAAGATAAAGTGTGGGTGCTAGTTCAGTGTTCAAGAGGCACTGTTTTGCAATGGGAAGGAACTCCCTGCATTTGAAAAATGGATTATGATGGACTGAGGGACTGAGATATGTTTGCTTTGCAAAAGCTTGGAGCAATTGGTGCCATTATCTCAAAAGGTGGAACAACGTTCAGGAAAAGGCTAGATCATGTGGAAGGCCCTCTCATTCCTTTACAGCATTCATCCTGCCCTTTGTTCCCTTCCTTACTTGGGATTCGGTGTTCTGTCCCTAAACTTCTTTTAAGCTGTAAGGTCAACAAGGCAGCAGCAGACACCGCACTGAGATTTCCTAACATCTCTTTGGACCTGGAGGAGATAGAAGACAAGGAAGCTATGTTTAAGTGGCTCTTTGCTTGCCTTTCTTGGCTCCTGGGAACAAGGACAATGCTAAATTCTCTACCATTTGAGCCAAATTAGGAGCCTCTTGCTGGATGTCAAGTTTTCTCCAAGATTGTATTGCCGACCACAGTTACATGAAACTGACGTGGCTACTCCTATAGGAACAGGATCCGTTAATTGTTAATTGAGAAGAGGCATCCATTTCAGGACAGACCACCTCTCTGATTTGAAAGTCACTGACTCTGCATTGCAAAAATCAAGGTTCAAATCCTACCTTAGAGCCTTTATTATTACTATTATTATTATTATTTTAATGGTTTCAAAACATTGACTGATTAAATGCTTTACCCATAGCTCTCTTTGTTCTTCTGTAAAATGTACCTCATCAGCTTATTCTAGGATAGATATCAGGCACTGTGAATGAGCTTCTTACACAGAGTCTGGCATAGGCTAAGAAGACTATATATGTCCAATTTCTATTTCATATAGGACAGCAATATCCAACTATATAATTCCAAAAGTCCCAGGCAGGCCTCTTGGAATTTGCAAAGCACAGATATTTCTTCCCTGTCCACCAAAATATTAAATTCACGTGGAAGTTTCAGTTTTCCCCAACTGCAATGGATGATGTAATCCCCAAAGCAGAACTTTGTTCCACTTGCCCCAGTGTTTGTACAACTGGCCCACAATCCTTTTTTTTCATTTTTGGAGCGGAAAATTGGAACATCAGGTAAAGCATTCGGTCGTCCTTTGTGCCAATCACTAAGACAACAGTATCTGGCAAATCTCTCTGTAGATTAGTCATTTTAGAACAGAGTCCATGAAGGCTGAACATCTTAACAGGTTTACCCAATCCTGGATGCATTGGTTTCCCTTTGAGTCCAGTCATACAATACTACAAGTAACCACATAGCTGTTATTGGTGTTGAGTTCTTACTCTTTCTCCATAGAAGTCATTTCTGGATCATTGTAAAGGCAGCTAGTTCTGGGTGCAAGGAAAAACAAACAAACAAACAAACAGGAAGTAGTCACAACATTTTCTCCCTCTTACCGTCACGTCAGCATCACTGGATCGAGCATTTGAAACTGTTTAACGTGGTGCTAATTGCTACTCCTAAGATCCCAAATCTTACACCAGAACAAACGATGCCATTACGCTTTTAGCATCAGTTCTGAGATGCAGTTACCAATCGATACATAGAAATAGAAACATAATAACAAAACTTCAAACACCTTCAGTGGTTCAAGCTACTTTTTCTTTTCAAATATGTTCCTATCCAGTGAACATAAGTATTGAAAGAAATACATAAAGAAACCCTTTAAACAGCTGGATTTTGTTTAGACATAGCACAGGCAGTCTTTGGGTTTCACAGGAAGGAGGTTTTCCAAGGCATGGAAAGAAAAACTGCCCAGGTCAGCTCTGCTCGACGTTGCAGGAGCTGGGCAGGACACTCGCCGCTCCCCAGGGCTGCGCAGTGCCTGGGTGGCACTCGCGCATTCTAACACGACCTAAACGGGACAGGGCTAGGAAGAAAAGTGTAGCCACATAAAAGAGTGAAATCCAAGTTTTCAATAGTGTGTATGTCTTTGTGTAACTCAGCTGTTCATGATACCCTTCTCAATGTGATAACTCTGCTGATTTCAAGTTCCCCTTATATCGAATCCTAATACTTAGTGCACTACAGATTTTACTTTTTTCCTTCTCCGTTAAGTTTTTTTTTTTTAATGGGAAAAATAATTTAAAAGATTCTATGATCCTTTTTACTTATTAAAAAATGTTTAAAAATTTATGTGTACGAGTGTTTGTTTGCATGTATGCATGTGCGCAACATGTGTGCCTCGTGCCTGCAGAGGTCAGATGGAGCTGGATTCCCTAGAACTGGAGTTCCAGTGAGCTGTCATCTGGGTTTTAGGTGCACAATCTAGGTTCACCTGAAGAGCAGGCGTTCTTAACAGCTGCGCCATCACTTCAGTCTAACTAGTCCTTTTTAAACCAAGAGTTTCTTTTCCATTAAGAATAAGCCAATTTATTCATTTGCATGAGGGTCTGTGGCAAGTTCAGCATTTTCCTGAGAATATCAGGAGGCTGTTTTCCTTGCTGGGCACTGAGCTCACCCTTCCTATCCTTCCTTACCTTGCTGCTGGTCTGGTATTTTTTATGGAGAAAACTTGGCAACTCTGGAGAGCAAGGGCAGCAAAGTCAGCACTGACAGTGAGCTAGGAAGAGCCAGCAAAAGCTGGAATGGAATCAAGAGCGGGCGATCTTCCAAGCTCCATCTTTCCTGCGTCTAAACTTTGGGGTGATCTCACAAAAGGAACCAACACTTTGCAGGCGTTTTAATGCTACCACTCCAAAGGCAGCGGATGGATCTTCCTCATTTGCAAACTAAGAATGAGTTTGTGTATAGTGCTGACCCTTCAAGAGTATCTTCTCCTCCTGGGTGGATCTAAAGTCCGAAAGAAAGGTATCAGGCTGAACCATCTCTGCGGAGGTCAATGGGAGGTGTGTGCAATTTGATGGGTGAGGTACGTGTACACAGGGGAGACCATTAAATACGCTATAGGACAGAAAACACAATAGCCAAGGATACTCCATTCTTTGAAACAGTATGTATCTGACTCAAGTTAGAGCCCATGTAAAGCTTTCAAGCAAAGCTAGACAGAGCAGAGCATCTATTAACGGAGCATCTGTTAACAGAAAGAACCTGAGGATAGCTAGCACCCAACCTTAGGTAAGCAGAAATCATATTTTTTTGAGCCAACAATCACCTATAGAATCTGCCCTAGGATTTAGGGGCTGCATCAGAAGCTAAAACATAGTTAAGGAGGTAAGGTAGGCATCAAAATTTTAAGACATTCGAAGTGCCTGGGGGACCAGATACGATGGCTCGTGCCTTTAATCCCAGCATTGGGAGGGAGAGGCAAGTGGATCTCTGTGAATTCTAAGCCAGCTTGGTCTACAAAGCAAGTTCCAGGCCAGCAAAGGCTACGATAGTGAGACACTGTCCCAAAAACAACAATGAGAAAAACACTTACAACCAACCCACCTTTGGGGCCAATAGAGCTCAATTCATTTTCCTTACGTATACTCAAATGTTTAAATTTCGCCATCTAAATGAATAGGATCAATTGGGGTTGGATTCTTCTGCAAATGGCTTGCCCAACGAATCTGCATTGAGACTGTTAAGACCATCTATTTTTATTCAGGCATTTTTAATGCAAAAGATTCAGATTTTAGGTAAATTCTGTAGGTTTCCTGCAACAAAAATATGTAGGTGAAAAAATTTCTAAATGGATTGTTTTAACAAGGAGCTGGCATTGATAACCACACTGGAAAACTTCACTATTTAGGATTTATTTAGATTTCTTTCTTTTGTAATTGCCTTGGACATTGTTCAGGTGCTTCTGTTGTAAAAATGGTCAGGGATAAGCAATATTTAAAATTGCGAGGAAGTCTGGATACCAGTTGTACACATTTAACCCATAATGTCAGAAGATTTCTTTGTGGTCTTAGAAATGGACAAAGAAAGCTGACTGGCTCTTTCCAGTCAGCTCTGGCTTTACATTCCAGGCTGTCTCTCAGTGCTACAGGGACAGAGGTTAACTTGTAGATTTATGTCCTGCAGTGATGCAGCCATTTCTGTCAGATGGAAAAGATAACCTGATGTTAATTTATTACCCTACTGAACATTAACCCAACTGCCTTATCCAAAAAGCATTTTGTAAATTTTCCATGCCTCAAACCTGCAGTTGTACTACCTGCAGGGTTAGTTACAAGCAGTCAAACATGCACTGAAAAGATTAAATGGAAAATTACAGAAACAAATTATCCATGAGTCTTCAATACCTTCTGCTATAGTATGTTACCTATTGTGAATCACAAGTATGCGTGTACAGGGACAGAAGGCGCAATCAATGGTTAGAACTGTATGTGGTTTCAGGTATCCACGTGGTGCCTTGGAACAAATCCTCTGAAGGGAAGAGGTGGCTGCCACGGGTATGCAGCTTAAATTCTCTTCAAATTCACAGGAACCCTCTACTGGTTCCCTCACTAAATAATTCATTGAATAACATCATTTGGTGTGTGTTCGTTTTACGTTTTCCTGACAGTGTATCTTTATCCTTTTCAATATCATGCCTCAAAAAGTCTGAACAGTGACACCCCTCTCCCCAACACAACCAATCAAAATGGCTTGGGAACTACGAGTTAAGTGATACGTCTTAAAAACTAAATCAAGTATTTATTTTTACCATTATTTTATGTGTATGGATGTTCTGTCTGCATGCATGTCTCTGTACTATGTAGTGCCTGTGGAGGCCAGAAGTGGATTTGGAATCCCTTAGACCTGGAGTTTCAGACAGTTGTGAGCTGTCATGTGGGACTAGAACCCTGGTCCTCTAGAAGGGCAGCTGGTGCTCGTAACAGTTGAGCCATCTCTCTAGCCCCAGAGTGTTACCTAAATGAAGGCCATGACACTAATCTTACAAAAATCTTTCCAATTTGTATTTGCTACTGTTTCTCCTCATGATGAAGAGAAACAACATGAACTGCTGTGGTTCTGCTGCCTCAATATTTCTAAAAGTCACTTCAGATGTAATACCCTCTGTGGCAAGGCCTGTGATGTGTTCTTTTCTGGTGATATCTAGATTTCAGGAAGTTAAACAGTGACAAATGCTTTCCACAAGGTAACCAAGATTGTGGGAAAACTAGATCATGATAAAAAATATCAACAATGGCATTGATCACAGGAGAAAGGGAATTTTCAAGGGTGCAGCATTATAATCAGGGTGCAAGAAGAAAACACCAGGCATGCAGATTCTCCCAATCATTCCCAAAATGCAAGCCAGGAATCACACTAGCTGCAAAACGAAAACCAAGTCTTACTTAGCTGCTTCTGATGCTTCCCTCAGTTCTTCATCCAGTCTGCATGAGCAAAAATTATCAATGGAGGGAAGAAAGAAACAAACAAACAAGAACAACAACAACAACAAAAAAAAAAAAAGCAAGCAGAGCATGAGCGTCATCCGCAAAGCAGAGCCAAACGTAAGTGATGTATATTTGCTTTTTTCTTCAGAACTATCTCCGGGCTCACTGAGACACACTCAGTTAAACAGGGTGCCATTCCTTCCTGTTGTGCGGTCATGTTTGTGTACTTTGCACATCCCTTCATAAAGGTGATATAGATGTTGCAAGGGGATGCAAAACATGCTGGCCGCATAAAGCTCAGAACACCCACATCAGTGTGCTGGGTATCATTAAAGTTAGCTCACAGCCTGGGCCAAGTCAGGGCACATCTGGTTTAGTAGGTATCAGTTGCAAATCAGGTTGACCTCAACAGCTTCACACACAGGACAAAGACTTTGAGGAGAATACAAAGGACCGATACAAAGACTTCCCCTGGCAGCATGTTGAGGTCACCCACAGATACAACCCTGGAGTACACACACAGGGGGTCCAGCGTGAATATGGATCTCGAGATTTTTTTTTTTTTTTACCTCACACTTCTCTTAAAAGATCTCTCTTCATCGTACCTTACAAGATAAGAAAGGATGCCATGAGGATAGTGAGGAACAGGTGGGAAATGACAGGTAAGTGCTTTAAAACGGTCAGACACGGGAGCAAATGCTTACCCAGACGACGACGACTGGCACTGGGGAGAAAACTTAATTGAATCAGGTACAGTTAACAATTTACAATTCGTAAATATACAGTCAATGCTCAACATCGGTAGAGCCCGTATTTGCAAACTTGCCTTTTCACCAAGACATCAGACATTTCCAAAATCAGTGTGGAGTGCTTTGGGCTACTTGTGGACATGAACGAGGTTATAAAATCTCAAGCTGTCTCACGTGCACATGAGCGCTAAGACAAGCAGGATGAGGCGGAGCTTTCCCATCTTATACAATCTCTTTGGTAGGTCTCTCATTTTTGTGCTTTCGGCTGGAGGTTGTGCTATTTAAAATAGCAGTCCAGCATGTTACTGAATACTGCCTACTGTTTCTGGGCACAAGAAAGCCAATGTACCTCCCAGAGAACGTGTGTGACCCGTAAGATTGTTTTAAGTACAAGTTGTGTGCCGCTGGCCTTGAGTGCAAGATTTTGGCTTGTTTTGATTGTTTGCTTGAGAGAAGGTCTTGCTGTGTAGCCCAGGCTGGCCTCAGATTCTGGATACCTGTGTTTCAGTCTCTTGGAGAGGTGTGATTATACACAGTTGTCGCCACAGCTAGCTGAGCCCAGTGGTAATGAGTCAGCAATACATGTGTACTCTAAGCTTTCTCAAACAGAGACAAACATGAACCAAGGCCATATATTGGTGGGCGATGGAGAAACAAACTTATATACTAGTGGGTGATGAACATACTGCAAACAGAGGCAGACAGGATCCCAGCCCTGCATTTCCCCCAGGGATATTAGCTTAGTGTTCATTGAGTGTCTACAATGACTTTATTGAACACAACTGTTCTTAGCTAATGAGAACCAGCTGTAATTAATGAATTTAAACTGCATTTTAGCCCACTGATGCCAGATTCCACCCAGCTGAATTCTGGTCTTGGGACTGGTTGGGATCAGATGCATTAAATGTTATTCAGTAATAGAAAGTACGGATTGCTTGTATCAATTTGGAAACTGGGCTAGTAAAAGAAATGGCAGAAAGGACACCTGCGATGTATCATAACAACAGGAGGAAACACAGCTTGGGGTGTGGGGGGAGAATGACACATGACTAGGTTCTTCCTATGGAAAACAAGTTTTTCTAAATGGAACTCTTTCTGTTGAAGCAATTTTCCCAAAATGCAGCCCTTGAGAATAAATAAAGTACTTGGCCACATTTAGCTTCTCAACTGAACTTCTCCACCCTCTTGGTACAGTAGGTTTCCAAAGTAATGTGACCATAACTGATAGCAAATCTGTGAAGCTCCTGAGGACTGAAGCCCTGGTTAGGAGCTCATAAAAACTGCTTGGTTCAACTGAGCCCTCCTGGCTCCAGTAAGTCCATCAGTATCCCATGTTCAGGCTTGATTTGGCTGATGGAAGGAAATCAAATGCATCTACTTATGAGCTATCAGGCCTCAGATGACACTGAGAAGACCCTACTAGAGAAGGATGTGGATATTCGGTGACAGGCTAACCTGAATTGAGCTCTAGTCCCATCACTGCCTGGTCCCTACTCCTACTTCCATAAGTAACTTCTTACTGACTTATCTCCCTGGCATCTGTGAAATGGGATTTACTATGAGAGTTAAGTGAGATATACAAACACAGCTCTTTGTTCCATGGTAAATGGTAATAGCAAACGAGAAGACCACAGCTTCTGTGCATATGCTCCAGAGATGCTCTGGAGCCCTCATTGGAAGGTCTCTTTTGCTATCTATTTTCTGGAGGGAGAGACACGATATTTGTCTTTTTTCTTGGCACTCATGATCAAGTCCCTTTCAAGTCTAACGAGACAAAAGCAGGTTAATCAGCTGTATGGAGAGACAAAAGACAGGGTGCACAGAGAATTAATGGTTCTTTGCGACAATGCGCCAGATAGGGATGCCCATTCTCTACCATCTCAGTCTTAATATTCGAGTTCCAAATACTTCGAGTTAACTTGTATTGCTGCTTTCAGACATCTTGACACCCACAGTACATGTGTTTTCCACCCACAGGCTGCCTCCTTGCTCGGCCCTAAGCAAGCAAACTATTTCTTACCACCCACCCACCTACTCCTCGACAAAGGCTCTCTATCTAATCTTCCATCCGAAGGCAATCAGGCAGACAAGTTGGAGGTGGGGGGGTGGGGATTTGAAGACAATAGTCATTTCTTTTTATCTATTTTCTGGGGTCAGAATGTTTAAGAAGAAAAAAAAATCCAAATTATGGGAAGACCCTAACGTAAAGTAGTGGGTCACAGGTAAAAATGTTGCAATTAATATTAAATGCATGCTGTCTCCAGAGCAGAAACAAATTCCAATGTAAAGATGTCACTGGTTAATCTTGGTTTGAAAAATATGATCAAAATATACTGTGTGCAATAATTTTTTTAAGTCATTAATCATTACGAGGTTGAGTGAAAGGGGATCTGAAAGAATAGTTATTTAGAGGCTATAGCAAAAGCTTTGCTTGTAATACTTAATATTTCCTTTAAAAATAAGATGCCATTTCCCATTATTCTAGAAATGATGTTTCTCCATCCCCTTCTCCAGTGTGTGTTATCTCTCCCCGAGCTCTGAAGCCCTCAGACAGACTTACTTGATGATGCTCTCTGGAATGTGGATGCAATCCATTGGGATCAGCCCACTGAGCTCAGATAAGCTAGTAACATATTTAATTTTACTGCTGAATTTTGAGCTGGAAGATAGAAAAAAAAAGATAAAAGGAAGAGTCTCATATCATCCATTGCTACACTTCCCTCCAAAAGCCGCTGTCTCTTCCTGAAAACCTTCTTGCAATCCTTTTTCTACATTATTGCCAACAGGAATGAAACCCAGGCTTTCACACAGACTAAGCATGCACTCTGCTACTCACCTAAACCCCTATCCTGAAATCTTGATATGCTCAAGCTTGTACCAGCATAAGCATGAGCAGAAAGGATAACATTATCTCAGCCATTATTATGGGGTAGGCACTGCTTTATTACTATTTTTTAATATTTTTAAATTTTTTTGAGAAGTTCACACATGATCACTGCATCCCCATATGCCTGTCCCTCTGTCTCCACCACTAACTCTTCCCTGCCCTCCTGTGGGGCTGTCCTAGAGCTAACAGTAGATCAAAGCATGCCTTAAACCCCGGATTTCTCATCCTGAGAATGGCAGGAGTTTGGTTGCTCCCCACTTTTCATAGCCCTGGCCAGAACCCAGCTAAATATTAAATACTGCCTGCCTCAGAGAAGGTCATTAGCAAAGGAATGTGGCTTGGTTGGTGCTTATCTGCACTGTAGCTGGAAGCCTAGGGCTGAGCCCATTTACTGATAAGGTGCCTTCCTCTTTTCCCTGTGGGAACATACCTTATGCAGAAGGTGCCCATGCAAGCAAGACCTTGATGCTTAGATTTGAGCTCCACATGCAAATGGGGTTACTCTAGTATCCTGGTCTTAACCAATGGGTCCCATCCCTGGGTACCAAAGAGCCTCCCCTGCCTGTACCCTATATATGTAACCACTCTTGCTTTAATAAACTGAGAGGGATGTTCCTCTAACAACCTCTCTGGAGCAGAGTCCTGGTCTCATTCTTGTTGGCTCTTAGTCCTCCAATCTGGGACCCACCTGGATGTGTTAACCCGTGCCCTGAGCTTTCCTTCCGTAGGGATAAGCTAAATGGCTGATAGCTTAACCATGTGCCTGGAAGAGAAGCAAGACTCCATGGGAAGAGAGAGAAAACCAACACCCTCCCAAATTCATAATCTCTTCTTTATTATTGTTATATGCTATACGTAATACATAGCTATATATACACATATAATATATATAGTTATGTTATGTGTGTGTGTATGTGTGTATATATATATATTCTTTGTCAATTAAAAACAGTGGGAATTGCCATTGCTACTTTTGGTATTTTAATTGACAAAGAATTGTATCTAGCATGTACTCTGAAGTACCAAGTGCTTTGTGGAATAGCTAAGTTATGCTGGGTAACTCACAACACCCATTCTGTTTTTTGGAGTAAGAACATTTAGAATCTACCTTCTTAGAAATTTGAAAGTATATAGCATTTTTACTAATGCTAACCATCATGTTGTATATGGGCTCTCTTGAACTTTTTCACTTTCTAACTGAAACTGTGAACCCCTTGAGCATCTTACAACACTGCCTCCATTTGTCAATCTACTCTCTACTTATGCATGCTCCATGTTTTCAGATTCTACATTATGGCTGTTCCTCACTATCCATGGGGGATTGGTTCGAGGAACCACCACCCACCCACCTCCAGATGCCCCAGATCCAATGATGTTAAAGTCTTTTCACAAAATTCTGCAGAATTTACACATGACCTATGCACACACACAAACTGTCTCAGAATGCTTATAATACATAGTGCAATGTCAAGTCATGAAAATAGTTATTTGCTGCTTGTTTAGGAAAGAAACGAGCCAAAAAAAAAAAAAAAAAAAAAAAAACAGGAAAAAAAAAAAAAACCAACAACAAAAAGTTCAGAGATTTTCGCCTGTTTAATATTTCCTATCAGTGGTTGGCTGAGTCTGTAGTTGTAGACCTCATGGGTACTGACTATATGAGGAAATAGTGTGATATTTGGCCAGGCATTGTCTTGTTAAAAACAATGGGAATTAGCTTTTTTTTTTATTTTTTATTTTTTTTACTTCTTTCTGGTGAAGTAGTTAATATATTTGCTCTCTTTTAATAATAAGGAAGCCAGGCGGTGGCGGTGCTTGCCTTTAATCCCAGTTTGGCAAGAACTCAGGGGTTCCTGGGTGGCTGTGTTACTGTTAAATCTTGTAGCCACTTTATCAGACAACAATCTTGAAACCGGCAATCCTCCAACCACTGACTAATTTGTGTACTTAACAAAGAATGGTAAATACCCCAGGGAGGCTTTTGTTTGTCTCCTTTTTCTTTTTATCCCGTTTTGGAGGAAGCAATTTTATCATACGTGTATATCTTTGTTAACTGGAAGGAAATTGTACTTTTCTAAAGGACAATCCCCAACCCCAGCTTCACCCACAACATTTCTTATGAAGCTGTGTTTTTTAGTTGCCAGATTTTTAACAATGGTTATTTGGGGAAAGGAGTGCTGGGTGATGGTGGTGCATTATCCCAGCACTCAGGAGGCAGAGGCAGGCAGATCTTCATGAGTTTGAGGTCAGCTTGGTCTACAGAGTGAGTTACAGAACAGCTACAGTTAAAACAGAGAAATCCTGTCTCAAAAATATCAAGAAGAAGAAGAGGAGGAGGAGGAAGAGGAGAAGGAGGAGGAGGAAAGAAGAAGAAGGAGAAGGAGAAGGAGAAGAAAAGAAGGAGAGGAAGAAGACGATGACTGAGAGGGAGGGCCTCACCAGTCCTCAGTGGCAGAGCCTGGAGAAACCATGTCATCTAGCCTCAGAGTCCACAGTCCTGAGTGTTGTCTCCCTTTTCCTTAGTTCTGGGTTATGGTTCAGTTACCATTCCTTATTCATTTGTTTTTAACAAGCAAAATTATTGTGAGTACTTTCAGACTACAAAGTTTGGTTATACTTTAAAAGCATGTGTAGACTTAACATTCCCCCCAATTTTTAAAGTATAATTAAAAGAACTTTTAAAAAGTTTCAGTTAGAAGCTCACTCTAGATAGGTCAGCATTCAAAACTACTTCCCAATAAAATTGGATTTGGATGACAATCTGTAACTAAATGGATCATCTTAGATGTGTGCGAATGCATAGATGTGCTGTGGAGGGATCGAGAGAAAACTGAGCAGAGAATCTGTCTCTGGGGAGATGGCAGTTGTTCAAGGAAGAATCCGGCACTACTTGAAACAATGAGATGCATTTCTGCAAATGCGTTTTCTTATTATTCGTGTAATTGTAAACTAATTTAAAGACATATCATTATGTTTGAAGGGAATTTACTCGAAGGTCTACAATTCTTTCATGGTTTCAATAAACATATCTCCTCTGGGGTTGTGTGAACTGCCTGCCAACCGTACCCTTTGCCTCTTTAAACCACTTCTCCTTCTGCTCTGAAGCTTTTCACATGCTTTCATTGTTTTTTTTTTCCTCTCCTATACATTTATTTTTAATGTTTTACTTATGGCTTTGATCATGAACTGTGTCTTGTGAACAATCTTTCTGTTACAGTGTCACTTCCAATATTCCAACCAAGTCTTGGGTCAATATACATTCCATTTCCAACAACATGCTATGTAGGCTTTTAAACTCCTTCCTTTAGAGTTTAAGATTCTAATAAAAGACTAAGGAGATGAACGAGAGGAGGAAGGCAGTGGATGTACCCCAGCCCCTCTGATGGTTTGTTCACTGGAATGGAGAGTTTTAAGCAATCCATACTCTCCCCTTGGTGCCTCCTGTCTGTCCTTTCCTCTACTTGGGTTGCTTTTCTTCTTAGTTTCATCTAGCTAACCCCCCTAGTCCCTCAAAATTCACCTTGAAGATTGCCTCAGTATACCCTCCTCACCTCTCACTACCCCCAAACTCATTACCAAATTCATTCAATACATTACTCCCAAACTCATCCTTACCTAGAGATGTCACCCACACAAAGTGCTTCACTTTCACCTTGCGTGGTAATTGCTGACTTCTCTGCCTGTGTCTGGAGGGAGCAAGGCTTGAAGCTCCTGGGGGCAGAAACTGAGCTGTGCAATTTCTCAGTCACTTGTGACTAACTGAGTGCTTGGTACAGACAAGTAACTCATTTTTAAAACTCAATTTCTCACATAGCTTCACCGAAGATGTTGTTCTTCAGCCGTGTGTGTGTGTGTGTGTGTGTGTGTGTGTGTGTGTCGTGTGTGTTGTGTGTGTTGTGTGTATGGTGTGTGTGTGTGTTGTGTGTATGGTGTGTGTGTGTTGTGTGTATGGTGTGTGTGTGTGTCTGTGTGTGTGTATGTTGTGTGTGTGTATGTTGTGTGTGTTGTGTGTATAGTGTGTGTGTGTGTATGTTGTGTGTAAGGTGCGTGTGTTGTGTGTGTGTATGTTGTGTGTGTGTTGTGTGTATGTTGTGTGTGTGTGTATGTTGTGTGTGTGTTGTGTGTGTGTATGTTGTGTGTGTGTTGTGTGTGTGTATGGTGTGTGTGTGTTGTGTGTATGGTATGTGTGTGTCTGTGTGTGTGTATGTTGTGTGTGTATGTTGTGTGTGTTGTGTGTCTTGTGGGTATGGTGTGTGTGTGTGTATGTTGTGTGTGTGTTGTGTGTATGGTGTGTGTGTGTGTGTGTGTGTGTGAGCTTGCACATGCAGAAGTCACAGGAAAACACCAGGTATCTCTCTCTGTTAGTTTTGCCTTTCTCTTTGAGGCAGGATCTCTCGATGAAACTGGAGCTTGTGGCTTCTTCAACTAGATCAGAAGCTAGCAAGCACCAGCTACCCTTCTGTCTCTGCCCTCTCTAACGGGGCTACAAGAGTGTTAAGGACCATGCCTAGCTTTTATATCAATGCTGGGATCTGACCTCCAGCCCTAGTGCTTGCTCAATAAGTTCTTTTAACCACTGAGTATCTCTCCAGCCCTGTTCATATAGATTTCCAATAGCTGAAGAGAACACCAATCAACAATTTTTCTGTGATGTGATACAATTTTAGTGAGCAGAAAGAGAGTTTACTAGATCACACTAATTTACTTATTTATAAAGTATCTGTGGCTGATAATGGCAGAGCTGAGTGCCTGTGACGAAGACCAGAGTTATCAATAAAACATAAGCCATTGACTATTTATTTGATCCATTTCAATCAATGTTTGCTGGCTTCTATTGGTAGGCAAGTGGTCTACCACTAAGCTATTGTGTGTTAAACCATTATCAATTTTTAAATTAATGTATCAAAGAATAGCTTATTTATTAAAAATTGGTTATGTAAGACATGATAGTTCATGCCTATAATCCCAGCACTCAAGAAGTTGAGGCAGGACCAGGCTTGGTGGCACATGCCATTAATCCAAGCCCTCAGGAGTCAGAGGCAGCAGGATTTCTTTGAGTTTGAGGCCATCCTAGTTTGCATAGCAAGCTCGAAGTCATCCAGGACTACATAGAGAGACCCTGTCTACAAAGAAGAAGGAAGAGGAGGAGGAGAAGGGGAAGAGGAAGAGGAAGAGGGAGAAGAGGAGGAGAGGAAGAGGAGGAGGAAGAGGAGGAGAAGTTGTTGTTTCTGTTGAAGCAGGAGGATCTCAGTGAGTTCAAGATTGGCCTGGGCTACTTAGTGACTCACAGGCGAGACTGGGGTATGGAACATTACCCTGTCTCAAAAAGTCTGGAGTATGGATCATGACCCTGTCTCAAAAAGTCAAAACACAAAAGGAGCTGAATTTCTTGGTGGGGGGTGGGGGCTGATGAGATGGCTCAGCAATAGGAGTATATATTACTTTTGCAGAAGACCCACATTGGGTGGTGTATGCCTCCTTGTAACTCCAGCTCCGTGGGATCAGACACCTTCTTCTGGTCTCCACAGACACCTGTACTCATGTGCACACACCCATACAAAATTTTAAATAAACTTTTGGTATTTTTAAAGCTAAATTTTGGACTAAGAGATGACTCATCAGTTAAGAGCACTTACTGCTCTTCCAGAGGACTTGAGTTCAATTCCCAGCACCCACATGGCAGCTCACAACTATCTGCAACTCCAGTTCCAGAGGATCAGACACCTTCTTCTGACCTCAGGCAAAATACTTGTACACAGAAAATAAATAAAAATAAGTAAAATAAAAAGTTAAAGTTTTAAAAGCTTATGTGTGTACATTGACTCTTACTTTCTTCCCAAAGCATTTCTGTAGTTATTAGTTGTTTTTACACAGTTCATAATATTTAAAAAAATTTATCAATATATCTATCTGTCTGTCTGTCGGTCTATGGCACACGTGTCACAGTGTGCCACTGAAGATAATTTTTAGGAATTGGTTCTCTCAGTCTATTTGTTGA
Source organism: Cricetomys ansorgei (assembly GCA_026225945.1). Lineage (NCBI taxonomy): Eukaryota > Metazoa > Chordata > Mammalia > Rodentia > Nesomyidae > Cricetomys > Cricetomys ansorgei. The sequence continues at coordinate 3,375,509 of JAMJFZ010002601.1, read as the reverse complement.
GGCCAAGTCTTAGCTCTGCAGGTGCCCTACTCCAGGCTACTGTACATGAGCTTCAGGCTTATTCTCCTGTTACTGCCTCTCATCGGAATGCTGAGATTACAGATGCAGGGCACCACATCTGGCTTTTAATGTTGGTTCTGAGGTTTGAACTCAGGTCATCAGGTTTGGACAGCAAACATTTACCCACTGAGCCATTTCACTTGTCCATAACACTTTAAAAAAAAAAAAAGGTGGGGGGATTCCTCAAATTCATCATACTTTAGTCAGCAATTAATTTTTGCTAGCAGAATCCTGCTACTCAATTGTTGGAAATCAAGAAGGAGGATGCTAATGAATATCACTATTTTAATTATTATTATAAATACCATCCCTCTTGAAAAATCTGGAAGGTACAGTAAAAAAAAAACAAACCTGTTTTATGTATGTACATACAATGTACATAGACACACACATTTTACATTTAATTATTTTCTCCAGAAGTTATTGTGGTTTTTGTGAGAAATTCAGGAATAATTTTGAGTGAGAAAAATGCATTTATCTGCCTTGATGGCATCTGACACTTCTTTTTATTTTTAAGGGTTTCTGGAAGATACTGTCCCTTTCATTTAACTGTTTTAAGTTTTCTATATTATGAACCATGTCTTTATTTTCCTTACATCCCCAAACATAAAGTTGTACATAGCAACTGTTAAGTGTTGAATACTCATTGAATAAAAACAACGAGTCCTTACTTTTGAACCCAATAAAACTCTCAAAACTGCTCCTCAGATTCTTCACCCAGTTTTTGGTGCCTGCACAGTTCCTGGCCAGAAGTGACATACGTAAGGCCTATACTTTTGTCCTTCCTAGCCTTGATCATCTCATGTTACCCAAATGTTCTATTTCATACAAAATAACGTATCTCCATAAAAGCACTCGCTAATCCTCCTTCTGTGTGGTGTGGGATTCCACCACCTCGCATTCCACACTTACAGCAATTTAGAGGCCAGGTTTTCCATTGGTTGGCTAAAATACTTGTATGACGTAATTATTACTTTTCGTGTTTGTTTGAAAAGACAAGGCTCTGGAACCCAGAGCTGGCCTAAAGCTTGTAATCCTCCTGCCTCAGCGTCTGAGTGCTGAGGTTATAGGTGTGTGGCCTCACATTTGGTCTTTTAAATGAGGACTCTTGATGCGTAGTTCAAAGTATCTTTCCAGGAAAGTTAGAGGTAGTTAAGTTTTCCTGGATTCTCTTAGCTTACAAATCCCTGTTACAGGAAAATTTGCGTACTATGAAAACACGTCATGCAGTCGTCTTCTGAATGTCTCAATTATACCTTATAAAAGGCCGGGTCACCGCAAGGATCGTTCTGATGAACCAAGATGGGTGGACAATGATGAATGACTTCAGATTCTTGCGCAACCTATTTTGAGAACAGAAAACCAATTCTATATTATTGTTAACTTGCTCTCTGTCAGAAAAAGAAAACAGATCACCAGATAAGAATATATGCAGTTTTCCGGAGGAGTTCTAGGAATATTACAATTTTGGATGTATAGAATATCCAAAACTAATGCCTTTTGTTTGTTTTCTCTCTCACACTCTTGCCCACTGTGTGTGTGTGTGTGTGCGTGTGTTCATATTCATGGATATGTGTGTAGGTGAACATGCTTTCCTATAGAGAACACCAATTTCAAGTGTCATTCTTTGGGAGCCATCTGCCTTCTTTTCTGAGTCTCTCATTGAGGCTTGCTGATTAAACTCTGCTGGCTGGACAATGATCTCCAGGAATCTGGACAGTGATCTCCAGGAATCTGCTTGTCTCTGCCTCCCCAGAACTAGGCATACAAGCACGCACCAGCACAGCTAGGTTTTTGGTTTTTGTTTTTTTGTTTACATGAGCTCTGGGAATTGAACTTAGGTTCTTGTGCTTGCCTGGCAAGTACTTCACAAACTGAGCTATCTCCCTAGCTTCCTGAAATGATATTTAAGGTACAATTTGACACTTAAATCTCACTTTTCCCTAGGCACAAATGTAAAAGAGAAGAGTGATACTCTTACGGTATATAAATCTATAACAATTGGCATATTTTTGCTCAGTAGTGCTTTTCAATTTTGTCAGCTTTATCTTTGTTAACTTGAAAAGAATATGCTCTCAATAACAATTTAGACTATTAATTTGGTTGTTTTTGTTTTTGAGACAGGGCTTTGTGTAGCCCAGGCTAGCCTCAAACTCACTATAGCCAAAGATTGCCTCTAACTTTTGGTCCTCTTGCCTCCACCTCCTGAGTGCAGGGATTACGGGTGTATGCAGGTGATGGACTGCAGAACCTCGTGCACATTAGGTGAGCATTCTTCCAGCTAAGCTACATCCTGTATCCCTTGATAATTTATTTGGTCTGTCTGGCTAAGCTTTATTTTGTTCTTATATATAAAGAAAATTTACCATTTTAATAGGTCTTAATTGTCAGGCAGTCTTCATTATCAATGATGCCACTTTTTTATTGTTGGATCCTCAAACAGACTTTAGTTAACTGTAATAGGGCACTCTCGTGGCCTTGTGAAAGAAGCCTCATCTAACCGGATGTAATACATAGTGAATATCATAAATTGGTAGTTTTATTATTTTAATTTTCCTATATATGACAATCAAGTTGGTCTGAGCAGAGAGGTAAGTATCTTGAGATACACACAAAGGCAGCGCTAGACTAGTGGTCACCTTGAACTGACACAAATGCTGAGGTAAGAATACAACAGTTTCATAAACCATCATTGCCCCAGTACATGAAACAGTAGCCAGGTCACATGACACCACCAAAGAAGCATGGGTGCCTAGGTTTTGTTCATTCAGGTTGCACCGACACATCTGCAGTTTAGAGCAGACCGGGTCTGTCAGCTTCTGGATTACAGTCAGCAAAATATAGAGAGGATTTGCTTTGCTTAGCTTTAGGCGTTATGTGGTACTTTCATTAGTGTTTTTACAACTTACTGCTCCGTGTATGAGTAAGCCGGCGTCTCTAAGACATTACTGTAATATGGAGGCTAAAAGAGTACTAGATCTGAGTGCTACTGATTAGACAGTGATTAAACGGTGGCACCCACGTACCGTCTGTCAATCATCTGGTAGCATTTCTTCATCCAGCCTAGCCCTGGCATCTTCCGCCTTGGGGTTGCACCATTCAAGTACACAATCATGTAGTCTTCAGCAACCATCAGCTCTAAGGTGCTTATTACATATCTGATCACAGGAAGAGAAATGTTTTCAGTCTCCACATGAAAGATCTCATTCTATTTACACCATAATTAAGTGACATTCAAATTATAGGGTGAATAGGACTGAAGAACAATGGTGTGTGTTATCTCTTTCTCTTGAGAACAAATGCATCAGCATTGCCCATTTGCTTGTATATGTGCAGCCACCCTAGGGAAATACGTGGGTTTAAAACTTGACATAAAAAAAATGTCAGCGATGTTATCAAATATTAAGGGCAGCTCAGATTAAACAAGGGCAAAAGTCAGTGAAGGCAGGTTTCTATCGCTAAGAACATGTTATCAGGAACAAAAACAAGCCTTGGCCAAAGGAAGTGTTACAAAAGTATAAACTACAGGCCAAACTCTATTCATTCTCTTTTCCCTCTATTCTATTGGCAGAGTTCCCTAGAGCAAGATTCCTCGACAGAAATCCTACCGGCTTCTTATCAAAGACTGAAGACCGGCTATGCCATAAACCCGTTCAGTTAGAGATGCTTTATCAGCCATCACATGCCCACAGATGTCAACCCGATCCCCACTCACAGGAAAAGGTTTTCCATGACATAGTGGTAATCCGCCCGGCTGCTGTCTGGCAGAAAACAGGCAGCAAACACAATGATGGCATTCAGACCGTCCCCATAGTATCCTGGAGACAAATAAAAAGATGTGTAACTGAATGAAATCCCTCAACAAGATCATATCGCTCCTACAAAGAGAAATCTGAAGTCTCGTCCAGTGTGTGTACACATATGAGATATATTATAAAATGACTAATCATAGCGAGGGATGTTATGCACTTGTATAACCATGCATTTATCTTTCTGTGATTGGCATGTTTATGAGTCTTGCATATATAATAAGAGACAACACTTAGACTTATAAGTTTCTAACTTAAAACCACACTAATTTACAGAAAAAGCTTAATCTGTATAATACTTCATGCTGACAGCTGAGAAAGAGGTTCTGTTCGACCCACATTGGTTCTCTTTAGTTTAGATCCAGTTAACTGTGACAGTTTCGTCAGTGTCGTGCAATACAACCCAAGACCCATATACGCCAACAAGCAGGGCCTCCTAGAGAGTCATATAAAAATAAACACCTTCATTTTGATTTCCAGGCCTAGTCATTTGATTATAGTGATCCTCCATTCTCTGGATATCACAGGAAGTGCAGGAATACACAGTAATTTCTGGCCAGGCCCAAAATAACAGCACAGAACTCACACCCTCATCTTAGAGAAAACAGTGTACTAAAAAAGGTCCTACCTAAATTCTCTTTGAGCCCTATGACACTACATGCATTTGAGAAAATCTGAAAACGGTTTCCGGATGAAACAGGTGGGAGGTGTTAGTGCTATTTGCACTCCCAGAACAAATAGGATCTGGGAAATGCATGTAAATGTATCATTCAAGCTCCGAAAGTCAAGGAATATATAGGTGTGTCTCAGGACACTGCTCTCATCTTTGAGATAGCTGACATAATTTTAGCATGGTCCCATCCTTCCCACAAGTATTCTGATTCCTCAGAACTCACCTCTGAGACTGATGGCAGGTGCTGGTCAACTCCTCATTGGTAAGTGTGTGGAATGAAATCTATCTCTGATACTTAAAGATGCCCTGGGTTGGCCATTGGGAGAGTGCTGGGGATTGAACTCAGAACCTCACATGTGCTAAACCCACACTCTAGCACTGAGATACCCTCAGCCTTGATCAGTTTTAAATACATCCATTTGTAACGCTAGGGGCTGAACCTAGAGTCCCGAGTATGCTAGCAACCACTCCACCACCGACCTAACTCTCTAGTCTTAATTGTTTTACTATAAGGTCTTGCTAAATTGCTAAGCTCACCTTAACTGACTCTATAACTTAGGTGGGCCTTTAAACTTGCAGTCCTCCTGCTTCTGCTTCCTCAGTAGCTGGATTATAGGCACACACCACCAGCCCCTACTTACACTTGTTTCTCTGTATGAATGTACGTATGTATGTACTTAGGGTTTGAGTGTGATGCATGCACACACATGTTCCCTGACATGCCTATGGAGGTCAGAGGACAACTTGTAGAGGTCAGGTCTCTCTTCCACGGAGGCTCTAGGCATGAAACTCTTGTCACCAGGCATCTAGAACCCTTAACTACTGAGCCATCTCACCAGCCCATTAAATATCCCTATCTCTGTACTTGTAGTTTACATCATATGGGTCCAAATTTCATAACTATTACATAGAGATGCCCTTGAAACTGAGAAGGGTAGGACAAGAGGGCTCCTAGGCCTGATCCTGTCCTCCCAGGACAACTAAATACATCAGAACCGGATGTCAAAAACCAGGGCAAAAGTCATGCAGCCCGCCTTTCAGAGCCGTGACCGTGGCAGTGACATAGGAGAATGTTGGCAGTAGATTTGCATGGCTTCCTCTTGAGGAGCAGTTTAATAACATGCCTCCTGCAAAGACACCACTCACGACTCTACTGCCAGCAGAGCAGGGGAAAAGTGAACTAAAAATACCTCCAGTTGTGGGCTTGTGAGCATGACTAATTTGGGGTGTTGTACAGGGTGTTTATGCTGCACATCTTCTAAGACGCTACCTACGTCAGCATCACATATGGTGTAACACATCTGGGAGACAGCATCTCCTCAGCCTCCCTCTGGACTTGCTGCTTCAGTTCTGTGACTTCCACTATCAGCTGGTTTTTTTTTTTTTTTTTTTTTTTTTTTGTTTAAAAAGAATGTTAATAAGACGGCAATCTCAAGACACACATTTTCTGTGAGAAGTTCTTGCTTCAAACAAACGTATGTCTGAGGACTCACAAATAAATGGAAATCCACACGGGATGTAGAAGCAAGCTAACACAAAGACATGCAACTCAGACAACACAGGACACCATCGCCACAGTCCCAGTGGAAAAACCAGCAAGAACGCATCTTTCTAAACGTAGCTGTCGGCTCCAGTTGTCAGAATCCTCGAGATCAGCACTATCCAGTTACCTTTCCTGCTTCTGGAGAGTTCCTAAGAAATGTTACGTGTGCTCAGAATGCTGTGGCATCACAGTCTCTGCATCATCTAACAGAGGAGTACACACAGGGACCCGCTGTCTAAGTTAGCTGTGCACAAAAGTTACTGAACAATTTACAAGCAGAAGTGGCTCTCAGCACTTTGAGTGAAGCAGCTGCAAGAAGAGATGGGGCAAAATAAAAGGGAAGAAAATTGGAGGGGAGGATGTGACACAAGAGAGGCAATAGAAGAAAGGGATTTCCACATGAACGTTTGCCTCCCAAACTGTGAACATTACAAAGATACAAAATATCTTTGTAATGAGGCTTTGGACACACTTGAGAAAGAGCTGCTCACCAGTGAGATGGGGTGGCTTACACTGGCAATCAAAGCACTCAGGGTACTACCGCTGGAAGATTATGAGCTCAAGGCTTGCCTGGGCTACACAGATAGGTCCTATCTCAAAACACAAAATGAAAAAAAAAGAATTTACTGGACAAGAACAGTAACTAGAGCAGTGGTTCTCAACCTTCCTAATGCCATGACCCTTCAATACAGTTCCTCATGTTGTGGTGACTCACCAACCATAAAGTTATTTTTGTTGCTAATTCATAACTAGTTTCTCTACTGTCATGAATCATAATGTAAATATCTGACATGCACATGGTCTTAGGCAAGACCTGTGAAAGGGTTGTTCAACTCCTAAAGGGGTCACGACCCACAGGTTGAGAACTGTTGAACAAGAATGAGGACATTTGCTTTTGGTCCTCTGTAGGGATGTTTTCTGGGACTAGCTAACCTCTCAATTTCTACCCCAAATCATGCCAGTTTTCAGGTTAAGCTTCTGGTTGGTAACAGCATAATTCATATGAAATTTGGTTTGTCTGTCTGTCTGTACTGGGGATCATACCTAAGTCCTGGCACAGGCTATGGAAGTGTTCTACCATTGAGCCACATCTACAGTCTTATTTTCACATTTCATTTTGAGTCAGGCTCTCAACAAGTTGCTCAGGTTGGCCTTGAAGTGCTCTATAGCCTACAAAAACCTTAAATTTAGAATCCCCCTGTCTTGGACTCCCAAGTAGCTGGAAAAGCAGGTCTGGCTTGGGTTTGGTTTTTTAAATATTGAATTTGTCAGACTCTGTTCTCATTAAACAAGAGGTGGGCATAGGAGGCATGTTCTGGGGCGGGGGGGGGGTGTGTGCCAGCAATCCCACCTGGAGCCTCCTGCGGCCCTGTGGAGCGGTGACGACAGACCTTACCTGAGGTGACACAAGAGGTATGAAAGATGTGACACAGTGTGCTGGCCAGCAAATGGAATGGAGACAGAAGGAAAGATGTCACAGCTGCAACAGAACACACACACACACACACCAGCCAGCAACTCTTCTGCCCATTCTTTCTGGTCTCTTTTGTCCAGCAATACTGCAGAGAAGGTTACCTGAGTCTCCTGGAGTGAAATAAGAGAAGTAAAAAGAAAACAAGAAAGGAAACTCCTTGTTAACATCCTTTGGTTTGATTGCTCTTGGTTATTCAGTGAGCTTATTCTCAGGTCTAAGTTTAAAAAAAAAAAAAAAACAATCAGTTCTGGCTTCGGCATGATCCCATGACATTGGCTACGTAAAATCACCCATCATGCTTTTTGCTTTTGTTGTTGTTGTTGTTAAACAGATGGCAAGAATATTGCTCATGGGACCATAGAATGTGAACCCTGATATTACAACGTGCCTCTTGCAGCTGATAGAGTAATTGAGGCCAGGTGAGGTTAGGGGATGTACCCAGGTCTGAGACCCTGAACTGTGACCCTGAGACTTCTGAACTGTGCACAGGGTGTTCGTGCCAAGGTCACCAAATCTGAAGGATGAATTAATTACAAACACCTCTGTGAAAACTGGGCAGCATCTGACTGCGAGCCAGCTTCTCCAAGCCTTGCTCACACCCACTACTGTGAAGTTTCCTACACTCAACATTGTCCTACCAGAAGTTTCTTTTGGGACTGATAGGAAACATCTCCAGAGCAAACACGGCAGACAGAAGCGAGACTCGTGTTCACTGTGCTGTCTGTTTTGACGTGCTCACCAGAAGCCAGGCTGACAAGCTCAGTTGGCATCTAAGCTCCTTCATCATCACAGAGTCCAGGAGGGTGTCCTGAGTTTCCAACATGGAAGACTCAGCTTTGTCAAATTCAGAAGTAACATCTGAGTGATTTTTGCCTAGAGCACAAAGCTGTCCAGCGTGTAGGAAGAAGTGGCTTCTTGCTAATGGGCCAAGGGTACAGCCAGAGGCATATCCATGCAGTTAGGTGCCTGAAGGAGACTGAGGCAGAGCCAGGGAAAGGAGAGGTGGCTTTCTCTTAAAAACAGACAGTCATTCAGACAAAAACCAAGTGCACACAACATACTATGGAGAGGAGCAAGTGCCAAGGGAGGAAGCTGGTGCGGGGCGGGGGGGATGGAACTCAGCAAACCAGGTTCCCCTGAGGACACAGATGGACTTTCAAAAGACCACGGCAGACATAGACAGTCCTGACCACCAGTGTACCCCTGGTGACCACTCTGGCCTGATTCCAGTGACTTGGACACTGGTTCACCCAACCTATTTCATTTGACTGAGTTTGAAAAAACAAACAGGTGAATGTTCTAAGGTATCGAGAGGTAGTTTGGCCTTATAGTGACAGTGGAACTGTGGGCCTGCCTTTTCGTGACATGGGGCTCTAAGGCAAAGAGCTAGGAGCAAACATGTGCAGGCATCACCACGATACAACTTTGATTTGCTCTGGCACACTTTTCTACATTTCCTGTGCATTTTAGAGAAAGCACAGGCCGCTTTTCTAGTCGATCTTTGTGAAGTTGGTTGGTTGGTCTGTTTTACTGCCCAAAGCAAACATACGGGGCACTGTGAAGCTAGAATGACCGCTTGAACATTGGAGGAGAACTCTGGTTCTGCGTCTCCTTCCAGCCAGGGGTTGACCCTACAGTCCTCTGTCACTCTCAGCAAGCTCTGCTCAGCCTCATGCCAAAGGGCTGAGGGAGAGACTCCTCTCACAGGGTCCCGCTCCCACACACAGCAGCCACCACAGGGCCATGCTGCCATTCCACGTCATACAGTAAGGCGGGACATAGGAAGGTCATAGTCAAGGGCTCCCAAGGGCATTCTCTGTCAATCAGTTTCCTTGGGTGTCCCTGGTGCTCATGGGAGGTAGCAGTGCATGGAAAGGAAGGTGAAAGATCTACTGGAAGAAGGAGTGGTCCAAGATATCTGTGTGCTTGTTAGAAAGCAAATGCTATTATTAATTTGATGCAGTATCAAGAAGGGCTGAGGATACGGCTCAGTGGTAGAGCCTTTACTTAGCATACGCAAGCCCCTGGCTTCAATTCCCAGCACTGTAAAACTTCGAGACAGGGTTTCTCTGTTATAACTCTGGCTGTCCTGGAACTCACTCTGTAGACCAGGCTGGCCTCGAACTCACAGAGATCCGCCTGCCTCTGCCTCTCGGGTGCTGGGATTTAAAGGCGTGCACCACCACTGCCCAGCTGCAAAACAAACTCTTAATGCACTGCCAAAACTTATTTCCTAGTTCTTATTAAGGTAGAGAGGGCACGGACAGCAACAGCTGCTTTGTGGGCTTGCACTTTGGATGGCTAGGCAGTTAGAGAGGTGCCTCATGGCCGCAGGAGAGGGATGTACGCAGCTGACAAACCAGACAGCCATCGATGTTTTCCGGAGTCAACAACGTTAAGTGCAATGCACGTGTCCATCGGATTCTTTTTCTGGGTCGCTAATTAATCAAAGCCACACATGTGCCTGGAGCCCCCAGAAAGCACTGGAAATACGAAACACACTTTCCCCTTTCCTGGATCCCTTGCTTAAATGGATGCTTGAGTGTGGTTAACTTTTGTCTGCCCCAAATTTAGTGTGGTTCCTGGAAAACAAACTTTGGGTATGGGAAATAACTCCCAGACTGAGTTTAAAAAGATGTGCTAGAGCCTCTGAAGGGGATAGGAAGCCCCTCCAGGGCCAAGAGCTTACTAATGTCCATGGGGTTCTATGTGCCGAGAATTCATTTGAACCCCCACAATCCATCCACAGGAATTTAGACATTATTATACCAAATACCCATGGCTTCTGAGAAACTTGCACGAAAAACTGTAGCTAGTAGATGTGTGATATGAATAGCATTTGCTAAACTATATAGCTGGTTTGGCTTAGTAAGCTTCCACATTTTTAAGGAATTGAGTTTGAGGTGACAATTCTCAGTCCCCTGCGCTGACTACCCGGTTAGAATCGTTGGGATGCTGTACGTCTGAAAAACTCTAGTTTTGTTTCCCAGTGAAAAATACAGCTTGCTCTCCCCATTTCCCAGACTCTCGCAGATCTTGAGTACCTCCATGAGAAATGACTCTCCGGTAGGGTTCAATGACCTTCATGTCAATCCGTTGCTCCTGTTCTCCAATCACCACAGTCCTCCACAGCCGGTTGTCTTCTCGCTCCTCTTCAGCCGTATATTCCGGAATCGACTCTGACTCCTGACCAGAGCTTCTGTTAGCCGTGGGATCTTCTGGAAGTGAAGCACAGAGCAGGACTGAAGCAGCAATACCCTCACAGGAAAAGCAGATAAGAGACCGGATTGTAAGCCACCTCCTTGCAGGGGAGCCTGCCGGAGCTGCACACTCCACATAGTTTCCCTGGAGGCGGATAGTAGCCTGACACGCAACATCTACCTTGTGAAGTCTTTCTTATAGACTGAGGATGGGAGAGCCAAATCCTTCCCTAAGGTCATGTTGAAGTAGGAACAGTCGAGGTTAGAGTTCTGGTACCAGCTCATCCTTGATCGTGCAGGGTAAAGATTATAGATCTTTCTGGTGGGGTGATAACAGGCCCAGACGCCATTAGCTCCCTTGGGCCACCTCCCCCAATTGCTTAGAGTGTTCAAGTGCATCTACTTGGTGACACTACCAGTCTTAGACCTCTGCTCTAAGACTCTTACAGCAGGGATGAAGCCCCTATCCTGTCGTGAGGCTAGAACATATGTTTGTACGAAAGTCTGAAAATATTTCCCGTGCATTGTTTAAATATGCTACAGGAAAGATTGTAATGAGAAACAAAACAACTTTGTAGACTGGAAATTTCCTGACGGCTTCTAAACTTTTGGGTTCACAAAGCAACAGCAACAACAAAAAACCCATTGGGTATTCTTTGGTTAAAAAAAACCAAACAAAACTTTATTCTTATGCATTAAGAAATAATAATCATGTTGATTATTAAAAGAATAAGCTGCAACTGTTAACCAATACTCTTACTAGAAGTACTGATAGAGGCATTGCATTCTTCATAGCTTTAAATAATCTGGAGAGAAAGATTATTTATAACCTTCCCTATAATTCTGAGATGTTATCATTGTTAATTTTACATTGTGGGAAAAGATCATTTAAATGACATTGTTCTTTGCCTAAGTCCCTCCTGCGGCACAGTGTTGATAACAGCAGCGCTGTGCTTTCTACCCACTGGCACCAGGCACCGCAGTAGGTAGTGAGGTTGACGTTATACTGATATGGAGATTGGTAATGGAGCTAGCAAGCAAATAGTTGGCACCTGCCCTCTGTAAAATCTCCTAAGCCACTGATGTGCCTGGAGTGTGAGTCTCAGTCCAAGGAGGCTGTGAATTCCCTGAATTAGGGAACTTTGACTGAATCGCCTCTAACACTCGCCTCCATTGACACGCCCCACAGTTAGTTTAGAAACCTACCCAGAATACTCCAACTCCAGGAAGGTGAGTGCGTAAGTTCAGAAAGCCTGAGCAAGCTCTTGGAACTAGAGATAGTTGGTCTATAAGGACCCACAAAAGCATTGCATCTTGGAAGATTTGAGAGTTACTAAACATGCACAAGTACCTAATTACTCAGGACTCGGTACTGGAAACCGAAGCTCAGCTGGGAAGCCACCGCCACCTCCTTTGCCAACACCAACAGCTGCACCACCCACAGAGCCCTGGATCATTCTGGTTCCACCATGTTCCCAGCAGCCCTCAGCTTCTTAAGGATGGAAGGCAGCAACCTTGGCTTCTAATCAGCACCACGTCACCTGCGCAGATCCAGTCATTTGTCTGGCACTCCCTCCTGCTTGCTTTCTTTCTATTCAGACTGGGAAACGTAGTTACTAATTCTAGCTTTCTCGGGTTCCATGTTTCTCATCTTGTCCTTGTTACCTAAGAACTCTGGGTTCAGACATGGTATGTCTTCTGATGCTCATGTACACATATGCCCTTGACATCAGGGAACTCACCACTCACCAAACTTACGACAGTATGTTTGGTACTCTAGCCTGCTCTAGTTTGTCCCTGGAGATCTCTGTGGGGTGAGAGTGGGGATGTGTTGTGTATATAAATTTGTCTGTTTTGCTTTTGTTTTTTATTTTCTCACATGCTTTTATATTAATTTTTTTTCCCTGTGTATCAGTCTTTATTCTGTTTATGAAATTAAAATGCACACCACACAAGCACAGTGAAATGATTTTGACAAAAAAAAAAAAAAAAAAAAAAGCCATGGCAATAAATAGCACTGGAACATCTGGACATCTACATGTAAGAAGATCTACCTACAACTGGAATGATGGCTCAGTGGTTGTGAGCACTTGCTGCATAAGCATGAGGACCGGAGTTCAGATCCCACTATGCTAGTAACAAGCCAAGGGTGGTCCAGTGCACACCTCTTCCTCTGCACTGACAGGAGCAGACACAGGAGGATCTAGGGGGCTTGTTGGCATACAGCCTTGCCGTAAAACATGACTTCTGTGTTCTGCCTAAAAGGAACAGGGTAGAAAGAGATAAGAGGATACTTGGTGCCCTCCTCTGACCTCTGCATGTGCAATGCATGCACATGTGCACAGATTTACATACATCATACTCACACATACATAAACACACACATCCAAAATAAATTAGCTGGGCCTACAGGTATGTACCACCAGGCCTGAGTCTACAACTGATGACTTTTTAGATACAACACTAAGTTCATCAAACAAGTAACTTGCAAAAAGACTATTAAAGTCAAAAACATGCTCCATGAAAGATAATACCAAGAAAACAAGAGGAAGCTACAGACTAGGAGAGTGTATTTATAGAATACGTATCTGGTAAATTATTATTATAAAAATTTAAAAAATTGCTTAAGACTTAACAATAAGAAAATGAACAATTTGATTAGCAAATAAGCAGTACAATGGTGTTGGGGCTGTGCCTTAATAGCAGAGTGTTTTCCTACTATGTTCAGTTCCTAGCAACATCACACACACACACACACACACACATATACACACACAGGATTAAAAATGATAAAAATAAATCTTCAAAAAATCTCACTATACAAGAATACAAAGAAAAAAATCTTTTCAGAAACACAAACTTAACATGTTACCATTGCATGCCAAGTGGAACAAAGGACTTGGTTTTATAAAACTGGCTGCCTGTTGGTGCTGGAAATATGGAAGAGGGATGCTAACAGATGTGACTCTGATTGAGATAATGCTGGCACACTCATCAGCCAGAATAGGGGTCAATGTTAGAAAAGCTGCTTAGTTGGAGTCACCAAACATTACTTGGGAACCCTGGCAGTCTAAGAGCATAGACACGTTTTCTCTGATGCTCTTATCTGAAACACACAGGTCAAGTTCTTTACCATCTTTCCACATCCGTGATAAAGACCCTTTATCATGCCTGAGTTCTGAATTGTGAGATAAATGATGTGGTTGGTTTGGAAAACAGCGAGGTCATCGTTTCCCACCTCAACCTTTGAGTATTTTGTTTCTAGGGTTAGTATCACGAAGCACTGGAAGCAAAATCAAGATCACCCTTCATATGAACAACTAACTCCCCAAGCCCTTTCAATATCTGTGTAGTTGTGATTTCTTTGGCACAAATTCAAGCCTTACTTACATTCCCCCAACTGTTTGGATACAGCTGTAAAGAAAAACTGATTGGAAGGGAACAAGTTGGCGTCTTTTGATAGAGAGATTGAATTGTTTTTCCATAAAGGAAATTGGCAGTGTTATGTAAATAGCCTGGGAAAGTATTTGGTCGTAAGCTACTAGATAAAAGAGGAAGTGGTGTAAAAGTCCCCAAGGCTGTAAAGAACGGGTTCTCAAATCAAAATGTGGCCTACAGAAGCAGACCTGTGAACATGAGCTTTCACACTTGATTTCCTGTCTGCAGACTCAAGTTAGTAAGAGGTCGCTCCCCTTTTACTCGTTAGTGTAGGAGACAGGGAAGCAGCATGAGCAGCATGTCAACACAGTGCTGGGTTTGAATGCTATCACAGTCGCTTACAACTGTATAACTTTAGGCAAATTATGTAACCACCCTATGTCTCTGTGTTCTCATCAACGATGAGGGAAACCATTGTCTGTTTTGTAGAGTAGACATTAGGCTTACAATAATTATCTCTAAAATACTTGGGATATATCCTATGTAATACAGTAAACACTACAAAACTGTCCACTCGGTCAAATAAACCATGACTGCTTTTGAAAAGCTCTACTTGAATACTTGAAAAGTATTCAAGAGTCCGGCATGGCAGTTCACCTGTAATCTCATCACTTGACCTTGTCTTAGAAAAACAAAATAAAACAAAAGCAAAACCCAAACCATGAGGAACACATAACAAACACTTTCCTTTATAATGTGTATGCCAGGCTCAATGGGCCTATCTGAAAAACTCCCAAGACACGAAGCTCTTAAGCACTTACTTCAGATGCTAGGTCCAAAATGTATTTATATTCCAGTCTTCCTATGCAGTGGTTATCCATGTCTGTTGCACAGAGTACAAGCCATTCATACAAACTCTGTGTTTTTGATAGTTAATGTTTTGGCTTGCTCATTTATTTGTTTATAACAGTGCTTGGATACACACTTTTTGTTTGAAATCAAAGTGAATTCTAGAGCTCAATATACATTAATATCTGGTTCTCTGAGGTTAAGACCTAGAAGAACTGAGGTCATTAAAGTGTCTCATTCCACATGACTATATCAGCTAAATAAAAAAGAACCTTGTCAGCAAGTGGCAGCTTTAATTACCAGCTTGCTCAGCCGCCACCACTTTGCTTGACAGATTTACTATTTATAAATAAAAGGCTCAGATGCGGTGTGACAAAGCTCTCCAGAGACAGGGAAGCAAAAGGCAATGAGAGGGAGGGACCAGCCATAGCTGTCTTCACTGTGGTTCCAACTCAGTATATTAGCAAGAAAAAAGCTGGGACAGCAGGGGGCAGTTGGAATAGATGGAGGGGTGCGAGCTGGTAGGGTGGATGGAAGTAGCTGGAAAAGACTCTGAGGAGGTAGAAGAAGTATGAGTTCAAGATGTTCTTCTACTTTATGTTTGTGTATTTTTAACTGTCAGATCAGATATTCAGATTACTACCTTCAGCTCCCGACACCAGTAGATTCAACCAACTGCAGGTAGAAAACATTTAGGAATAAAAATTGCATCTGTGTTGAATGTGCACAGAGGGTTTTTATTCTCATTATTCCCTACAATACACATTTGTGTCATATGAGAGACTATGATTAATCTAGGGATGGATTAAAGTATATGGAGGATGTGTGTGGATTGTATAAATTGTATGAAAGCATACTACATACAAGGGGTCTGAATATCCTTAGATTCTGGCGTCTGTTTGGGGTCTTGGAACCTATCCACCACAGAGCACACGTTTGAAGAACCCTACAGAAACCCAAGCGCAGGACAAAACTGCAGCACAAGAGCCATGTAGGCACACTGAGCCCTAGAGGGGCCCTGTACCTGCTTCTAGTACTATTTTTTTTTAACTTGTGGAAAGAAAAGCTTAAACTCTGTAAATCTACATTGGTTACGGATGCTGTCCCAATGGATCAATGACATTGGACAGAATTAACCCAATAATTTGATGAATTTCCCGATTATATTCTCCCCTGAATGGGATTTTCTGTCTCTAAAAGCCTGAGCATCCTCTAATTGCAGTGTCTCTTTTAAAGATTGGAAGAATTTTTTCAACAAGGTATGGTAGTCATGGTTGAAAATCTTTCCGTCGTAATTTCAGAGAAACTACTTGGCTTTGAGAGGAGCCGAAATGACAGTGCTGCTTTATGAAGAAATGCTTTGTATTTGCCTGTGCTTCTGAACAAGCCAAATGTCACACTGAGCCAGAGAAAGGATTTACAGGTCAGTCCTGAATCTGGCAACTTTTCATAGTCTTCCTTGTCTTTGCCTCAACCCTCCCACTCCATCCTTTTTCCTTCTCTCTGTGTTAAAGACACAGCATCAAATACCATGAAGTCTCTGCTCTGAGGCGGCATATAGCCTATTGGGGGGAAAATCCAGCAAGAGTTTCAATCAGACAAGCAATGACATCATAAAACAACAGTTTCAACAAGTGAAATGCAGAAAAGAAAGGATCCCTGGCACAGAGTGTGAGTGGCTGGGATACATAGGTGGGGAGCATCTGGGACAGCACAAGTGTTGGAAAGCCTCCTGAGGAAGTGGCACCGGATTAAGGGCTAAGTAAAGAGAAGTAACAACTAGTCATGTAAGGGTCTGGGGGAATAAGCATTCTGGACAGCAAATGTTTCTACAATGGAACCTGTAAATTCTGATTTCTCCTCTTCAGGTTATGCATTTCAGATTCAAATCTCTTTCTTTGTACACACAGCCTCAGTTCTCCCACAGTAGTGCCTGGCACAGAGTAGGGATTTTACAAAAGGGTAACGGTAGCCAATGAGTGACAATAAGTATACCTGCTCCATTACACTCTAAACTGCCAATCATGGACACCGCTGTAGAAGATTCAAACAGAAGAGTCACAGAAAGTAGCCACATGCACAAAAAACGAACGATTTGTTTGTGGTGTCCCTTAGACAACCATTTATTTCTGTAACTTTGGCCTCTTTATCTTGACCACTTACCATGGCCAGTGTACTCAAAAGAGTCTGCTTCATCGGGGGTATCGAGTTCATCCACGTTGATGTCGATCTCATCCGGACTGTCTAGGTTGTCATCAGAGAGAATAGAGCCTTCACTTTGGTCCAGAGAAAGGTTGATATTTGGGGCTGTGAGCTTGATTCTCTGAGGATGACTACTATTGAGATCCAGAGAATTGGGAGGTTCTAAAGAAGAAAACAGCAGCAACATTAGTTCACACTCGTGGCTCTAGAAGTAGAAATGGGCCCCAAGGAAAAGATCCTAATAAGGGATTTAGACCCTCACCCCATTTGTCCCTTATGTCCTTCCTTGATTTGCTTTTTCTATTTTTATTTTTAATAATTTATTTACCTTTATGTACATTGGTGTTTTGCCTGCATGCATATCTGTAGGAAGGTGTCAGATCCCCTGGAACAGGAGACAGACAATTGTAAGCTGCCACGTGGGTGCTGGGAATTGAACCTTGATCCTCTGGAAGAAAAACCAGTGCTTGTAACCACTGAGCCATCTCTCCAGCCCTCCTTGCTTTGTTTTATAAGACAGGTTCTCACTATATAGCCCAGGCTGGCCTTTAACTTTCAACCTCAGCCTTCAGTGTTGGCATCTAGGTGTAAGCCATTTGGATTTGGATACTTCTCTTTTTTTTTTCTTTCTAAAACATTAAAAAAAAACTATATGTGTATGTGCATGTATGTCACATGTGTGCGGGTGCCTGCAGCAGCCACAAGAAGGCATCAGACCTCCCCGAAGCTGGAGTTCCAGGTGGTTGAAAACTGCTCAATGTAAGTGCTGGGACTTGAACTCCAGTTCTCTGGATAACCAACAAGCACTTTAACTGCTGAGCAGTCTCCCCAACCCTCCTCCCATCCTCTTCTGGAAAACATTTCTTAGTATTCTCCTCTGTTCACCACAACATCCCTGTCCATATGAAAGCAGCATGGGAGATATTGTTAAATGGGAAGAAACCTCTGTTTGCTTGTTTTGTTTCTCTGTTTAGGTTTCAGAATTCAATATGCTATAATACTAAGTCAAATTTTATGGCATATATTGCACAAGAAAATATTGTAGAGTATATTGAACAAGAAAAAACATTTAGGCATATATATCTTCATATGGTTCTTGCAGACTTCATTTCTCTGGAATGGAGGTTAAGTACTTTACCTGTTATATTCATAGAAAATACTTAGTATTTGGTCTGACAGCTCTGTATATAACCTTCAGTGGCCTTATTGTTTTC
This sequence comes from Cricetomys ansorgei, assembly GCA_026225945.1. Taxonomy (NCBI): domain Eukaryota; kingdom Metazoa; phylum Chordata; class Mammalia; order Rodentia; family Nesomyidae; genus Cricetomys; species Cricetomys ansorgei. The sequence continues at coordinate 3,357,107 of JAMJFZ010002601.1, read as the reverse complement.
CATTAAAAAAAATCCTTAAATGCATTAGTTAGATTCTTTGAACTTACCAATGAAGTCACCACATAAGCCAATATTACCTGCCATGAGTACTTATAACAAACATGATAAGGCTGACAGAAGAAGTTCTCACCCTTTCTTTGCAGTGTGTCTTTCTGCTCATGAGCCTTTCATTGGATAGAAACAGAGCCAGACAAGTACTTTTTGTACGAGTTTATCACAACCAAACAAAGAGAGACATCTTTTGTGATTTAAGAATAAATATTTGGTCTTTATCTCTGGATCCAAACATTTTGGTTCCTAAATTTCTTGGACTTTCCCTAACATTCTTTTTTATTAGCAAGCCCTATTTGGATTATACTGTGTTTACAGTCTGAATTTGAAACATCCCTGGTGGACTCTTTTGGGCTGGGCTCAGCAGTAGATGAACTGCCCAGTGTGCACAAGGCCTTCAATTCTATCCTCACCACCACACAAAAAGTAAAACAAATCAGTCACAAAGCTCTTGAGCAAGGTTTGCTGCCTTTAGTGAACACATTAAAGCACTAGGATAGTGGCAGGTTCTTCTTTCTTCCATGTCTTTAGGGAAAAAAAATCATGAAAACTGCAGTAGTAAAGAGTACATCAAAACAGAGTTGAGAGGGCATTGTGGGATGTTTATATGCTATCAGACTGTTCAAGAGAATGAACTGGGTGCTGTAGCAGGTTGCTGCCATTCTTTTTAACCCTCTAGATCATGAAATAAATAAATAAAGAAAGAAAGAAAGGAAGAAAGAAAGAAAGAAAGAAAGAAAGAAAGAAAGAAAGAAAGAAAGAAAGAAAGAAAGAAAGAAAGAAAGAAAGAAAGAAAGATAGAGAAAGAAATCTTTGCCACCCTTGTAGGTAGCCTGTGGGGAGGCAAGGAGGGAGGAAGGGAGGGAGGAAGGGAGGGAGGAAGGAAGGGAGATTCAAGCCCTTATTGGCTGTCTGAAGCTTGGAGAGCTGAGAGTGAGCTGGACTAAGGTCTCAACTTAATTTCCTCAAACATAGTTTCTCCAACTAAAGTTCTCTGAACAACAACCAACCAATAAACCAACCTACCAATGACCAACAACCACCCAACCCCCAGGGTTTCACTAATATATACTCTAAGCAAAGTTCCCACAAGTCCAAGTGTCACACAACCATAAGGACAAGCTATACGTGGCTAAATAGTTACACGTAACCAAATCATAGCCAACAGTAACAACAGTTTAAATCAGACTCATTATCATCCACCACACCTAGGATGGGAACAAAAACATAGTCCAAATGTGATTTTGTATTTTTAAAGAAACTAAAATCGCAAAGCTTCCAAGCATCCCATACAGGGTACAGGAATATGAACTTTTAAATCGAGCCATGTCTGAAAACGCCCCTAGCATCTTTGAATGGATATAACCTCAACTGTCACAAAACGGCAAAGGAACGTTTCACTTGGACTTAGATACAGCTGTCGTGCATGACGTAATTGTCTAAGCTAACTTAATGGCAACTCTCTTATGCCAGTCAATCTTCTTCCTTTTCGTGTAACTTTCAGAATGTTCATCGTCTGCAGCTTCTTCCTTTCAATCCCCCTGCATCATCTGAGCTTCTTTAGGGCACTCTGAACTCTTATTTTCCAAACATGTAATCCCCAAGGTCCCAAAGTTATTTTCTTCTCCTGTTTCTGAGTCTGGCTTGATTGGCATTCCATGGTGTCAGTGGTGGCATCTGAAGTGGCTCACGCTACCTCCAGTGCTGCTAAGTACATAACATGCCTACAAATGTCTTTTGTTTTCTACCAGCTCCCTGGTAACTTTAGATTATGTGACTCCTTTCAGCTTCCAAACCTCCGATCTCTTTAATTAAACTGTATTTGGGTGTCACTTGTCCCACTGCTTGGGAAGAAAATCTCTTGAGTAGGTATCTAGGACAGGCCCCCTCCTGTGGTGGGGATTTGGATACTATAAAGGCAAACTTTCTTTTTCAGAAAGTATTTATTTATTTTTATTCTATGTGTATGAGTATTTGACAGTATAAATGTCTGTGCGCCATGTTTGTGCAGTACCCCTGGAGGCCAGAAGGGGGCCTTGGATGTCTTGGAACAGGAGTGACAGATGGTTGGGAGTTGTGTGAGTGCTGGAATTGAACCCAGGTCCTCTGAAAGAGCAGCCAGTGCTCCTAACTGCTGAGCCATCTCCACAGTCTGGAAAAAGGTAACTTTTACATTGAGTTACTGTTGTGGTTTGAATGAGAAATGCCCTCCTCCCTCCTACTGGCTCATATATTTGAGCACTTGTAATGTTATTGTTTGGGGGAGATTACAGAATCTTTAGAAGATGCTGCCTTGCTGGAGGAAGTATATCATTGGAGGTGAGATTTGGGGACTTGCAGCTTTGCCCTACTTCTTACTCCTTTTCTGCTTCCCGTGTACAATTGAGATGTTATCTCTAAGCTTCCTGTTCCTACTGCCATGCTTTCCCTACCATTGTGGACATGGAGTCCTCTGGAACTGTAAGCCAAAGGAAATTCTTTTTTGAGTTTGATCACTGTATTTTATAGCAGCAGCAGAAGCAGCAGCAAGAATAACATCTAATACAGTAATTAGCACCAGAAGAGGGATCTTGCCCCAAGGGTAGACTTTCTATTGTTCCAGTGCTGAGCAGGAAGCCTCTCCTTAATGGTGTTAATCTCTTTAACAGATATAGACTATTCAACACCTATCTTGAGGGTAATATTAAACCTCCTAGTATTCTTTCTTTCTGCCTCACTTGCTTTTATTCCACTGTAGATCTGCATAAGAATAATTAATAAGTAACAATGCCACAAACCCAATGTTATGCTTTAAAAATGTTTCTTCCACCAATGAAATTAGTCTATTACTTTTTAATTTACCCTCAGGCAATTCTTAGGCCATAAGCAGCCAGATTATTCTCCAAAATAGTGCACAAGGGCCTCTAGTCCTGTTGCTAATAAAGCCTTTGTTTCACCACTTAAAATATCATGAGCCAGGTCTCCATTCTCCCCATTAGTCTCAGCACTACTACCCTGTGGGTGCCTCCTAAAATGGCCCCTTAAGTTTTGCTTACAGTATTCAATGGCTTTTTCCAACTTCCGATGTCTTCCAGAACCTAGCACTAAAAGAGACTGGCATCAGTGAGGTGAAATGTCTATAAAGTATTACCTCAGGATATTAGGACACAGAATCTGTGATCCAGAGGGGACCAGAGTTCCATCTCAAGCTGGAAGCCTAATTTGGAAATACATATGAGTCTTCTACATGGTACTGATTTTGAAGGCAGAAAGGGAGCATAGAGAGTGGCTGAGGCTTGGCACTGTGTGGCAGAGTCAGAGTCTATGAAGAGAGAACAGGAGAAGCTATGGGTGAAGGTGCAGCTCCAGTTGCAGTAGAGACCTAGGATATATTGCAAATGCCAGGACTGTGGGATGTCCACCAAGGACAGCAGCAGATGTGCAGTGGAGCAGTCCTGAGCCTAGGAGATAAGCTTTGTGAGTTGCAGATGGCAGAGCCAGAGAAGTGAGACTGCCCAAGTCTTTTGGAGTCCAGAAGATTGTGAGTGAGTTCCAGATGTTGGACACTGACCTTTTTATGTTGTCAGATTTTGGTTTTACTTTGATTTGACTGTCACTATACCCTAGTCTTTCCCTCTTGGAATCAGAATAGCTATAACTCGTTTTTTATTTTATAGGAGCCCGCAGTTAAAAAACTTTGGCTTTTAAAAAGACATCAGATTTTTAAAGTGCTGAAAATGTTAATGACCATGGAACTTTTTATGTTGTACTATATTTTATATTATGGTATTAATGTGAGATCTTGGGATAAAGGAGAAAGGAAAGGATGTGGCTTAAAGTGGTGTGTTTGAGCAGCAAGTTGATAGGAATGGAATCCCTTAGCTTTGCCTATCAACTTGACCCAGTCCATTTTCTGAGGGAGTCTTAGTTGTGAGATTATCCCAATCAAATTGGTTTGTGGGTGTGTCTGTAAGGCATTTTCTTGATTGCTAATTGATGTAGAAGGGCTCAACTCACTGTGGGCTGTACCATTCCTAGGGAGGGATTCTTGGGATATATAAGAAAGCTATTTGATCAGAAGCCTAGGAAGAAAGTCAGTAAGTAGTGTTCCTCCATGGTCTTTCCTTCATTTTGTGCTTGAGTTCCTTACTCAATTTCCCTTAATGATGACTTATATGTGACCTGAAAGTGTAAGCCAATTAAACCCTTTCCTATCTGAGTTGCTTTTGTTTATAGTGTTTATCACAGCATCAGAAACAAACTAAGTTGGTTACCTATGGGGAGTTACTACCCTAAGAAGGCTACTGAGCAACCACCATTCCTGAAGTACAGTACCTCTTATGGCTAAGCCATGGGCCCTCTTCTTTCAGATTCCTGACTTGATATATTAAAATCCCTCATGATGGTTTGAAATTACAATGTACCCTTTGAAGCTCTTTGGATATTTCAGAATGAGTTCCCTGTAGTACAACATTATAAAGCCAAGCAATTTAAGTAGGAAGCATGCTCTCTTGAGTGCCCTCCACCCCACTGATGACTCTTTTCTGAGCTTCCTTTTTAGGATATGAAATTTCAGCAGTCTCAATCCCCAACTACAGAAGTTAAGGGATGTAACTCAGTGGTATAGTGTTTGCCTAGTATGCATGAGGTCCCAGGTTCAACTCCCAACACTTTCGTTCCCTAACAAGAAATCACCCTATCTGATTTAATAACCTCTTCTAAAGCCAGTTTTAAAATGATGTTAAAGCCTTTACATATGTTTCTCAGACAAAAGTTGAACTGTATGCTATCATTGAAGAATTTCCAGGGTTGAGGAACATACAATTGGATTTACCTGACAATTTGAGCTTTCAATAAAAATATATCACACTAGCTTTGGGGAATTTTATCAGTTAGTTTACTCACTTGAAGAAGATGTGGCTAAGAAATGTATTTCATTTGGACCTTGGGATGACTTTATTAGAGATTTCTCAGGACTAAGTGCTAAAGGCCAAACAGAAGCTCAAACATTAGTCCTGATGTTTGGTAAACCAATTCATACTCCGTTGCCTCCAGTACCTGACTGGTGCAGATCCCACAACTTACTCAGTAGCCTCACATGCCCATTAATGATTATCCCAGCAGCTCTAAGCAAACATTCTTCCAAAATTCTGGCCTTACTGCCCTAACAGACAAAGTCAATAGCTGACTGAATTCTGCCTACTTTCTTAGTGCATCTTCAGGACAAATAAAGCATTTTAGTTAAACAACATTCCCAGACTGAATGGATTAACTGTCTTAGCTGAATCACTGTCCCAAAGTCTTGCTAGCAATATCCAAGGAACAGGCGACTAAAGTTATGGAGCTCTAAAATTCAGGCTGATCTAAGCTTCCAAATGAAAGGATTCTCTCCTAAAGCAAACCAGACATCTGTTATTAGTAGCCCCAAAATCAAATTCTTCATTTCCTTAAACCTATTTTATATTTGCATATGATACCATAATCATCAAAACCCTAAGGATGACTTTGCCTGCCTCAGAAAGGAACCATTCTTCTATTATGAGATGTGTATGTATTGTTTATGTGAGTCAACCACAAAATACTCATCGCTGTGGATGGTGGTCATTCAAGCCCTGTTTCTTTATAATGAACTTAAAGACCTCTGGTCAGCTCAGGACTGATGGGAAACAGTAATCTGGCAGTTACTAGATTCCATTTCCTAGAGGTCAGTGGGTCTGCAGAGATAATCTTTGGCCCTCATTTCCTCTCACATAGACACTGGGCCTAGTGTCTAGCTGCAGGAGATATGTATGATCCTTCTCCACAATGAGTCCTACTAGCTTTCCACTCTTAAAGGACAGATGGATTAACTCAGGACTTCGATGATGTGATCATTTTCTTACCGATTATCTCTTATCTGGGCTTGTAGGTATAATTGCCACATAGAATCATTAGCTAACTTCATGCAACAAGCCTTAAATGGAGGATGACAGTAAAATGTAAGTAGGTGGTAAATACGGAAATGTTCTTCAATGAGGAGAGCAGACCTACAAAAACACTTGGCACTCAGTGTCATCTCTGTTTCTCAAGGAGGCAGTTTTTAAATCAGATTGCTGTCTGTATACACCTGAAGAATTATTTGTTGCCCATTGTTCTCACTAGTTTTCATGTGAACCTGACACAGACTAGAATCATCAACTGAGAGAATATCTCCACCATATCGGCTTGTAGGCAAACCTGTAGGAAATTTTCTTAATTAGCGATTGATGTGGGAGGGCCAATCCTGTTGTGGGTGATGTCACCCCTAGGTAACTGGCCCTACACGTGTAAGAAAGCAAGCTGAGTGAACTGTGGAAGCGAGACAGTGAGCAGTGTTCCTCCATGGCCTCTGCTTTAGTTCCTGCCTTCAGGTTCCTGTCTTGAGTTTCTGTCATAGACTTCCTCTGACGATGGACTGGGATCTAACGGTTGTAAGCCTGAATAAAAGCTTTCTTCCTAAAATTGTTTTGGTCATGTTGTTGTTTTAAGAGAGGGTCTCTTTATGTAGCCCTGGAGGTCCTGGAACTCACTATGTAGACCACGCTGTCCTCTAACTCAGCAGAGCTCTGTCTGCTTCTGCCTCCCAAAAGGTGGATTAAAGGCATGTCCTACCATTCCCAGCTGGTCATGGCATTTTATCACAAAAATAAAAACCCCAATTAAGACATTTACTTAGTCAATTATATGAAAACAAGCTATCCAAAATTGATGCTTAAAGTGACCCTGAAACTAGTTCAGGAGACTATTTAAGGGATGTTTGGACCCAATTCCAACGGACTACAATCTAGTTCTATTGTTCCTAGTATTTTTAATAGAGTTTTAATACTATATGTAACTCATTGCTTAGTTACTTTTTTTTAAGGATAACATCTTATGATGGCTACAATAATCTTAACTGAGAAACAGTGATGAAAAGTTTCAAGTTATGTCTCTGCCCTGATACCTGACTGCAACCTTGTTACTTGTGATCTATCTACAGTCACACTTTCCCTCCTCTGTCAGACATGATTTTCCTGAGAATGAGCCATTCCAGCTACAATGGACTAAATGAACATTAAAATTGACAAATTGTCTATGTGCTTCAATGATCCTAGTATTGATACTAGGATTTTAATGATATTCAATGATACTAATATCCTAGTATTAGGGTAACTTTTCTACATCAATATCTTCCTTTTCCTGTAATTTTAATTTTTTTCTTTTCTTTCCAGTCCCCCCTAAGCTCTCTACACTATTTGGGCTACACAGTCAGAGCCATCTGAATCTTTGGGAAACTCCAGAATGAAGGCTATACTTTTTTTTTTTTAAAGTTTTAGAGTTTAGGTTTTAGAGTTTGAATTGATTAACACCTATCCTGTGAGTCTTATCATCTGACTAGTCACGTGGCCTAATTTAGAGCATTCTCTGTATTAAATCAACAGGAAAAAATGATGTCTATGAGTTCTGTAAGCCATCCTGGTAGATTATTTAGCCTGAGGTGGGGGTGAGCTTTATTGGAAACCCCAACTTGTAGCCAGTTGGTCAAAGCACAGGTCTAGCCTGAGAGTGCAAGTGGTGGCTAAGTGGGAACTGTCTTGCGGGACTGAGCCCTTAACTTGTGGGATGACTATGCAGATGTGTCAGCATTGAAACAAACCACAGGATATCCAGCTGGCGATTGTGTAAAAACTCTGGCATAATTGGTCACAAGAGTGTTCTGTGTGACAGTATAGTAAAAGAGATGTTTCCTAGTCTCACCCAAAACCAGTGATGGGCTTTCCCAGCACAAAGCATTTAGAAGGCATCTGGTGTGTCCCTCCACTCTGTCCTTGTCCTAAGGGCTGTTACTGTTTCTTCGTTAGGTTATCACAACATTGCTTTTCTTTATAGACCGTCATCCACATTGTGCACCATGGAATGTCTTAATGCATTACTTGAACAATGTTTCCCTTGAAACATTTGAAAAACAGCAGGCTTTATGTGACAGGAACAGTTATGTCCAAAAGAATTTTCTGTGATGATTGCTCTACATATGGCCATTCAATATTTGAAATGACACTAGTGTTATTGAAGAATGAAATTAAAAAATTTTATTTTTTTTAATTAATTTAAATAGCCATATGTAGTTAGCTGCTACTAACCTTAGCCTTTATAGTTCTATTATTTGAAAGTATACAGTGACTCTTGGAGAATGGTGGAGACATACAGTGGTTACTACTACCTATAGAACATCTAAAAATAAGTATGTTGGTATATGGCTTACTTATAGAGTTCTTACCCAGTGCATATAAGATCCTGGATTTGAAATTCAGTACCAAGCCCTTTTATAAAGATGTCACATGACTCAAATTTTGAATAATACTTTAAATATCATAACAACAAACAAATAAAATTGTGTTCTTTCGTCTTACCTCCTTTGGGCTTAGCTAATGATGTCATGGTCAGGATTTTGGGTTGACCTTGACCTTGGTGTAATACAAGGGAGACGCTTTACTATAGAGTGAGAGCCATGTAGGTTATAACTAAAAGTTTCTTTTTGCCTTGAGGTTAAACCCTTATAAAGTAAGGTAATTTTTATCTGTCTGTTTTGTTTGTTTTGTGATGCTGGGTTTCAAACTGGGCTCTGTGTATGCTAGATGAGTGTTCTATCACCGAGCTATGCCTCCAATTCCAGTTTGGCTCTTTAGTGTTAGGACACAGAACATTCTTGATATCCTATTTCCTATAGCAATCATTCATACAATTATATATCAGTTATTGAGCATAGGAACAATTTAGAACTTAGTATTTTAACACACAGTAGCCAATTATAGGAACTGAAAACAGTAGCAGATAAGAGCAGGATCAAGAGGACACTTGTGGCTCATAACCGTGAGCAGGAATATTTAGGTCAACTCTGAAATGAACGGAACTGAGCCTGACACCCTTCCTTCACACGTTTTTCTCTCTCTTTACGTTTGTCACTGAAATCACAAGTTGAATGCATGGGACGTGGTCCTCACGCTGAATAATAATGCCTGCACGTAGAATACCATGAGGAAAATGAGCAGATGCTTCTCTCACCAGGCCTCATGTCTGCAGCACTGGGACTCAGCACTCCCTCCTTGAAGGGGACGTCCATGCCCACATCCTCTGACGGGAGTCTGAAAAGAAGCAAAAGACGGAACATAAACGAACCAAGTAGGACTTCATTTTCTTTAAAATCAATAAGTAGAGAATAGAGGATAAACATTTCAACTGACTTGAAATAAGCCAGATATGTGTGCAGAGCCCATTGTTAAGTGGCCCCAAATGCAATTACTATGAATGAGAACCGAAAATGCCAATTTCATCAACACCATGAATAGCAGTTTGACCGTGCACAACAGACACTTCTCCCAGGCCCCATAAGCAAATATGAATCCAGTAAGACTTCAGAAAGAGAAAAATGCAAGAAGCTAAGTCATTGCAAGGAAATATATTTCAACATGAGAGGCCACAGATATGCTTTAAAGTAGACAGATCTGAGTATCTACCCCTGCCCCTCTAGTGAATGTGGGCCTAATACCCCGGTTGCATGCCAACGACAGAATACTCCACTGGCTTCACATTTTAACTTATAAATTAGGGGTATATATGACCTTCCTTACTCAGTGGTTGAAATACAAACAACGGAAGTACCTAACATCCCTGAGAAGACAGGGACTGACACTCTTTCCCATCCAGTCTTTGAATATATAGATTCCTTGTGGCTATATCTTGGTGAAGACGATTTTACTCATTTCCCATTTCTTGTCTTTGTTCAGAGCTGAGTACAGACCCATTTATATCACCCTCCACAGTAAAACAGAAGCCAAGGAAACTGGGAAAGGAAGAGAAAAAGTTGACACATTTGTATGTTCTAGGAAACTGATGACTATCTGGACCATGAATTTCTCTTCACTTGATTTTATTCTCTGGCCCTTGTTCAGTAAATGCTCACATATCATGATCTCATTCCTTTCTTCTTGTCAGTTTTCATGAAGTTTTAATCCTTCACGGTAAATCTTCAGATGTAGGCACGAATCTACGCTTAAATATGCTAGCTTTGTATTCAAGTTCTAGATGTATTTCCTTCCTCTGTCCCTCGCTTAGTGAGCTTTTTTCTCCATGCCAGTCTGAGTCTACCAGACGTTTGGAGTTTGATCAACTTCTCTAGGATTAAGGTTAAGCCCACTGGCTATCAACAAAGCACTGAAGTGACAAAATGCACCCCATGCCTCTGGTGATAACTATATAGGCTTTGTTTATTCAACAACTATGTATTGATGGTCTACTGTGTGCTGACAATATGGTGGACCAGAATACTTAACCTCTTTCTCGTGGAGATAGGAAGATAAAGTTGAAACAATGCACAGTGCTCCATGTAGCTCTGTAGTTGCACCCTGGAGAGAAGTACCTATGTCTTCCCTACTATCTCCACAGACCTTTCAAAAACACAGCACCAGCAATTGTTAAACATCCCCCTGAGGCTCATATGAAAGGTTTGGTTCCCAGTCTGTGGCACTCCTGGGAAAGTGTAGAACCTTTAGGAAGACAAACCTCCTAGAAAGAAGATACGTCATGCCAACATGCTCTTGAAGGGAATATGCCAACACTGCCTCAAGTCTCTTTGCTTCCTAGCTGCCATGGTTGTGCTCTGTAACTCACTGCTGCCATGATATTCTGCCTCACCACAGCTCAAAAGGAGCATGACCAAGGAATCATAGACTGAAACTTCTGATGATATCAGTCAAATATAATTCCTTCCTCTTATGGGAGTGGAAAGTTGTATAACCATTTTTGAAATCAATAAGGTGGCTCCTCAGAAAATTGGGAATCGACCTACCTCAACATCCAGTTACACCACTCTGGGCCATATACCCTAATGACACTCCATCTTTGTGGGTAAATCTTCAGATGTAGTCACAAATCTACACTTAAATATGCTAGCTTTGTATTCAAGTTCTAATACCAAAAGGGACACATGCTCAACTATGTGCATCGTAGCTTTATTCACAATAGCCAGGAACTGGAAAGAACCTAGATGTCCCTCAATTGAAGAGTGGATAAATAAAATGTGGAACACACACACAGTGGACTATTACTAATTTGTGAAAAAAAAATGACACCTTAAAAATTTCAGGAAAATAGATGGAACTGGAAAGAATCATCCTGAGTGAGGTAACCCAGGCCCAGGAAGACAAACATGATTGGTGCCTAGCCCAGTCATCACCAGAGATGCTCTGTTGGCAGCTAATGGGCACAGATGCAGAGTCCCACAGCCAAACATTATGTAGAGAAAGAGCTCAAATTGGAGATTTCCTTCGGATCCTTCCCTAAAGAGATCAGGGAACCCCATAGATGAGGAGGAGAAAGGATTATAAGAACCAAAGGAGTTGAGGTTATCAGGAGAACATGGTCGACAGAATCAACTAAGCCAGGCTCATCGGGGCTCACAGAGACTGAGGCAGAAATCACGGAGCTTGCATGGGTCTGCACTAGGTGCATATATATCGTGGTTATTAGCTTGGTGTTTTAATGGGACACCTAACTGTAGGAGTGGGTGTGTCTTTGATCCTTTTGTCTGTTTCTGGGACCCCTTTTTTCTCACTGGGTTGCTGAGTCCAGCCTTGATATGATTGCATCTTGTTGTGCCATGTTCAGCTAATATCCCTGGGAGGCCTGCCCCTTTCTACAGGGAAGCAGAGGGGGAGTGGATCTGGGAGAAAGGGGAAGTGGGGGAGGGAGGACTGGGTTAAATGGAGGGAGGGGAAATGGGCCAGGATGTATTGTATGAGAGAAGAATACATTTAAATAATAATAATAATAATAACAATAATAATAACAACAACAACAACAATAATAATAAAATAACACGTTAAGAGAAAAAATTCCTTTCTCTTTTTAAGTTGATCATTCAGTTGTTTTGTCAGCAATGGGAAGCTGACTAACATTGGGAGTGTCTCCATACAACATCTGTGGCTTTGACCCTATGTGTTTTTTAACTGATCCTGCACCAGAGTTGAGAGACAGTGAGGGAGAGACCCTGCATTCGATCTCTAGTCACACACGAGCACATGCCTCAAGTGGGGTTGGCCTTGGAGGAGGGCACTCAATGTCCCTCTCTATTATTCTCTCCCTTGATCCTCTGGGACAGAGTTTCTCATTGAACCTGGAGCTCATATTTTTCTGCTTGTCTGGCAGCCAGAAAGTCTTGAAATCCTCCTATCTCTACCCACAGAAGTGTGGGAGTAACAGGCATGTGGGGAATAGCTTTTTATGTGGGTGCTGGCATCCAAACTCCAGTCCTCCTATGTAACCACTAAGCCCTCTCTCTGGCCCCTAGTCTCTGGTTTTGAAAAGTCCTGGAATTCAGAGAGATGATTCCTGATTTCTCGAGATGATGCAGTTTGTTATGTATTCATATATGAAACACACACACATACATTAGGGAGAGAGAGAGAGATAGAGGGAGGCAGAACTTGTGTTTCTTCTTGACATTAAGTCTCTGTACCCCTCATGTAGAAAAGTTAGACTCAAAACCTAGATTAAGCTGGGTGTGGTGTCATATAACTGTGCATATAACTCAGCACTTGGGAGGCAGAGACTAGAGGGTCAATGCCAGCTTCGGCTACATAAGGAGTTTGGGGTCAGGGTGGGTACATGAGACCCTTTCTCAAAAACAAGACAAAGCAAAACAAAAGACCAGAAAACAATGCAAGCTAAGTTAAATCACTTACTTTGTGCTAAAAAGCATGTTGTTTCCTTTTTTCTTTCTGTCTCCTTGCCTCAAGAGGAGAATGTGGCAGTTCTTCATTGTGATGAGGGAAACCACAGCACCCAGCATCACTGGGGTGACTTTTGCTCTCCAGTCTAAGTGCTTTCCCTGTGTGAAGCTTCATGGGGACGACAATCAAATCTAACTTGTTCACTATTTTATCTCCAGTACCCAGTCAAGTAAAAGCCCAATAAATGTATGTTAGACAGAAGTACCTTGAACACACACACATACATACATACATACAAATACACACACACACACACACACACACACAATTTCTCTAGCCTTCTGTCCAAGAGTCATTCTTTTAAAAAATGAATAAAAAGGCTTCAGATGCCTAGTGACCTCAGCCTGAGCTCAGAGCAGATGTCAGGACACAGTTGACCGGGCACATGAACGTGCCTCAAAATAGATATGGGGGGGGGGCTTTAAATATGACAAAGAGTATCGACCTAAATTTTGTGAGTTTTATGAATTCTGTGAGTCACCAACAATTCGACAAAATAACTTTAGCAGTTCTGGACCTGAGGTCAGGGTTCTGAGTTATGGTTCCTTAACCACTGATGAACTGATTACCTGAGAAAACTGGCTGAGTTTTAAAGGTTTTAAACCAAGATAATAGATACCCAAGATCATACACTATGGAGAATAAACACAACACACAGGAAACCTCTGTAAATGATAGTATTGTCTGAGATTAAGGTACCCTTACATTAAGAAGCAGTGGTTTAGTTGAAGTCTGGGTTGTACGTGTTTGGACAAAACATAGCTAAGATTCCTACGAATTGGGTATTAACCCGGGGAAGAGGTAAATTCACAGCTGCACAAATGTGCAGATCCTAGCATGCCTCCCAGCTCATTGGTGGGACAGAGTGGAGCCTGAGTCCCTTAGCACAAACTAGAGAGCCTGTGAAGAGTGCTGCAAAGTCGTGCAGGCAGGCACCAGGGAAGGAAAAAGCTGAAGGCCAAGCTCAGGGGATGTTTGGAGGCAAGAATTCTGACAAGCCAATGGGTATTCAGAGGCTATAAGGAAAAGCTGAGCCATAAGAGCCTAGAAGCGAGTCTGGGAGAGACCCAGGGGAGCATAAACATCTATAGAAAAGAAGTGGCTTGATGAACAAGAGCAGGTGGCAGAGAAGTGTGATGGCTGGACTGGCTACATGTCTCCCCCTAGAGGATGGCTTAGAAACCTGTGGTTTCTTTACTGGATGGAATAATGCGGCCAGTTATTCCTGATTTCTAATATTCTGAGTGACTTTTCCTGACCTTGGGTACTAAGTGACTGCAGAACTCATTGTAGCTAATGAAAAGGCTTAGGAACAAGAGTCTGTGGTGTGACCTCCTTCCTGCTTTGCTGGTGGCTCTACCTAACTAGATTCCTGGTGCCTGCGATAAGCTACGCCAGTTGGGTACATGAACACAACATGGTTTTCTGTTCTGTTTTGCTGCGAGAACAAGTCCTCACCCACTCATTCTGACTACACAGCAAACTTTATTCCTTCAAAGGGAATATCTGGCTCACACTGCAGTCAAAATGTTATTTGCTAATTTGGATAAGCCATCTCCATAGTCCCAACACAGCCTCATGTTTACAATATGTGTCTTCTTGCCTGGAATGTGAAAGCATAAAAGTACATGTTTAAATCAAGGACAGAAGTTTGGAAGGCTAGCAAAGGCTTTCAAGTGTTCCGTAAATTGAAGAATCAAAGTATCACCTTTGTGGTTTTTACTGTCTTTACCTGTCGCTTCACATTTACTCAATTCACTCAATTTATTTAATGTTTTTCTTTAAATTGGTGTTATATTTGGGTAAAATTATTTTGAAATTAATGTTTATATCAGTAGTATTCTTAGAGACAAATTGCTAAGCATAAATTAGTCATGTGAATTAAGTAAAATAACGCTTCAACTTAGAGACCCTTTGGTCTCTCACTCTGTGGTTTCCTTTCTTTGCTGAAAAGAGAGACTATAAAGTCTTATCTATGCCTCGCAGGGGGTAATACCCACAACCCCCTCCACAGCTACAGTTTCTGTAGCTTCTGTTACCATACATAATTCTAGTATGAAAATATTAAATGGAAAATTCCAGAAATAAACAATTCATACTTTAAAAATTATTATATCACTGTTGTAATTGCTTTTTATTAGTTATTGTTTTTTTAACTTCTTGCAATACTTAATTGATAAATTAATATCATCATTGGTACAGATGTACAGAAAAAATACAGTATACTGTCCATGGATTGTCTTGGTGATGAGGTGGGTCAACTCTACCATAAACACAAGTCCTTCCATATAAAATTGAATATCTAGACAATAATGAGTACACTTCCAAGCTTAAACCCTGCCAAGGGAAATTCCCAGGTGTCATAAATGAAGTTACTAACAAGTCATTGAGTAGGTAGACTTTTCAAGACTAGACAAAGGCCAGTTTAGGCCTCCCAGTGCTGGAAGAAAGTCAAACACCTGACCTGCTACAGAAGGCTCTGGAAAAACTCCCTCTGATGAAAAATAGATGAGAAATCCCCGTTCTCTGGCCTTGGAAAGCACAATCAGATAGGTGTCTTTTATAGAAGAAGAACAGCAACCTCTAACTGAACTGAAGATACTAGCCATGTACTAACCATGTCCTCATGCTTAGCACCTTTCTATGACCTAAATGACAGGTAAAACCCAAACCAAGAAATTAAAATTTAAAATCCACTTAGGATCAAAGAAGACACGTGACCTGGAGTTCCATAAGAATCAAGTATAAAGTTACTTGGCAGCACTGACTAGTAGTCACTGGAAGTCCTCTTAGGGAAAAGACAATGGGGGGATCTTCTAGAAGACACACACATGCATGCACGCGCGCATGTACACACACACACACACACACACACACACACATACTGAAAAATAAAAACCAAGACAAAATTAACTACACTGATACAAGCACTGTGAGTTATTGCCAAGAGATTTAGTAAATGGGGAAGAGACTGTAATGATTAAGGAACAATTTTTAAACCATTGTGTTGAACCACTGAGATTGGGCTTAGCAAGTAATGTCGCTGAAATCCTGCATAGCCGTGCTGCTCAAGAACTGTCTACCTGGGTATGGTAGCATACACCTTTAATCCCAGCACTCATGAGGCAGAGACAGGTGGATCTCTACAAGTAAGAGGTCAGGCTGATGTATGTTTCAAATTCAGACCAACTAATGCTTCATAGAAAAGATTTTGTCTCAAAAAAAAAAAAAAAAAAAAAGCACGTCTAGGAGCCAGGCATGATGGGCATTGTATTAATATCAGCTAAACAGATGTTAAACAGAAAACACATTGTTAAGGTAAAAAAGCTATTATTTAGTATAATAGAGATTTTTTTCCCCACAGGATTCCATAACCTAGAATTAATTAACATTTTATCAATGGAGACTCACAATAGCTTTCTCTAAAGGACAGGTCTGCACTCAGTAAGAATATATATGTTTTCAAACTCAGCACATAGGATGCCAACGTGAATACACTCAAGGTCAGTATCGCACTGGCTATTTTTTAACTTCAGGCCATATACATAAAAACCAACCACAAAACTGCAGTGTAGAGACTGAAAAACACTCGTAAGTGACCACACAGTAAAGCCCATTTGTCATAATTTGTGAAAACAGTTTAAAAGGGTTCACAAGGAATGCGACCTTGAATTAGAAAGATGGGCTGATTTAGCTGAGAGTAAAACTCCCCCCAGAAGCAGTAGCCTGCTGCTGTGTGCACTGATGTTCTTTATACTAACTCTGTGCCTCTCTAAGGACCTGAATGTCACCGAGTGGCGGGCAGTGACTTATTTGGAATTCTCTGGTTTAAGAATGGATCCTGTGTAGGTTGATAGATTGTGTGCTCCTGGTGTTTATGCTTCTAGGTTAAGAGTGGCCAATTGCAGCAGTGTGGAAGTCCTTGTAACGCACAGTGGAAGGCAGTATTGAAATGTCTGTCATAGAGCCAGGTGGCGATAGTGTACTCCTTTAATCCTAGCATTTGGAAGACAGGTGACTCTCTGAGTTCGAGGCCAGCCTGGTTCACAGAGTGAGTTCCAAGACAGCCAAGTCTACACAGAGAAACTCTGTCTCTAGACACCAAAGAAAACAAGAAAGAAAAGAAGAAGAGGATTAGGAAGAGGAGGAAGAGGAAGAAGGGGAGAGGGGAAAAAGAAGAAGAAATGTTTGTCATAGCTAAAGGTACCCTCTTACACATAGCATAGGGACAAAATTAAATCCTTTCTACATTCACAGTTCCCAGCTCGTGTGTGTGTGTGTGTGTGTGTGTGTGTGTGTGTGTGTGTGTGCGCGCGCGCGCACAGGAAGCACTCTGCAGAATTAGCCTTGCCTGGAGCCAGGTTCATTTTAATAAGAAATGAGCAATGAACCAACAACACTTGGCACTCACAGACAGCACTGCTAGATGTAACGCTTCCCGACAGGCATGTACACCCAGCAGCAGGTGGCACTCCTTTCCCAGAATAACCATTGTTCAAAATTTGGCAACTAAAAAACATAGCCTCACAAGAAATAATGTAGTAGGTCAAGCTGGGGTTGGGAATTGTTCTTTAGAAAAGTACTATTTGATTATGCTAAGATATTTTTGGGAAAGAGTTACATAAATAGAAGGTTTTTGCTTTGTTTTGTTTTGTTTTGTTTATGTCAAGGTTTCTACAATCCTCCCAATTTCCTTCTAGTCAGCAAAGATATACACGTATGATACAATCGCTTTCTCCAGAATCAAGATAAAAAGATAAAGGACACAAACAAAAGCTTCCCTGGGGTATTTACCATTCTTTGTTAAGAACACAAATTAGTTCAGTGGTTGGAGGACTGCCATTTCAAGATTACTGTCTGATAAAGTGGCTGCAAGATTTAACAGTAACACACGCCGCCACTCGGTGAACTCCAAAGCTCTCATCAAATAGCTCAGGGCAGGAGGCAGGATGGACCTGCTGGGGGCTTCACACTCAGCTTCACCCAGCTGTACCACGGAGAGCTCACACAGTGGGAAGTTGAGGCCAGGCCTGTGAAATCAGAGCTTGGCAGCAATCCCCCATCCAGTGGCCCTCCATCTCCCTGCAAGCAGGCTGTGTAGGCAGGAAATAGAGTCCTAGACACATGTAGGCCCAAGGGACATGAAGACAGGAGGAGAGACAGAGAAAGAAGGGAGCGGCAAGCAACAGAGAACAAGCAATGCACACTTGCTCTATACTGCATTCCCTTGGGAATGAAAGAGAAAGACCTCCCTACCTCTAGGTACCACATCTGTGCTTCTCACAGGACAGGAACACAGCACAATCTCTTTACTTGAGACCAAGTTGCAAAACTGTGAAGGTGTAAAAAGTCACGTTGTACCCCAAAGGACTACCAAGTCACTTATTGAAAAGCTAGGTGGCCAAGAGTGTGTGCTGTCTTTCAGAGGACTCGAGTCTGGTTTTCAGCATCCCCATCAGTTGGCTCAAAATCACCTATAACTTAGGCTTCAGGAGGATCTGACGGGTCTGGCCTCCACGGGTACTTGTACATACCCCTCCCTATATACATGTTTTAAAAGAAAAATAAACAGTTTTTAATTTAAAAAACAAATCCTTTTGAATTGTCCCTGAGATCCAGCTGGACTCTTTCCAGTTGATCTTCTAAGTCCTAACATTTGAGGAACACTGACTAAATTTAACTTGCTCTCCAGATAGTAATTCAATTTTTGGTTGAGAACATGGGTACATAGACCGGGGTACATAGGGAATTCTGATTGTTGCTGCAGGCTGTACATCAACCACTTTCAATATTTTTCTACAACCTTAGTAGATACCATTAGATGTGTTTATCATGGATATGTTATATTACATAGGGTTGGGAGAATATCCGAGTAGATAAAGTGTTTGGCCTCAGAAGCAAGAGAACCTGAGTTCAATTCCCACAACCCATGTACAAAAGCCAGGCACATGACAAGCACTTGTAACCTCAGCACTTTGGGGATGGAAACAGGTGGATCCCTAGGGCTTTCTGGCCAGCCAAAGTGGCCTATTTGGTCAAAAACCAAAGTGGATGGCTCCTGGGCAAGGACACTGAGATTGTGTGATGGTTTGAATGAGAACGACCACCATAGGTTCATGTATTTGAATGCTTGGTCCCTAGATGGCAGAAGTCTTTTGGGAAAGATTTGGAGATGTGGCTTTGTTGGAAGAGGTGTGGCTTTGTTGGAAGAGGTGTGTCATTAGGGGTGGGCTTCAAAGTTGTAAAAGCCCATGCTACTCCCACGTAGCCCCCTTGCCCTTTCCCCTGTGCCTGTGGATCAGATGTAAGTTCTCAGCTACTTCTCTAGCACTTCTGCTTGCCTGCTGCCACGCTCCCTGCCATGCTAGTCATGGACTCACCCTCTGGAACTATGAGAATGAATAAACTCTTTTTTTTTTCCTTTCTGCAAGTTTCCTTGGTCATGCCACATGCCTTTGTTGCAGCAGCAGTAGAAAAGTAAATTAAGAAAAGTTAAGACAGATTGTCTTCTGGCGTCTACAAGTGTACATGCACACTTGTGTGAATGCACACACTTCAAACACATACACAGGCATGCACAGACACCTATGTGTGTACACAAACACACACAAAGTTTAAATCGGATGGATATTGGGCACAATGAATTTCAGCCTTACCACTCAGGAGGTTGAGGCAGGAGAATTGTGAACTTGAGGCCACCCTGGGCTACAAAGTTCCAGACCACCTTCAGTTACACAATGAGACCCTGGTTCAGTGGCCCACCCCTCTAAAAATAAGGTTAAATTAGATAACAGGCCAGCATTTTGAGGGGACAGACTTGTAAAGTGATAAAGCAAAACTACTCGTGAGCATCTCAAACTCAACATGGACGAAGCTGAATCTGTCACTTGCACAAATCAGTTACGTTACACTCTATCTGCCACAGGTTTTTAAAAAAGACAGAGCCTAACTCCCCTTCTTTCAGTGTGGACCGAACTTAGTGATTTGCATCCAAAGAGCCAAGTAAGAGGAACTGATGATGCCTAAGTTCTAAGGACCGGTAGGTATTCAAAGGCCTACAGTTTCATTTTGTCCTTTCTTGACTCACAGAGTCTGGGTTGAGGTCAAGGAGCCAGCTGCCATGCTGTAAGGATGCACTGGCAGCAGTGTGTAGAGGCCCAGGTGACAAGGAACACGGCTTCCTACGAAAACCCAGTGAACAGGAGCTGGGGCATGATTTGGTAGCAGAGTCCTGGCTCCTGATCTATCCCTTGCACCAAAATTAAATGGGTGAAAGGGTGAAAATTCAGAGTGACTTCTGCCAAAAGCCATGAGAGCAAGTCCAGAAGATCCTTCCACCTCAGATGTCCTGGAGGTATCTTAATATAAAACCCCGAGACAGAACTACCTATTCCAGTCTTGAATTGTTACCATACAAGAGCTGAGAGATAATAAATATCCATTGTCTTCAACTGCTACCTCTGGGCATAACTTACTGCACTACCTGGTTGATATAGCTCCTTTCCTGTGAACATGGCCACATATCCCTTGGTCATCCAAGCCCAGAACTGGCATTCATTCTTCCCTAGATCCTATCTTTCTAATCCAGTCAGCCATATAGTCTTACAGATTCATCTTGCCTCTCTCCAACCCTACTGGTTGTGATGCTTCATCCCATCAACTTGTCTTGGATATAGGAACCACTAGGAAACAAACCTCCAAGCATATCTGTGAGGGTATTTCCAGAAAGGCTTAACCAAGGAAGGAATTCCCACCCTGGATGTGGGTTGGGGAGAATAAGCAAAGCACCTCTCTTTCTTTCTATCTATGTCTTTATGACCACAGACTGTGTATGTACTACATCAGCTACATCATGCTCCTGCTGCCATGCCTTCCTAACCGCAATAGACTCTATCCCCTTAAAACATGAGCCAAACTATACCCTTCTTTCCTTACTTAAATTGCTGTTTGTCGAGTGTTCGGTCATAGCAATGTGAAAAGCTAGTTAGTTTTTCCCAGTTAGCTTCAGCTTCAGCCATCAATTTGACATCTTGAGTCATCTGAGAGAGTCTTAACTGGGGACTGCCTAGATCAGATTGGCCTGTGCTCATATCTGTGAGGGATTGTCTTGACTGATGATTGATGTGGGAGAATCCAGCCCACTATGGGAGGTACCAATCCCTAGGCAGGTGGGCCTGGGCTATATAAGAATGCAAGCCAGTAAGTAGTGTTTTCCATGGTTTCTGCCCTGATTTCCCTCAGTGATGAACTGTGGCCTGAAAATTGTTTTTGGTTGTGGTATTTATCACAGCAATGGAAAGAACTTGAACAGTATACTGTTCAATACACTGACAAGCCACAGCTTGGGTTTCTTCTTGAAGAAAATTTCTCTTGACCTTAGATGATGTTTCAGATCTTACTGCTTATTTCCTCCAGACTGCCAACTGAACATGCTTCTTGTTCTCGACCTTGATGTTGTTTTCTGGAGTCCATTCTCACTCCCAATGCCTCAAGGAGAGAGTCCTGGCTCCAGAGCAGTCTTGGGAGGCCCTTGTGACCTGGCCTCTTTCTCAGGCCCCTCTGCCCACTTAGTCTGGTCCACTACAGCTCAGTTGGCCAGCTCCGACACTGGACGTGACCCTCAACTCAGAGGTGGTCAGATCGCATAGAGCCCTGTGCTGATCTCATAGGCAGGCTTTTGACATTTCCTGATTTCTGATTTGAAACTTGCCTGCCTCCTCCTGTACTACATGAACCCAGAGATCCCCGAAGACAGACACACAGAGCATGGAGCCCACTCATGGCAAAGATGAAGAGCTATTGAACAAACACACATATTTACAGGTGGGAAGAATAAGAAGGATATGAATAAGAGCTATAGCAAGTACTTGGCATAGATAAAGCCCTGATTTTGGTGGCTAGTAACAACAAAAACTTATTGTTTTTCCTAGATAGCCTTGCAGTCTAGATTGGCCTAGAACTCTCAATCTTTCTGCTGGGATCATTTCATCCAGCCCCCTCAAATTATTATTTTTTAACACAGTTGTCAAAATACGACTTGGGAATATTTCATAACTCTTTCATATATGTTTCACTAAGAAGTGATGACTTCTAGTGTATTAGACAAAGTTCATCCAGGGAAGCATTTACCACCTTCCCACCAATAAAAGCTCCTCCAGGACACTGGCATCAACTACAAGAGGGTCTAGATAAGGAAGAACGAGGGTCTTGGGAGGAGAAGGAAAAGAGAGGTGCTTGTTTTCCTTCAAAATTGTAGTTGTCAATGCCCAAGACAATAGGTGTCTGTTGGATATTCATGTAGGAGTAGAACCTCCTCGGGCTTCAACCCAGGCTCCTGCACCCTCTGCACTCTACTTCAGCAGCTCAGCATCCCCTGGTATCAAAGAGTAGTCCTCCCAGGCCTGCCTGTGGCCATAAGAAGCAAGCTCAGAGGGTTCTCCTTCACAGCACACCACCGTGGCTTTGCTTCCTCTCCCTGTAGTTGAAGGGTGTGGGGACACCAGGATGCCTGGGAGGATCTGGCACCAGAAATAGTGTCAACAGTAGTACTCACAGACATTTTCAACTGCTGTCCCAGCAGATTTATATGCTGACCCAAAGGGTGTGGTGGAGAATCTAAGTCTGCCTCCTCTAGAGCTGGGTGCAGCAGAGGGTTTGTTTGTTTGTTTGTTAGTCTGTTTTTCCTGTAAAGAGTCAGATTCTATGTGTGTTCAGTGTTGCATGCCGCATGTCTGCTTCGCCGCTGAGCGCAAAGCATCTATAGATGGTAGAGAAGTGAATGGGTATGCTACCCAGGGGCCAGGGGTGGAGCTCAGTGGGTGTCGCAAGTTTCTGAGTTCAATCTCTGCCGAATATTTCCTCCTCTCACTAGGTAAAGCACACATAGTAGGCTCAATCTGACCCGGACAGGTCTGTGCTGGCCACCACCTGCCCTAGAGTAAAAGAGATAGAAGACCACTTCACTTTCTCAAAGTTGGTTGCATTTTCTTTTTAAAGTGTGAAGCTTTAGCACTAGTGCAAATAGCACTCCTAAACGTGTATGTGCACTGATAAAGAGTGTAAATCGGGGTGCCGTTTTCGACTGTTTTTACCCAAATGTTCAGTGTGACAGCTTTCGACTCGCCACTCTATGAATGGTCATGAGTGTATACCTGAACATGCATAAAAAGATGGTAAGCAGTCTGAAATTGACAATGATACAAACAGGACATGGTTAAACCTTTTCCTAACTGCCCAGGCAAGATGAGGGCAGAACCACAACCCACTGTCCAGGCAGCTGTCCAGCGGGGAGTGCAGCCCTGGTCAGCCTGTGGAAGGATTTCACCTGTTCATCCAGAGCAAACAGCCCTCACTCGGCTTGGGAGTGACAGGAAGCTACACTTCATTACTCCCAGTCAGGAAACACCCCCCCCAATAATTCCCTCTGTCCGCTTCCCTAGTCTTCTGTGCACATAGACTGAGGCGATGGTTGAGTTCAGTATCTTGGGGTTACATTTTCAGAGAGACTTCAGGGAAACATCAAGCCTGGCTGTTGTCATCTCTCTTTGAGGCTAAATAATACTTTGGACCATTCTGCCCTGGGCCTTGGTCACTAGCTGCTCATGTAGTTTCTAAAGGAAACTGTCCATTGAAATATAGATTTTTTTTTTCAGGAAGTGAAATTTAAAAAAAAAATTTTTTTGAAGGCTAATCTAAATGACCATCAATAGGAGAGTGATGAAATATATATATCATGGCATTCACTACAGTAAAATTCCAAATGTATTGGCATGTAACAGTATTTAAGATATATATAATTAAAAATTCAAGTTAACAAGGTGGCATGCTTTGAGTGATACTATTTACATAAAATCCATCACACACATTTAAAAATGTGTGTGTGTGTGTGTGTGTGTGTGTGTCTAGAACAAAATATACCATCAATTGTGAATGTCTATATGAGGTAGGTATAGAGAAGGAATTTATTTTTTTGTTGTTTAAACTTTTAAAACAAAAGCATTTGTCATCACTAGAAAATAAAAAAGAATTTGAAAATAATCAAATTCTTTAGGGATTTCTATAAATGGTGTATAGTCGTGATTACTTATTATTCCAGTGCTTGGGAAGTGGAGGCAAGAAGATCAGAAGTTCAAGATTATACTCAGCTGCATTGTGAGTTCAAGGTCGGCCTGGGATACAGGAGACCCTGTCTTAAAGCAAAAAAATGCAGGGGCTGGCAAGATGACTCAGCCAGTAAAGGCACTCATTGCTAAGTCTGATGATATGTGTTCAGTCCCCAGGACCTACATGATGAAAGGAGAGAATACCTCTGACCTCCACCTGCATGACCATCCCAAAAATAAAAGCAAAAGCAACATAAACAAACAAGCTCCAGAGTTTCTAGAAATCATGACTTAGACAAATTCAAATCACAGTAGAAAAAGAAGAAATGCTTATTAAGTCGGAATCTCACTTTGTCTATCTGTAGCGATATTAGCTGTCACCCAGTGCTAGATTCTCTGAGTTTTGATATTTCCGTGACAAAATGTAGGAAGAGCAAAGTGCAGGGACTGAATGGCTGGCGTCGTGGTGGGAAGCCCAGGCTGCAGTCAGCCAGCACCATGTAGCTGACACTGCCCTCTGGCCACGCGTCCGTCATATTGGCTCGGCTTCACAAGCATGACCTAATCTCAGGAAGCAGTGGAGGAATGAAAATAACTCAGACTCGGGCCGCGCTACCTGCTTCTCGCAGCAGCTGCTATGTACAGCCTTGCTGACCCATCTTTTGTAGTCGGTTGTCGTAAATTGACCTGATTCCATCTCATTTTGCATGCAGTTTTCAGCATCTGTACACTATCTTTTAACAGTTTCTCATCCCCAGGAGCCCCCCCCCCACACACACACATTGGCCCCTTTTATTGCTGCTTCGTCTATTTTGCTAGAAGGGCTGTCTCTATTCTTGCCTTTGTCTTCAGCTTTGTATTTCTTTATTAGCATTTGCTTAGTTATGTTATTCTTGTCCTTGAGGAACATAAATATCAAATCAAATCAAAACAGACAAACTCTTGGACTCTGTGAAATATCTTTCTGTCTTCAAGGGTCTTTACGTTTTCCCCTCTAGTCCTGCAAAAGCTAGCCAAGTGTTCCATCATTGAGCCACACTCTGAACCCTTAAGGCGTTGTTTTCTGTGCCTGTTTCATATGTGGGAAGGGCAGGTTCCGTCCAGACAAGCATAATCTCAGCTCCTGCAAGGCAGGTGGTATGATGAGCACAGCAATAAAAAAGCCATGAACCACTGCGCTGTCTCTTTGGTAACCCATCAGCATCATTTTCTGGGCTTCCTTCCTGTTGGCTCAGTTATTTCTTGCTTTCCTCTAACTTTATTGGTTTTTTTTTCATCTGTTCAGCCCACATAGTCACTGTCTGGCTTAAAAACAAGTTATTTTTCGGACCCCTCAGAGGACTCCTGTGGGAAGACTGGAGGCAGCCTGCTTATGGTAAGACACAGACCCACAATCTACCCAGCTGTCAGCTCCCCCAGCATCTCCAGTTTGGAAGACATACAACAAATGAACAGGGAGGATTGGGACTCAAGTGTCCCCTGTGCCCTGGGCAAATGAGACACAGAGTGAGACTTTGGTACACATTTAACCCATTCTCTCCCAAAGTCTGAACCCAGTTCTACAGATGAAAACCAAAGAGCTCTGGACCAAATAGTAGTAGGAAATAGCAGAGATGATCTCAGGGCCCTCCTCTTCAAGGCCCTTAAAATGAACATGGTCCTGTTACAGATCTTGGGATACTCTGTAGAGCATAAAGCTGTTTGACTTTGTTTCATTTTGACCAAGTAAGCTTTTCTGTTTCTGTTTGTTTGTTTGGTTTTTTTCCCCTATTCTTTGTGGTTTTGTTCTCTGGACTAACATGCTAGCGAAGAACAAACTTTGGGCCTTGTTGATCGCACTCAACAAGGATGTGGTGTATGTGTTACTTTTGCATCACAGTGACCATGCTACCTGACAGAAATAATGAATTGTTTCAGTCCACTCTGGTGGGGAGGCATGGAGCGAACAGCTCGGTTTACGGCAGTGGGAGCACGTGAGGGAGGCTATTCATATCGCTGCAGGACAGGAAGCTGAGAGGGAAAGGGGAGGAAGGAGCAAGGTAGAAGCTATAACCTTCTAAGGCCTGCCTACTTGCTCAGTCAGGTCACACTTCCTGAGGCCTCCATGACTTTCCCAAACAGCAGCATCTAGGGACTAAGCATTCAAACATGAACCTATTGGGGGCACTTTAGATTTAGGCTCCCAAATGATATCTCACAATGCAAAATGCATCCCATCCGACTTCAAGAGTTCCCACAGTCTTACCAGGTCCCCAAACTGCTCAAAAGTGAAAGTTCAAAGTCTCTCTGGAGACTCAAGACAAACTCTTAACTGTGAACCTTTATAGACTCAAGAAGAAAGTTGCATACTTCCAGGATACCGTGGCACAGAGTAAAAGTCCCCATTCCAAAGGCGAGGACCAAATCAAGACTGACACCAGCAAGGCAAACATTAAATCATGTAGCAACATGTCTGGCACCCAAGACAATTGGTGAGATGTGTCTCCCATGGGCTTGGGCAGCCCCATCCGCACAGACTTGCTGTTTACAGTGTACACTGCCTCTCTCTTGGGCGAGCTCTACTAAGTGCCTATAGCTGTTCTGGCAGACATCCCACATGTCTGGCATCTCGGATCATCCAGGTCTCCATTTCAACTTACACATCCCTCTCATAGAATTGCACAAAACCTTCTTAGGGCCTCCTCAAAGGGAACCGGACCTTGCTGCACAGTAGTTGACCTCTTAGGTCTTTCTAAAAACATGGGTGTAGGCCTCTATAGCACTGTAACAACTGTGTTCTGCATGCCTTCAAGAGCAGCACAGTGTGCATCAAAACAAGTCCCGCCATCAGCTCAAGCGGCAACCAGGCAACCGTGGATCACAGCTGCAGCAGCCTCCAGTGGTTAAATGCAGGGGGAATACTCTGTGCGCAGCCTTGAATGAGTGGAGAGCCTGAGGAGGAGAGGCCTCCTCTAAAAGGAGAGCTTTCGAATAGGTTTGCAGTTTTATACCTTGGAGTTTGCAATGGTCGGGTAAAGCCAATATCTGAACTGCCTCAAGGCACCTCTCATTTTTCCAGAGAAAACCATGCAGCTGCTCATTAATGACATTGATCTTTTGAACTGAGGATAGTGGGGCTGCTGGGTTCTGAAAATGTTAATAGTGACCACCTCTAGAGGTAAAAGGAATGCGTGATATTTTATTTATAATTTACTTATAATTATAAATAAAAGTATAATTTATAACTCAAATATTGTTTAATTTCATATATAACCAAAATGTCCCCTACACCTTATATTTTGAACACTTAATTCTCAGCTTTCAGCACTATTGTGGAAAGTTGTGGAACCTTTAAGGGGCTGCTCATTAATGACACTGAACTGAGGCTTCTTTGTCCAAGGATAACCAAAGTTAAGGGTGCTCCTTTTCTGGTCATCATTTCAAATTTTCCTTCTCTACTTTTTTCTCTGGATTCTCACTACAAATCGCCTAAACGCAGCCAGCAATTACAGCCATATGAGCACTATGCCGTCTTGAAACTTCTTCTATCAAATTCATGCCCATTATATTTGAATTCAGTTTCACTCAGTTTTTACATACACAGGTAAATAGCAAACTTTTTTTTTTTTTTTTTTTTTTTGCCAGAATATTATACCAGTGGCCTCTGGTCCAGTGTCTCATAGTCTTTGTTCCCATCTGGAACCTTATGGGCACAGTCTTTGCTGTCAGTATTTCTATGAACACTCTGGTTTTCCAACCCCCCACTAGGATGGCACACTAAGCTCTGCTTATAAGATTCTAGGGCATCTCTAGCTTCTATCAACAAACTTCCAAATCCCTCCCACAAACCAGCCCAGCGGCCCAAGAGCCCCGTGTTTAGATTTATCACAGCAACAATCCTGTTTCTCCAGAACCATCTTTCTTATTGTTACTTTTGTACTGCCATGCCCTCAAGACCTCACAGAGGCAACCAAAGGATTCAGATACCTACTTTGGGATCATGATTGTAGAGGGATTTAGTTTATAAAAACAGGAAAGAGATGAGAGAGTTGCTCAGCTCACGGCAATGGGAGCGTGTGGTAGAGGCTGCTCACTTCATGGCAGACCAGGAAGCAGAGAGCATGACTGGAACCTGGGGTGGGTATAACCTCCAAAGGTCTATATGTGTCACATAGGCCCTACCCCTTAAAGGTTCTACAACTTTCCAAAATAGTGCTCAAAGCTGAGAATTAAGTGTTCAAAATGTAAGGTGTAGGGGACATTTTAGGTTATATATGAAATTAAACAATATTTGAGTTATATATTATATTTTTATTTATAATTATAAATAAATTATAAATAAAATATCACACATTCCTTTTACCTCTAGAGGTGGTAACCATTAACATTTTCAGAACACAGCAGCCCCGCTATCCTTAGAAGGGTCTGCTCCAGGCCCCAGATACCCTACCCCAACCTGTGTTAAAACCACAGATAGATTTTAACTCTATCCAAAAGCAATCTGTATTTTTTCTTATAGATACCTCTGATAGAACTTATTTCAAGAATTAGGAACAGTAAGAAGTTAATAACTAGTGCTAAATAGAATCATTGTAATTATATAGTAAAAGCTATTTAAAGGTGAAGACAAGAGGATCAGCAAAATTTAATGAAACCTCATCTCAAAATAAAATTTTAAAGGGCTAGAAGTATAAGCTGCTTGCCTAGCATGCAGGAAACCTGGGGTTCGTAAAGTGATATGATTACTTTAGGATCATGGTTAGCCACAGTACAACAGCAGTTAGCAAAATATTTCTTAAAGGACTGACTACATTAGGTGTAACAGTGTTTCTGCCCAGAGTCCTTCCTTTTTGATAACGGCACATCCATTTCTCCTAGAAGAACCGTCTTTCCATCATGGCCTGTACAAGGATTGGTGAGTTGAGACTAATCTCTCCTTTAGGGATAACAAGGCCAGGCTAGCCCAATTAACACAGCCTCCACCCTCTGCCAGTGATTGGTGCTAGGGTGAGTGTATGATCTAAATGGTTTTAGTTAGAATCACCCCAGACTCTGCTGCAATTGGAAGAAAAAGATGTGCTCTCTGTGAGGATTCCCAGCAGACAGTCATGGAAACCTCAGCACACTGTAGCAAAAATAACTCAGGAAGAAAAAAAAAAAAAAAAAACAAAACACTGACTATATGATTTGAACTTCTTTATCCTTTTCTGCCTAGAATCAGATTGGTATATATTTATTCTTTATAGTATGAATGAACTAATGTTCTCTGTTAACTTAAGCCAGGGTAAATTAGATTTTTGCCAGCAGAGACTCAAAGTTGGTATAAGAGATAAGACAGATTGGGAAAAAATATGTGTATTCACATATGTCCTTGTTTCACTCAACTTACTCCACAAATATTGGTTAGTTTTCTGCTATGGCTTGGAGACATTTAAGGGTTCTGTACTTGTAGTAGTAGCAAAACAAGTGAGCTTGCATGTCTACATTTCTGCTTATGAACTTGGGATATGCTCTCCTAGAACACCCAGAGCAATAGTCCTTGAAATTAGTGACATATTTGCTGGATAAAAGCATATGGGCATGTAGCATGAGAGCTTCTCACACAGGAAGAAGACATGAGAGCGTGTGGCAAAGGCTGATCACATCATGGTGGACCAGGAAGCAGAGCAGGGAGCATGACTGGAATCAGGGGCGGGCATAACCTTCTAAAGTCTACATCTGCCAGATACGGTTCTATTGTTTTTATTGTTAATTAATAGATACATTTTAATTGCTATATATATTTTAGTTGCTAGTTATTTTAATTACCAATTGATAACTATATATTTATGGAGTACCTGTGAGGGGATTCCCAGAGAGGAGTCACCTAGTGGGGAGAACCCACTGTGAATGTGAGCAACATCATTCCATAAGCTGTGGGTCCTGACTGAATAGAAAGGAGAAAGAAGGAGAAGTCAAAGTACTAGAGCAAGCCAGTGGAGCTTAGGCATCCTGGACGGCCATGAGCATGTCATACTTCCACACCATGATGGACTGACACCTCTGAAACTTTAAGCCCAAATAAGTCTTTCCTCTCTTATGCAGTTTCTCTTGGGTATTTTGCTCACAGCAGTAGTAAAAAAAAATGACCAATATACATTTCAAAGAGATGACTGAAGTATCTGACAAAAGATTGAATATTACCACTGTTATTATTTCTGTTATTAGAAGATTTAGAGTTAAACTAAACATTCTTAGGTGACTGAAACTTATTCACATTATTATTATTTGGAGACAGGATTCCCATGCTAGCCTATGCTATCCTTAAACTCAGTATATGGCTGAAAACAACCTTGAATTCATGAACCTCCTGCATCTACCTCAAGAGTGCTGGTATTAGAAGTTAATTCAATGATAAGGACTGAACCCAGGGCTTTGGAAATTCTAGAAATCTGCTAACTGATTTCAATCCATAGTTCCATTACTGTGAGTCTTGAAGGTGAACACGGAACACATAAATGAATCTAAGACCCATCACTGAAATTTCTGGAAGCTGGGAACCTGCCACCAACGATGGAACTCTGAGGAATTATGTGTAGATCCTTTGTCAACTCTTAAAGTATCTGATATTGGTTGAATTACATTCCCCCAAATTCATAAATTGAGGACCTAAACCCAGCATATGAAAATATGATTAACTAACTAACTAAAGAGCAAAGACACACTGTGAATGTGAGTGGTATCATTCCATGAATGGGGACCCAGACTGAACAAAATAAAAAAAAAAAAAGAAGAAGTTTTTGAAGAGCTAATTAAAACAACACCACTGGGGAATGTCTTACTCTAACCTAACCGGTCCTTGGAAGAGTGGAGATTTGGATACATAGACATAGACCGGAGGAAGGCAGCCATAGGCAAGCCAAGGAGAAAGGACTCAAAGGAAACCAACCCTAGACTTCAAATTCTGCCTCCAGAGCCCTGAGAAAACAGTTTCCCTGTAAAAGTGACTCTGTTTGCAGGACTTTGTTAAAGGAGTACCACCAAACTAACAGGAGCGTGATCTTCTCTGAAAAAAAAAAAATTACTGTATCACAAAGAATATTCTAGAAGGAACATATCAGTCCTTCAGTTCATCTCCTCTCCAGATGTCCTCTACTGCTGCCTGACAGATCTAGAGAGAGACACACACACAAGTTAGGTCCCACAGGATGGAGAGAAACCTTTACTTACACGTGCCCCATTGTACAGTTTAATCATTTAGTCTACAAACCTAATTTACAAGCCTTGATTAATTTCCTACTTTCCCAAGGGATACCTTCAACAAGCACACAGGACTGTCAACCTTACAAAGAAACTGGATTCATTTAGTCATTCCAATTTCATTAGTATGTCTTCACTGTGTAAATGTAGAAAGCTGTTTATGGAGAAATTGTTTACACTTTTAAGTGATGTTCACAGAGCTTCAGTATTAAATGGGATTCATGACCCTGTCTCATACAGAGCTCTCATTTTCTGGTTACCAGGTCCCTGGTGATAAATAATAGTACTGGGGGGTGGAGCTGAAGATATAGTATAGAAGAGAACTCTCTGCTCATGCAGAGGACCCAGGTTCAGCTCCCAGTACTTCTGTGATGGGAAATAAACTTAATAGCTAAAGATCAGTGCACATTCACCAAGATAGTGAGAATCAACCTTGAGCTACACTTAAACTGGCAAATACACACACACACACACACACACACAATCATGAAAGGCCCATCATAGGGGATCTAATCTCTGACCTTATAGTAATGAACGAGTCTCGGTTACCTCTGACTTACTCTAGCGTACCAAGAAAGCATCCCCATGGCCTGGAGAAGCATGGGACTTCTCCTCTGTCCATCCCCAGCCTGATTTAATCACTACCAACTTTTCCTTAATTCAGTACCATCAACTCCCACTTCATCTGCTTTACCTGTCTTCTGACACCTGCTCCACTGCACTCTTAGGATCATAACATGGTGTTTTCACTCCTGTTTTATTTTTTAAAAAGCAAGCTAATTCTAGAATTTCACATTTCATCAACCTTTCTGAGATATTTCTGGTGTTGGAGGTGGGAAAATGTGATTGCTATGGTGACGTTTTTATTCCCTTGCTTCGTGATTCTCTTGTTCACGGGCAGTGATGGCTTTAGAACCGGCTTTAGAATCCCAGGATGGGTTTGGATGACACGAAACCTTGTTTCTCGGAGCAGTATGGAAAGCATGTGTTTGGCTCCTTATTTTTCATCTAGAAGAGATTTTGAAAAGAATAAAAACAAAAACAAACAAACAAAACTGACTATAGGGGAGAGTATACTTGAATCATCATGGCTTCCAAACTAGCTCCCCACAAGCCCCGACAGATGTGGCTTCTCCCTGATGCCCAGAACAAGACTGTTCCGGTAAAAGTTCCACGAGCATTTGAATGTAGGCAGCTTACAGAAGTGTTAAACTAGTCTGGGAGAGGAGATTACAAAGCAAATGGGTCATAAACACATCTGTTCTCTGTGAATCTAAAATCAAGGAGACTAAAGAGTAAAGACAGACAAACCCACACAAAACAGCCCAGGAAGGGCTGACTGCCGTGGGAGGTAACTTTGGAAACAGAGAGACAGATGGGAGTAACGCTTTTAGTGACAGGTGTGCAGTGGTCAAGCTGTGGTCTCCAGATAAGAGCTAGCAGTTGATATGGCTGGTATACCAGGGAAGCAATAAAGATCAAGGTAACAGCTTTCCTCCTCCTGTATTCTCCCTGACCTCTGTGCCAACCATCAAGACTCACTCTGTTGTTACAACCCGTGAATCACTCTCTAGAGCTTGTCATGGGCTGCATTTGGCCTGATCCCTGTGTTCCAGCTAGTTGTTATGATGAGTCACACAGCCAATGCCCAGGAGGAAAGAGAATAACCACAGGAAAAATCTCCCCTTGCTCTTCATACCCTTCCCCATTCTGACACCACAATTACATACAGAGGTCTGCATACAGAAGTGTATGGAGAGTCAGGTGCATCGGGGGGCCCACGGCAAGCTGAAGACAGACCTGGATTTTCACTTCCAGTAGGTGCCACTGCTGAAAGCTGGATCGATCTTCCTCTGAATAGGAGAGCTGCACTGTCTTCACCTCACTTATATTAACTCATATCAAAGCAACTCACCAAAGCTGCACACCCTGCCGTGATGAATGAACAGATATCCTTCCTTAAGCTTGCTGAGTTCCTGAGCAGCGATCCCACAGGTCCTCACTGTCTTTCATTTCCAAGCATTTACTGCATTCTTTCCTTCTGCCCTTCTGAAACTGCCACCCTCCTTCTCATCCCAGGCCCAGGTTCAGTCCCAATACTGTACAGTCAGATTTCCATCTGCCACCATATTGAATCCTACTGTTCCGACACTGCTGAGGCAGTGTTAGCTCAAAACAAACAAAGAAACTAACTAACTACCTAGCACATTGGCTTTTCACAGCCAACATAATACATTTAACGCAAGGGGTTTTATTTGCGTCTCAGGACTCGACCATTTAGTTGATCCTCCCCTAACCCCTCTTCTGCTCCTCTCCCCATGCACAACTAAATTCTCGTAGCCTTCCAACTAACTGGTACTGAAGGCTTTCTCCACTATGCTTGGTTTATCAAATTCTTTTCACCAGAAACACCTCCCTCTTAAATTGCCGGTTCTATCCGATCTCTAACTCCACCCTATTCCCAACTCTATCCTATTCAAGAATGACTTCTACCATGAAGGAACTGGAGCAAAGCACTCTGTTACCTTGAAGCCCCCAGAGTCCCTTGGTTGTCCCTCTTACTGAACTGACTCCATTCCTCCTTCGGCAAGCCCGCAGTTTCACTTCCTCCTCCCCATTAGGGTGAGAGAAGAAAGTGAATCCTAATTAGTTTTGCAGCCCTTAGGGAAAACATTGTGTTCATAATAAATATACAAGTTCAGAGAGTCTGGTTTCATTTCCTAAATGTAAGTGCAAGGGTTGTAAACCAATTAGGAGATGCCACCTTTCTCCTCAAAATAGAAGTGTGGAGTGTGTTTTGTTTTTCCCAATACTGAGAAATTTAAATATGTGGACTAAATTTTGCTAAAGCCATTGAAGAAAGAAAAACCAAATGGAATGAAAATAGAAATTCACTGGGATGCACCCAAAGACAGTCCTGCCCATGGAAAAGTTAACTCAACTCACTGTTAAACTGTTAAAGAGCGGAGGCTGCTAGCCGGAAGCACACGCGGGGCTTTACGCTTTGTTTAGGGCATTAAAAACCTTCCCATTACAGAGATGCATCTCTTCAGGGAGTTTAGGTGCTGCTGACTGTGAATAACAACAGCTTCATCTTCTTTTCTTCCAGTGGTAGGGCAAGGAGGCTCCAGTTATTTTAAAATATAGTTTTTACTATCCTTCAAGAGTTCAATTTGCCAATAGAGATATTTCTCTAAGAGCAGTGTTTTGTTTGGTTTGTTTTGTTTTTGTGGTGCACAGATATGAAAGTTCTCAACAATTAAGAGAATTTCTGTAGTCTGTTGTTTTGGTTTTTTTTTAAACCATTTAAATTTAATTATCCTAGATTTTATGTTCTGGCATATTACCAACTCTAATGCCAAGAAAACTTTCATCAAATGAAGAGTTTGAAATGGCTTATTCAAAAGCAGTTCTCATCCTCTTCTGTCTGGAAGACTGTGGGGGTGTGAAGGGGAGAGGGCAGTTGGGTAGGGGGTAGGTTGGGTTGGAGCTGGGGCTGGAGCTGGAAATCTGAGCTGGGGTGTGACTGGGCGAAGGTTGTGCTGGGTGGGGGTTGGGTTGGGTGGGTTGGGTTGTGGTTGCAGGAGAAGCTGGAGCTAGGGCTGGGTAATCTGGGTGGGGGTTGGGTGGAGCTGAGTTGGGGCTCAGAACGATCGGATCCTGGTTGAAAGTGGGTCTGGAAACTACTCACAATGTCAGTTATCTGACTGAACTGCAAAGAGGTGGACAAATGATGGAAGTATACCCCTCTCCCTTAAAACACGGCCAATGCTCTAGTCCCAGGCAGGAACCTGCCTCCCGCCACCTCTGCCAGGTAGAAATCTAGTGTTATTCTCCAAAGTGGCTAGCAGGCATTTAATTTTTGTGCAATTTACTTTCTCCGTGAAATATTGACATTTCATACGTAAAATACTGCTTCTGTCTCTTGATTTTTGAAAAAATGTAAACAACAGAAGCCCATTTTTTGAGGGTGACCCATTTCTGTAGCTTAGAAATCAGGTAGGTTGTAAATGTTTCAAGATTCATCAGAAAAATACAGAGAAGCGGGTGTTCTTATAGTAGCTTCAATAACTTTTAGGAATATACAAATCGTGAACTCATTACTACTAGGGCGGTCTGCCTGTTTAACACTCAGACATTATAGTAATCCTCCCTCAAGAGTCCCAACAGTTTCAAAATGGTCACTTCCCCCAATTTTCTATCTGCATATTCATCCTACATATAAAGGATTAAAATTTATTATGGCTATGCAGAGAGGTGTGTTAGATAATTACCTGCAGCCAGGAAGGGGGCGGGCAAGCAAAAGCCGAGCACGCTCTTTGATTCTCAACTAGTCAGAATGAATCGCAGCTCTCCGGAGTCACGGGTGAGGGGCCAGGCAGAATTCTGCCTCCACTCGCCACCTCCTCCCCCCTCCAACTTCCCAGCAGCGTAGACAGGCTTCCAGAAGGACGGTCTCCATCGCAATCCCTCCTCTCCCAGCCCGATCCTCCTAAAGTCTGACCAGGACCCACCTACCTTCTGAGGATGACAGGAGGCTTCCTAGCGGGAGGGCCAGAAGGATGCGTGATTCCGGCTCTTCAGCATCTCCCTTCTACAGCAGTTAACAGCAAATACAGATTCGCCTCCATTTTCTGGTCACGTGATCCCTGACACATCTAAATAAGGCTGATCACCTGCCTCCTAGACCTCCTTGTGCGCTAGCCTGCTGTGCCTGGGGCCAGAGCTGAAGCTGGGTAGATTTATACTGGGGACTATAAAATACTCTCACCGGATTATAGAATCACAAACACCCCCTTGATTTTTATGTCATTTCACGAAAGCTGTTGCCACTCCTGTCCCTGAATGAGGTTGGATCTGAATTTTCTTCAACACATAAGTTTGAGAGTCAGTTCCCTGAAACCTCTCTCTCTCTCTCTCTCTCTCTCTCTCTCTCTCTCTCTCTCTCTCTCTCTCTCTCTCTCTCTCACACACACACACACACACACACACAGTAGCTCTACAACATCCATAAAAGATAACCATTTATTGCTTAATGAGCAATGCTTCATATAATACAATGGATCATAAAAGCATAGGAGAATAGTTCTAGAAAAAGTCAGAAAGGTCTAGAAACATCAGAATGCTCACCCAAGATTCATCCAGCTTTGACTATGAGGAGGCAGAGGTGAGTGATGGATTGAACATGGTGCAGAGGTTTGAATTCGAATCTAACCTCACTTACTAACAGTGCCTCAGCCCACCAGTTCACAAACAGATAGTCCTACCAATGTTACTTTAAAACTGTATGATAACCTATACAGAGTGGCTGGGTTAGAATAACTTTCCAGCAAATACTCACTGCTATTATTAATTCTAAAACTGCCAGCAGGGACTGGGGATGCCACTCAGTTGGTAAAGCATTTGCCTCAAATGTACAGGGAACTTGGCTCAATACCCAACAACCTCACAAACATGGTGATGCATGCCTAAAATCCCAACATTCAGGTGTAGGCAAGAGGACCACAAGTTCAAGGTCATCTTCAGCTCTATAGCAAGTTTGAGCCTGCAATACATGAGACCCTCTCCAAATGAGGGAATGAATCAATGAGTGAATGAACAAATAAACAAATGTAAGTAACAAAATAAAAATGTCAGCAGAAACACAGATG
Organism: Cricetomys ansorgei; assembly: GCA_026225945.1. Taxonomy (NCBI): domain Eukaryota; kingdom Metazoa; phylum Chordata; class Mammalia; order Rodentia; family Nesomyidae; genus Cricetomys; species Cricetomys ansorgei. Next base: position 3,320,321 of record JAMJFZ010002601.1, on the reverse strand, counting down.
TGGCAAGTAAAATATTAAAGGATATTTGCATAACAAAAGGGAACATAATAAGTTTTAGCCCAACTGTTTTTGTTTGTTTGTTTTTGTTTCTTTTTTGATAAAGGGTCTCACTCTGCTGTCAAGGCTGGCCTCAGGCAAACGGTAAACCTCCTATCTCATAGTTCTGGAATTACAAATGTCAGTCAGCATGCCCAAACTTTATACCAACTCTTAATTAGAAACATTTTTAAAACTTGAAGTTTGGAGGCTAGAGAGTTGGTCTAGTGATTAAGCATGCTTACTGTTCTTGCAGAGGACCCAGGTTCAGTTCCCAGCACCTACACTAGGCAACTTACAACCGTCTGTAACTCCAGCTCCATTGGATCTGACACCCTCTTGTAGCCTCCTAGGGTGCCAGCATGCAAGTGGTACACATAAAGTCATTCAGACACACACACACACACACACACACACACACATTTTTCCTCAAAGTTTCTGTAAAGCTGTAGGCTTTAGTTTTGTGATTATCAATATATCTTATCAGATAAACAGAACATGGATGGTCATAAACATAAAAATCAATTTGAAATTATTACCATTAGGGGCTCAGAAGTTAAGAACACTGACTGCTCTAGCAGAAGAGTTTGGTTCCCAGCACCCACCTCAGGGGGCTCACAACTGCTTGTAACTCCAGCTCCAGGAGAATCTGACACCCTCTTCTGGCTTCTGCAGGTACCTGCAATCACGTACATAAATCCTCACACAAAGGCACATTCATACATACACACAATTTAAATTTTTTTAATATTTAGATTATACCATGAAGCTAATTATGAATACCTTAAAAATTGTTCAGTAATACTGCCTTAAGTGGGAAATGCAGGCTATTGGTTGATAGCAACACCACTTCTTTCTGTCTTATAGGATGCTTCAAGGTGAAGCAGTCCTATCTCAGAGTTAGCACTTGAGCAAAAGTACTAATTTATTTTAATGTGGAGGCAGTTCCTTATTTTTTTTTTCTTTTAAAGAATCACTACTTGAATGCAAGAAGTAACATCCTGGTTATTGTATTGGCAAAAAGGACACAGTAAATATCACTTTCTCCAGTAGAGTTGACATTGTTTTCTCAGAGCCTAATTGATACTTTCCAGTGATTACTTAATGAATGAATTTACCAAGGGGTAAAATAAAAGGTCTTTGAAGATTATATGATTTCAACTTTTGCTCAAGTTGAGAGTATAATAGATGACTAAGTTGAACGATGGTTCTTCTCCAACAGGGAAAAGCACATCCAGATTGAAGAGATTGTAACAGCCATGAACTAGGTGACAGATGACCAAAAATGACCAAGAAAAGCCTGGACAGGCATACCTATTTTTCTCAATGAGGTTCAGTGAAATAAGCAACAGCAGTTTAGGAAAGCTAAAGGGCTCAAAATCTCAGACGGATTATAATGGACAGAAGGTCAGGAACACCAGGGTTTAAGTACCCATGGTCTCAAATGACAAGAAAAAGAAATTTTTTTAACTTTATGAAAGCAAGGTGCATATTATTCACAAATAGGGGCAGAACATTCCCTTTGGAAAAGGGAACAATAAACACTCGATATTTTCACAGATCCATTAAAAGCAAATTATGAGAGCTGTGCGTGGTGACATACACCTGTAACCCAGCACTCAGGAGGTAAAGGCAGGAGGACCCCCTCAAGTTCAAGGGCAGCCTGGTCTGCATTATTAATTCTAGGCCAGTCATGGCTGTATAGTGAGACCCCCACCTCAGGAGAAGAGGAGAGGAGGGGGAGAGACGTGAACAATTATGTTCTACAAATGGGTTTTTTTAGTGTTTGCTTGTTCGTAATTGTTTAATCAGGCAAATTTGCAAGGCACTTAATATTTGGCTACCCCTATTCTAAGTGTCAGGGGTATTATGCATCATAAGACAAACCAGATTTCTGCTTTCCTGGAAGTTACAGCCTCACAGATGGAGACAGAAACAAAATCAACAAAGTAAATGAATGGGAGCTCTCTTCAGATGGAAAACAAGAGGTAGGAAGAAAGTAAGTCAGCGGGATGGAGCGTGCTCTCCGCGTTGATTCTGGAGGCTGTGGATATATAGGATGTCACAGAATCCCTCATCTCCACCCACTGTACGAGGGCCTTACCCACCCCAGTTGGGTCAATCAAAATGTCGACAGATATTAGCAAACAGAAGGGCAAAAAAATCGTTCCTGATTTGGGACCAGTTGCTTAAATTTTCTAATCCTGGAGTCTTTGATGGCCTTTGTTTCAAAATATCATGGCACTAGATCCCCTGATGCACTAGAGAATGGTTCACTGGTAGTGTGTGTTCATGTCTCTGTTCTTTTTAGAGGCTGAGGCCATGCTCTCACTTAGGTCGACTGTGAACAACACCATCCATTTGCCTCTTTGGCTCTCTTTTCGTTTTTCCACCTTACTTCCTGTAGTCTCTCTCACACTCTGAATTCCAGGTGATTTTGGCCAATGGAGGCTCTGTTGGGAGATGAGAGGGAGGAAGGAGAGGAATAGGAGGACAAACTCATTGGGCTTTCTTCTTATGTGAGGCAGATAAGTATAGGTGGTAGCTTAGCCCAGGACCCTGTTTGGTTTTGTACACACACACACACACACACACACACACACACACACACTCACACACACACTCACATGCAGTACACATGCATGTGTACATATGTACATACACACAGCAGCTTAGTTCCTTCACCTGCACATACTGTGTGCACATATTCTGTGGTGGTTTGATGAGAATGGACCCCATAGGCTCATGTATTTGAATACTTGCTCTGAAGTCAGTGGAACTGTTTGGGAAGGATTAGGAGATGTGGCTTTATTGGAGAAGGTGTGTCACTGAGAGTGGGCTTTGAGGTTTCAAAAGCCAACGTTGTCCCAGTCAGCACTTGCTCTCACTCTCATTCTGTCTCAACCTCTGTTTCTGTCTCTCTGTGTCTCTCTCCCTATCTCTCTGTCTCGCTCCCTGTCTCTCTGTCTCTGTCTCTGTCTCTCTCTCTCTGACTGCTGCTTATGGATCAGATGTAAGTTCTAAGCTACTGCTCTAGTGCCATGCCTATCTGCCTGCTGCCATGCTCCCCACCATGATGGTCAAGAACTCACCCTCTGAAATCGTAATGCAAGTCCTCAAATAAATGCTTTCTTTTGTAAATTGCCTCGGACATAGTATCTTCCGCAGCAACAGAACAGTGACTCACACAGCCTGTGGTAGACGTTTAGTTTTAGTTGTGTATAAAATAATTGTTTTTTCACTGTTGGGAAAAGGACAGTCTAGACCTTGGTGTTCTGTATTGTCTGCAGGATTTGGATTTTTGTGGGGGATGTTTGACTGCTTATGATCTGCACCTGAGGAGTTCTGAATCAATAAAAACACCTGAGCTGAGATGCTCAGGGTCCCACTGTCCATTCAGGCACTGGCCAGAGTGGTGGTTCCCTCTGTTGACATCTGGCAGGACTTCCATATATGAAAGTGCGTCCTTGTCATTCTTGGTGAGCTGCCCCATAGGTGTACTACTACATAGCCCTTACCAAATAATGCATATAGCAACCTCAGAAAACCCTCCACTATATGTAGACTATATATACTGCCATTTCTAAGCAGTAGTACAGGTTTCTCTGGCCTAATCACAATCAAATTTAGATAATCTCTATTCAAATATAGTTCCAACATATCCAGAACAGAAGGAGTAATAGATACAGGCTGAACTGTTTTTGGATCCGTGTGCGGTATGGTAAGTCAAACTGCAGTCTTCATGTAAACCTTTAGGGAGAAACCCTATTTACCATCTTATACCTATGCATAATTGGTATGTATAGTAGTTATCTGATATGTCAGCTCACCAAGAAAGACACAGAGGCATTCTCATATGTGTAATCTCTGCCAGACCTAAGCAGAGGGGACCACCATCATGGTAAGCACCATTCTGAACAGAGGAATCCCAAGCATCTGAGCTCAGGTGTTTTTATTGATCAGAACTTCTCAGGCATTCTGCTGATACCATATGCAGATCATTAGCAATCAACATCCCCCACATAAATCCAACACCTGAAGATAATACAAAATGCTAAGATCTAGGCAGCCCCTCACTCAACAGTGCACAAAACAATTATTTTATATGTAACTAAAAATAAACTTCTGCAACAGGTATGCATATTATTAAAAACAGATGCCTTATGGAAAGGGACATGTACAGTAGAAAGAATGAATATATGGCCCAATCTATAAATCAAAATAGAGAACCACCCAAACTATGCCTTCCTTCCCTTAGATCTCACAGAAGGAACCCCAGGGTATAAGTCTGGGGTCTCTGAGCATTCTCATTCCTGTAACCTGCTGTCTGTCTTGACAGCGTGCGCCCCGATGATCTGTACTACCACTAAACTCCAAATAAGGTCACACTGCTTTTTTTTATTTTTGTGTTTTTTGTTTTGTTTTCAAATCTGTATAAAGCCTTATTTTAATTCTTTAGAAAAGAGGCCAAGAACCTGGAAATATCTGGCCCAGACTCCAACCCTTGGTAATGTGTAGGAACCACTGAGACTGGCTGAACTCCTTCAAGCAATTACTCTTCTTTCTCTGCCCTAAATTCTCTTGGGTTCTGGCTGCCATTCCCCTCACCTCTGGAGCCAGGGAGCTCACTAATGCTATACTACTTTACCTGGTTCACTGAACTATTTACCATGGGCTCCCCACACCCTGCTGCCATCTTTGTAAATGTGACTGGATTAAATATCCCTTGAATTTTTCTAATGTGAAAGCATAATATTATATCTTTCTTGCTGTGCCCTAATATACGAAGACATTGTGCTTTAGAAAGCCATGATGTTGGGCCTGGTGTGATGACTCAGTGGGTCAAGGAGCTTGCTGTCAAACCCAACAACCTGAGTTCAAACCCCAGGGGCCACATAGCGGAAGGAGAAAATCAACTCCTCAAAGTTGTCTTCTTACCTCCACCTGTGCACTGCGGCATGCATGAGTGAGTGTGCAAAGACAGACAGACAGACAGGCACGCACACACACACACACACACACGAATATAATTTAGAAAGAAAGCCAGATGTCTCATCTTCCTCAATACGATTTTCCATTAGTTTTTCTTCTGAAGGAAGCTCTGCCACTCATCCTGGCATTTAAAATTTAGCCAGGGGCACACTTTAGACTCTCCCACAGGCCACAAGCCAGTAGCACAGATGGGCTCTTCTGTGCTGTTCCTTCCTTGGAGCACCTCTGTGGTACCATCTCATTTTGATACAAGAGTCACTTCTTGTTGTAAAGTATTTGAGCACAAAACACCATATCTACAAACATTTGGAAAACTGAAAAATGACCATTAAAGAGCTTTGACTTTAGTTGCCTTCTGTCTTCCAGCCCCTTGAGCTAGAGCCACACAGCCTCAGCAGGAAGCAGCCACTGAAATGGAGAGTAGCCCTCTGAGCTATGAGGAGAAATCTGTGTTCAGGCACTGCAGGAGCTGGGGCTGGGGCTGGGGCTGGGGCTGGGGATGGGGATGGGGGTGGCAAGACTGAGATGTCAGGAGCAAGGTCTGATTCAGCCACTTTCAAAATATCTCACTGAAAACTCTTAAGCCTTTTATGCCTTTCAGTGGGTAATGGGGGAATCAAAATAAATGTATCAAACTACAGGAGTTCAAGAAAATATGTCTCCTGGAGGCTGTGCTTTACTGACAAGCACTGGGCTGGAAATGAGAGATCCAAGTTAAGTCTAAACTTGACCATTTCCTCATTTTTTTTTTTTGATGGCATCAGAAGTCTATCCACTCAGTTTATGCCATCCAAGTAGGAAATAGGACCAGCAAAACTTGTCCTTCTCACATGGCAACTGGGTAGACTAAAGAGAAGAACATTCTTGTTAACTTGCTTATACTTGTTAACTTGCGATGGCTTACACTGAAGGTCTGCTCTCATGTGGATGACTAGGAAGACACAGCTGGGAGGGCAGGATCCAAAATGGAGCAGGGAGAGGGAGAAAATGGAAGGGGGAATGTCTGGGGAGGGAGAGGAAGGAGGGAAAGAAATTGCAATTCAATGGATATTTAATTATTAGAACTACTAAATAGTCAGGATCTTCTGAGCCCCCACTACCCAACAGCAAGAGAGGGGTCTGTTTTTTCACTTTTGACATCCATGTGAGTAAAGAGAACCAATGTATGGGGTTAGAGAGTGATGGGTTATGGGTACTGTTCTTCCAGGGAATGAAAATAACTACCTACGGGATCTGATACCTCCGGGCTCTGTAGACACACTGTGCTCACATGTACACGCCCATACACAGACACATAGTTATATAATTAAGAAGTAATAAAAATACATTTTTATAAAAGAGAGAAAATGGATGCATTAACACCTAAAAAACCTGGTTTCTGACGGTCTCATGAAAAAACAAAGAAAAGTCTAACAGTGTCCGTCGCTCACAGGGGAAATGATGGCTTCTCAAAGCATAGTTTTATCAGACAACAAGAAAGGTGACTTAGAAAGACAGAATGGAGAGAGAAGCTGGTGACATCTATATGTTAGGTCATCTATATGTCAGGAGCACCGAATACCTCCCCTCTTAGAACTAAGAAATAAATACAAAGGCCAACTGCCCCTGAATACTCCAAAAACACACATGACAGAAGGAAATGCATCTCCCTTCTCTCTGCTCTTTCTCTCATTGTCCCTCTTTTGCATGCACATGTTTCCAAAGATTATACACTTTTTTGTCATTTTTCCTCAGTATAATTGGGAATTATTACCTTTTAAATCACTTTACATACTTCTGAAACTCAATATATTTGCAAATCAAATATTATAGTTTTACGTAGTTGAGATGGTGGATTGAAGAATTTTTTAAAAAGATTTATTTATTTACTTTATGTTTATGAACGTTTTATCCATATGCGTATATGTATACCATTTGCTTGCCTGCTAGGTCCCCTGGAATTTGGATTATAGATGGTTGTAAGGTGCCATGTGGATGCTTGGAATCAAACCCACGTCCTCTGAAACAAGTGCCCTTAACTGCTGAGCCATCTCTTTAGCCCCCTTGGTTGGACAGTTTTTAATAAGTGGGTGTTCTGTTTCTCTGGTAAATACTGACTAGTATTTAATAACAGCAATGCCCTTTCTTCACATTTTTTACATTTTATCTTTTTCTGTGTGTCTATTTGTGTTCTTATGTTCATGTGTTTGTGTGTGTGTGTGCGTGTGTCTATATGTGTTCTTATGTTCATGTGTGTGTGTCTGCCTGTTTGTCTATGTGTGTTCTTATGATCATGTGTTCGTGTGTGTGTGTGTGTGCGTGTGTGTGTGTGTGCTCTCATGCATGCCACCACATCTGTGTGGAGGTTCAAAGACAACGTTTGCGATTCCTTGTACCGCGTGGGTCCTGAGGATCGAGCTCAGGTTGTCAGGCTTGGTAGCAAGCATCTTATCTGCAAAGCAGTCTCACCAGTCCTTGCTCTTGTTGCTCCTGTGTTTATGTGCTACCCCTATGATCATTCCATCTCTTCATTGTAAGAGAAGGGCAGGAAGTCTCAGTGCTGGAGCTCTTGCTTGGCATTCATCAAGACATGGGCTCAATTCTTAGCACAAAGAGAGAGGGGGGAAGGAGAGAGGGAGAGGTTTATATGTTGTCGAATATTCTGCAAATGTGTTCTCTAACCACAGAGAAAGGATCAGGCTCATCAGCCACTGGCTGCCATGCCTCAGGGAACTGGTATTGGATCCTCTGCTTGGTCTAATCTAAGACTCCTATATCTTACTTACCCTGCCACCGTTGTCAAGGGTCATAGTTAGGGTTTCAATTGCTGTGATAAAATACCATGGCCAAAATCCACTTGGGGAAGAAAAGGAGTGTAAACTACTTGGTTTATGCTTCCAAGCCAATCTAGTGAGCATATTTTCTCAGTTGAGGTTTGGTCTTCCAAAATGACTCTAGCTTGTGTCCAGTTGGCATAAAACTAGCCAGCACATAAACTGCGACCATAACATGGTGCTTAGGAGCTGGTTGACAGAGAATGCACATAGGTGACATCTCTGTACTCTTAAACTAACACTGGTCACTATTATCTGCACTGTTGTCTGTCTCACCCTTTAGCTAGATTCTAAACATCTCTGAGGCCAGGAATGTGACTTCAAATAATAGTTCTCAAACTTAAGTATGTATCTGAATCTCAGGAAAGAAATTCTGAAGGCAGCTGGAGGAATCCCTAATTCCTGATTCCAGAGGGAGGAGGGGTTTCAGACAAGCGCTTGGAGAGTTCTGGTCTCGGGCCCTCATCTAGACAACCACTGAGGGTCTTTGTCTTTGCCTTGTGTTATTTTGCAGTATTATGGATTGAACCCAGGGTCTCAGGCATGAGAAACAAGGGCTCAAACACTAAGCTGTGCTTCCTAACCTGTTACAAACAACGATGTTTGCTCAGGCACTGGCAAGGAGAACATTTCAACTATGTTTAGAGTAAATTCCGGAGAGGCAGCAATGGTGGCAAGGGAAGTCTTCTCTGCAGAGGCTGAGTGGAAAGGGCTCAGCACTGCAGGGGAAGGTGCACTAGGGCCCAGTAGCTGCCCTCTTCTATTAACCAGGGGTCTCTCTGGAAGAAGTAGCTTGACAGGAGAAAGAAAAATTAGACCGGCTGAAATGCCTTGATTTGAAAACTCCTTGTGGTTTCTTTGACACTCTTCCCTTGTCCCTAGTTTGTAAGGGTCCCTAGTATGACGAGCGCAAGCTGCCCTGCACATAGTAGGTCCTAGAGAGATGCTGATACCAGCTATTCTAGTTTCACATAGAGTCATATAGATACTGAAGTCAGCAGGGTGGGTGGGGACTGGCTGTAAATCATTATTTTGCTGATGGTTGTCTAGAGATTGCTTTTGCTGATGGCGCATCTTATACTGAAAGTCAGAAAAGATCTTCTTACCCTGGTATCCTCACATTTCACAACCACTCACTATCTCTCCGGTTTCAAAATAAAATAATTTTCATAAAAATATAAATCTAGTGTTTTGCTTACCCGTTTCGTCTTGGCTTCCCAGATCCAGGTTCAAGGAACTCTGTCTCTTCTTCCATTTCCTGTGGGGGAACCCTGTTTTTCTGGGAGTGTTGTGGCAAAAGCATTTCCCACTCATTGTCGTGGGTGGCAGCCTGTGTTGGAACATCATCTAGACCAGCTTGACCTCGTGTCTTGCTCTTTCTTGATTGGCTGTTCAGACCAGCAACTTCCTCTAGTGCTAAAGAGTCTAGAGGCTTATTTTCTCTCAGAACCTGAGATTGGGGGCTCTTGTCCAAGCTGAGACTCAAGAACTGTTCTGCAGGTCTGCCAGGAGACCCAGGCCCAAAGTCCTTGGTGTCTGAGGATGGGCTGCCAACCTCACCGTGGCCCAAGACCATCCAATTCTGGTCTTGGGCACAGTTTTCAAGAGAAGCCCTCTTGTCCTGGTTGGAAGACATTCTCTCTGCAGAATGAGCTTTGACTTTATTTAAAGACTCAGGCTGACATGTGTCTGGGATGCTTGCTATCTGAGTTCCTGGTAGCCCTGTTTCTTCAGAACCCATAGATAATTCTTTTAATTCAGGTAAATTTTCTCTTGTTTCCCAGGCCTCTGGTTTCAATGGTGAATCTCTTTCATGGCTTATGAGTATGTAATCCACATCCACATGGTGATCTTCGCTTTTCTCTGCCTGCCTGTCTTGCTCATATTCTAGCTTTGTCTCCTCTGGCTCATTTGTGGGAATTACTTTCTCTTCTTCTAACTCCAATATCTCCTTGCTGACACCTAGAATATGAAAGCGAGAAGGAGAGAACAGACTTCATTAACACATTGTATGATCTGTGATCTTTGCAAACGATCACTTAAAAAGAGACAAGCTAATAAGTGTTTTCAGTTTGTGGACCTGTTCAATTTTCTCATACACAGAAATTTCACAATGTAGTCATTACGTTTACATATACTGAAGCTGGTTAGACAATAGATTGGGCATACAGTTACTTTAACAAATGCACTAATTTAATTAACAATGGTTCCTTGAGGGTGGAGGATGGGTGTGGGGGGGCGGGGGAGAAATGTGCTTACCGTTTGGTGGTCCCCTGTCGCCACCTGCTGGTGAATCTGAATTATCTGTTTCTATTTCCCAGTCAAAGTTCGAAGGAGATGACTCTATGTTAGAACCTGTTCCTCCTATGGGTGAAGAAAGAGCCTCAGAGTCTTCATGAATATGCAGCACAGTCAGTTGGTGTCTAGGCTGCCTGCTGTTTGTCTCAGTGCGGCTTTCCTCCCTTCCATCAGGGAGAGCAGAAAGCAACATCTCTGCCGCTTCACTCCCCAGAGATGCATGATCGGGAGACCCAGTTTCCTGTGCTGTTTCAGCACCACCAGTAGATTCGGCGAGGTAGGACAAATCAAAAGGGGGTGTGTATGGTGTTGGCGATTGCCTCAGGGTGCTTTCCTCCAAGGGAACATCAGCACCATAGCGGAAGTGTTCAGGTTCCTTCATCAGATCTTCGTCGAGATTCTGGCCCATTATGTCATATTCAAAATCCCCCCAGGAGGCTTCAGATGAACAGATGTCTTGCTTTCCTGCATCCCCATCAACTGGTGTTTCGGGGTGGCCTTCTGATAGAGTTAGCTTACTCATATCATCTATAGTGCCTGTGGAAGTGTTGAGGCCAGAGGCATCGCTGAGACTGCGGTCCAAGGCAGCATCGTGGACATCCAGGAAGGTGTCTGAGGCTAACAAGATGTCAGTAAGTATGGCGGGCTTCTCAGAAGCAAAAGGTTGCTCACATTCAACCAAGACTCTAGTGCCTGCCTGACTTTCGGGAAAAAGGTCTTCGGAGACCCAAGAGCTGTTACCTTCTACGCTGATCTCCTGGTGAGTTTTCAAAGTGCCAGTGTCCGCATTTCTAGTGCCTGGGATTGTCCTGTCTACTGCTCCCACCTCTGGGTTGGCTGTTTTCGCTAATGCTGTCGAACTTGTATGGTTGTCTCCCCACACATCAGAAGGTTCGGGGGAACTTTCTGAAGAAGCAGGCTTAGGCGAGCTGTTTATGTCTGGTTGACTGTTGAGTGGAGGTAGTGGCAATGCATGCTCAGAACGGAGTTCTGAATCATATGAGAGAGATTCCTGCCCAGGTTCCTGACTGGGTACATCATTCATCTCTGGCTCAGTGTGGTAAAGCTCACTGGGTTCTATTTCAGATCCCAGGTGAACCCCTGCATGTGTCTCCACTTCCTGCTTTCGTTCAGAATCATGGCATACATCAGGGCTGTTGGAGGCCTGAGAGCTGCTGTCATGGTCACAGTGAGTCAATATATCGGGGTTCTCACCATCTGCTTTATAAGCGAAAGGCTTCTTGACATCCATCCACAAATCAGGTGAGGCTGAGGCCAGTTGCCCACCCTCTTGGAAGTTGTCATGTAAAATATCGGGAACAAAGTTATGTTGGGACTCCTTGGGGCTGGGGCTATCCCATTCAGAGCCCGATTTCATTATTAGTTGTGTGGGAGCATTGACTGCTGGGAGATTTTCCGTGTCAGTGCTTGACTGTGTCACTTGGCTGGGATATGATGTTTCATGTTCCCATGGGTTTTCTTGTTGGCACTCAGTGGGTGAGACCCTAGTGCTGACATATCCGTTTTCATCTCTGTGAGTAAATGCTGGGTCTGCATAGTCCCGGATGGATAGCACGGTTTCCTGACACCGCTCTTGGGTGACAACCTCTGGAGGAAAGTCACCAGCAGCAAAGGACATGGTGCTTTGGTGTGCAGAACCTTTGTCTTTAATTTGGTCCGATGTTACTAGCTGACTGAACCGATCAGCATCTGGATCTAGCTGCTTCGGTTGAATGTTCCAAAGTTTCTCATGTGACTTGTCCCCATTACTGTCTAGAAAGGGTGACTTTAGTTTACTGTTGAAAGGATTTGTACTGCCTGTATCCACAGGTTCACCATCACTCTGAGTGGATACGCCCCAGGGACCTGCATTCTGGAATACTGGAGAAATGGCCTCTGACTCACCCTCTGAGTTAGACAACTCCTCTACGGATGCAATGGCAGTTGGTTTCCCTTCCCACGGAGGGCTGTTCCACCACTCGCTGCTGTCAGCTGAGAAGCCAAGCATTTCCAGTTTAGCAGGGTCTCCATCTTTAGGTTCTGTCCTGGGAGATACCTGCCATGTGTCTCCCATCTTCCCTGTTTCTACAGCTCTGGCCTCCTTCTCCAGAGATGTGACCTGCGTGCCAGTCTGCAGGAGTGGTGACAAAATCCACTGGCCAGGGCTGCTTTGTTGACTATCACAGAATGGGTTGGACTTGTTCTCTTTCTCTATTGACTCTGGGCTCCCCGGAAAGTCAGAAAAGTCAGACTTGGGATCTTCTGTGGCCAACAACTCAGGCTCATGCAATGGATCACAAGCCCCAGATTCACTCTGAGCAGCTTGACACGTGGCCAAATGGATCTCCTTCTCTTCGTCACTATCATCATCAGAACCCGAGCTCGAGGATATGGCCCTGGTATCCTCTGGCTGCACAACTTCCAGAAAGTCTAGTTTATTTTCCTCTTGATGGCTAGTCATTAGATTCCCTTCCTGATATGCATGAGGATATTCTGAATATTTATCTGTCTGGCTGGATGAAGAGGACGAGGAATCGTCATTCATGGAACCACTTGGAATCTTGGGAAGTTTACGATCCTTGTGATCAAAAATCTTTCCAAACACATCCTTTCTGATTTGTGCAAAGTCCTTCATTTCAGTAATTACTTCTACCTGGGCCTCGGTCACAAAGGCTCCTGATTCTTGGTGCATCTGTTTGCTTCCATCATCTTGATCCTCTTTTTGATGTTCATTACTGGGTCTGTGGCTCCAGGAGGAGAAAGCAGCTGAAGAATCATTTAGGTCAGGACTTGATGCACTTGAATGAGTACACTCACTAGAGAGGCTGTCTCTATCATAATTCCCTGGTGAAAGGGCTTCAAGAGGTCTGTTCTCAGCGCTCTGGCCTTTAGGATTCGTAGCTGCCTCATAACTGATGTGACTGTCCCATACATCACTATCTGTAGAGCCATCCCAAACATTAAAGTTTTGAGGCAATTCACCAAGTATCTTTTCATTCGCCCTTTCTGGCTCTCGAGTGTTACTGTCTTCAGTTTTCTCAAGTTCCATTTCAGGTAGAGGCACATTTTTTATTAGACCAATCCTATCGGAAGCTGCTTTGGTTTCACCTGAATTTCTGTGATCCACAAGACATTCTTCATGGGTTTCGTTTGTCTGCAAATTACTTGTGGATGTCTCCGTTTGCACAGCAAAAGAATCTAGAGTGTCAGGCTCCTTCTCAACTTCTAAAGCTTCCTCTGGTTCCTCAGTCTGAGGACTGGGGGTCCCTGAAAGAGAACTGATCCTGCCCGATCCACTGCAGATTTCTTGATGCTCAAATGCAACCGGAGAAGAGAGTTCCTGGTCACCGGGCCCTTTTCCAGAAATCCACAGGGCACCACCCACCTCAGAGCCTATCACTGTTTCCTTGCCCAGATGCCCACTGCCGGAGACTCCCAGGTGTTCAATCTCACTCTCACTCTGTCCGTAACCGTGCCCTGCCCACGGATCTGACTGTGAAAAGTGTTCTGGACTCTCAAGCCTGGTCACCGAGGATGCTGTGTCACCTTGGGACCCTGTCCATGTGTCCTGGTTGTCAGGATGAGATGTAAGTGCTGCTGACTCACTGAGTCCAGAGGCAACTAGCATGTGGCTGTCCTTACCATTTACTGTGTGCCCGGGACTCCCAGAAGGCCAAGTGCTTTGCTCCATATCTGTAGTATTGGGTGGGCATTTGAATGATGGCATATCTTTATCTCTCATGACAGAATCCCAAATGCTATTTGCAATCATCTGCCCACTTTTCTCATTCAGGGTATGGTATTCATTGAGGCCAGTGTATCCAGTGGGCTCAACAGAGGCAGAGAGGTCCCAGTCTACCTGATTTGCTTCCTGATGTTCTGTGCCCCATGGTTCCAGCTGTCTCACTGAGAATCGGGTTTCTGGTTCAGTGTTTGCAGCTATGTAACCTTCTGCTTGTCCTTCGCCAGTGATCACCACACCCCCGTTGCAGTCATCCCAATCCAAGTCATTATCCATATCTGAGATCGTTGCGGTAGACTGTGTGTCCTCTACTCGGTTCCACGTGTCCAGGCTGTCAAGAGCTGCCTGGCGTGAGTTGGTGTTGCTGTGTAGAAGGGTGAGCTGCCGGTTTGCCTCATTGTACATTTGCATCATGCTAGGGTCATCGTAACTGGATGGGCTGCTTTCCCCAACATTGTCCTCTACGGAAGCATCCCTGTCTTCAGTGTGTTCTATCTTGATTAAATCTTTATCTGGCTGATGTGGGTCATTTCCTTCAGGCTTGTCGTCTGTGTGAGGGGATGCCCACATGTCTAGATTGCCAGGGCCGGAACCGATTCGATTTCTCTGAGGCTGCTGTGGTGACATCGCAAGAACTTCAACTCCCTCCGCAGGAGAGTTGGTGTCTTTTGTCTCAAAACCATTCTCTTTAGAAAATGGCTTGTTTTCCATTTCCTTTTCATCTCCAGCATATGTTGGTGATGTGTAAGAGTCGGAGGTGGAATAGTTGGTGTCTAAGGGAGATGGGACTGAATCTTCTCCTATGTTGGATGCCCTATAATCAGCGCATTTATATGATAAGAAAGTGTCTTCCCAAGGAGCTAACACATCAGACCCTCTTTTCTTAACGCTATCCTCAAAGAGGTTCCATGAACTTTCCTTTTCATGTATCTTCCCTCTGACTTTTAGATCCACCAAACTATTCTGTTCTTCCCCTGGTAGCTTAGAATTGTTCCATGTTTGACCTAGATCGGAAATGGGACTTCCAGATGTAATAAGATTATCCTTGGAGCCATTGCTTTTCTTGCCCCAGATTTCTGGAGCTGCATCTTCATTTGCCTCAATGAGGGAGTTGTCCAGTAGGTCTGCAGCAGAGAAACAAAAGCCACTTTTGGCCATAGCCCACTCATTTGGGTCCTGCACAGAAGGTGTCTCATTGTTAGTGGGATGAAGATTCCATGTGTTTTTTAAAGTATCAGCATTATCTTCTTTGTCAAATGCACTCCAGGCCGGGAAGGACATTGTAACTGCAGTTTCGCCAGCATCTGTGGGATTCCCCCAGGGCTCAGGCATTGTTGTTGGGGAGTGACCTGAATGCCACAAAGCAGCAAAGTCTTCTATCAGGTGGTTTGTCCCTTGAGGAGAGGTGTCTGTCAAATGTGGCCTCTCTGCTGGTGGGTGCTGACATTGCAAGCTTTCCTCCTGGTCCTGGGTATCTTTGCTGCCCAGTTCAGGTTGACCAAATTCAGATTCCCAGGGATCTGACTTTGGGAATCCAAGACTCTTTGATTGGAATGCAGAATCTGAGGTTCTCCTCTCAGCTGGGCGGGGCTTATGATCTTTCCATGATTCAGGGCTCCGGAAGACAGATTCTTGTTCACTGGAGCTCCACGCATCGACAATATCTTTAGAGTTAATTTCCAAGTCACCCCACCAGCTGCTGCACCGTTCACGGGTCTGAGGTGGCCCCAGGTACCCTGTATCAATTGTATTTTGGATCATAGCTTCTGGATAGAGTGGGGTTGGCTCTTCAGTTGACGGTGAGATTTCTACAAAGCTATTCATAGGTGTTGGTGGGATCCTCTTTCCAATAGTCTTCAGCCTTTGTGGGGAAGAAGACTCATCTCCCACAAAACATGTCAGGCTTAAATTTCCTTCAGCATTATCTCCTGAGCTTTCTTGTCTCTGGACAAACTCTTCCTCAAATTCCACGAGGCTGTCTTTACCAGCCTCTGACAAAAGTGAACTGGAGGAGTAATTGGATGTGTTGATCCCCATCTCACCAAGTCCTTTAGGCCCAGCAGAGAGGTGTCCTTCTGATGAATCACTGTTGGGGAAGTCATCTTCTGGTGAGTAGTCCTCAGAATGGGAAGATGGTTGAGACTGCTCAGAAGCCATAGGTGCTGGGTCAAAGTTGAAGAGGTCAAAGTGTTCGCTGTGGTCCCCAGTATGCACATGCTCCTCTGCAACTACCCCTTCAGGGATGGGGCTGTAGGAGTCAAATCCCGGGAGAAGGCTGTGGTGAGGCCCAGCACCCTCTCCTACTGGGCTGTCATCACTGAGGAACACTGAGCTCTCCTTAGACGAACGACTGCTCCTGATGGTGGCCAACCCACTGTCGGGGCTAACAAGGTCTACGTTGACATCTACCTGAGCCTGGTTAGAATCATTGAGCTCTGGGGGGTTTTCTATGAAATTCACAGAGCTAGGCTGTGGCTCTATGTCAGAACCATACAATTCCATAATTCCAGAAGAGCCCTGGGACAGGGGGGCACTGCCTGCCACAGCTTCTGTAGAGGATGTCCGACTGTTAGAGATCATCTCTGCACACCTCCTATTGATGACTTCCTTGACAAGAAGAAACACCTGGTCACAGGTCACAGAAGGGTCCTCCTGCTGGTATACCAGGATTTCATCACAGCCACATTCAAAGGGCTCCAGTTCCAAGCAAGGGTTCTGACTTTCTTCCAGCTCACAGCAAATCTAGGGGAGGGGCAAAGAATTTATGTGAGTATGCAGACAGCCCTTGTCTTTCTTAACTTTTCTCTAAAGTGTATGTATACTTTATTTACTTTTATTCACAAACACACACACACACACACACACACACACACACACACACATATATTATATTTACTTCGTTTCTCACCTTCTTCTCCTCCATGCAACTCCCTTCATTCCACTCCCTCTCAAATCCATGGCCTCTTTTCTTTAGTATTGTCATATACACATACACAATATATATGAATAAATACATAAATATAACTTGATGAGTCCATGTAATGTTTATCTTGTGCATGTGTTTTTAGGGATTACCACGTGGTGTTAGATAACTAATTAGGGGGCTCATCTCTGGTGAAGACTGATTGTTCTGTTTAGTTTTAGGTCAACTTGACACAGAACTATCTGAAGAGAAATGGAGGGAGCCTCAATTGGGAAATGCTTCCATAAGATCCAGCTGTAGAGCATTTTATTAATTAGTGATTGATGGTAGAGGGCCCAGCCCATGGTGGGTGGTGCCATCTCTGGGCTGGTGGCCCTGGGTTCTATAAGAAAGCAGGCTAAGCAAGCCATGAGGAGCAAGCCAGTAAGCAGCATCCCTCCATTGACTCTGCATCAGTCCTGCTTCCAGGATCCTGCCCTGTTTGAGTTCCTGTTCTGACTTCCTTCAATGATGAACAGTGATGTGAAAGTGTAAGCCAAATAAACCCTTCCCTCTCCAATTTGCTTTTTTGGTCACGGTGTTTCATCATAGGAATGGTAATCCTAACTAAGTCACTGATTGTCCCTCTCTGAGCAGTCATTAATGACCTATAACTCTTCATCTAGGGATGGGGTCTTGTGAGCTTTCTCTCCCGCACATTAGCATGTCAGCTGGTGGTATCATGGTTTGGATATCATTCAGGCAACCAAATTGTTGAGATTGTATGGATCAGTGGTTCTGTATATATGCAGGGAGCTTCCCTGTCATATATAGAAGACACAACCTCACGGCAAACATTCTGGCCCTCTGGCTCTTGCAATCTTTTCACCCTTCTCCCTGTTCCAAAATGTTCCCTGAGCCTGAGGTGCAGGGGTTGAGTTCTAGATGGGTCAATTGGTGATGACCCCACAGCCAGTTTTGACCAGTTATGGCTTCTATAACTGCTTCTGTCTGTTGCAAAAAGAAGTTTCTTTGATGAGGGGTAAAAGCCACAGTTATCAGACTGGATCTGGGTACAGGATGAGCACTATGCATAAGGCCTGGAGCTTGGATGTGGCACAGGTGGCCTGACATCAAGAAAGCTGATCAGACAGGGCTGGCAAATAGGACATGCAAATGGGTCCAAGCCTGGGGTTTGGAATGGTGCCTTTAAAAATTTTATTTGTGTGCGCGTGTATGTGTGTGGCCAGCAGGCCTCAGGGATCCTCATCTCTCTATTTCTCCAGTGCTAGGATTATAAGCCTTGACCTCCTTGCCCAGTTTTTTGTAAGGCAAATACTATACCAACTGAGTCAACTTCCCAATCCCTCCTCTTCACTGTTTTTGATTTTGCTTTTATTCTGAGACAGTGTCTCATAAAACTCAGGCTCATCTCAGACTCACCATACCACTGAGCATAAGCTTGCCCTTCTGAGCCCCCTGCCTGTGGTGCTTTGAATGAGAACTGCCCCTCCCCACAACACACACACACACACACACACACACACACACACACACACACACATACACACACACCTTAGTCTTGGGTAATTGAACACTTGTCCCCAGTGGGTGGTACTGTTTGGAGAGATTTTGATGGTGCAGCCTTGAAGGAAGAAGTACGTTACTGGGAGTGAACTTTAAGATTAAAAGCCTTGGACCACTTTCTGTCTGCTCTATCTGCTTCATGGTAAAGGATGTGAACTGTCAGCTTCCTGCTCCAGCTGCCATGTCTGCTGTCTGCTTCCTGCTGCTATACTGCTAGATCCTAACTCCTCTGGAACCACAAGTCAACATAAGCGCTTTCTTCTGTACACTGCCTTGGTCATGGTGTTTTATCATAGCAACAGAAAAGTAATATACTGCTTTACCTCTTAAGTGCTGGGTCTGCAAAATGTGTGGGCCATGGAGCCAGGTTGATGTGGTACATGATGGGCAAGTGGTCTGTTATAGCAAACGGAGCTATATCCTAGCCCCACAGGCTTTTCTTAATATAAACACAAAATTAAACTGTGTCCCTCTGTCTACAAAGAAGGCTACAAACAACTCCAAGTACCCCTGAACTCAGCCTAGTCTACCACCAGCTTTTTCTCCAGCTCTATCAAACTGCTCATTCAACTTAAAATTTAGATTAGTCAGCTGCTCCATTTCACTGGTTTCTGGGAGTCATTAATGAAGACATGGCTGCTCTAGCAAAGGACTACATTTAGAGGCCTGTGGGATCTGGATGAAATGCTCTGAAGGCAATGGTAGTGATACCTTTAATCCCAAACTCTGAGATTGAGTCAGAGTAAAGTCTGATTGAATCTGAGTGAAACCTGATTGAATCACCCTGGGGACACACCAACTCTCAGGATATAAAAGGAGGCTCTCAGAATAGAAAGGGAGTTCAGAGAGACATGAGACAGTCCAATACAAGTCAGTATGAAATGGGAAGAGTGAGTCAGTTTGAAGCTGAGAAGAACAGTTCAGTCTGAGGCAGTCAGAGAATCAGCCGTAGTCTATTAGAGTCAGAAGAGTTCAGTCAGAAACAGTAAGCTGGCTCAGAAGGTCAGTTTGAACCAGTGAGTTTGGAGAAGAGTTTGAGCCAAAATATCAAGGGAGTTGAACCAGAAGAGTCAGAGTTCAGAAGGAGCTAGTCAGAGTGGTTCAGTCAGCAGTAAGTCTTCTAGGTTTAAATGTTTTAGATTGGACAAAGGCTGAGACTGAAGCCTTCCAGTTCTAGGCTTTAACGTCTTAGATTGTACAGAGGCTGAAATGCTCCAGGGCTCCAGGACTAGGAGTGGGGATGAAATAAAAAGCCCTGAATCAATATCTACAAAGACCTTGAAAATCATAGAAGGCCTTTCTTAGGTGTAACATAATGCCATTTTCCAACAGGCATGAAATCCAAGTTTGCAGAATCCCTGGATGCTGACAAAGTATTGGAAGAGGAGAGAGAGCCATATCTGGTCTAGCCCTGATAGAGTTTAAGGCAAAGGAAAAAGCAGGGAAGGGAATGGAGCTAGAGATTGAGCTTCCTCCATGGCACCCCCTTCTGTTCTTTTCTGCCCCAGGGAGCACAGGCATGGAAACCTGAACAGATGAAGATAACTGGGAGGCAGAGAGACACTGAGCCAGACAGCCAGTACCAGGTCAGGCCTGGGATGCAGCACTTGGACGTTTGGGGAACATCAGGAATGCTTTGCCATGCTGAGCCTTTGAAAAGACCCTGTAGGATCAACAGAGGTTAAGAACCTGCTGCTGGTGCTGTTGCAGAAGCTATGGGACTTTTTAGACATTTGTCCTAGCTGGTGGATGTAGGCCTGTAGGGTTGGCTTCAGAGGTTGTAGAGCAGCCCTACTTCTTATCTGATCCTGTGCTTCTGGATTCACTACAGTATGATAAGCCGTGCTTCAAGCTCTCACTTGCCACAGATGTCAGCTGTCATGCCTTCTCTGCTATGATTGACAGTATCTGAAATGTGAGCCAAAATAAACCCCACCCCCTTTAGTGGGTTCTGTCAGGTATTGTCACCACAACAATTAAAGTAACTAATGTACCTCTGAATCCACATGCATAGTGCTTTAGCACTGGAAAAGCCATAACTGGTGATTTGACACACACAAGTATATGGGTCAGAGAAGGGAATACAAAGCACACCTGAGGCAGGGGCACTGTGGTCTTATCTGAACTTGAGAAAGCAGGGAGAGAACCAGAGAGGAGAGACACTTGGGTTAGCACGAGGAGCCAAATGGAACTGTTAGAGTACAGGAGGGTGCAGGAAGGAAAGGAATGGAGACTTGTGATAGCCAAGGACTCTAACTCACTAGTGAGGTTCGTATCAATGAATCATTGTGTCCATATCTATTTCTACCTCAATATTAATTATTAAGTATAATAACTAACTTGTCTCATATATCCAGTGACTTGTTGTGATTAACTTTACTCCCCCTCCTCTTCCTCCTCCTCCTCCTTCTTCCTAGACTTTGTGTTAAAAGGCTCAGCTATCACCCTATAAGATTCAACTGATTACCTAGAGAGAATCTGAGAACTCGTAGACTCTGTTGGTTAAGATCCCTGGTTCCTAAACACTGGGCACTATATGGGTATCAAGACAGAGACTAGGTTAGTTATCACTGGGGAACAGACTCAGAAGAAAATAGTATGGAAAAGGATTAGCCTTTGTTTGGGTGAAAAAGCACTGTCGGTTTTCTTTATGGACTCAGTCTAAAGGGGAATAGCTGTGGGGTTCTTCTGTGGTTTTGTGCACTTGAAGCTTGGCTCCCAATGTGGTGGTGATAGTGTTGATGTGGTGGAACCTTTAAAAGGCGGGGCTCATAGAGGGTTGTTAGATCCCAATGGCACCACCTTTGGGAGGATTAGTGAAGGCTTCAAGGGACTGGATTAATTGTGAGAGTGGGTGGTTACCAAACAAGTGTAGCCTTTTGCTTCCTGGTTCTCTAGGTGATGCCACCCACTAGAAAGCCCTCACTACAGCAGTGTGCAAGCCAGTGCCATGCTCATGAGTCTCTAGAAGTGTGAGCTAAATACATCTCTCTTCTTTATAAAGTACCCAGCGTCTGGCATTTTGTCAGCAGCACAACATGAACTAACATAGCCACTCTAAAATGAAACAGTGTGTGATATACCACTTCTCCTATAAGTCAAATCTCAGGACTCTATCTCTTGGGCACATTTCTTATGAGACACAACTCCATTCTAACCTCTTACCATATTTCCTTAACCCCAGAAGTTTATAAACAGTGAAACAGATGATAGAACAGCTCACCTGGCTGCACAGTTCCAGATTCTGGGAGTACACAGCAATCTGCTGCTTGGGCTGCTGCTCTGACGTGTAGCTCACGATCAGGATGAGGACATCAAAACCAAACTTGTCTGTGAAGGCTTTCAAGTCACTGGTGATGTTGCTGTGAAACAGACAGTCCTGAAACAACAGACATATGAGATTAGTGTCAACCTGCCTGCTTCAGACAGGGGCCACCAATAAGCTCAGGCCTGTAATGTATTAGGACAGATATTTATCATCAGAGGCAAGTGAAATAAATGCTATGTGAAATTTTGGAAACTTCCATGTTCTGGCTTAAAAGACACTTTACTGGTGTGTTTTCCCAAACCACACAAAAAGATGTCTCTGCCATGTTTATTATCAAACCGTTCAACAAGGAACATGTTTCTACCATTTATCAAGTTATTGAAAAACAGATTTAGCCTTCACCATTTATAGTACCCATATAAGAATGTCTGTTGACTCTACTCTCAGCCTGTCACTACAAAAGCAAGAGCAGCATATACCAGGGGTCTATATGATTGTCCCTCTTCCTTTAAGAAATATGGTGAAGCCTATATTTTCAAGTTTTGTCAGTTTCATTTCATTCAGCCACTTTATCCACACGATTCTCTCTCTTCCTTTGAAAGTACAGTGAAGGCTGTATTCTCACTACTGGCATCCACATCTGACACATACTAGTTGCTCAAGAAGTATTCGTAAAATGACAAGAGAGAAACACAATCTGTGCTATACCTCCTCTATCATAGCACACACACATACACAGGTAAACATACATAAACACACACACACACACACACACACACACACGGACATATACACACACACCCATGTACAACTAGACACTATATCAATGAGTTCTACATCTGTGGATTCAAACAATAGTTGATGAGATCACATACGTTTAGAAAAATACATCTGTACTGAACACATACAGCCTTTGTTCTTGTTATCATTCCATAAGTAACACAACTATCTGCATGTTTTAGGTATTACAAGTCATCTAGAAGTGACCTGGAGAATAGAGGAGGATTTTCATGGGTTAGACATAAATTCAATGCCATTTTACAGAAGAGACTTCAATATCTATAAATTTGGGTATTTAAAGAGGGTTCTCAGAATCAATCCCCTTCAGATACTGAGGAATGGCAGTACACACACACATACACACACACACACACACACACACACACACACACACTTGCATGCACACAAACACACCATCACCACCACCACCATCAACAATATCTTCATCATCCTCATCATGTATAACCAATTAACTGATAGTTTTGTTATCATGTTATCAGTGAAAAACATCATGATGTATATTCAAGGGATTTAAAGAATTCTATGTGTTTTTATTATAATAATAATTGTAATTATGCTTGTTTGGTGCCATATTAAAACCATACAGCAGTATTTACCATTGAAAATGTGATTGTCATGCCACCCCCTCATAACCATTGTGAACAGCTGAATAGGTAAATATAGATCTGTTATCACATTAATATTTGCACATTATAGCTGTTTAAGACTACTTATCAACCATCACAAACTGCCAATAAAAACACAGACAGACTCTGCATTTCTGCTGAATGAAATCTTAAGTCATAAGACACCTCTAAGAGACCCTTGTTGGGGTAAGAGCTTTGTTGTTTTGTTTTGTTTTGAGACAGGGTCTCTCTTCTTAGCCCTGGTTGTCCTGGAACTCACTATGTAGACCAGGCTGGCCTTGAACTCACAGAGGTCCACCTGGCTCTACTTTCTGAGTGTTAGTACTAAATGTGTGAGCCTAGCTTCTCATGGCAACTATTCTTGTTAGGAATTTTACTAAATTACTTTCCCTTTTAGGTTTCAAGGAAGTACATACAAGAATCACAAAGCTCTCAGGATGTATTACTAATGGATACCAAAGAACTATTGAGCTGACTTGGTAATGGAGTTTGTGATATTCACCTACAAGAACCTTTGGAAGCACAAAATGTATACTGTCAGCACTTCACATTTTTAAGTTAATGTCTGGATACTATCATAGCAATCATTAAGTAGATAGTTTTAGAGAATAAATTCATCCACAGGGGTGTAGCTTATACCTTCTTTGAATCACTATCCCCTTATGCACGATAAACATTCAGTAGATAAAATACTTCAGAGCATCACTGGTGATTGATCAAGAAACTCAATGTTGGACTTTGTGCCATTGTAAACCAAAAGCAGAGCTGATCCTTAAAGCAAAGAGGAAAACACTTATCTACAGCTTTCATCAATAACTGAAGACTTTGGTGCAAGAAGCCTCATAATTTTCCTTTCAGAATATTTTTATGTATATGAACCCACCAACACATATATTCATAAACACCTAAAAGAAAGCCCCACCTTCTGGAGAAATTATTACATCCATCAGTGACATTCCCCTTTTGTTGCTCAAATAAGAATGAGTTGATTTGACTCATATATTAAATATATTAAGATTCAGAAGTATTATCCAAAGCTATACTTGTGGGCCTTCTGCTATACAAGAATGTTGGCTATATCAGAGGCTGTTCAGATTCTCCTGGTCTAGACAGATCCCTCTAGCATCTTGACAAGGATACCAGGCTTTTCATTAGAATACAGTCTCCACCCGACCCAGACTTATGCCTCTGCCTTGCACCCTGTCTACAAAACTCTGCATTAGCAAGGGATTGGGCCATATATTTTCCTGCAAACTAGTCGTTGGTACTCTCAGTGCTCTCTGGGGCATATATTGACCACACTCCCAACTCCTAATTTTTTATACTGACCTCATTACAAAACCACCCTGGGCTGTGCATTCTAAATGCTTTCCACTTTGCTGGGAATTGTTATTTAGCGGGTTGGAGACCAAATTCAAGAACGTGTGTTTCCATCACATTCCTAAAGTGATTCTTGCAAGCTAGGTCTTCTGAGTAAGACTGCCCCAGTTCTCCTGTGAGTGACCCCAATCCAAATTCCACAGAATTAAACGAAGTGCTGATAAAAAAAAATGCAAACCTATTGAAACCAGATTCATTTTGGCGCTACTGAAACCAGATACATCTTACAGTAACCCCAAACAAAGATCAGCATTGATGTATTCTAACGTATTTGTCCATGCCAGATCCCATCCTAACTGGCCTAAAGGTAGTGTCAAGAGTTTCATATTTAAAATCATCAAACAAGGGAATGAGTGAGAATCTTCAGGAAGCACAGTTTGTTTGTTCTGCTTCTATGCTGGTGCTGTTTGCATAGCATATAATTTATTATTGTCTTCTAGCTATGCGGGGAGTCATGTGCTGCAGTGGCTCTTACGTCGCTGACGAGGGATGCTGGCCCTGAGTAAACAGCTCTTCATCATCAGCACAGCCCCACTGTAGACGCAGGTTGGCATTTTATTTCTCCCGTCTGCCTTCTACCTGATAAATTACTGTTTTAGTTACACGTATACAAATACGATTTGTTAACCTGCTCAGATGTCTGCAAATTGTTTCTCCCACTTTCAGTTAAATTATATATACACAGATCTGTTTCCTACATAGAAAATAAAGGGATCCTATTCTCTATAATTTACCATCCAACCCCAGGCACACACAAACACACGCCCTCTACGTTTCTCATTATTTAGGAATTTACTTATTGCAGCTGGGAACCGACCAGCTAAATCAAGGAGAATGGCCATTGCTCCCCATCAGAGCCCATGATTCCAAAGGTTCAATCAAACATTTAGAAGATTGTGAATCTGTTTACCTGAATAATTCTTATCTTTGGAATTAGAAAAATATAGGTAGGGAGAAAAAGAGGATTGTTATTTTTCAACCAAGAGCTAATTTAGAGATCAGAAGAACCCTACAATAGCTCGATGGTAGTGAAGATGGTGATGACGATGACAGTCCAGGGCAGAGAAGCAGAAATGATTTGATTCCACTTGACCTGATGTAAGACCTGAGTTTATGAGAATAAGTGTCTGGTAATTTTAATGTGTTTGCCATTGGGAATATACAGTCAAAGGCAGTGGAAAATTCCATTATCTAAAAAATTGCCATTTTACTTCTTACTGCATTGCTTAAAAAATTCAGTGTTGAGGGCGAGAACATGACTCAGGGGTTAAGACGAGGAATTAACTGAAAACCTGGGTTCAGTTCTCAGAACCCACATGATGGTTTAACCATTCATAATTCCAGTGCCAAGGAGTCTGATGCCCTCTTCTGACCTTCTTGGGTACCAAGTATGCACCTGGTGCACAGATATAAATGCAGGCGAAACACTCACACACAATATGATTTCCTCATACAATGAATGAATCTAATTTAAAAATTTTAAGTAGCAATAAATCCAACAACCCCCACACAGAGAGAAACAGAGCTGTAGGAAGTGGCACCAAAGTTTTCTAAAATATTCAGAGTTGAAGCTATATGCTGCCATGGCCCACACCAAGTAAACTCAATTCAAGTAATGTCTTAGGAACAACTGAGTAGCTAAAGGTAGGCATTTCTCCCGAGAAAAATAGCCCTACCCCATCTCTCTCAGATGCTCTCATCTTCTATTGTCTCCTTAGCCTCCCCTGTTTTATACTGGGACTCATATTTCTGCTCAAACTGCTCTTCTCCAAAGTGCCAATCACTCCAAGTCACCCCATTGGACTTTACCTGCAGCTCCAGCAAGGCTGGCCCTCCTCCTTTTCAGAGGACGTTACTTTCCTGACAGCGTGCTCTCCTTGTTCTACTCTCCCTCTCACTGGCCACTCCTTGGTCATCTTTGCTCATTGTTCTTCCTTATTGCATCCCTAAGTGCACTAAGTGCTCACTGCCCCAGACACGCTGTGTTCCCCAGCTCTACTGTCTTCTTGGTACCCACTCTCCTTGGCAATTTCAATCAGAGACACATGGCTTTAAGACCTCCTAATTTCCAATGAATGAACACATCCATCTGAACTCTATGCATTAGAATGTCTGACCAGCCTTGTAAATACTAGGTGAACTGAGCAAGTCTGGCCTGGTTTCTTCAGTATTATTAAATGAAACCACCGACCACATTTACTCAAGTCAAACAGCTAGGAATTGTTCTGTCATTTTTCTTCCTCCTTTATGTCTTACACAATCCATCAAGTCCTGTTACCTTTACCTTTAAAACATACATCAAGTCAAATACTTCTTAATTTTTCTCTATTGCTAAGGCTGTCTTAGACCAGCTCCTTTTATTTTCTTTGTTTCTTTTTTATCTTTAATTCTGTGCATGAGTGCGTGTGTGTGTGTGTGTGTGTATGTGCACACGTGCACACTCGTGCATGTGAGCACGTGCATGTCTGTTTGTCTGTCTGTTTGCATGTATATGAACATGAGTGTGGGTCCCACAGAGGCCAGAGATGTTGGATCCCCGGAAGCTAGAGTTACAGGTGGTTGTGAGTCACCTGATATAGGTGCTGAGATTCAAACTCAGATCCTCTGGAAGAGTAGTATGCATTCTTAACCACAACTCATCTCTCCAGCCCCAGCCACCATCGTCTCTTGCCCAAACACTGGTGACAACATTCCAACTAGTGTCCCAGGCTCTTTTCTCTCATTCTGATCAGTCTACACAGCAACAAGAGTGGCTTTTAAAAATGTAAATCAGACCCCAAAAGATAGGTCAGTACATAAAAGACATTTACCAACTGAGTTGTACCCTTAGGTAAAAGGAATGAACAGACAAGTTGACCTCTACATGAGTATACATATGTATGTACACACACACACACACACACACACATACACACACACTATAAATAAGTAAATAAAGCAATTTCTAAAATATAAATCAAATAATAGCAGTTTCCTATTTAGAACTACTATTTCCAAATGAAATTATTGCTATTTACCATCATTTTTTTCCTTATTTGAGAGGAGAAATATTTAATAACCTTGAGTATAACAGTTTACATAAAACAATTAGAATCAGATATACCAATAGAAAAACAGTTGGAAAGCATAAAAGACAATTTACAACTGAGATACAAATAGCTAGTAAAATTCATTAATCAGAGAAATTCTTTAATAATTGATACTTTACTCCTTTTTGTCACTGGTAAATATTTCCAAATGGGTGCTCACAAGTATAGTTTAGCAATAGAGCATAAAGAAAAAGATGACATGCATACAATGTTTGTGGACAAACATTAATAACACTCAGGAAGAAAATCTGTGTGACCAACAATTGAGAAATTGTCAATAAATTATGCAACAATAGTATAAATGGATATTATACTACTATTAAAGGTCAAAGAGTAGTTAGTAACACAAGACAATGCAGAAAACAATTAAGTGCAATCTAATGTCTGTGGTGTAAAATCGAACACTACTTTGATGTAAAATTGGGTATTTCTTTGTTATAAGATCTCTATGTGGGGCTGGTGAAACAGTTCAGTGAGTTAAGGCACTTTTTACCAATCCTGATTATCTGAGTTTGATCCCCGGGACCCACATGATGGAAGGAGAGAACTGACTCAGGCATGCTGTCCTCAGACCACAAGTACCCCAGGGCACACATCTCTGCCCCCTAAAAATAAAAGTAATTAAATATTCATTTGCAATGAGTATTAAGACACACTGATATTAAATTGTTACCAGCAGATAAGCTGTTGATGTAAGCATCTTTGCTTCTCTCCATTTTAGGGCATTCCCTCCAAAGTTTTCTAGTAAAGCCTTTGGCATCAGTTAAATATCTTGGCTCTGGCACTCTCTACCTAGGTGAGTGTTCCTCCACCTCTGAGCCTCAGATTTCTCAGTTGTCATCAGCCTCTGTCTCTTAGAAGTGAGAGCTAAGAAGCCAGAGGAAAAAGTAGCCTGGTTCCTTGGACAGAGCATTAGACAATAGGTTCCTTTTCTTTTCCTAGTCTTTATGTCAAGAGGCCACTCTCATGGTTTGTGGAATCCATTGACCCACAGGAAGCATTGTAAGATTCCCTGTTTGTAGAATGCGTCTTCCTTTTGTATCCTTCATACCATGTGAACTGTCTAATGATGATCATACTAATCTTTAAATGACTTATATATAGTCTTACAAATCAGATAATGGAGGAAATAGAAAAGTCAAATCTGAACAAAGTCAGATTTAAAATGGCAGGATATCTGGGCAAGGCAATGTTTATTCCAATCAGGGATTCTTCATTCTTAGCTCCTGGTAGAGCTAATGCGCTTTTGTTTGTCACTCTGCAAACAACTACTTAAACCACAAAAAGAAATGTGAAGTGATTTTTTTCCTCCTTCAGCCTATCATGGAAAGAGCCTCCTTCATCATTCCATTCCCATAATCCCCTTACAAATGCCTAGTAGCCTTTAGTGAACCTCACTTCTGATGCTAACTTGCTCTGGAGGCCCAGCATGCTGGACTGCATACCTAATTCAGTGCCTTTGTCTTCCTTACAGACTAACAGGAACTAGATCAACTAAGGCTATTATTAAATGAAATGTTGGAATTTTACTGACAACTCATTCCCAGATTTGTTACATCTGAATTATTTTCTTCTTGCAGGAAATAGAAAAATTAAGTAAGCTACTATCATTTGTAGATAGAATGCTGGTAACCAAAAGTCCGTTACCAAGATTAAAACAAGTGTGTACAGCTGCATTTGGAACAGAGAGTCTTGAAGCCAGAGTTTGAGAGTCCTTAACTCCTGCAAGCACGGTGAGTGGCCCGGATTGCTGAGTTACTGAAATCTAATGGTCTAGCTTGACATTTAGACTGCATGGGTTTATTTCTAGACGGAGGGCTAGTTTTGTTTTTAATCAAGATACAAGAAAAATGCTGAGGTGTGGGTACAAATGTTCTAAATGAAAGCTTCATGATTTATGCTACCAAATTTCTCTTACGATGCTTAAAGTATTCAGCAATAATAAAATCTGATAATCTTGACAGGAAAATGATTTATGAGAACACAAAATGCATAAATTAAAATTTCTATTTATTCTGTTTCCCATACATTCTTTAATTGGAAAGCAAAGAAGTTTTCCATACTTTTCCTAGACACTATTTTGTACACTATTGTTCCTGTTTCTTATTTTTAAAAGGCAACCGAGGCATCTTAGCTGTTAAAACACTTTCCTGGGCCTATTAAAACTAGACTGAATATCATATTTTGAAAATGGAGTCAAAGAGTATATATTTTTATCCTTTATAATTAAAAAATCTTTTGTGAAAGCATTTTGTGAGACTTAAGATGCTATAATATAAATTAATGTATAGCATATATCAGAGCAGCATGCTTTATTTATTGATTGGTTATATCGATTTAAGTTAATACTAATTTCCTAATACAACTTAACAGTATTGTATTAAGCAACTGGTTAACTATGTTTCATCACCTTCCTTGAGCTTCCTGGTGCCCTGTGAGGTCAATAACATTGTCTCTGTCTTGTGTTAGAATAAAGAGGCTTGGGGAGGTTAAATAGTTGATGTTACACAGCTTGTATGCATGAAGAATGGGATTCCTATTCCCACTAGTCTACATTTAAAGTCTTTATTTTAACTCCTTTTTTATTCCCAAATGAGAGTCTTCCTCATGGAAGACATTACTGAGAAATTTAGCTTTTAACTTAATAAAAGGTAGTTTTTCTGCTGTCTTAGGGTCTGTTCAGTAGTGATTCTCCCTTGGTGCTCTGCACAAGCTAGACATATCCTTGACTTTGACAACTGTGATTAAGAAGTTTGGTTTCTTAATGGAAACATCATCATGTTTCATGACTTAACTTGCAGTTTCTCACCCACTCCACCAAATATAATGTGGGATTAAGTTAATTATGGACTGTTTATATATAAGAGCCAAAAATTGGAAACCCAAAGAAACTACTACTAGTTCTTCTTCTTCTCCTTCTCCTTCTCCTTCTCCTTCTTCTCCTCCTCCTCCTCCTCCTTCTTCTTCTTCTCCTTCTTCTTCTTCTCCTTCTTCCTCTTCTCCTCCTCCTCCTCCTCCTCCTTCTCCTTCTTCTTTTTCTCTCTCCCTCTCTCTGTCTCGTTGTCTGTCTGTCTGTCTCTCTTTCTGGTTTCATGTAGCTCAGTTGGCCCCCAGCTGAGGAATACCTTAAACTTCTGATCCTCCTGCCTCCACATTCCAAGTACTGTGAGCATAGTCATGTGCCATCAAACCTGGCTTCTGTGGTTCTGGGTAATTGAATCCAGGGTTTCATGTATATTAACTAAACACTACCAACTGAGTGTCTGTTGGTACTGTGACATCTGTCCACAGCCAACAACATGCACTTTTTGATGTATAAGTTGGGGGTGGGCGGGTAGAGGGAGCGGCAGTAGATCTCTGCATTATCCTCATGTAGATTTTCTTCCTTAGAAACTATGTTGCCAGTCCCACTTCACCATTCATTGTAATACAGATGTTTCATACCTAAAGATACTCCCAATACTGCTTTTGTCTGCTCAAAAGCCCACAGGAAAAAAGGAATGGAGATTTATGGGGGAAGCAAGAGACTAAATAGGACTTCTTTTCACTTTTGATTTTCCCTTGGTCTATGTCAGCAACATCCTTTTGTTAAGGCACAACTATCAAGACATCTACTAATGTCAGAAGTTGGCAAATGCTTTGATTTAGGTCAAGCATGTGGGAAACTATGAAGGAAAGGCTAATGGTCTTTTGTGCAGTAACTCTTGCAAGGCCCTTACCCAACCAAACAATTCAAGAACAGAAAGAGAGATGGTGTATTCACTGAAAACTGAAAATCCTGTTTTTGTTATGAGACATGAAAGACAGGTGCAAGGGGTAGGAAGGAGGAAGAAAGGCAGAAGAGAAGGGGGATGAAGAGGAAGAGATGGAGAAGGAGGTAGAGGACAAGGATTGGCTGGGAGATAATTCACCTCAAAGCTCAGGTACAAGTTAATAACTTTATAAAAGGAACTGAGCTGGTTTCTGGCCAACTATGAAATGAGTTGAGGTTCTGATTCCTCTTCGCTGTCTCTAGCATACAGAGGGACCTATGTTGCCCCAGTGAGAGGTGGCCTGGTAACAGGTGCTTGAATGAAGTACTCCATGGAAAACTGTTTCTCTGCCGATTGTCAGACAAGTGGTCAGTAGGAGACTGAGTACTTAGAAAAGAGAATTTTGTAACCTGTTGAAGACAGCACAATCATCATTTCACAAACTAGCTCATCCCAATTTGCATTGTCATTTCTTCCTCCCCATTCCCTTTCTCTATTCCTTTTCCTCTCACAACCCCCCTTTTTTTAACTGAAGAAACTTCTCATGTAACTTGGGTTGTCCTGGAACTAACTCACTATATAGGTGACAATGACAGTAAACTCTGAATCCTCTTCTCTCTCTCCCCCTCCAAATGCTAGAAATACAGGCATACACAATCACATCCAGTTAATTTACATTTTCTTTAATCCAAACTTTCTGCTCTAGCATACCATTTAAAGACATTGAATAATAGCTACATGACTCTTATTCAGGATCCCTTCTTTTCCATTCATGGTTATGAGGGAACATACAGAAGCTGGACAATAGTTGCACTACCAAACAATAATAATAGTAAGACATTATTTCCATAACTGTGTCATAGATGTAAAAACATTCCCTCTTGGTTGAATTTGAGTCATAAACCCGAAGTCTCCTGGTTCTATTTATTTGACTTTGTTAAAATAATGAATGAGCTGGAAGATCATTTCAGTAAAGCAAAAGACTTCTCTTCTCTTTAGGTTCTTTGTTCTGCCTTCCAGAAGCCACCACATGCTCTCCAGAGCACTTCCGTACATGCGTGGTGCACACACACACTTCCGGTACATTTGAGCTGTGTCAATATTAACCTGACCAAGTGAAAATCAAACTGTCTCTTTTGTTCCTCTTGCTCCTCACATGGGGAGTGCAATATGGCTCTTGTCAGAGGTGCTTCATCATTTGGGCTCAAGGAAACTGTTAGTACAGTTTGGGATTCGTTCTTCATGGGCAGATATCCTGATGGGTCTAATGAAGCCTTTCTGCTGACAACTCATTTGCTAAAAATATCCAAGCATCACCAAGCGTAAGGGGGGAATATGCTATGTCCCCTTTGCTCACAACCCAGTGAAAGTAATTAATTATTTTTGAAGTCTAAAAAATCTACCCATCAAGAAACACACCTCTTACCAGACTTAGACATGCTTTTGCTGGGTTCCATTTGCTCCCTGATAAACTTGGTGCCATCTCTAAATTGGAAAATAATAGGGTAAACACCAATCTTGGAGCACACATGCAGAGGCAGCAGTCTGTGTGTGCCATTTGTTGCAATCTAAGCTAATTACCAGAAACCCCCTCCAGAAAACAGACACACTCTGGGCCTTGTGTTTTACTTTCCTTGGAGATGTGTGTGTGTGTGTGTGTGTGTGTGTGTGTGTGTGTGTGTGTTGATGGTGGGGGTGGGAGTGGAGGTGCTCTTCAAGAGTTTCACTCCCAATGTTGTGACTCTCTTGGCCTCAAGTCAGAGGAACTTAACTATGATTGACTTAGGTGAAGGGATAAAGGGTTTGAGGAGCATGCAAAAGGAAGTCCTGGAGCCATGGTGACAAGACAGGCAAGGGTGTGCAGGAATGTGGGGGGGGCATTGTCATCACTATGACTGATGGGGATTCTTCGCCAGTGGGAGATGGGCAGCTCCAGCAGGACAGCACAGACCTTGAGGATTTAGTCAGTGCCTGCCT
The DNA here is from genome assembly GCA_026225945.1 of Cricetomys ansorgei. NCBI lineage: Eukaryota > Metazoa > Chordata > Mammalia > Rodentia > Nesomyidae > Cricetomys > Cricetomys ansorgei. The sequence continues at coordinate 3,287,058 of JAMJFZ010002601.1, read as the reverse complement.
CCTTTTGGTCTTGAGTTTGAAAACCCCAGAGAAAGAACTCTGTTTCAATTTAGATTGGAAACCGCATCCGTGGGGCCAAACAACCAAGAACTGGAAGGACCACAATCCACAGAAAAGGCATCAGTTGCACAGGATTTGTGAATGAGACTCATTTTCTAGAGGCAACCCTGCTGCTCAAACATACACACACTCTAGATTTCCATCGAATCCCCAGCCAACTATCCCAGCCACAGGGAGAGCACGATGATGCTTAGCAATGTAAGTGTGGTGAGGTGACTTCGTTGCTTTGTTTTCACGGGCTACCACACTCCAATGAAAGAGGAAATTATAAAGAGAACTGACAAAGCAAACCTACACGAGTATTACGCTTGGAAAATGAAAATTCTACATAACTAAAACATGTAATATAATCCCAATAAAGAAAAGGAAATGAAAACTTCCTGGTGCCCTTTCTTTTCAGTCAATGTAACAGAGTCTCTTTGTAACCCCTGGAGCTCAAATCTTCACCACAACTGTCAAACTTCCATAGTTATTAGTGATGGGGAACTCCAAGCAGGAAGACAGAGAACAAAAGAGCCTTCTTCAGCCAGACACCATTTGAGATATTTAAATTTCAGTATGCCAGCTTCCTCTGAGACAAAGCACATGATTGGTGGTGAGAAATACCTAGGAAGACAGGGAATAAATTTTAAAAGGAGACAAGATTCTAACACTACAACAGCAAATGGCCAAGCTACTTTCAACTCATTGTCAAGGACTGGCCTTCCATTGCAAATTAAAAATAAATCATTGTTGCCTTTCAGAAAGTGATCTGAAGTCCACAGGCTGCTTAGAACAAAATGAAAAGTTAATGATCAACTTGCAGTGAGTTTTAAACTGGCCTAAAGCTAACAGAACCAGAAGGGAAGCTTGGGGCAGTAAACACAATTACTCAGGATTCCTTCCTACCTTCAGCACACACCTAGGAGTCCTAGGCCACCCAGAACAATGGCTAAACCAAATCATAGGAAGGCTAAATATTTCTCTTTTGGTTGGTTTAAAAGGGTGGAATGCTGTCTTCATGTCCAAGGTGCCCACCATCCTCAGAAGAGGGAAATTTTGCCATCCTTCAGGAGAAACCAAAAGAACAAATGCCATGAGCATCTGGTCCTTTCTTTCTCTTCTGGAGTGAATACCTCGCCTGCCAAGGTATATTTTAAAAAGATTTGTTTTTGATGTGTTTTTCATTAAAATAGAATTTTATCACTTTCTCCCTGCTTCCAGCCCCTCCCAGGTACACTCCACAAACTCCTCCCATGTCCCCCCTTCTCGAGTATATGCACAAATATATAAATATAACCTGCTAGGTCCATTTTTGCTGTTGTTGTTGTGGTTTGCGTATATATGGTTCCAAGGCTGACCACTCTGCATTGGACAACCAATGAGGGAGCTCATGTTCCCAGGGAGAGGCTAATTTTCCTTCTCCAGTAGTCATTAGTTGCCTTTAGTTCTTTGTTTAGAGATAGAATCCTTCAAAATTTCCCCCTTGTAAATTAACATGTCCATTGATATTTACATTGGTTCAGTCTGATTTTTGCAGCCATTTCTAGAATAGTCTGTTTCACGGCAGACTCTTTGGTATTCTGACACTTAAACTTTTTCCAACCCCTCTTCTGTCATGTTCCCTGAGCTATATATACAGGAGCTGTGATGTAGATGTATCTGATTGGGTGGGCTTCCCATAATCCATTGATCTCTGCACTGTGTCTAGTTGTGGTTTTCTGTGGTGGTCTCCATTTATTTTAAGAAAGGCTTCTTTGGTAAGAGATGGTGTTGTGGCTTGAAAAAGAATGTTTCCATAGGCTTATGTATTTGAATGCTTAGTCATCAGGGAGTGGTACTACTTAGAAGGCTTAGGAGGTGTGGCCTTGCTGGGGTAGGTGTGGCCTTATTGGAGGGAGGGCCTTAAGGTTTCAGAAGCCCAAGCTAGGCTCAGTGTCTCTTTCTCTTCCTGCTACCCATAGATCTTGATGTAGAACTCTAGGCTATTTCCTCCAACACTGTATCCACCTGCCTGCTACCATGCTCCCCACCATGAAGACAATGGACTAAACCTTGGAAACTGTAAGCCAGCTCCAATTAAATGCTTTCTTTTATAAGAGTTGCTATGGTCATGGTGTCTCTTCCCAGCAATAGAACACTGCCCAGATCAGGTAGTAACTACACTTATCCAGGAAAGGTGGGTCGCATACAAAGGGAATTTGACTAGAACCAGGCTTGTGGGTTTGCAGATGGTAGCTGGTTGAGGGAAGGGCCTAAAGATTTATCTTTACTTGTGTGTATTTATGTGTGTGTTCATGGAGCCCGTAAGAAATGGATAGCCTAGTACTAGAACCACAGGTTACTATGAGCTGCCCAACATGGGTGCTAGGAACCAAAGTCTGGTCCTCTGAAGGAGAAGCAAGGGTTCAGTTCAGTTCTGGGGACTAAATTCAGGCCCTGTGCTTACAATCTCCCAAGCCAGTAGGACATTTTCAAAAACTAAACTTTATATTTAAAACTCTCCCGAACCTGCAAACGTGTCTTTTGACTCCAGTTAAACCTGAAATGTGGCAGCTATTGAAGGGATCATGCAGCATTCCTGGTGCCTTGTGAAGTGTTCAGTGGGCAGCTGGCATCCTTGCCTAATAACTGAGGCTACATAGAAAATGAGTTTTGTCAAAATTCATTTCTGGGCCTGGATTATTATTTAAATGTGTATGTCTATATTATTGGTTCTCAACCCTGACTGTGTCTCAGAATGATCCAGAAAACTGTAAAAACAAAACAACAGCAACAAAAAAGCAAAAAGAAGCAAAGAACCCATCTCATGGAACTTAAATTGTAAGCAGGAGTCTATTTTAGAGTTTCCTCCCTATTAACCTCAATGCAGGTAAGGTGAAAAACAGCAATCTACACTGATACAAAGAGCCGTTTTCAATCTAGACAGAGTTGCTACGCTTGCCTTTCTTCCTCCTATATAAACATGAACACCACACAGCATGTACATACACGCAAAAAAAAAAAAAAATAACAGGGTTGGGAGTTGACAGCTCAGTATTCAGATCCCGGCTCCATACGCGGTCAGTGTATCTTTAGGCATGCTACTTGTTTGTGCTGTGCAGCACCTTCCCTGGGAGAATGAAATAATGACCTATTTATAAAATAGGATGAGATGATGTGGAAACTGTTTGACACAGGCTGGCTGTCTCTGGAGCACTGTGTGACTACAGCAACAATACCACCCCTGGCTACAGTACCAGCGGAAGGCTCTGTTGACTAGACTGGTAGAAGTCAGCCATCCTCAGGGCAGTTTAGAGAACTGAATAACTTTTATCTTATGTATGTCAAAGTCTTTCCTTATGTAGTGTTCTTTCTTTTCTCGTAGCCTTTGTTTAAATTACGTAAGCTGAAAAAAATTAATGTATGTTGTAGAATTTCTGATTAAAAAGGACTCTTGGGTAGAGAGAGTCCCTAACAAATGTATTTTTGGAGAAATAGGTTCTTCTCCAGGCTCTGCCCTTTCTGTGTTCCCTGCCAATGATTCCTAAACTTAGTCGCATGAGAATCACATGAAGGTTCCTGAAAACACAGATTCCTGTGCCCTGACTCCAGAGAGCCTGAGTCAGCAGTCTGTCAGCCCGAGGTGCTGACACGTGGGTCTAGAGAGGACACTGTAGAATAATTGGATGCTTCTCCTCTCTGGGCCTCAAGTTCATAATTTGCTAAAGAAAGAGCCCACATGGAAGTAAAATCTTCCTTGATTATTTTTAAAAGTCAGAGCTTTACAGTGGAAGGTTTCTACTGCTTATTTTGGTTGATACTAGCAGTTATGATTAGGATAAGCAATTGGTTGAAAATTGATTTTTTTAGGGATAGGAGAGATGGTAGTGTGGTTAAGAACACTGGCTGCTCTTCCAGAGTAGTCGGGATTGATTCCCAGCACCCACATGGAGGCCCACAACCATCTGTCACTCCAGTTCCGGAAGATCTGATGGCCTCTTCTGGCCTCTACAGACACCAGGACACAGACATACAGGCAGGCAAAACAATCATACCCATAAGATTACTTACTTAATGAAAAATTTGGTTGGAGAGGAAAGATGACTTCAAAAGAAATGTTTCGTAAGAAACCAAAACAGCAATTTCATTCAAATTCAAAAGTAAAACATGTAAAGTTATGTATCCATTTATATTTTTGTTTCAAAGCAAGACCTTTATGAGAATTTATGAGTATATACAAGCTTTCCACGCTCTTGTTGTAGGAATCATACGTAGAAAATGATTCCTCTCTGTTCCTCACTGCAGTTCATTGACACAGGATGAGAACAGACATAAGAGAAAATCGGAATGCAGATTCCTTCTGCATTTCACAAGCCCCGCCCACTGCCCTAGCAATATTGTCCCCACCCAGGGACACAATTTCACTCTGATCCAGTATCACTTCATTTCACCGAGTCTCTTGAAAGCATTCATCTATTCCATCAGCTTATTCGGAATCACGTAATTATATTAACTACTCTGAATAGATTTGGGAGCAAACACAGCTGATACTTGGTAAACATTGACTTTAGTCACAGGGTGTTCACACACCTGTGCTTTCTGTGCTGGTTTCCAGTCAGCTCGGAGCATTCTGCTGAGGTTATCAGTCAGCATGCACTGCAGAGCAGGGTGGAGGATGCACAGTGAGGCTTCCCTTAACTCCTCTGTCAGTTGGGGGAAGATCAATAGAGCTCTGCTAACAGAGGCCAAGCCTCCAAAATAAGGGGTTTGCATCACAAGATATATTAGCCCAAGCTTCTCTAACTTTACTACGAATCATTGGAAGATGCCCGTTAAATCGAGGATTCTGATTAGATCAGGGTGGGCTGTCCACAGCTGCTGGGCGATGACTGTGTGCCAGTCTAACTACATATTGAGCAACAATACATTAGCCAACACTGTTAGAAGACAACGCGCACACACACACACACACACACACACACACACACACACACAGCAAAACCAAAACCAACAAGCCTGAAGGGGTCCAGATCAATAAGAAGAGATGATACTAGCAGCGAATATTCTTAAATACATTTTCTTTGAAAAATGAGAAACCTAGCGTGGCCGGGACTTATCTGAATAGGGCACAGGATCCTCCTATCAAATGGGGAAATCTGTAGCAGGGCAGGAGCCTGGCTGCATTTGCAGCCCTGCTTATACTTCTTAGAGAGTCAACCCTTTTCCACAAGCACACTCCTATCACAGCAAATATCCAGTCTTCTTGTGGGGAGGGTGTCCCAAGACATGATTTACATCACAGAGAGCTGCACTTGAACAAAGTATCCCCTTGAGAAACAGAAACATCTCTCCCGGCGTGGTCTCTGGCCCACCCCGCACATTTGGATCGTTTTGGATGTGAGTTCTGAATCACCCTGTTTAGTTACCTTTTGTTATTGTTGTTCGGGTTGTATTTTATGAAAAAAAAATTTCCCATACAATGTATTTTTATTATATTTTCTCCTCCCTCAACTCCCCTCAGATCCTCCCCATTTGCCTACCCACCTAACTTCTTGTTCTCTCTCTCTTTCTCAAAGCAAAACAAAACAAAACGATGCTTTGTTTTGTTTTGTTTTTCACTGGCTTTTGTTAACTCTGAGAATCAAGCACCTGCTGCTGCTTTGTGTTTCTTACAAGGCCCCCCAAAACAAATGACCTAGCTTGCCATCTTCTCTGAGAGGTAGGCCCAATTAACTTCCGAGTGTGCAGTGTCCAAGTTGTGCAATTTGTCTGTGTCTGGTTTGTTCTGGGGACTGAGACACAAGTACGAGGCTCCTGAGCATCCATCTCGGCTCCAGCAGGTGGCTCGTAGCAGCTCCTTCTGAGATGGACTGAATAAGGAGAAGTCTCCAGTGATCCTGGGAACATGACCGTAGCTTATCTTCAGAAAGTCCTATGTCTGTCTGCATTTATCAGTCGCTCTGGTTTTCTTCCATAATTCTTAACTCTTTCCGTACCTTCATTCATGCATGTCACCAACAGTGTCAAAATACGAACTATGTGGAAAGTTTGCATAAGAAGCAATTTTTTTCCTATCCAAAGAGATCTTTGGAACACACTGATATCTAATTCCAGGAATTTGTTTGCTTAATAGAAATGTCTGGTGGGAAATACCTCACAGATAGCTGCACTGTGAGACACTCAACAAGGGAACCACATTCTCCGATGGAGATGCACTTTACCCACTTTAAAATGGAAAATCTGGGATAGGCTGACATCATTCTTGCCTGGAATAGTAACATTTCCTCTTGTCCCTAAATCATGCCCATCTCTTTCCAGATTTTATCCCTTTCATGGAGTATGGCATTTTGGATGAGAAATGTCCCCTATAGTCTTGGGCATTTGACCACTTGGTCCTCTTTGGCAACATCTTGGGAGGGTGGTAGAGACTTGCTGGAGGAATTATGGTATTGGGGGCAGGTTTTGAGATTCAAAGCCTCTAGCTATTTCTAGTTAGATCTTTCTGCTTGTGGTTCAAGATGTGAACTCTCAGCTTCCTGTTCCTGTCATTGTGCCTGCTGCTTGCTGCCACACCTCCGTGCTGCGATCACGGACTCTCATCCCCCTCTGTTCCTTAAGTTGTTTTTGGTCATGGTGTTTTATCAGAGCAACAGAAAAATAACTAAAACATGGAGTTTGAGCATTTAGTGTGTGTGTGTGTGTGTGTGTGTGTGTGTGTGTGTGTGTGTATCTGTCTGTCTGTCTATCTGTATGTATGTATATCTGTCTGACATGTCTGACATACTACATGTGCCCATGTGTGCATTTGTGAAGGGGTGAAGCTGACATCAGTGTCTTCCTTTGTAGTTCTACACCTTATATTTTGAGACAGGGTCCCCTACCAAGTCGGACATCTCTTAATACAGGAGAGATGTTATTTGGTAAGTAAAGAAACTTCCGTCTCCGCTCACAGAATGAAGATGTCATCAACAGCAGCCAGGATATTTTCACATGTGACTGTATCTCTTGGAAATGCATTCATTCATACGCTTCTTGTGAGTGAAAAGGACAGGGGCTACCTTGTGTCTTATCATCCTTATTTAAAGGTAAGAGTCTATCCATAATCTGCCAGTGACTCCAGGAATATGAAGCATTGATACTTGGTTGCCTCCAGACCTATCCTTGCAGAGAGATGAACACTCAAACCTAGCTCAGTATTGAAGCACTGGCAACATTTGACTGCTAACATCAGTGAGAAGAGACATTCACATACACTGCTCCAGGGCAATCCCTTACAGTGCAGAGTGTACAACCATATAAAAATATAACAGGTCTCATACTCAGAAATAGCTATTTTAGTGACATAGCTTCAGGTGCAAATTTACATGCAATAACTCATATTCTACCAAATAAATCCCAGACAAACAGTAATGCAAAAACATATTTCCTGCTGTCAAGAAAATTTCTGGCAAAATTAATCAACCATTCATCCATTCAGGCTCTTTGCATACCCTTTTGTCAAGGAGGGGATACTAAGAGATTTCTTTTCTCTTCCACACACTCATTTCAATGAATTGAAGAATCCATCAAGCTTGAGTTGATTTATTGAACTGTCTCTTAGCTCAGCAGTATAACTACAGCAAATGAACTGATAACTTCCTTTAAAATCAGCAGTGACTTGATTCAACAATATCTGAATTTATTTAACTCTTTATAATTCCAAATTTAACTTATTCTAGAATGACTAAAACAGCCCAGATTTTCGACTGAAAGCTCTCATCTTTGCATGCACTCCTCAGTGTTCTCATAGCATTTTAAAGCATATACATTTGAGGATTCTTTTTTTTCCTTTGAGAGATGTTAAGAGCATATTTTAACTAGTTAGATTTTGAAGGGATTTATCCAAACACCTACAGCTTTTCTTCTGAAGTGAATTGTTCTGCGGTTAAAGCTATTAATAACGGACAGCCAGTGACTTCAGTTGAAAGAACTAAAGACAGACAGACCGCTTTTTTTTGTGTTTATTGTGCTTGTTACAGCAGGTAAAGACGATCACTGTGAGGAAGGGGACTTAGTGCACGAACATTAGAGAGAAACCAAGCAGACTGTTTAAACACAGGCTTTAGCACAGAGCTAGTCCACTGAGCCCCCCGGAGCCCATTTATCACACATCAGCTTTGCATTTTTCTTTACAAAGATGTACGACCTTTGCCTATTAAATTTCATTAACGGGGCACCATACAAGGCTCCTTTGCACATGGCAGGCTAGAGAGCTCAACATCCTCGCCTGAAGGATTTGCGGGAAGAACTCATCTTCAATCTTTGTCCCTGGGAGGCACTTTTAACACCTGCCAACCACAGCACTATCATCAGAAAAACATTTAGAGATTTATCTTCGGGCTGGTAATTATAAGAGATAATTTGTTTGGAGTATGGATCAAGTTGGTCTAGCATAAACAAACTAGAGGCTCAAATTACACGACGAACATCATTAACTATTGATTTAACCACTGCAGGTCTGCAGGCTCCCAACATTCTTAGGACGGTGGGTTCCTGAAACCATACCTTCAGCTCAAACTTTCCTAAGAGTCAGGAAATGATTCCACCATGTGCCCAGAGTCATCTTGACTTTCACCGATTTCCTTCTTTGCAAGATCTACCTTTCTCTAGAATTCTAAATTCTCAGAATGGTAAGAAACTGAAAATGAGAGTCAGGCACAGAAATGACTCAGAGAGTAGGAATGTGTCCTGCAGCTGGAGTACAGGAGGGAAGGGTAGCAACTGCTGGTGAGTTCTTGAGCTGCTTTTCAGGGTTAATGAAAACTGTGCTAAAACCAGACAGTGGTGCTGGTGGCTTACCTGCAACTTTATTTAAACTGCTGAACTGTACGCTTCCGAGGGGGCTCGTTGCGTGGCACGTGAATCGTGTTTCAGGAAAGTTGCCATTTAAAAACCCAAACCAAAACCAAACAAAAAACCCACTGTGGACTGTCAGATACTTTTCTGAATGAAGATACCCTGGGAAGACTTGCAGAGTCGACAGTGTCATACTTCACACACCTTTCTTTCCCTTTGGAAGTCTTCAAAAGACAATCTCCCTGGAGCCTCACAGTATCCTGTGCACTGGGCCAAGCTGGAATTTGGACAGCTTTCTTTAATCTTGATGCTGGGGATGGAACCTGAAGTCTTTCTTTGTGTATGCTTTATGAAGCTTCCTACCACTGAGCTGCCTCCCCAGCCTTGAACCTCATTTTTAAAGTAAGGAAACAGGCACAGGGAAGAGCTGAGGGTTTAAGGACCTTGACCGAGTGACATGCTGGGTTCTTTTGTATATTCCACTACTCTACTCTCATCGTGTTTGCACAGGGAACACCACGCCGTGGAAATAAAACAGACTAAGGAGGAAGAGAATGCTCATGCACAAACATAGAGCAGATGTGCAAGCAGAGGTTAGAGGACAGAGCAGAACTGGCTTGGATCCCAACTGCGTCCAGCACAGCTCTGTCTCTAAGTAGTTATGTGGCTCACTGTGAAGAATTACAGCCTTAAGCTCTCAGTTTAGAGTAACGCCTATACACACAGTAAGCATTCAATAAATGACACAGTTAATGTTCTTTAATGCCATCATTAATACTGGTTGCAAAAGAATGGGGGGAGGGGTAGCAGGCTCCATTGATCCTTCCCCAATATGGGTCTATTTCTTATTAGAAACCTCTGGGGTCAGTGGTATAGTTTGCTTTTTAGAATATTTTTGTTTGAGAAAGGCAAAACTGGTGATTACAATGTAAACCATGTGTCAACCACGGTGGAGTTTAGCTTCTGTAAATGGCGTAGCACTTATATAACAAAATGCCTCAAGAGAATAAGAACTAATAATATTTATTTAGTCAGAATTTGGTGTCAAAACTTTCCAAAAATTTTATGGTTTTTAAAGCTTTCTAGGTTTCAGAGATGCACTTACGGAATTGTAAGCTTGAGGGACTTCTCAATAAAATGTTAAATATTAAATGTCCGCTGCTTAGTGAAAAAGAACAGGGCTGTTTCTGATGTTAGGTAAGTTCAGAACTGGCCATTGAAAGAGTGCTTAAATGACCCTTTAACTTGAGTCAGTTCAAAAGAGACAGCTAAAGGACATTAAAATTAGTCTCATTAACATGAACTCTAGTAATCAATTCAAATAGTGGCTTGTCAAAAAATTACACTTGCTTTCTCAGTGAAAACATGTAGTGGTACACAAACACTGCAAGGAAAATATTTCACTCAATTGAGTATTTTAGGGGTAGAGAGAGAGCTCTATTGAGAGTGCTTTCTGTACAGTCGTGAGGACTGGAGTTTGGAGTGTCCTGGTGAGTGTCCTGCAAACACCTGTAACTCCAGCTCCAAGGATGAGGTGCCCTGGTCTGGCTTCTGTGGGCATACAGCTCTGTGCTCCCACCCAGCCACCCAGCCACCCACATACACAGACATATACACATACATGTACGCATGCATACACACAAATAAGTCTTATTTAAAAAAATTTAAAACAATTTTAAAACATTTTATATTTAATTAAACGTTGAAACAATAAATTGAAAGGAAAAATATTCATTTCATTGGATATCCTTCATAGCAACCAAAACTTCTCTAGTTATTAGGCTTAAATTTGTTGCTGTTTAATTTGCTTCTTTTTGTTTTTTTTTTTTTGTAAGTATTTAACACTCAACCACTGAGCTGCATCCCCAGGCTAGCCTAAGCTATCTGTCTGTCTGTCTATCTATCTGCCTATCTTCCTATCTATCTATCTATCTCTATATCTGTGTGCACTGTGTGTACACATATGCAGAAGCCAGAAGAAGCTGTAACTCTCCACTTATTCCTTTAGAGCAGAATCTCTCTCTGAACCTGGAGCTTGCATCTGTACTAACCTAGAAGTCAGCAAGATCTAGTCTCCTGTCTCTTTCCCCCTCAACACTGGGGTTCCAGGCATGCACAGGATGCCCAGCTTGTTGTGTGGGTGATCAGATCTAAATTCTGGCCCTCGTGCCTGCTCAGAAAGCACTCTTAACCACTGAGCCATCTTTCCAGCCCTCAATTTAAACTTTATGTTTTGAAAGTTAAAGCTCACTCATTATACAACTTTAACTGGCATTTATTTAAAGTCATGAGTCTGGCAAATGAATTGTCTTGCTAGAGCTACAGACACATTAGATTCCATAGGCTGGGCTAACTGACAGGGCACTTCTCTGGTGCGTGCAAAGCGCAGGGTTCAATCTCCACAGAAAGAAGAAAGAAAATACCCCTTTTCTAGCTGATTTCTAGTCAAAATGATAGCTAAGTTACATTCATAGAAGTTTAAAAAGTAATCTTTTTGTGTAAATGAACCAGAAGCTGCATGAATTATAATATACTTATCAACCAAAACCAGCTCTGGCCTAGACCCCAGAGGCTCATGACTGACACTGCTATCGGATCAAAGCCACTCACAGCACTGTTTCACAGAGAACTAAGGATCCTCTTCTTTTCACATGATACTGGATCCATTTGAAGCTATCAAGAAGTATTTAGCATAACCACAAATATCATCAAATAGATGCCAGCATCAGCTGATTCCTTTAGGAACCAGAACACAGTCCAGAAAGCGTGAACAGGGATGGAACAGATGACAGTATGTTTGCTGCATACTCAGTGAGAAATGGGTGGTCTGACTAACAAATGGGATAAATGTAACTGCTGCATATGCAAAAAAAAATGAAGATTTAAAGATCTAAATGTAAAAATGTTAAATAATACATTATTTGAAGAAAATTCAGGAGATTTTATAATTCTACACTTTAAACGGGTTTTTAAAAATCATTTTACTTTATTTTTTATTTTTATTTTTGGAGTCTATGTGTGTGTGCTATATGTGCACTCATGAAGGTCAGCGTGGGGCCTCAAGTATCCTGCTTGATCCTTCTCCACCGTATTCCCTTGAGACAGGGTCTCTTACCGAACATGGAGCTACGACGGTGGCAAGTAAGCTCCAATGATCCTACTATCTCCATCACACACACACACACACACACACACACACACACACACACACAGGGTTATAGGCATATGTATAGCCATGCCCAGATTTTTATGTAGGTAATATAGATTTGAACTCTGGTCCTCATGTTTGGGCAGGGAGCATTCTTACCCACTGAGCCGTCTCTAAACCCCAACAGAGTTTTTCGAGATCACTAAAATCCCCAGGGATTATGAAGGCAAAGAGACATATTTAGTTCTGGAAAATGTAAAAAAAAAAAAAAAAAAAAAGAAAAAAAAAAGGTTAATATGCTATAAACAAAGCCAGGATTTAAGGGCACTGAAAAAGTTATTTACAATATTTATGATAAACAAACAACTCCTAACATGTGTAACCTTAAAAATCAGTAAAGAGGGGCCAGAGAGATTGCTCAGTGGTTAGGAGCACTTGCTGCTCTTCCAGATGATGAAGGTTCAATTCCCAGCACCCTCATGGTGGCTCGCAATCATCTGTAACTCCTGCCCAGGGGATCCGATGCCCTCTTTTGCTCTATATGCACATATACATACAGGCAAAATAGTAACACACTTCAAATATTTTAAAATTAATAAAGTAAAAAGACTCAACAGAAAAATAAGCAAAAGGTGAACATTAAGAAGAAACAGTCAATGAACATGTAAAATAAAAGGCCCAGTCTCACATATGATCAAGAAAAGACAAGTAAGATTCTAATGAGACAGTGGTCTTACTATTATGTGTCTAAGACCTTAAAGGGGAAAAGAAGTCTAACCCTGCTTAAGAGATGGGAAAATGTTCTCTCAGATAAAGCCAGTAAGAATAGGCATTAGAACAGATTCTTAAAAAAAATCCTATCAATTTTAAAATTAAATTATTTATGATTCAACCATTTAATGGTTTGGGGAAACTATTTTATAAAATGAAAGACAAACCATATAAAGATACATTTATGAGGATAGTAAAGCAGTTATTGCTTGTAGTGGCAAAATTAAAACCCACCATTGTCCTGCTATGCCTTCTCCAGAAAGACAATCATACCCATAAAATTACAGCAAGAAACATCCTGTCGATATTAAAAGAGTGAGTTATTTATAGATCTTTTCCTGAGGAGGAAAGAAAAAAATAAAAGAAAATCCCAGAATAATTAATGTATTATGATCCATATTGTTAATACCTGTATAATTCCATCCTCCATAATTCTACAGATTGTTTCTCTATATATGCGAATCTGCATTTATACAATTTTGTACACAGAATTAACAACTTTAGTTCTCTTAAGGAAAGGTACTTAAGTGTAGGAACAACATGATAACATTACATATCTTTTATCATTTTCTTCATAAAATATGTATTATTGTCATGATTTTGAATATATAATAAAGGGGAGACAGGAGAATAATAAACTGCGAGTGTGTCTTTGTTTTGTACTGTAAAGAGTCTGCCTAATATACGCAAGTTTGTCTAAGTGCACAAATGAGCACTAGCAGTTATGAGAGTAACTGAGGCGCCTTCAGCAACTCATTTGTTAAACAGTCAGTTCCTTCTGAACAAAATGCAAGTCATTATCTACCCAAACAAGAAAACAGTCTACAGATGCATCTCCTACGCCAAGTTTAGAGGCTGTGTGATTATAATAGTTTATTCAGTTGGCAAATGCTCTTGTAAGATTCAAACATTCTAAGGTCAGAACCATACAGAGAAAAGCACCAGTCACGCCATTGGGTATCCATTCCTTCTAGATCAGAGGGTAGCTATGAAGATCTCCATCCTGGGGGTGGGGGTGGGGGTGGGGTGCAGGGGGAAATGCCTCGCTGAGGCAAGGTGAAGAGGGGCTTCTAGAATTTGTCTTTTACTTTCCTGGCAATAGGAGCATGCTTTGTTCTGATGAACTGACTTGTGGTGGGCTCCTGGATTGAAGAGCTTGCAGGTTAAGTACACATGATCATGTGTTCACGTATTCAATTCCATGGAGACAAGAGCTTCTTGCTCGGGATCTTTCTCAATCTTGCCTCATGCCCCTCTTCATTTGGCTGCTCTTTATCATACTTTATTTATCTAAAGCTCTTCTCTGAGCTCTATGAGCCACCCTTGCCAAGTATGATCATCAGAGGACTCATGGAAACTTTTAGATTATTATTGGTTTACCAAACACACAGTTGGTAATCTGGACTCCCCATGATCATGTGAGTCTGGGGGCAAGCAGTGTGGTAAGATAGAGCCTGCAGAGTCCATGCTGGTTCCAGTAAAATAGGGCCAGTGTTAAATTGTAGGCTAGAGAAGTGGGTGTTGATGGGTTTTAGAGAATTGTTTGGTGAGGGGGGAAAACCACAACACATTTGGTAGCCAGGAGTACAGAATTAAAAAAAGAGAAAAAACAAAACAAACAAACAAACAAAAACCCTTATACAGTCTTATACAAATCCCCATGAATTTCTGTAGCAAGCCCTTGGCTTACAAGGATGGTTTCCAAGATGACCTGTGCTTGAGTCCACAGCAAAAGGCATGGAAGTTCACTGTTCACTACTGAACTGAACTAGGAGACAGCATAAACTTAGAGAAAGAAATGAATAATGTTCAACAGAGGATCCCCGCTGCACCAACTTGCCAAGCTTTCTGCCCTCACATATTCACCCACCTAAATCTAGACCCAGAATATGATGAAAATGAGGTTGACTTTCCCTTTGCCCCACAAATAGCCTCAGCTCACACACTCTGCTAACCAATCTGGGATGGATATGACAGCTGTTCATTGCAAGAACGTTTGATGTTCTTCACTGCCAGATGGTGGCAGCTCCCTAGGGCAGGCGTGCACAGACACACACACACACACACACACACACACACACACACACACACGGGTTGGGGTGGGGAAGTTTAGTAGGGTCAATAACACTGGTAACCCATAGTGAAGTTACTGAAATCTAGGCTTGAGAGAAAGGCCTGGAATTAAAAGTATGCTACACTTGTCATTAATAATTTGTATACTTCCTAGGAATAAAAAGCTTTTGTTTTATATTTCAAATTTATAGACTAAGACAGTTCATAAGAGCCATATCGTTTAAACAAATGACTGTTCCATTTACCTCAAATTCCCCTCCCCACCCTGCTCTTTTCATGAGAGGAAGAAAGCTTTCAATGAGTGCCCCACTGGGAGATATACTAAGATGAACCCACAACATGTGCCAGGGTGCCTCTGCTTAGCTTGTCTGAATCACCACATTTGGAAAAAGCTCTCATATAAAATATTACTAGAAATTCATACCAACCTCCCTAACATGCAGACAAAATGAGTAGCTAGATTTAATCGACTATCCTGAGAGTCATTCTCCACCCCACCTTTCTCTGTCTTCACACACACACACACACACACACACACACACAGAGCTGGGGCTATGCTGTGCTGTAGAGCTCTTGCTTAGCATGCACGAAGCCCCTGGCTCCATCCCCTGCACTGCATAAAGTAATAAGTTAGAAGAGTAGTGGTAACGGCTCTTCGTGAAATCATTTGCTTCTGGAATTAAAACAAGATGTGACTTACTTGTGTGACTTGAAGGTCAGAGTGGGGCCTCAAGTGTTCTGCTTGATCATTCTCCACCTCATTCCCTCGAGACAACATCTTTTATTAAACCTGGAGCTATGGGAGTGACAAGTAAGCTCCAATGATCCTACTATCTCCAACACACACACACACACACACGCACACACGCACACACGCGCACACACACACACACGCACACACACCAGGGTTATAAGCATATGGGCAGGGAGCATTCTTACCCACTGAGCCATCTCTCAGCCCCCAACAGAGTTTTTCAACCAAATCCCCAGGGACTATGAAGGAAAAAAGACATATTTAATTCTGGAAAATGTCAAACATATGGTTAACATGCTATCAACGAAGCCAAAATTTGAACGTCAGGATTGAAGTGGCCTTAAAGTCATTTAGCTCCATCATTTCCTCGATCCCTCTGCTTAACATTTTCTTATTACATTTATTTGTATGGGGTGGGGCGCACACCAGAGCATTCCTGCACCAAGTGTGGAGATCAAAGGATAACCTTTGGAAGTTGGTTTTCTCCTTCTACCCCGAGAGTCCTGGGAATAGAACTGAGGTCATCAGGCTTGGCCATAAGCATCTTTACCTGCTAAACCATTTTGCTGGCCCTACAATGTGATCTCGTTGGACAGCTCCTCTCAGCCTCCTAGGCTCAGTCTATCTCTTTCCTGGGACTTTCTGTTGATCTCTTTTAGGCAGTACTGGGCATTAAGCCCAGGGCTAGGCAAATATCTTGTCTCCAAGCTACACCTCCAGTCAACTCTCAGGTTCCTTCAACCTCACGCTGACAATTAGTCAGGAGCCTTGGACTGAACACTTCTGTAGATGGAAAAATCATCACCTGGGACGGCTCATCCCATCTTTGCCTGGGATATGAGAAAGCTCTCACCCTCTATGGGATCAAAATTATATTATCATACCTTTCCCTCATTGGCTTTTAGTTTCCTGAATAAAAGATGAGTAACTACAATGAATATTTAGGTATTTAAATGTAGAAAAATCTTATTTCAGCTCATATGTGAGAGAAAACATGGTACATTTGTCTTTCTGGTTCTGGCTTATTTTATTCAATATCATAATCTGCAATTTCACATATTTTCTTAAAAATGACATAATTTTTCTTAATGGCTGAATAACTCCCCACTGTATGTATGTGTGTGTGTGTGTGTGTGTGTGTGTGTGTGTGTATATATATATCTTTTTCTTTAACCATTCATCAGTTGATGGGCATCTAATCTGCCTCCACATCTTGACTATTGTTAACAGAGCTGCAATAAACACAGAAGTGAAGGTACCTTTGTCATATGCTGACAGGCTCCCTTACATACATTTCCAAGAATTGTACAGCTGGATCATATATGGGGGCCCTATTTTAAGGGTTTTTAAAGGGCCATCTTTACTTATTTCCATAGTTACTGAACTAATTTATAGCCCCTGAAGCAATGTGTAAAGATTTTTCTAAAGATTTCTCTTTCCCCACAACCTTAACAGGGTATTTGCTGCTGTTTTTGTTTCTCTCTCTCTCTCTCTCTCTCTCTCTGTATACAATCTCAGTATCTAGTCTCCCTTTCCACCTTGTGTACACAGGCTAACTGACACACAAGCTTTCTCTGTTTCAGTGTCCAATCTCACTGCGATTATAGACACATGTGCCACTTGTGTGGCAAAGGCTTTACCCATTGAGCCATTTCTCCAGCCCCATGTTGTTGTAGTTTTAATGATAGACATTTTAACTGTGTCGAGATGGACTCAGTGCATATTTGATTTGAATACTTGATGGCTGTGTCATCTTTTAAGAAGCCCCTGCTCATTTTGTTTGCTTAGTTATTGATTAGATCATTTGTTGACTGAGGTTTTTTGAGTTCTTTATATGTCTCAGGACATTGTGATTCATGAGTAAGAGAGAAGGCAGTGGCCAAGTATGGGAAACAGCCTGTGACTGTAAACAGCTTTAGTGTGGCCTGATCAGCAAGTGCTGCAGCCTGGCCTGTGGTCTCTAAAGTCAGCTTTTCTTATCAGGTCACTGGTACATGCATTGTTATGTTGCAGCAGCAGGGAACTGGTGTTTTCCGTTTGTTTGTTTTGCTTGCCTTGTCATTTTGGTTTTAATGACCAGGTCTTGCTAGCCCAGACTGACCTTGGGATTGTGATTCTCCATCCTGTGCCTCCCAAGTGATGAGGTTATATAGATACATGCTGTGATGCCTGGAAAGGATCGCTTGCTTTTCTGTTCTTTCCCTGTTCTGTTTTGCTTTTCCATTTGTTTTGTAAGGACTAGATGTAAGGAAGAGATATTGACCTTCATGCATGGTGAAGCACATTCCAGATTGGTGTCAGAAATGTGGGTCCCGGGACAACCTTTGCCTTCCCCAGCATGAGACTTCTCCAGTGTTCAACTTTGTGCTCTTTACAGGGCTGCACCCTGAATGCAAGCCTGGTCATGAGATCCACAGCCCTCAGTCCCTTGGTGTACTTTGGAATCAGATAATCAATTCTTTGAAAGCATATTTTATTTTTATTTATGTGTATGTTTCCATGTGGGTGCATACACACGTGTGTGATTGCTCACAGCAGCCAGAAGAGGGTGCCTGGTTTCCTAGAGCTGGAGTAGTTATGAGCCTCCCAGTGTGGGTGCTGGGAACTGAACTCTGGTCCTCTGCAAAAGCAGCAGCTCCTACCCTCTGAGTCATCCCTTTAACCCCTATTTAGACAACTTTTAAGTTTTTTAAAGTTTGGTCCTGTCATTTTAACTGTCAGTAAAGAAGTATATTCCACACACGCATTCTCTCATATCCTAATGAATCATCTACCAGTGGACTTCTCTCCCACTCTTTAAAAAAAAAAAAAGAGATTATTTATTTATTATGTGTGTTATGTGTTCACACATGCCAATGCTTGCGTCCAAATGTGGAGGTCACAGTTCAGTATCAGCTTGTTGTTTCTCTATTGCTCTCCACCTTATGTTTTTGAGACAGGGTCTCTCAATGAACCTGGAATTCCCCCCTTTAGGCTAGACCAGTGGCTCAATAAGAACTTTGGGAACCTCCTGTCTTGTTCCCCACCCCCTTCCTCAGCACTGAGGTTACAGGTGACTGCCCCATGCCAGGCTTTTTAACTGGGTTCTAGAGATCCAAACTACTGCCTACGTACTTGTATTTTTTATTTTGTATTTGTCTTTTTTATTTTATTTTATTTTATTTCTTAAGACCCTTGGAGATTTCAGACACTAATTCAGCTTCTCAGCAAAATTTTCAGGCCTCTTGTGTCCTATCTTCTGTTCTTTGAATGGTATAAGGCTACCCTGGTGGTTTATATACTTGCGTTTCCTCTGGCCATCTTTAGGGAAACAGTTCACAGATCCATCATTGAATGAAAAACGAAATAAAGAGAAAAGGACACAACGGCTCCTAGGCATAGTGGAGGAGAGAGTTTATTGTAGATGAAAGGGTGAACATAGCCAGGGGCAGAGACATCTGGGAGAATCCAGGGTGGACATGACCAGACTGAGCTGCGAGGCCATGTGAGGAGAGGGGGCAGAGGAGAGGGGAGAGAGGAGAGAGGAGCATGTGAACACCAAAGGACCTGGAGGCCAAAAGAGACCAAAAAGAGGGTAACCCAAATGGCTAGATTAAATAGGGAAGAGCAGACCAGCCCCCTGGGCTGCAGAGTTTAGGGTAGGGGACAGGGTATGACCCCTTTAACAGGTAGGGTCTGAAGGATGCTGGGAGAACCTGGCAGCCAGGTTCACTTTGATATGTTAAGTAGGTATCTCAGCCAGCAGTTTGTCTAGAGTTTGAGATCTAACAATCACCTGTGTTTTAAAATCCTTAATAGTTTTCTATTATGCTTTTCTTTTTCACTTCTGTTTAGTTTTAAAAGTAATCCTACTATGTATTAGACAGTTATTAAAACCCCTGTGTATTCTCTGATTCTCTTCAAGGCATTTTCAAACCCTGAAATCATATAGTGCAACTGTTTATTCCTTTATTATCCATCTACCCTGTCACCAGCAGAATGCCAGGTCTATGGTGATGGAACTTTGTCTTATTCTTACTGTACCCTTGATATCAAAAGCACTGGCTGGTCCATGGCAGATGCTAATAGATACTTACTGAATGAAGAAATAAATAAGTGGGCCAGTGTATGCAGAGATTGATAGACAGGTTGGAGATTTAAGTGAATATAATTCGCTAGACTCTGAGATATAACAATGTTAAGCTTCCTTCCCCCAAAGATTTATAGTCCTAATTTATTTAACACACAAGATACCAAACTGTTCCAAGGATGTGTAGGCAAAGCTGGTTAGAGCAGAGGAGGGACAAGAGGAGCCAGCCTGTCTTGCTTTAAAATAGGTTGTGTGTCCCAATGCATCTTCTAATCTGTGTAAACAGCGGATCCTTGTATTCCTTGAGCCTGCCGGAACTGGCCCTGACTCTTCTTGTCCTGGATTAACAACTCTAACAACCCTCTGGCAGTCACTGGCCAGATGGTGGTGCTCCTGGGGTTTCTTTCCTCTGTGCTGGGGTGCCGTTGGAACACCTATGAGCAAGTGTTGGGCAGGGTGGCAAAGCTCCCCCCACCTTCCCAACAGCTGCACTCTCTTTGCCAACTCAAGCGTTTTTCAAAATCTCATTAGGCATTGAATGCTTTCTGCCAAGCTGTGTCCAGAGGGCACTGCAGCCTCCCTAGAGGGCTCTTTAGAGTCCCCAAACGGTAATAGGATGAGGGAAAGCCAGGATATTAAAAGTAGAAAACGAAGGATCCATTTAAAGTTTGTGATCATTTGTTGTGGAAACCAAAAGGCTATTTCACACTAAGAGACCCTAGGGTGGGGTTTTCTGAGCTGTATATTTTCTCCTCTGTCCAATTTAAGTGTTGTGTTTGCAGCAGCTGGATTAGCGGATGCAGCCAAAGTGTCTAATCGGTATTAATCTCCCACAATGTCACCAAGACCGCCTATCAATCTGCATAAATTCTATGGCAAAACTTTAGGAAGAAATGCTATTCAAAGCAAATGATGCATCAAATTCAAACAGGCCATCAAGATTGCTAATGGATTTTAATAGCAGCTATTACAACATAATAGTATTTTCCCAACAGCCGTTTGTTGATACAATTCTTCGTTTACAAGACCTTTATGTCCAAGCCCAGGAGACAGCCGCCACTCATTTATAATCATTTGGTTCCACCTACAAATGCTACTTATTTGCATTTGGATGGGCTGCAGATCTGACCCACTCCTACCTCATTCAGTGAGACCAACTGCGAATATTACAAGCTAGATTAATTAGTTAATATTTAGATGCACTACTGCCAGAATAAGAAAGACTGCAAAGTGGCAAGCTCAAAGCGAAGATTTATGGATTGCTTAGCTACATTCTGAGCTGTGATGTTTGTTGCTAACTGCTTTTTTACTCCTATGTAAGTAAGTCACTAATTTACAGGGGAGTAAGTTACTTTTACTCCTAAGTAAGTCAGCAGAACCAAACTGAGATTCAGATAGAAGCTTCTGAAACCAAAGGAGCTGTGAACTATCCTAATTTTCTGCTTTAGATGTTAAGAGAGTGCCAGTAAATCTGAGCCTAAGTGAAGGGCAGGGTGGCTCCTGGTTAAGTCATTATAATGAGTAATGTGAGGGAATCCGCAAAGGAAAATACATTGTCAAGGTTACAGCTTTGAGAATAAATACCAGAGAGTGAGCTCCCAAGGTCTCACCTAAGGAACACATTAGAAAAGCAGACTCTGGGCCCCTTGGCCAGATATAAAGGGAGCCCAGGAATTCCCGTCTTAACAATTGCTCCCGGAGATTCCGTGCAAGTCTGCTAAGGATCACATATTGAGAAAATTCCAGGAAAATGGCATTAGTTCATGGACTGCACCTAAAATCTTGGTGCGATATTAGGTTTTAATGACTCCAAAAGCATGCACTGAAAGCCTACCTAAAATATCATTTGAGCATTTATTTTCATGTCTTTTACATTTATTTAGTTTTATGAATTTAGAAATATACTTCTTATTAATATTTTTTCTTTCAGTAAAAATTTGCTAGCTACAATCAGATTAAGGCAAAATATAAAGTTCATTTTTTTTTCATCAAAACTTATTCTTTTTAAAATCAGAAGTAAATGAATTTAGTTTTAAAAATGTTATCTAAATAAGTATAAAAGAAGTACAAGCAAGTATATTTCTATGCTTTTTTTTTTCCTTTGTAAATTTGTGGTATTTATACCTCTGCAACTATTACCATATTAAATATTGAACTTTGGGACCAAGTGTGTAGAACTTAAATAAATTCTGCATGGGTAAAATGCAGGCAGGGTAGTATCT
This sequence comes from Cricetomys ansorgei, assembly GCA_026225945.1. Classification (NCBI taxonomy): domain Eukaryota; kingdom Metazoa; phylum Chordata; class Mammalia; order Rodentia; family Nesomyidae; genus Cricetomys; species Cricetomys ansorgei. The sequence continues at coordinate 3,265,165 of JAMJFZ010002601.1, read as the reverse complement.
CCCACCTGCCTGGCCAGGGCTGGTTTGCTTGTAGTGGTCTCTGTGTGGACTCCCTATACCTACTGCCCAGGACATTCTGGGGGCCTTTGATTAATGCTGCAGAGCCAATAGAGTGGGAACAATAACAACAACTGCTTGTCTGCATGGGGGTTACAAACGATGCAGGTTTTTTATACCCACGAGCTCAGCAGGTGACATAATACGGATATTATATTTCAACACTTCATCTACGCCTCTCCTCAATTTGGATGGTGGGTAGCATTAGCATTTCTCTCACTTTATAGACGAGAAGGCTAACATCCCAGGGAATTCCTATACCTTGGTACATCAGCAAACAAAATATGCAGATAGCAAATGGCTGAAGACTCAAAGCCAAAGCTGGACCTCCTACATTTCTGTGAAAAGCCTTGGCCAGACACAGGTCAAGACAGGGAGGCCTTGGAGGGGCAGTCAGGGGCAGATAGGATTAGCATTGGGAGGCTGCCCTGTTCTGGTGGAGCAGGTGTTTGCTGGAGAAGTGGATTGGGCACAGAGAATGCGCCCCTTTAGTAGGAGGCTGTCCTGGCCTGAGGGAGAGGGGTTTCTAGCCAGGGACCTGGCTGCTGCTCCCCTCCCTGTGTTGGTCTTCCACCCTGAAGACAACGGGACAGGTGTAATGGAGACGAGCATTGGCAGCCTGCCCACCCGAGCTCTGGAAAACTCATAGCATCTCTTAGGCCTGCAGTTGCTTCCTTTAGAAATTGACAGCATAATAAGAAAGCATCAACTCCATTTTCAGTCTCCTAACAATCTGAAAGCATTAAATGAAAGAGAAAAGGAAATAAACATCCTTCGCCTTATTGCTCACTCCTTTCCTCCCAGGAGCCACCCTGTCTGTAGCCACCTCTCGTCTACCTGAGTTATTACACCATTGCAGTTCTTGTGTGCAAGCACTTAATAGGATGGTAACATATGTCTCTGTCGAGGAAGCTGCAAAGGATGTTTTCACCTTTAAGGTGAAAGTTTTCAATAGAATAAGGAAAGAAAAGAAAACATTCTTTTAATCAGGTTACTAAGATGTATTCTAAGTCATTGTAGTTAATTTTGCATTGCGCCTGGTTTATAAGTTACACTTTGTCATGGTTACATATATGTTAAGTTTGTACCCTAAGTGCCCCGAAGGCTCATGTGCTAAAGGTTCTGCCACCGTCCTGTGGTATTGCTGGGAGGTGATGGAACCTTCAGGAGACGGAACCTAATAGAAGAGTAGAATCACATTAGGATCACACCTTTGAAGGGGATATTAGAACCCAGGCTCCTCTTTCACCCTCCCTCTCTCTATATGCTGGCTGCCATGTGTTCTCCCTTGCAAGAACTCTTCCATGATGTTCTGTGCTGCTACACAGCCAAAGTAGTAAAGCCAAGAAACCATGGTCAGAAACTCTGAAATTTGGAGCCAAAATAAGCCTTTCCTACCCGTAAGCAGTTTTATTTATTCATCTTTTTCTGTTTCTGAGAGTCCAATCTGCCTTGAACTCACTATGTATCTGAGTATGAATGTGAACTTCTTATCCTGCCTTCACCTCCCATGTGCTGTATTTATAGGCATTTTCCACCCCGGCTTCCTCGAAGCTGCTTGTCCCAGGTATTCGTCATGGTGACGAAAGGCTGACTCATATGTCATATAGCAGAAAGACATTATACATAGCCACATAAGGCTTAGGATTCTCTGTCGTGTCAGGCATTCACTCAGAGTCTTGAGTTTTAATTCTCAAGAACAAGCTCATGTGTGTGTGTGTGTGTGTGTGTGTGTGTACCCTCACGTGCACACACATGTGCATGTTACCACTTTGAATTTTTTAAATAAGATGTATACCGACGAGAAGCTTGTCACTTGAATCTAACATGGCTGTTGGATGTAGAAGCAGAGCTGCAGCTGGCCGACTGCAGAGTCTATAGATAGTGTATGTATGTGTGTCAGCCATTTGCTGAAAACAGCTTTTGCATCCATCACCTGACAGGCACTTGACATACTTGAATGAACGAATGAATGAATGGATGGATGAGTGTCAGAATCAAACACAAACCTCCACCATCACATACTAGCTACTTTGCTGGTATCCTTATTTCCATTACTAATGTTATATCAGTCATAATGTCACAGGACAGGCACTGTGGACTCACCTTTCTCGTACTGTGGCAATACATTATTACGGAAATATCTCTTACATTCCAAGAGGCTGAAATTTTTGCTGGACCTCACAGCCAGAGTTAATAGTTCACCTTGAGGTCACTTAGATTTTAGACTGCTACCCTATTGTGTACTCAGCCTGGCTGTTTACTCTGCTTTTAAGAGAACAATATAACAACCAACCTCACTTGCATTGAATTTCTCACGGACTCAGCTTTTACAACGTAGAGTTTTAATCTTAAATTATATATTCCTCCATGCCCTGACCCAGAGAGCAGGGCATGTGTGTATGTGTGTATGTATGTCAGCCATTTGCTGAAAACAGCAAACAGGTTGAAAAACAACCTTATGCAACAAATATCCACCATGACTGCTGAGAGCAGCGGATGGATATTACTTGATAAGGATATGTTTACAACCCTGAGTGCCCAGGGGTCAGTAGAGATCAGCTGGAGCACATAGCTTAATCCCTTGTAAAATCCTGTTAACGATTTCTATAAAATGTCTCCCGTTTCTTCCCCCATGTGATGATTTCTTTGCTTTTCAGTAAATTGAGAGCAAGGTCTTTTGTTAGGAACAGTCAGATCCACAGTTAGACATCAGGAGGCCCAGGGATAAGACACAGTCATAGGCAATCGAGGCAGATCAAATACACACAAGAGACAGACTACAGATAAGGCAAAACCCACAAATTACAGATAGAAGATGTGGGAAGAGAAGTGGAGAATTCATCTTGGGCCACTCTTGGTCAAATCAATCCAGAAAGTACTGAACTTTCTTTCCTTAATAAGACACCAACACAATTTGGCACTTCTGAGGCTATCTTTAATGCATTTAACTGAAACATTTTGGTGCCTTTGTGAGGAATCTTTAATGTGTTTAATCTACACATCACCCTTTCATACCATTCACAACCATTATTGTCTGACCCATCATTTCCCTTCTTTCTTTAGTAATTCCACACCACCATACACTAATAACTTCTATCCAAACCCATCAGAACCACCTACCTGTTCTTTCTGCCATATGCTTGCCGTATTCCCTCCTCCACCCATGAGCAGTACCCAGACTGATCTTCTGAACTCATTATAATTTGGTCAAAAGTACCGTGTAAGCATCACAGTGTTCTAAATCAGGGCCAAATTTTATCTGTCTCACTTCATCTCCTTTAGTTTTCCTTCTAGCTGAGGGGCTCTACTGCAACCAAGCTAAAGGCCCAGGCTCCATCAATGCACTTGAAACTTACTGCACCCTTCCTTGCTCGGCAAGAAAGTGACTCTATCAAGATTCAGCAGAATTTTTGAAAAAGATAAATAAACCAAACAGTAGAATTGCTTTTAATCTTCTAGCTCAAAAATAGAGAGAAACCAAGAGCCTCATCTGGGAAGTTTAGGACTCCCTCGTGCCTTCCTTTCTGCCAGCCTGAGACTCATCTTCAGTCCATCTTCCATGCCACCTTCCCTATTCTGAGGACACAACACAAGGAGGCTTCATCATAGTAGTAGACTCCAAGGAAAGGGAGTCACATCCCCATGGAAAGGTTGCTTATAGTTGTGTTGGGTGCACACATGCCATTTGGGAAATGCCATCTGTGTTAAAGCACTGCAAAACTTAGCTACACATACTATCTCAAATCTATGTTTAGAGGTCTCTAACCACCAAAGGAGGCATGTTTGGCTTATTGTGTGGTAGGTCTCATCTTGTAGATCTGAAATAGATACAACTTTAGCTCTGGGCACTGAAGACCAGGAATAAGTGATTGCTTTTCTCTTTTACTGGAAGCTTTTTCTTATCCTGTTTTGTATCTTAAATACTTTTGGTCACTAGGTGGCTCTGAATTTCCATTGAAAAATAAGATTTTAGGAAATACTGACAAACATATGCATTTTCTTTAGCCAAAAAATTAAAAAGATTTTACTCGAGAACATTATTCAGAGGTTACCAATATCTCCAGAAACTTCTATTAACAGTCTTTATTCCTCTAACATTTGAGGTACATTTTTATAGTTTCATGTGAAATGATAACTATTGCCACAGCCACACTTACAGTTTTTAAACAGTTTAAAAACTATATGCCATGTAATACCACACTAAAGCTGTAATGTACCGTGCCCACCATGGAATGAGGACAGTCCAAGCGGGCCGTAAGTAAAGCTTAGTTAGATGTTTCTTTGGGAGTGCTCACACTGCGTGTGACTCTCCTGGACCAAACACACATCACACCATGGAGTGTATGTTGGCTTTCTACATGCCCAGTTCTTCCAGGGGACTGTGATAGCACAAAAACAATGTGCAGCTGGTGTCTCATACTTCTCTGACCCCAGTAGAGCACTTAGAGCTCCTCTACCTAGCTTTCTTGTTTCTGCTATACTCTGCTGAATGGGAAGATGGAACAGCAAGATTTCCCTGTGCAAGAGACATCCATGACTTAAGCAACAGGAGAAGAAAGGGAATTCGATGAGGTTCCATGGACTATGCGTTGACCATGTCACACTGTAGGAGAGCTACTGGAAAAGGTAAGAAGCCAGTGTGGATTGGGCTTCCAGACTACTAGAGGTGACATGCAGATCTCAACATTTTATGTTTGTAGGTTCAGAAGAGTATATGGTAGCAAGGGAAAGGCAATTCATCATTTGCTCTCACGGAGCAAATCTTACAACCTTTGTATGTTGGACATCATTTTCAGCCCTGGTAATAAAGCCTTCAGCAAGACAGAACATTTTGATGCTTTTGAGGAGTTGCAGGTTAGTGAACAGAGATAGTAAGTAAATAAAGCAATTCAAAGAGGATTTCTAATAGTGACAAGTGCCACCCACAATAAACATTGTGATGAAAAGAAAAAGACAGGAAGTGGAAGGGAGGTCAGCTGGGGAAGTCTGGGCATTAATAAGGTTACATTTCAGTTTACATTCCTGCGCAGTGAGAGATAATTAGCTTTGTCATACTATGAAGTCAAAGTAACCTGGAGAGAAGAACAAGCTTGTATGAGGAGTCCAGAGCTGCTGAAACACGGGGAAGGTTGGTGTGGCAGCAGAGGAGCGAGATGAGACTGTGGTGGGCAGGAGCAGATGACACAAAGCTTGCGGGTCATGGCAAGGAATCTGAGTTTTCCTCAGAGGCAGTGAGACACTAGTCAAGGATTTCAAGCAAGGACGGAAATGCACAATTTACATTGGGTGTTTTGTGCAGATTACACACATATTGAGTAAAGCCTGGACAAGAGGGAAAGAGCAGAGAAACCAGCTAGGTTAGCTGAGTGCTCAAGGTGAGAAGGGCTGCTCAAGGCTGTAGTTTTGGAATTGAGCAATGCTTTGTCTTCTTAGTACCATCCATCTTCCTCTTTTGAAATGGAAATGGATTGAGAGGGTCATTTTGTATGTTCTGCCCATTAGTAGTATACCCCTGGTATATAGACTAGAACCTGATGGGAAAGAACACGTTAAATATTACGGGATGCTGAAGTGTTACTCATGAAAGAAGACAATGGGTATGGGGAAATGGAGGAAAGTCGTGCACTCTGTTTAGGGCATGTTAGACTCAACTGTCCACTAGACATTTGGAGATGCTAGTAGGCAAGGGTGTAAGTTTGGTTTCAGTAGCAGCTACATGCTGATGGAGGGGTAGTGAGTCACAGAGTAGGTATGACATTCGAGAAAAGTTGGTGTGCTGAGAACTCCTCCACCATTGACAAGTGAAACGTAAAAGGAAGGGGCAGCTTAAGGGAAACTTAAAAGGGGTGACAGAAGTTTCCAGATGGTGGAGGGAAATTCAGGAAAAATGTCACAAAGGCCAAGGCGAAATGGATATGAAAAAAGAGAAAATAAGCTTGAAATCCCAAGCGCTCAGGAGGTTGATGCAGGAGAATTAGAAATTCAAGGCAAGCCTGGGCTACATAGCAAGACTGTGCCTGGAAAAAATAAAACAGAAAGGGAGAGTCAATTGTTATGAACATCGATAAGAAATATGAGATTCGACAAATAACCTGTCATTTGAGAATAGAGTTCACAAGTGGCTTTGATAGGAGAAGTCTCAATGCAATTGTGGGGCTGTGTGTATGTCTATTGTGAACTAGGAAAAGAGAGGCACAAGGAAACAGAAGCAGGCGTTGTACAGGGCCCTGATGTTTGCATCTCTACCCAAGTAGGCCCACTGTCCAATGAGTGATTGCTCAATCAGTGATGCTTCTTGCATAAATCAGTGAAGAAGCCATCCATCCATCCATCCATCCATCCATCCATCCATCTATCTATCTATCCATCCATCCATCCCTCCTTCCCTTGGTGGAGTCTGAACCTCCAAATATAGGAGGCCTAGCCTTCTCCAGTGAAAAGACACTTGGATCAAGAATAAGAGAGCAGAATTATGTCTTTGTATCACCGTTTAACTTGCTGAACTTAGCCAAACCCAAGCTTTTCTGGGTTTCAGCTTTCTTGTCTATCCAATATACAAAACAAATAAGTTAGCCCAGATGGCCTTTAATATCCATCTTTATAATTCCCTACTCAAGAATTATTCTTTAGAAAATTCAAACTCCAGCATAAACACAACAATGTCTATGCAGTGTCACTCTTTGTTTTTACGAATTAGCTTCAAGCAGGAGAGCTGAAACTTTCAGAATTCCATATGTTCCCTCCGCAAGCGAAGCCCGTCGGTGTGAGATTAATGCCAGCACCGAGTGGATGGCTCTGTGCTTTGTGGCAAGAATATATTACTAGTGGTCACCGGACTAGAGTGTGTCAATTTTCTTCCCTCATCAGAACTTTTATTTCTAACTTGAAAAACTCTTAATTCTCTTTTTTTTTTTTTTTGTAAAACAACAGGTATATTATTAGATTCTACATTTAAATCAATTTGCATTCCATTTCTTTTTGTCAAATTAACTTCATGAGCAATTGGATAATGCTCGTAGACAGTGACTCTACTTACCTTCTTCTTTGGGATAGTGTTTTTAGTCACCTGGTCTCTATGTATCCCCTTCATTTCATCTTATACCAATCCCTCCTTTGACTGGATAAATCTTTTTTTCCCTGTCTCCCCTGCCACCCTGGCTTATGGAGTCCAGGGTGGTCATCCCCAAGGATGACTTTGGACTCCTGAAATTCCCACCGCCATCTCTCAAGTGCTAGGACTCCAAGCACTTGAGACACCTGTATGGTCGTGAGTGTGCCAACCTTGCTCTTGATACAAGGCCTTGAGATTTGCCATTTCTCTGGTGTCCCACCCCTAGATTCTCTTACAACTGGCTTCTTCTTGACACATACCACTTCTTCTGTGATACTCGAAGTCAGGCCTTCTCCAGTGCACCATCTGTTCCAACTGAAAGTGTTGTCCTCCAACCCTACTCTACCAAACACAGTATCGCTATTGAAAATGATTTTGTTTTCACTATGGATTCTTTACTGTCTTTGTCCACCACCACACCACCATACCACCACACCACTACACCACCACCACCACACTACCACCACCACCACACTACCACACCACTACACCACCACCACCACACCACCACCACCACCACCACCACACCACCACACCACTACACCACCACCACCACCACTACACCACCACCACCACCACCCACCACACTACCACCACCACCACACCACTACACCACCACACCACCATACCACCACACCACTACACCACCACCACCACACTACCACCACCACCACACTACCACCACCACTACACCACCACCACCACTACACCACCACCACTACACCACCACCACCACACTACCACCACCACCACTACACCACCACCACCACCACTACACCACCACCACCACCACTACACCACCACCACTACACCACCACCACCACCACACCACCACCACCATCACTACACCACCACCACTACACCACCACCACCAGCACCACCACCACCACCACACCACCACACCACTACACCACCACCACCACACTACCACCACCACCACACTACCACACCACTACACCACCACCACCACCACTACACCACCACCACCACCACCACCACACCACCACACCACTACAACACCACCACTACACCACCACCACCACCACACCACCACCACCACTACACCACCACCACCATCACTACACCACCACCACTACACCACCACCACCAGCACCACCACCACCACCACACCACCACCACCACTACACAACCACCACCACCACCACCACCACTACACAACCACACCACCACCACCACCACCACACCACCATACCACCACCACCACCCCTGTCTCCTTACCACCACCCCTGATCCCAACGAGAAAGAAGGCTTGAAATCACAGACCTTCATTGCCATATTCACTGTGTGCACTCAGGATCTAGGACAGTTCTGAAGCGTACTGAGTCGACGGAGAGAACTCGGCTGAGTGAGATCATGAAATCTCACCTATATGGAGTGTGCCGTCTGAAGTCAGCAGCCACCTGTTTTTGTTTTTTGTTATTTGTTTGTTTGTTTTCTTATTTGTCTTTGGCCCCACTAATCACTCCTCTTTGAAACAAACAAACAAAAAACCCAACATATAAATAATAAAATATAAATTCCGGAACTTTAGCCTTGCTGACAACCTTTCCAGTGCTGTTTCCCAGCTTCTTCCGCTGATGTCTTTCCCTCTTTTGATGAGGAAACCTAAACCTTTCAACCATCTTCTCTCTGTGAGCTCTCTACTCCCCTGTGAGTCTATAAACGAACCCAGCACAAGTCTATGCAGTGTGCCACCCCAGTTAAAGGTATCCCACAACTGCATTCATTCAGAACACTGTCAGACACACCTTCACAAGCCTTTTCACCCACAAGTCCTTCCTCACCCTTCTATGGCACCAAACTGGCTGGTTGTGGAGCGACTATCAGTCACTACACACAGAAACATGATAGCCATGGTTTCTCAGCTATGCTGTGAAGAGATTCCTGCAGGGGTGGACTTCAGTTTATTAATCATAATATTTTGGACAATAAATATTTATGTTAATTTTTTTCAGAGGTGACAGCCAATTTAAGATCTGAAAACAGACCAACTCTCAGATGAACAACCAGTCACTTGCTGTAGGCCTAATGGAGCCTCAGACTTTGAGAACTGCTTCTATCCAAGCTCTTGCCAACCTCCAAAGGAACAATACAGACACGCTTATAGATTTGCGAAGGCTATATTCCCTCTAGGGAAGGCTAACTGCAGAGTTTTGATTATGTAAATTATGGTAGGCAGCCACGCAAGGATTTTTAAAAAACCCATGGCTTTAGATAGAGAAGAAAAGACAACCAGATCACTCAGAGCTCCCTGCTGACGGGAAAGGGCCTACTAGTTCAAACCTTTCCATTGGGAAAAGCAACAATTCATGTTAAAAAACAAAATTCAAATCATATAAACAACAGAATTTCCTTAATTGGAATTTATTTCCCATCCCTCCATCCTCCCTGTTCTATATTACTCTAAGCTTGTGCTCATTTGCCAAGCTAATTTTAATTTCCCAAAGTGGTCTCCTGTTGTTGCTGTTGGACTGCATCCCGTTTGAGAAAGAGCCCTTTGAATTATTGTGTGTCAATTAAGAAGAAATGAAATAGACAAAATCTTTTCCGTGGAAAAAAAATGACTTTTTAAATTAAGTTTTTTTGAAAATTTTATACTTGAACACTGTGTTTATATCATTTATGCCCCTTCCTCTCCCCCTTGCACCTCCTCTCTAACTCCCTTAAATTCATAAAATTCATGATCTTTTCTTTTTTAATTATTGTTTTATATATATATATAAAACAATACACATATACATATGTGTGTGCATATGTCTATATAAATATAACCTGCTCGGTCCATTCAATGTTGTCCTTATGTGTATTTGTTTAAGGCTGCCCAGTTGGGGTTAGATAACCTGTGGGGACTTGTCCCTGGAGAAGAAATTCTCCCTCCCTCTGCAGCATTATCAACTTCCTCTAGGTCTTCATCGGTGAGTAGTATTTTTTGAGATTCACCATCCATATTAGCATGGCAACTACTATCGCCCTGAAATGGACATCTTTTATAGACCTGAGAAAACACCAGGATGGGTAAAGAGTTGACCAATTTCTACTGGATATGCATTCTTCATGCATGCAATCTGGCTTCCTAACTGTAATATATTCAGTCTGCAGTCACATGATGAACAAATTAATGCATCTTAAACAAATATATGCAGTCGCAGTGTCAGAATCGTTTCTTTCCTATGCCTATGTCACAACTGGTAAAAAGAATTTAACAAGCAAACATACTTAGGAGACCCCGTGTGTTAATTAATTTTGGTAAAAATAACTCCTAGGGGCAGGGAGGTGGAAAGTGATGGAACAACACAAATACAGAAACAGGACTTCCATCGGGAAGAGGGGAGGGAGACTCAAACAAATGAGCGTTAGAAGACACTAGATCTATTTTAAGGCTGCACGGCTAGGAAGGGACAGGTATTTTCAAATTTAATTGGAGCGTTTCAAATAACAATGAAATTAACTGCTTGAAAACTTGGGGTGAAGAACAGGGGAAATAATTTAAACTCTAAACCATAATGAAATTGAGATTTAAAAGACAAGCTACAGACGCAGGAACAGATGGGATCCAGCACCTTTGTGAAGAGGTTCCAGATTTTAGGGACAGAAAACACGATTTCAGATCTTGCTACCGGGCAATGAATTGATACTACCCTGAGCCTCAGTTTCTCCATCTGTGAAATGAGACACACTAATGCCTGTGCTGCATAAAGGGTTGTGAGAAACTGACAATTTCCAGGAAGTTCTTGGCATACTGTGACGATTATCATCAGCTTTAAAGAAAGAGAAAAGTTCTTGTCACCGAGACAAGCTGGGGAAGATTAGATGGAAAACAGTTTCGTTGTGGCTTTTTTTTATAGAGACAAGATCTCACTATATAGCTCACAATCTTCCTTGGTGTCCCAAGTGCTGGGGTTACAAGCGTGTGCCGCTATCTCCTGCTCTAAGGACCTTTTTATCTTACAGGCTATAATATAATTATAACACTTTTCTCTTTGTGTTCCTTCCTCCAGACCCTGCTGTTATATCCCTTCCTGCTAATTTTCAGATTCATGGCTTCTTTTTTTTTCAAAATTGTTATTATATGCATATATGAATACATATATCCATATATATTTCTAGATATGACCTGCTCAATGCATATAATATTGCTTGTATGTGTATTTTCAGGGCTAACTGTTTGGCACTGGACAACCAATTGGTGTGCTCTTCCCTAGGAAAGACCAATTCTCCCACTTCTGGCTTGCCTCACTTACCTATAGTGTTTTGTAGAGGGTTGAGGCCTCATAGACTTCTTCCTGTCCAGTATGGCATGTATATTGGTGTCATTCTTGTAAGAGGACTATTTCGTAGTTTGTGTGTTTAAGGATATTTTCTGACTTTCCCTTCCCTTCTTTTCCAGGTACACAACAACTATTCTTTTTTTACATTTGGCCTGAAACAACTGAAAATTGCTTAGTTATAAACCATTCTATTGTGGACAAACTCTTCTGGATTTTATCTCTCCCAGAAGGTGAATGAAGATGGCTTGCCTGGTCTTGATGTTGCTGCAAGTGTGTTCCCACAGCACCACTCCACAGCCCTTTGCGGGGACCAACACCAAGTACTTCTGGCCTTCAGGATCTTTGGGCTCTGCAGATTCAATTCTTTGTGAAATAAAACATTGAGACTGAAAGAAGAGGCAGGTGTGGTGCACACACCTGTAATCCCAGCAGTGTGTGATTTTATTAGCCAAGGCTATACAGTGAGACCCTGCCTCAAGAACAAAAACAAATGAATAAATAAATAAATAAATAAATAAAATGAAAGTGGTCAGGGGGAAAAGGAAAGAACCCTGTGCTTCTACTGAGCCCAATAAAACTTCTTTTGAGTGTTACTGCTAAGCAATACAGCAAAACAACTATTTATTTAGCATCATTTTCTATTAATTATCATAGCTAATCTGCAGATGACATAAAGTATATGGAAAGGTAGGCACAAGCTATATGAAAATACTTTGCCACTTATAAAAAGGACTTGAATGTCCTTGTGGTAGTGTGTTCGTTACTTTTCTCTTGCTGTAAAAAAGGCACCACAACCAAGGCAACTTATAAAATAAATTGTTTAATTTGGGGCTTACACTTTCAGAGAGTTAGAGTCTATGATGGTGGAGCATAGGCATGGTGCTAGGAACAGGTGAAACTTATGTCTTGATCCTCAAGCACAAGGCAGACACACACACACACACACACACACACACACACACACACACAGAATAATACTGGGAATGGTGTGAATCTTTTGAAACCTGAAAGCCCACCTCCAATGACACACTTCCTCTAACAAAGCCATACGTCTGTCTTAATCCTTCCCAAATAGTTTTGTCAACAGGGGATCAAGTATCCAGATATATGAACCTACCACTGCCATCTCTAGGTAGGTCATCCAAACTAAAGCCCAAGAAATATGAATTTAAATACACAATAGATTTGATTGACTAACAGATGTATACAGAATATGGCACATTCTTCTTAGTAACCTGGAAACGTATGTAAAATATATCACATTCTAGGCCACAAATCTTACCAAGTACAAACAATCAAAATAGATTATTTTATCTTGCCAGATACTAGTACAATAAAACTAGAAATCAATAGCAAAAAAATACAGAAACTACACAAACACATGGACACTATATAATACACTCTTTACTATCTAGTGGGTGAATCGAAAAATCAGGGAGGAAAATTTTAAATTCCTAAAGTCAAATGAAAACGAAGACACAACTTACCACAAATTTTGGGATGCAGCTAAGGCAATTCTAAAAGAAAGTTTATAGCTGTGCTTCCATTGAAAAATCAGAAATATTGCAAATAATAATATACTAATGCACCATAAAGCCATAAAAATGAGAATGATACAGACCCCAAAGCACAGCAGGAAAGAAAAACTAAAGATCAGGACAGAAGATAATAAAAGGATCAATCACAAATGAACTTATTTATTTGATAAAATAAGATTGACAAACTCCTAGCATAAGTAGCCAAAAATAACTTTTTTTTTTTTTGCAGAAAGCCTACCCCAAAACATAATCATTAGGGAGTACTTTAAATTTTATATTCTAGCAAACTCAAAAATCAAGAAAATAAATTCCTGGATACATTAAATCAAGAAAATAAAAATATTAAACGTAAACATAACAATCGATGAGTCTGAAGCAACAACAAAAGTCTCCTAATCTAGGCCAGGACCAGATGGATTCATTAGCAAATTCTACCAAACCTGAAAGAGAATCCAACACCATATGTCTAACATTGTTGCATAAAATAGAAAAGGAAAGAACACTACCAGGTTCAGTTTACAAAGCAAGCATTACACTAATACCAAAAACCGGATAAGGAAACACACACACACACACACACACACACACACACACACACACACACACAGCCAATTTCCTGATGAACGTAAATGCAAAAGTTCTCAATAAGATTATGGCAAACTGAATTCAAAAATACTGTAAGATCATACGTCATGACCATCTTGCCTTCTTTCAAGGTTGGCTCAACATATTGCAAACCAGTAATTATAATACAACAACATATAAATAGGCTTAAAGACAAAAATAACATTAACCTTTCAATTAATGCAGAAAAAGCCTTCAGTGAAGGCTTCTTCATGATAAAAGTCCTGAAGAAACTAGGAGTAGAAGGAACATATCTCCACATAATAAAGGTTCCGTGTGACAAACTTACAGAGCACATTGCCCTAAATGGGAAAGAGTATTTCTTCTAAAATCTAGAAGAAGACAGCAGTGCCACCTCTTCCTACTTTAATATTACACTGGAAGCAGGTCTTAGCTGGAGAAATAAGACAACAGAAAAAATAAATAAAAGGTATGAATAATAAAGGAAGAAGTCAAAGTGACCCCATTTGTGGATGAAATGGTTTACACTTAAAAGGCCCTAAAGATTCCAAAATACGCATAGAAAAAGCAATACCTTTTCTACATACCAGTAAAGAAGTTACCAAGTTACCAAGAAAGAAATCAGGAAAATATGCATTCATTATAGCTTAAGGAAAAAAAAATCCTATTTTTAAAACCTAGCTTTTAAAACCTCAGGAAGCCAGACTGTGGTGGGCACATCCCTTTAATTCCAGCATTCAGGAGCAGAGGTGGCTCTCATAGTTTGAGGTCAGCCTGTTCTATAAAGCAAGTTCCAGGACAGCCAGTGCTACACAGAGAAACCATGACTTGAAAAAAACAAAAATAAATAATGATAGATAGATAGATTGATTGATTGATGAGAGAGAGAGAGGGAGAGAGAGAGAGAGAGAGAGAGAGAGAGCAAACACCTTGGGAAAAATCTAAGTAAGAGAGTGAAAAACCTCTACACCTAACCCTCTACAACAGTGAAGAAAGAAATCAAAGAGGACACTCCAAGATGAAAGGGCCTTGCATGCCCATTGATTGGCAGAATTAATATTGTAAAAATGGCTATTATCAAAAGTTATCTACAGATTCAATTCAATTCCCATAAACATGCCAATGACAGTCTATACTGAGCTGACAAAAACAATCTTAGAATTATATATAAAAGCACAGAAGACCCCAAATAGCTGAAGCAATCAGAGCATTAAGAGTAAGGCTGGTCTTGTAGACCACCGTCATTGTCACAAAACAGTATGATATAGGCACGCTCTCTTCTCTCTCTCTCTCTCTCTCTTACACACACACACACACACACACACACACACACACACACACACACACAAACAGAAACATGTACACAAACACAAAAAAAACCAAAAAACAAAAAGGAGATCAATGGGATAGAATGAAGGACTCAGCAATAGACCAGTTACAGCCAGCCAATTGTGGAACTATGTTCATGCAAGTATACATGCATATATATTTGTGTGCTGGTGCACCTGTGTGTATAGATGAGCGTGCACATGTGTTGGCATGCCTTCAAAGGTCAAATTACGATGTTGTTCCTCAGTGCCATCCACGTGTAGGGGAACTTTGCCAAGAAGTGTTTTGTACTGTGTGGCTTTCCTTAATGGTTACACTTGGACATTTGGGAATGGCTTAGGAGCCCCATTTAAGAGAGTGTTGCCTTTAGAATTGACAGTTAGTTGCAGAGGACATTGATGGGAAGGCAGGCAGGATCTAGGCTCAGATAAAGGACAGTTGACAATTGCTGGAAAAACTCAGATAGATGAGTTAGTGACAAGGGACAGTGAATAAGAAGGCAGCCACCAGACTGAGACAGAAGACAGTTGATGGCAAAGCATGTTAGTGGACAGTTAATGGGATAGAAGTTGTTAGATGTTAGTCCAAGGGGCTGGGAAGAAATCTTCTTTTCTCTCTTCTCCTTCCTAACCTTTTAGAGTGAGGGAGTTTAAATTTTTCCAAGTTAAAAATCTGTCTCAGTAGCAGTTGGGGCAGGAGAACCAGGATGCAGAGTCCGGTTATGAGTGAAAAAATAACAGTTACAATTGACTCCAAACAAATAATGCTTCAGAGCGCCGATACAACAGAAATCAGTTACATCCATGTTTTTTGTTTGGTTGGTTGTTTTGTTTTTGTTTTGGTTTTTTTTTTGTCTTTTTGAGATAGGGTGTCCTCACTGCCCAGGAGCCTGCAAATTAGTTTACTCTTATTGGCCAGTGTACATGCCACCATGCCCACCTTTTTTTTTTTTTAATGTGGGTTCTGTGGATGCAACTCAGATCTTCATACTTAAAAGGCAAGCACTATACAGTTGAGCCATCTCTCCAGCCCCATGGTGACCTAATTTTTATTTTACAAAGCCTTCAGAAACATTCATGGGAGTAAAACTACCCACTATATATTGAAGAATAAAATTAGATCTGCATCTCTCATTCTGCACAACATCAATTTAAAATTGAGCAGAGATCTTAAAGTAAGACCTGAAACCTTGAGGCTGCTAAAGGAAAACATTTTGAGATACAGGTATGGGCAAGGATTTCCTAAAGGGAACTCCAATTACATAGGAAATAAGCCTAAGAATTGACAGGTGGGGTTATATAAGATAAAAACAACTCAGGGTAGAAAAGCACATAAATAGTGATCATAGGAAGAGACAGCCTGCAGAACGTGGAAAGAATATTTGTCAACTGTACATCAGACATAAATTAACATTTTGGATATATAAATAGCTGCAGAAACTAGACATTAAAGTAAAACCAATATCATCTAGTCAATAGATGGGCTTTTGAACTAAATAGTTTACAGAGGAAGAGAGACAAACTTCAAGTAAACATTTGAAAAAATGCTTAACATCCTTAGCCATCAAAAATGCTAATTAAATCTGCTTTGAGATCTAATATCACCTCAGTCAGCATAGACATCACCCAGAAAACAAGTGACAACAAATGGAGCAAGAACGTGGGGAAAGAGTGTCCCTTCTTCACTGATGGCGAGAAAGTCATCTTTGGTAGCCAGTATAGGAATCAGCAGATTCATCAAGAAATTGTACACAGAACCACCGTATGACTCAGCGACACCACTCTTTAGTGTATACCCGAAGGACTCTAAGTCAATATACCACAGAAGTATTTGCGGAACTATCTTCATTGCTGCACTATTCACAACAGCAAAGAGCTGGAACCAGCCCAGATGTCAATCAACACTTCAGTGGATAAAGAGAATATGACAGATATAAAAAAATGGAATTGTGTGTAGCCATCAAAAAAGATGAAGTCATGGCATTTACGAGAACCAGAAATTAGGTAGAACCAGAAATCATTATGTTGGGTGAAATAAGCCAGAATCAAAGATAAATGCAGAGTTTTCTCTCATACGGAGAACCTAGATTTATTGTGTGTGTGTGTGTTTACATATATATGTGTATTAGTCAAGAAACTAGAAAAGAGATCACGAGATAAGGGAGATATCTTAAGGTAGGGGGGCAATAAGGAAATACATGTGATAAGAAAGCAGAATGGGGGGGGCTATATGAAGGAAAAAAAGGGAGCCAGAAAAACATGGGAAGAGGGCAGGAGGGAGCCAAGTGGGAGGAGAGAATTTGGTTAAATTAAATCAGTCAAAAGCCAAAACCAAAAGTGAATCTGAGAAAGGGCTGGTGGCGAGGAACCTGGGCTATCAAAACAATGAGTGGATGTGATTAGCTTTCTGTGCCTAGGGCCAGGTCTGGCTTAACTAATATTTGATGGGGAATTTAGGAGCGGTACTGGGCATTTTTAAAACATCTTAGCTGTTAATATTCTTACAAAGTTATGGTGTGGATTGCTTTATCTTCCTTGAAGTCTCAATAAATCTGGCTACTAACAAAGGAATTTCTGGATGAGCATCACAACTGAGTATTTTTGCCCAACATGACTCCTTGAATTTGCCAATCACACCACCAGGTTCACAGAAATACATGTATTTGAAAGTCATTTCTCCAATGTTTCTCATCCTGCTTTTAAAGGCATTACTGTGTGTGATTCAAATAAAGAACCTGGAACCAGTTTTGATAAAATATGAAATCGTGTAAATTCAAGCCATCTGGTTGTTGATACGTATACTCGTAGGAAATAGCTTAAAATACACACACAAGACAATCAAATAGACAGGAGAGAAAGTGAAAAGCTCAGCTGTTATTTGGGAACCCTATCTCAATGTTTTCTCAGCCATTTAGAGGAGGACCTATAAATGCCAGTACTTCTACAATTCATCCAGCAGAGATAAAAGTCTTCGGGGAATGACTGAGATATCAAACCAAAGTTCCATTTTGAAATACATCAAACAAGACAAATTGTTGAGTAGACTGCATATTTCACAAGCAACAGACTTTTATAGCTGGCATCAGTTATCAACATCGAGTTACTTTCATCCTCAAATGTCTCCTTTAAAGAGAAAGTTTAAAAACCTCATGTTTATTTCTATGGAAGGAAAACTATGTGGCTTGGGCTTCTGAATGTCTTTATTCAACATAAACTAATAGGTACAGAAATCTCCATGACAGGAATCGAAAGCATTGTCCCTGGTGCTCATAAATACTCCTCTGTATTGTCTGAGATGGTTTATCTCAGTCCTGACTGTGGGCTCAGATTTACTGTACAGTTCATCAACTTCTCAGCATGATGGGTAATGAATGTTTCATTTACATCGCTAATTGCCAAGCCATGGTTCCTGCAACCTTTAACCCGTATGCTTTATCCCATTATCACCATATGTCAATATAATTGCATTTAACATTCTAAGTGATAAACTTTCTTCTACACAGAGAAATATTTTTCACAAAGAAATCATGTGAAGGCTGTTGATAAGCACAAATATGTTACAGGAAATGACAGAGATGTAACCAGAATAATAGGTAGATACTCAAACCAAGGAAATCCATTTTTGGACGAGGACTTTTAAATTTCATGTGCAGAAAAACAATGGTATATTCATAAGAATTGGTTTTTAAGCATTAATTCAAGGAATGAATAAAGATCCTCAAAGTGCTGTAATTCCACATTTGGACCTGTGTAACACACAAAGATACATAAAAACCAGCAATTGTATTTGCTACTTTTACTTGATGTTTTGCAAATAAACGTGTAATAAAGTAGCCTGTTCCCTCTCCTCCAATTTGAACTGAACATATTTACAGAGAATAGAAAGTGCCATAAATAAGAATTGCTCAGCTTGGAAAAAAAAGCTGGCAAATCATTTTCTCATAGTGTCAGGAGACACTCACCTGAGGATTTGCCCAGAGCCACCAGCCAACAGAACTAGGAGGGCCTCCCACTTGATCACAGTTGTTTCTCTCAATAAATGACTCAGTGCACCCAGCAACCATTTTAGACTTCATGCCTGGGAATTATCTGTGAAATCATTTTTCTCTCTCATCCCCACAGCAATTCCACCATCCTACTTGTTATAACTCAAAAGTGTATCTTGCTTTTGCCTATGGTATCTCCACGGCTCCATCTTACTCCAAGCCTATGCCACCTCTCTATGGTGGCAGTTTCTAATCTGTTTGTTATTGCTTTTACCTGTTTCCCATTGGCTTGCCACATTCAGTTTCCTTACAATTGTCCACTGTGAAATCTAGAATGCTTCTGGCCAGTGAGGCTTTGCAGAGTCTGACCCATCACCTTCGCAGCCACACCTCCTTCCTCCCTACAGCCAGTATCTAAGGAGCTTCCTTCTATTTCCCCAGGGAACCCATTTCATACCTTGGAGCCTTTGCACTGCTGGTAACTTACCCCTGGATTTTTTCCCTAGCTGTTATATACACAGCTATTATTGCTGTGTATCTCAGACTTGCAAGCTTAAAAGACACCTTCTCAAGGAAGCTTTATACAACCTCTCCATTCAATGTCAAGTAGGTCATAGCAATAGCTACTGGTTTTCTTAATGATGCTTCTATTTGCATGCAATATATATTTGCTTAATGTCTAGTTTTCCTAATAAGCTAAGAACTTTAAGAAGATAAGAGCTGTCTATATTTGATTTCCTTCTGACCTTAGCAGTGACACATAGTGTGTAGTATTGGAGAATTCACTCATAGTTAATGCCTTGGTGTTTTTCACTGAACTTTAATTTTACTGGATTCTAATTTTCTTTAACAAACTCAAGAGCAAAGGAGATTGGGGCCAGGGTGTAGGTAGACAAGATAACCAGAGGTACAGAAAGTATTGGGAATGCTGAGAGAACCTTGGGATCCTTAGAAGAGAGCATGAATGAGCATTGGGCAACGTCTTACTCTTTGTGCCTCAGTTTCTCCAAATAGAAAAATGGAGGTGATATCAATATCTCCTTCACAGAGTCGTTATGAATTAACATTTTGGAAAAACCTTCAAAGAGCATTCATCCTGTGTTCTACGGGAGCACACTTGCTAAGTAAAAGTAAAATTCCAGGCAGTGAAGATTGATTTAGAGATATTTTCTTGGACACTACTGCCTCTTTCCATCCTCAGGACTACCTCCAACATTCTTCTGGTTAAACAGTCTACACATATGTAGCCACTTTCACTTTCCATGCTTAGAGTTCAGCTCTGTGCTATGACTTTTCTACATTAGTAGTTTAACATTTTCTGTTTGTTTCAAAGACTTTGCATTGATAATCAATTTTTTGTTGGCTTTTTCTAAAAGTAGTATATTTCCTGGCCCAGGACATGGATGAAACAGGAAGGAATGAACCTTAAGACTTTGCCAGGGTTGTACTGGGTAACACATGGCATGATTATTGAGTGAACTGTCTGATAACTACCATCGGGAGCTTTCATATACATCTTTGTTCCCATTTAAACACCCGAAGATGGCATTTTGTTAACAATACCACCAGGAAAACTATATTTTCAGCTGGAAGAATTTTTGTTACACGTAGCTGTGGTGATTTTATTACAAATTCCATCGTTCAATTCAAAAAATGATGGCATCTTTCTTCTCTCTCCTTTGTTTCATTCCGGCATAAAGCCCGCGTGCTTTGCCTGGTCCTGAGGCTCTGCAGGACTTCATCTTTCTCTCCCATCGCCCTCATCTGCCATCATCATCACTCCCTCCTCATGTATCGCCCCCCCCCCAAAAAAAACTATGTCTTGTCAGTTCCCAGATAGACAGCCATACATTATTTTTCCATGATACTGTACCTCATCCTGTAAATCTAGAATGATGTAAAGTTTGGAGTAAACAGACTATCTTACTATGCACAGCAAAGATGTTGTAGAATATATGGTCACATGGGGGATTATTAGCACATATTTGAAGTATGGTAATTATGAAAGTTTAGATAATCATATGGGATCCAAGAGTCACAGGGGTGTACTTGCAGGGCTTGTCTCTAAGCTTGAGGTATGAAGCAAAGAAAAGGAACCTTATGTTCCTATATATAAAATACTTCAATTCTCTCTCCATGCACACCACAATATCAAACAGTCTGCGCAGAATCAACACCCGTCAAATCCAGGAAGGTAACTTCCATTTATTTTATGACAAATGTTCTTTGGAAATTAAGCAAACCCTACTGGCCATGTATCTGAACCTTGAGATATCCTCGTCCAGTTAGATTATTGGGAGAAATGAGCCACTGTATAGGGTCCTTTCTGGAAGAAGTCACTTATAAATAACTACTCTGGACCAGTTGTTAAGACCTATAGCTGTGTGTGCGAGAGGGAGCGTGTGCATGCCACAGAGTGCCTCTCTCCCTTTGACCATTATTGCAGACTTAAAAACAAGCATGTTTTCAAATGGTACTATGAGCTGCCAATGATGTATCACTCCCATATCTCATTATTCGCCACTAAATGTGATAATAATGTGATCTGTTAACATAAAAAGTTTGGCTCCACAAAAGCAGCTGGAAATGGACAACCACAGTATGCATAAATCTGACTCCTACCATCAGCTGCACACTGCTTGACACATATTGTTAGAAGTACCTCGCATTGGTGGGCTCGTGTAAGCAAAATACTTGCATTAGGTCTCAGCTGGGGCTGAGCATCAGGCAGTTTGGGAAATATTCCATTCTCAGCAGAAGCCATTTGCCAGGTCTTGGGAGGACTAAGGCAGCTCAGGTATATCCACAGATATCTAAGAACTTCTGCTAGTCCAACAAATAAGGTTATCATTGAACTGACACTCACCAGGAAGAAAGCAAAACAACAACAACAAATCTGAACACCGGGATTAGAGATCAAGGAGATGTGGGGTTGAAACCCACACAAATTAGAAGAAATCAAGTACAAAACAGAAGAGGGATCTCCATCCCTGTCTGTATCAGACATGACCAAGAGTGTGGCCCCCCAAAAGATGCAGACTGTTAAATCAATGAGGCCAGTGCCGTAAGTTTCTCTCTCCTATTAAGCAGCCTCTGCTCACCTGGACTTCTTTAATTGACATATATTAATTAGTTTCTAGCGTTTGCTTCTGTGTATACCTTTGTCCTTTCTCCCAAAACATTGTCAATAGTCCTCCACCACCCAAAAACTATCAGGGACACTCGAGTCTGTTTCCCATCTCTTCTCCTCACTTGAGTGCCTGGACCCTCACTTATTAGCTCCACAGATCATATCCGTTGACAAATTTGCCTTGGGTTAATTTTAGACATTTAAAACTCTAAATATTCACATTCAAACTCATTATCTTCTATTTTTTCCACCTCCTGGACCTGCTTCCTTCCCTTATTGCATCAGTTTGCATGAACAGCACGATGCTCAGTGCACTGATGCAAATTAGAAGCCCACCGACTCCGTGTGGAGCCCACACAGAAGGCCGATGAGGTTGGAGGACTGATTTACTCTGGTGGATGAGGGATTCTCTCCTGGGCCTTTGGGTTGTTGGAGATAAGACCTGAACTGCTTCCTTGCTATCCCCAGGGTCCTCCCTCCCTTGCTACCATGGAATCACAGAATTTATTATATTTGAGAATTTCTTTTGAAAAGACATGTGAAAAGGTACACTTTTTATCTAATCTCTCAAGTTTATTTGCTGAAAAATCTATTTTTTTTTCACAATCCTAATTCCAAATTCTTTTTTCCTTAGTGTTTTTGTTGCTATTTTTTCTAGCTTGGATGGAGTTGGAAAGGTGCTCTGGCAGTCAGGAGCCCAGGAACCACACAGCTCTGAGGTGGGGAAGGTGTCCTCAGCTGAGGTGGAGTGTTACAGTGTAACAGTTCCACTCTGCTCCACTCTGCTCTGCTCTGAGGGGAGAAGTTTCCCTGGTGTTGCGGCTCTGAGGGGAAATATCCCCTGCTGAGCTGAGGCTTCTCCTCCTGTTCCTCCTCCTCCTCCCACCCCTCCTCCTCCTCCTTCTCTTCCTCCTCCTTCTCCTCTCCTCCTCCTCCTTCTCCTCTTTTCCTCCTCCTCCTCCTCCTCTTCTCCTCCTCCTCCTCTTTTCATCATCTTCCTCTTTTCCTCCTCCTCCTCTCCTCCTACCCCTCCTCTTCTTCTCCTCCACTTCTTCTACCAGAAGATTCACTTCTTCAACCCAATGACAAAAGTAGCTTCATGCAATAAATCTCACAAAAGAGATTTATTGGACAGGGCTACCTCCGCCCAGGAGAAAGGGCAGCAGTGGAAGCTATGCCCTGCATTGAACAGAATGCATCTCTTTATATAGTAGTGTGTGTGTGTGTGTGTGTGTGTGTGTGTGTGTGTGTGTGTGTAGCTTTCCAGAGTGGCCTGGGATGGGGAGGAGGGTCAGTCTATGTGGATAATCTGGGGGAGGGGGAGGGGGAGGGAGTTATCTATTCTCTCACCTCAAGCATCTGGGAATGGTCATTATGGCTGTTAGAGAGGTCTGTGAGGTCTGTCGGGGTGGGGCCTAGCCACACCCTGTACTTGCACCTGCACATCCTCAGCCCCACACCAGCTCTGCCTGCGGACAGGCCCCAATGTCCCACCACTGTCCCAGGCCCCACACCGGTCCCAACTCCCTGGTACTGGGTCCAGGTTAGGGACAGGAAACAATACCCCGATGCCACACCACAGGCTGCCATCTCCGCTGGTGCACTCCCTTGACCACCGCCTGAGAACCTACAGTTTTGACAGTCTACATCTAATTTGATTTGTTGTTGCTGTTTTCTTATCTTGTTGCCTAAGAGTCTTTTGTTCTCTTTATTATTTTATTTTATGCTTACATTGTTATAATACTGTTTTATTATTTTATTCTCTTCAGAATCAACTTGCTCAACTTAGTATTAATGTATCCTTATGGATGACTTTACGACTTTTATTCATTTGTCATGTCTATTTATTTGTTTTTTCTTGAGGTAGAATTAAAGATGATGCTTTGGACTAGATGCTCAGCTGCTCCAGCCTGGCTGGTCACCATGGCAACCTCCATAGTGTTCTTACCAGACCAGCTTCTTCTCTCTAGCGATTTCTATTTCCCATCATAGAAATCCATGTCTGATAACATGGTACCCAGAATCCTTCTCCTTACTCATTCACTCCCTATGGCAACCTCTACCCTTCCTATGCCACAATGACACCCAACACAACATCTCCAACCTCTAAACATGCCTTTTCATTCACGCCTCTGTGGACATTCTAGAACATTCTCTGTTTAAGCTGTCCTTCTGCCTGGATCCTCTTCATCCTTCAAGGTTCTGACCAATAGTCACTGGCATCAGAAGACATGGTCAGCAACTAATGTTCTTTGTGCCCTCACCTGATTTTATAATTTGGTGTAACAGGCTGAGTACCCAAAGAAATTAAATTCCCTATGGAATCATTTGCCAAACTCTGCTGAACATGAGAGGCAAAATAGTACTGAATAAACATAGCTGTTTGCTAAACAAACAGCTATAGTCCAGTCGAAAGAAAGACATCTTCTATAATGGATAGAGAAAGTACAAGGAAACTATACTTTCCTTGTACTTTATTTTAAAAGTGTATTTTAAAAATTCATGAATTTAGTTGAAAATTATTGTAGCTAATAGGCCTTAAACCCACAAACCACTCCTTCCTCTAGAAAATATCCAGAGTGCAATAAAGTCCAGTTGTTCCATGAATTTCCTGGGCTAAAGCCTCCTCCACTTGCCAGCCATATGCCTGCGGGGAAATACCCAGCCTTCCTCATCTATAAAACAAGGATGCTGGTGACCATGGCAGTGATGAGGTGTAATCCACAGAAAGCACATAGAATGGTGTTGGACACAGTTTAAGCACTGGCAACTGGTAAGGTATTACTTCTAGTCCAATCTGACCATCATGACAGCACAAGTGGGGTCACACCTAGTGCTGGAGATCACAGGAACAACTTTCAGAGTAAGAAAAGGGCAAAACTCAGATTTGCAAGCACAGAAGAACTTTCATGTTCTAGCCACATGGCTCCAGACAGGTCCGGATTGGGTTAAATGCCTCAATATGCCTGTACGCTACACACTGGAGTCAAGGTAGCTATTCTACTACATCTTCCTAGGAAGATCAAGTACAAGCTCCTGAACACCAGTGTTCCTCGGAGGAAGGCACAAAGAGGAGAGGGGGTTTGTGGGAGCTCAGTTTCCACATAATGCCCTTCACTCTCCACTTTTCTGTTTTCAGACGGGCAATGGACACTTACACATTTCTGCAGGAAATATTTTTCAACAAACTTCAGCACAATGTTTTCCACATGTATTGTCATCTTGGGCCCACAAAAAAATTAGGAAACTTGGATTTTCAAAGATACCTACTCCCTTCAGTGATGTTTCACCTTTTGCAAAGGTCTTCATATTGTTGTCTTATCAAGTCTCACTACCTTTGGATTCAGCCACAATGATCACTAGCATTCCCATTTTACAGGCAAAATGACTGTGAAGTTCACAGTGCTAGTATGTGGAGGTTCAGAACTCAACACCCAAACTCAATGCTTCTTACACAGTGGCCTTCCCACTGTAGCAGAATGGCATTCTCCTTCCAAATAAAAGCTGTTACTCTGGCGGTTCTAGTGCAGAAGCTGCCCTTTGCAAGTAGGACTTGGCACATCAGAGAAACATTCAAAACAAAGACTACTGCAATATGCAGCTTTCCTAGAAGCCTTCTACCTGGGGTCTACCTAGGTACAAGGCAGAGAATTCCTGAACTGGATACTGCCACAAGGTTTTCCAACATGCACATGTCTGTGAAACCCCAGCCCCAGCCTGGTAGGAGACCGGTGAGTCACATCTGTTGTTGCCTGGGCCTTTCCTTGTCTCCCCTCCTTCTCTTCTCATATCCTAGAAGTGTTGGGTGATTGACAATCCAGGATGATTATCACAGATCTTCCATAATCTTCACTTTGGTACCTAATTCGGTTCAAGATCCTGGTTCTCAGCATGAGGAAGCAAGACTCTCAGATAAGTAGGCATCCCCCTCTTTATCATGAACAGGGTTCAAAAAGCAAATTCAGCAGGGAGGGGTAAACTTTAAGAAGTCGCGGCACTGATTTCCAGGTAGGCCAATAAAAGGCAGGATTTGAGGGGAGGGATAAGGAGTTCTTGTTCCAACAACTTGAGCTTGCTTTTTTTCTCCATTAAGTACCCCATCCGGGCCCTGCAAGCTGACTCTTCACATTGGGCAAGACATCCATCCTGCAGCTTCAACACATAGGAAGTTCTTAAGCGCATGGCCAACTGAGAGCAGCATAAAAATGAAGTGGCATTGTGTCTCAGTGACCACATATCAAGCCCAGCATCTTGTTTACTGAAGCAACGAATTATTAGTAGGTTTGATCTGCAGTCTACTATAGGGTACCACGGTTTCTAACTATAGGGAGCCCTCATTGACAACAGGGAATCTTCAACACAGTGACATCAGAACATTGCCTCAGTGGGCTTCATGTTCTCCAAGCCTGGAGCAGGAGCAGGGGCAGGGGCAGGGGCAGGGGCAGGGGCAGGGGCAGGGGCAGGGGCAGGGGCAGGGGCAGGAGCAGGAGCAGGAGCAGGAGCAAGATATGGCAGAATCCCTGGTTCTGTCTTCCAAGACACAGGTTTTGTTTTTGGAGACATGATCTCAGCACAGGTATGGCTTAGATTTGTGATCTCCTTGCCTCTGTCTTCCTTGTGCTGGATTCACTGGTGTGCACTACCACGCCTGGGTTACAGGCACAATTTGATGTTGTTGATATTTACTAGCATTGTACTAACCAGTGGCAAGCTACTTCCCTCCGGAATGCAAGGAGAGCTGTACTTAATTAAGTTTGAATCAGTACAGGAAAGCAAAGAAAAAGCTTTGCAGGAGATCTTACAAAATTTAAGTGGAGCGAGGCTGTCTTCCTGTGTTCTCTGGATGAGTGTTTGCTACGCTTACGCCTGCTGGGAAAGTGATGCTGAGCCTCCCAGATGGCAAGTATCAGAGACAAGAAGAAAAGATTTTTTTATTCCTGAATTAATTCTGTTCAGATGATGTGGAGTGTCTTAACACTCAATAAGCGGTTGAGAGACAATGTGGTTAAATAGGAAACGGGCCTTCCAATACAGTGGGAGGCAACTAAAGACCAAACTTTTGAAAGTCAAGAATAACGCATTTTGTTATCATGTGTAGTTCAAGTTTAAAAAGTGTCCTTTTAGGGAACACTACCTAATCCCACATATATGTGGGATCTGAAACAATCAAACCCATAAAACCAGAAAGTAGAACGTTGTCTGCCATAGGCAGGAGATGGGGAAATGGGGAGGTTTTGGTCAAGGGCACAAACTTTCAGCTGTGAGATGAAAATGTTTGAAAGAGGTAATGCAGAGCTCAATATTGTGCTCCTCACATTTGTTAAGACACTCTTTACACACACCACACAAACACACACACACACACACACAGACACCACACACCATATATACACACAGGTACATACACACACACACATCTCACACACACACACCACATACACACACCATACACACAAAACTGTATGAGGTGATGGGTGTGTGAGTTAACTTGATTAAGATGGAAATTTCACAGGTATATATACACCAAAGTCATCATATCATATACCTTGAATATATCCAATTTTGAAATTATTTCTTAGTAAGACCTGAAGATTTTAAAGTAAAAATATTTAAATGATTTTTTTTTTCATTTTTACTGTGAAGCAGTTTGTACAAGAATTTGAAAGAGATTGTCAAAATTTAGTAAGATAAATATCTAAAGAGCCATACACCCATCTGTCTTAGAGCTAGGGATTCTTATTTCTAACACAAAATGCCCCTTTGTTCAGTTTATGTCTGTTTAAGTTGTTTTTCTGAGTGAGCCACTGGCTACCTGTCACTGTACGGAGCTTAAGCTCTAAGTCAAACTCAGAATCATCTGGAAGATTCACTGGGATCCCAGTTCAGACACTTACTCCCAGATTAAGAAATTACTGAACCTTGACAAGCAGCCATTTCTGTCTCTATAAAATGGGTAGGAAAAAAAGTGGGCCCATCCTTGAATTCTGGACAGGATTGCACATGGAAGCCGCCATGACTGCACTGGCCAGAAGCGGTCAGCCACTCAAGTGTTGGCTCTCCACTCCTATCCCTTCCCTCACTCTGTCCTTCACTTAATATGTGATTATAATTCTTATTTGGAGTCAACTGGTCATTGGCAGTCACTGCTTCTTCCAAGCATGGCTGAAATTGGTACTCAAGGTAGACCTTTGGCCAACATGACTAAGAAGGGCCTGTTTCCTTAGTGACTTTGGTGGCCACAGCAGATAAGTTAGTCCATTGTATTTTGTCTAAGGCCAAATGACAGCAAGGCTTTCTCCATATGATCTT
Source organism: Cricetomys ansorgei (assembly GCA_026225945.1). Classification (NCBI taxonomy): domain Eukaryota; kingdom Metazoa; phylum Chordata; class Mammalia; order Rodentia; family Nesomyidae; genus Cricetomys; species Cricetomys ansorgei. The sequence continues at coordinate 3,236,829 of JAMJFZ010002601.1, read as the reverse complement.
TATCATCCGTGCATATATAACATACAATATGCTCAATATGCAATGATGCCTGCATACAATAAACAGTATGCTTTTAATGTCAAATATGTCATTTCAACTTTTGGTTTTAGTCTCACTGCAGCTAGACCATGGCTGAAATGACATGGTTGAACAGAGGAAGTGCAGGGCAGGTGAGGAAGGACCTCACAGCTAGGTCGCTTTGCCCACAGAGTAGATTGTGGCTAGAGGAATGAGTTGGAAAGAGGAGGAAGAAAGTTTAGATGCTGGCAAGATCTGGAAAAAAGTGCTGACAGGACCTGAGAGAGGACAGTGGCTGGAGGGGGGCTAAAAGGAAGGGAAGAGGAGAGAACACCACAGCGACCATTGCGCGTAAGGGAGCAGCAACCTGTGCCCCCTTCCTATGAGGGCTGAAGGAGCAGCTGACACCAGCGATCCCCATGTTCTGGGCAAATGCAGCCTCCCTGTGGAGTGTCGAGGCAGGCCAACACTGAAGCATGACAGAGAACAGGGCGACAGGACGGAGAGGGCTGCAGAAGGCCCCACCTGCCCAAAGAGAGCGGTGTTGTAGAGAAGGAGGCCTGAAAGAGACATGCTCATTGTTCAAAACATGATCGACCCTCTTAGTAAAACCTGTGCACTGTGGCCCAAACATCTGTTTTTATCCATTGCTTGGGAAGCTAAAACCTCTAATAAATATAAGAGCTTGCCAGGCGATGGTGGCACACACCTTTAATCCCAGCACCTGGGAGGCAGAGGCAGGTGGATCTCTGTGAGTTTGAGGCTGGCCTGGTCTACAGAGTGAGTTCTAGGACAGCCAGAGTTACAACAGAGAAACCCTGTCTCTCTCTCTCCTCTCTCTCTCTCTCTCTCTCTCTATATATATATATATATATATATATATATATATACATATATATATATACAAATACATATACATAAATACATATATATATAAAGATATTTGTTTATATCTTTTATTATTTTTAACTGAGTGACTTAGTCACCATTACAAACCTGTAAAGATTCTTTCTATGCTAAAGGTAGTATCTACCAATAAGTGGCAAATATTTTCCCAACTGTGTTTTCATTTTGGTCTTTAATGCCCATGTTTCTTTTCCCATTTCTGGCGAGCACTAGCATCTAGGTACTAGCTAGGTGCTTCATTTAATACATTTCCTCTAGTCACCCTGAAAAGTTCCTGCTTCATGTTAGAGACAGAAAACTAGATCCTTAGGGTTGCTTGTAATTTGTCCAAAGTTTAAGTGACTGACCAACACTTTCTAGGCTGAAAGGGGTTCCAAATTAAAAGATACTCTGAAATATTAAGAGTTTACAGAGAGCAACAAAGAATGTAAACAGTATTGAATACAGTAAGTAATAAACATGACAGAGATACTATCTAACTAAAGTTATAACGTTCCCTGAAGGGAAGACAAGAGTTGACAAATATTATCCTGGCAGGAAGATACTGTGCTTTTATTAAATACTTGTCTGCTGAGGGCTCAGACAGCCACAGATACCCTCCAGCTGCCTGACATATATACTTGTTTGTGAGTGCTTGCACACCTGTGTGCTGGTGCCTTTGTATACACACGAGTGTGGAAGCCAGAGGTCAACTTTGGGCATCTTTTCTCATCACTCTTCTCCTTATGTTTTGAGGCAAGGTCTCGCAGTGAACGTGGGGCTCAGTGACTCAGCTAGGCCGCCAGGCCAGTGAGCTTCAGGGACTCTGTTTCCTTCTTCTCCTCCTAGACTGGGGTTACAGATATGTGCCATCATTTCCAGCTGTTTTACATGGGTGCTAGGAGTCTAAACTCAGGCCCCCATGCTTCAACAGCAGGCCCTTTATTAACTGAGCCATCTCCCCAGCCCCCAAAATGTCTTTCTTATAAATGAGATATTGTAGTTCAGAGAAAATAAATAGATGTGTATGTTCATAGAAACAGGAACTGGATGCAGGCCCTTGGACCCATCTGGAGAGAAATGTAGTGAAGAGACTGGCCTATGTCAAGGAAGCTCATTTTTCTACTACTGTGTAGCTGTGTGCCCTTGAGCAGGCTACCCACCTTTCCTAAGCCTGGGACACTTGCTCTATAAACTGAGCGTGCAAAAACTAACACTGACCGAGAATATAGTACGTGCCTGGCGTGCATGAGGCCCTAGGTCTGGTTTATTGCACTGTAGACCCTCGGTTTGGATCCCAATACTGCAGCATAAACCTCCACAGAGTAGCCACAAGAACCAAGCGGGACAACTCACATTAAGCTTTGGATCTTTTGGAAGCAGGGTTTTACTACATCATCACGGCTGGCCTGGAACTTGCTATAGGGCTCAGGTTGCCCTTGAGCTTGTGATCAGAATCAGCCTCTTTAGTACTGAGATTCTGGATGGGAATCATCACAGCTGGTTTAAAGATGGGTTTTTTTGTTTGTTTGTTTGGTTGCCTGTTTTTTTTTTTTAAATCTTTTTATGGGTATATGGGTGTTTTGCATGCATGTATGTCTGTGTACCACGTATGCATAGTGCTTGTGGAGTCCAGAAGAGGGTATATTGGTGTTACAGACAGTTGTGAGCTGCCAAGTGGGTGTCGGGAATTGAACCCAAGTCTTCTGGAAAAGCAACATGTGCTCTTAACTGCTGAGCCATTGCTCTGGTGCCTTTCTTTTTTTTTAAGTGTTGGGAATTGAACCGACAACTATGGACAGGCTAGACAAGTGCTTTATCACTGAGCTAGATCTTCACCAAAGCAATGTGTCCAGAACACACTTAGGATTTTCCATGTGTTAACAACCATTATTACTGTTCCTCAAAAGATCAGTCTTTTGATCTAGACCTGCTAGAAAAAGACAATACCCTTGATGCTCTCTGCCTGCCATGAAGACGGGCAAGGGAAGGTTTCAGTGTCCTGCTGCTCTGACATGTGTTCAGAGTGGAAAGGACACACTCTGAGTAGGAATGGGGCTGTAACTGAACTGCATTACTGTCACATACTCAGAGGAGCACCGGCCAACCTCCAGAATGAATCTGCACAAACTGTTATTCTGCTTAGAATCGCATATCAAAACACAAGTGTCAAAGAGTATGCCTGTTATTTTCTGGACAATGCCACTGCCAAAGACAGAGTCTTTTAAAAACATCTTGGAATTCTGAGAACCCAGGAAAACGTTCAGGGGGATCAAGCAGGAGATGTACCCCTGCCATTGAAGGGGATTCTGCTTTGCTTCTGCTCCCTCCGGTGTCATTCTGTGAATGATGTCTTGGTAGACACCATGGCTCTGGAGATAGCCAAGGAGAAAGGTCTCAGTCCATAGCAAAGCCAGACCCGACATGTCTTCATTTATGCTTCAATCTAATTTTGAATTGCTCACACTCTCTGTGAGATTGTCAAAGTTCTGTAAGTCATGTTACTGTGTTTGCTTTGCCTCTTGGTTTCTTTTAAAAAGTCTGGTGGGATGGGAGGGAAGAGAAAAAGAGAAGCAGGAAAAAAAAAACAAATGAAGGGCAGACACACATACATAGACATGTATGTATGTATGTTTTAACCAGAAAAATACAGAATTTTATTAATAGAACCTAATGGATCATGTATTTTATTTCCTACATGTGCTTAGTACATGCCTTCAATTTAAGGCCTCAGGTAGCTATAAAAGTTACATAAAACTTCTAGTGAGAAGGTCAGAAACCATTTTATGTTGTATTATTTACACTGACTTCCTACATTTCAGGGATAAAAATGGAAACAGACAGAAATTGGAGCTCAGAGGATACAATAACTGTATTGTAATTGCAATTGTAAGACCTTAAAAATTGAAGAGAACTTAGTGATTGTTCCAATAGCATAATTCACATACGCCTCACTTGATGTTCAGCTCAGACTCTAAATTAAGTGTATCATCACAAAAGATATGTGGCCGTTAACAAAATGTTCCTAAACAAGTTGATTGATAAAGCGTACTAGTTTTCCATCAGCAATCCAAGCTAGAAATCCCAACAACTCTAAAGGAAGGTCCAAATAGCAAGAAGAGAGGCTATGAGTCAAATAAGAAGTGTCGCTGGCTGGCAAAGCTGTGAAAAACTCCCTCCGCGACAGTGACCGCTTCCACCCCACACACAGGAGAAGCAATAAACCACGAGTATAATCCACAAGAAGGAAGAAAAAGAGCAGAATGGGAAAATCTGAGAACATCCGGAAGACACATAGCACGTAAACCCAGCACTTGGGAAGTAGATGCAGGAGGATCAACCTCTACTATGCAGTGGATGTGAGACTAACAGAATTGACCAAGAGACCCTATCAAAAAAAAAAAAAAACAAAACAAAAACAAAACTAGAGTGGAGGAAATAAGACACATCCAGTAAGAATGAGAGCCACCACAGGCCGTGAGATGGACTCACAGTCAGGCCCTTCACTCAGCTGCCAGTCACAGGGAGCCTACTGTGTCCCAGCGATGTATTCCAAGGACCGGAAATTCAGTTAGAAAGTCCAACATTCCTGTACTCAGAGCAGGTCATAGTATCAAGGAAGAATGTAATAAAGCAGACAGATGTTGTGCTATAACCCCATGAGGGCTCTTGCAGACAGAAAACTGGATGAACATTATTTTTAAAATCCATTTTCAAAGTCTGGAAAATCAGAAGTTATATTTATTAAATTGCTGTCTTATTTACTTTCCTATCACTGTTCTAAGACACGAGGGCAACCTATAAAGGAAAGTGTTTAATTTGGGTTTATAGTTTCAGGGTCAGAGTCCGTGGTGTTAGAGTACAGGTATGGTGGCAGGAACAGCTGAGAGCTTACATCTTGATCAGCAAGTGGGTGCCAGACTGTTGGGAGCACAAAGAGCCTTGCCTTCACAGATAGCACTAGGGAAACCAGAAATGTTAAACTAACAAGGTTGTCTGCTCGAAAGAAAAGACAGGTCATCGTGGTAAGGAGACTTTATAGAGTAATGAGAACAAAATGAAAGGTTGGCGATTTTCAATGAATACTCATGAGCAATCATAACTTGACACAAAATTTGATCAATGTACAAAATTCATGCTTTTCATGACTAAGAATGCAGATCTTAACTACAGATCGAAAACACTGAATACGGCAGGATATGAGATACAGAGTGTGCTTGGGGAGAGGGCAGAGTATAACTTGCTCCAAGTTAAACTAAGAGATGGCACGTTATGTCGTGGGAGGCCCAGAAAAGGGCATGTGTTAATCAGAATACTCAAACACTCTGACCCCCTAAGCATGTTAAACCAGGATGGTCAGGCAGTAAAAATCCTAATCCGGTTAGAGGGCAAACAAAAGAATTATTGATCACTGAGGATACTTTTATAGATACCAGATGCAATTAGTTTTAAATCAATGCTGCCTCGTTTACTACAGCTTATAATTTATCAGTACTGAAACATGGCTTACAAAATACGTTAGAGAGCTCACTGACCACAAACGAGTGTGAAACACGTCTCCAAGGCTGTAGCCTTACAATGGCCCTTATATGACTAACGTTAATCTGGGATGTGGAGATGTGATAACCTAGAAAGCTTGACTTTGGGGAGCTTTAGAAACCTACCCCAGCCCTCTTTCTAGCAAAGACATGATTGATAATTTATTTGGAAACAGAAAAGCAAAATGCAAATGAGGTCATTTTTAATTGTCATTTATGGATGGTGAATGATAACATTTACATTATTTTATGTTGTTTATAGGAATTAAAATAATAAAAATAATTTAGAAATTTTTAATATCCACATTTATTTTCCCATTCTTTCATTTTACCCTTAATCACCACATCTGGGCTATTCTATGCTTGGGCACTAGACTGCTCACATCTGTAAGCCTAAAACACTTCCATATCAGTGCTACAGAAAAGGAAGACTCTGAACCACACAGTCTTGGGCAGGATGTACATCTGTGGCAAGCCTGACCCTCTGTTTTCTGGATTGACAGAGGCACACAGGCTTCATCTATTTAAAAGTCCTTGTACGTGTTGGATTGTGTGCATACACTGTCAAGCACTGGAAACAAACACTGAATAACATATGAATAAATTGCAAGATCTATTTTACACTTAACATTTTTCAAAACACACCTCCCGCTGCTAAAGCCCATGCCCCGTAAACATCTCCAGTAAAGCTATGATAGAAACAAGAATAACAACCCCAGAATGACAAATTGGCCAGATAGAGCGACGGCAAAATAATAAGTACTGCCACACTAGTCAGACGGGGAGCTTACACACACGTCCCCACTAACTTCCCTATGTTTGTAGCTGGATATAAAATGGGGATTTCATTTGTGTTCAGAAACAAATATGATTGAGACCTATTAGCCAAGGTCTAATACCTACCTAATAAGTATGTTAATTACATGATAATTCTACTCATGAGAGTATTGCATTAAGATAACTTGAAAAAGAAGACTGGCTGCATGCAATTTTGGAAAGTTTTTGCTCTTTGAAAATAATAGCTTTATATAGAGTTGATTAGAATAGAATAAAGGAAGAGTGTATTTACTCCATAGACCATACTTGAATTAGGAAATAGAAGTAGTAAACTTAACATGGCTACAACAATTCAACATCTCTTAGCAGGATAATAATAATAATAATAATAATAATAATAATAATAATAATAATAATAAAATCTAATCAGCATCTTTAATATCTTAAGTTGACAATTTCTTTAATAAGAATTTCTTTTCTAGACAAACATTTTTAAGATGAATGACTACAGCTTAAAATACATTTGTCAAAACCATTTAGAATAAATCTGAACTTGAATACAAAGAACATATCCATTTTTCAGTCACACCGGATCAGAATTTATTAATTTTCATCTGTCAATGTAAAGCACATCTGATGGTAAACTCTTAGGAAACTACCCTGTGCCTGCCATATTGTCAAGAAGTTTACTGTGATTCAGGAATTTCGTAGCACCTGCTTTCAATAGCTATGGTTGTGGTAAGAAAAACCAGAGAAGAAAGCAGATCGGCAAAGCTCCTTGGCTCCTGGAAACCATCCGTGCCGCGCTGAGGCAGTGCTCAGCTCCTGACCTAGGGCATCAATAAAACAATGAAGACAGGACTCTTTTGGAGGCGCGTAAGTGTCATGTCATTAATCGAACTTGGATCACAGCCTCCTATTCTTAAAAGATGACAAATTAACCATATGGCTACCTCATAGATGACAAAACTAAAATACATTAAACTCTGTGGGGTAAATATACCCATAGGCAAATCTAATATACTGACATTTTTAATACTAATTGAGCTGATTGATTTACGTATTCTACGTTCTCAACTCTCCAAAATGATGTATTTAATGTTTTATTTTTAAACACAATTAAAAAATAATATATAAATATATACATACTGCAAATGTAATACAGATAACAAATTCATTTAAGCCCATTTATGCACATTAGTAACACACCATGTGGCAGAGAGACTAGGACTACACGAAGACCCCTTGGCGATTTATTTTATATTAAATCCCTAATGGCCTCTTCTTGTCTTTGCAAAAATATGCACGAAAGTCCAGACTATGCAGCCATCGAAATGAATGGTTATTTATTTGCTAAACGAGAGCCCTATGTTTAATGTTCCTTACACATAAGGTATCTGGAAAAGTCGCACTCCTACAGCTCCATACATCATTTATTTTACATACCCTAACTTCTCACAACAGGCAGCACAAAGATATCTCCGAACAGCACTGTAAGTTGCCGTGATTTTTGTTTCCAATTCCATTACTAGGAAGATTATATGTTAACATGTTTACTTGCTTCTTTAACAACAAAGACAAATTTATAGACCATCTTGGTGCCTGACACAGACATGAATACAAAATAGGAGAAAGTTCGCAAGTGTCAAAAACAAAAAACCAGTGGATGGATGGCAGAAGTTCAAGCCTGCAAATAAATCTCGGCTAAATGTCAAAGACAAAGCTTCACAATACTGTGAATTTATCTAAGAAAGAAATCATTAGTAATCGAGAAGTTCTAACAGTGTGTTCGTCGGCTTCCATAGAACAAAGGTCTTTTCTCTCTTTTTGTATAATAAGTTCAAAACGTACCTCAAAACTTTGCACTATGGTAGTTTGAATATTCAAGTTTTCAGGAACACACTTTCCCATTGAATCACCTCATCAGGGGTACACACAACAAAAATATGTCCCTGTGGGGAGCCTCGGGAGGTAGGAAGCAAACAAAACACTATTGTTTCTTCTTTCCCTTGTGTTATTTCCATCTAAATTCAGAAAAAGCAGAAAGAATGCACACAGAAGCATACACTTGACAGACAGGAATGTGTGGCCTGGGAAGGATTAAGCCCACCTTCTTTGTCTTAGAGAAAAAAGGAGCCCCCTTATCTATAGGGCACATGGTAGTCTTCCCAAGATCCCCTTGTCTGTAAGGTACATGTCAGGCTGTTTTCCAGTATCTGATTTTACTTCTGCAGTTTCACTAACCTGCACTTAACTGTGGTCTGAAAAACGTAGATATTTTGAGAGAAAAAGCTACATTTATGCAACCTTTATTACAGTACACTATTGTAGTTGATCAATTTGGATATTAATGTCAATCTTTTACTATTAAACTTCATTTATAAATTAAGCTACCATGAGTACGTATGTATAGGAAATACAGTACATGTGTTCCCCAGGCATCCGGGGTCTTGCAAAGTATCATCTACAAGCTAGACACACTACTATGTATACGTAAGAAAACCAAGCAGGATTTGGAGGCATGGATGTATAGTCACACTGTAGAGCTAATTCTTGCCATGATCCTACATAAAACTTGTAGTAAACCTTATGATTTCTCTGGATACTTTTAGTTAACGTAGCTCTCGAGATTATTTCATAATACGAGGCTTAGTGATCAAAACATCCAACCCCACGCATGTCACAGACACAGGTTCAGTCATGATTAGAGTTATGCTTCAACCTTCCCCAGCCAGGCTCATTGCTGGTTGGGGGAAATATAGCCTCTTTAGCTCTTCTTTGCTGTCCCCTTCTGCACCTCATCAACAAGCTAATTGTGGTTTGGGACATCATTGTTAAGAAGCCCAAGGAAGTGAGTTAAAAAAAAGAGAAGTGACAAAACTGCTATTTTATGGAGGGTACAAATGTTCCCTGTCCTGTGTCTCACGTGACCCAAGGGGCTTCAAAGCCCCAATCCTCCATCTGTCTGTGTCCCAAGATGGTTGCAAAAAATGACCACCCACTTCCCCGTGGCAACCAAGCACCTTCCATCCCTCTGTACCTAGGCAGTTGCAATGAATTTCCACTCCTTATTTCCACTGTCCTTGGGAAGACAGTGCTTCCTCTCCTCTCCCAGTTGAGATGTGCTTTAAAACCAGCCTCTTGGAAAGATCGAAGGAAAACACATGTCAGCTGTCGCTCCCACATGACCTGAGTCTGGCCTGTCACAGATCCCTGTATCTATTCCAACCATTTTTCTTGGTCTGAGGGCTTATTGAACGTAGGCATTCTTGAACTCACTGCAATCCATCCAGTCAGCATATTTTTCACCCTTTAGATTGACACCCCTTCCCTTTATTCATAGGGACCCCCATGTCCCAGTATGATTTCTTTCTTACTTTTATAAAAATATTTTATTTATTTTTATTTTATGCACATTAGTGTTTTGCTTGCATGTGTGTGAGGTGTTGGATGCACTGGAATTGGAGTTATAGACAGATATAAGCTACCATGTGGATGCTGGGAATTGGAGCCGGGTCCTTTGGAAGAGCAGCCAGTGCTCTTAACATCTGAACTGTCTCTCCAGCCCAGGTTTCTTTCTCATATTACAAAACGTCAGTCATTTTCTTGCCTTTACGATAGTGAGAGTATAAAGTTGTATACTCTCTGAAAAGTGTGTGTCCTTATACTATGGTTTGAGGTAGAACCAGGTGGGACCTATATAGGTGATTAGGACATGGCAACTCATCCCCTCATGGATTGACAGGTTAGCTCAATGGATTCACTATTAAAAAGTCATTTCATCTCTGTCTCTTATATACACCCCTCACCATTATTACTGATGCATGCACTGTCATGGCCACTGACTCTTCTCAGTATAGACTGGAAACTGGTGCTATGTGATCTACTTCTCAGCCTCTGGTACTAAGAGCTAAATTAATCTCCTCTCAGAATTACTAAGTTCAGGGCACTCAATTATGGCAATAAAAACTGGAGTAATATGGGGCTGTCCTAGAGCTAAGAGTGGGTTGAAGCATGCCTTGAACCCTGGATTTTCTCACCCTGAGAGCAGCAGGAGTTTGGTGGCTTCCCACTTTTTTAGCCCTGGCAAAACCCAGCTAAATACTGCCTGCTTCAAAGAAAGTAATTGGCATAGGAAAATGGCTTGGTTGGTGCTTAACTGTGCTGTAGCTAGAAGCCTAGGGTGGAGCCCATTTTCTGATAAGATGTTATCCTCTTTTCCCTGTGGGTCTACACCTTATGCAAAAAATGCCCTTGCAGGACTTTTACCCTCAGACATGAGCTCCACATGCAAATGGAGCTATTCCAGTATCCCTGTCTTAACTCGTGACCCCTGTCCAGGGTACCAAACACCCTCCCCTGCCTTTTTCCTATAACCTCTCAGGCCACTCTAAATCATACTCTCTAAGGTTCTGGGCACTCCTCTCTTCCTTTTAGCCTTACAGTGGTAACCCCTGGGGTACAGCTGTCTTCCCTTCAGTTCCCTCACCAGGGATTCCCCTAATAACTGACTCCCCTCATTGGACTTTCCTGAAATTACCCTAATTGGTTGGATAGCTTGTTGTGAGTAGGACCAAGAATGTCAGCATTATATTTTTAAGCTTGCCCACAGTCATCACTGAGGACTTCACATCAGTGAAGACACTGGGTTAACAAGGCTGGACAGCTCATTGGTTTGCACGGCTCCAGTGAATGCATCTTAGAGAGGCTATGCCCCAAGAGATTCGTCACTCAAACACCACTTGCTGCTGTGGAGTATGACAGTGGTGGCCTCTGTCGTGCTTTCCTTGTTTATTTTGTGGTATGAAAGTTCTATGGGGTTCTCTAACCCTCAGTGGGCAGTGTTACTAGCACACATAATAACAGTAGTGATTTACTAATAGGCTGTGCTACTCAGTTGAATTGGTAACTCTATTGAAACTCCAGAAAGAATAACTAATCCATAACATCAGATTAGGGTGTTTTACCAAGCTGCTTTGGAATAAATAACCTAGGAAATTATATAAAAAACACATTCTTGATAGCTGAAGACTTGGTTTGGTTAAAAGAACAAGAATAAAGAGAGCCTGGTTGCTAGGGCCCACATCTGTGAGAGGCAGGCCTAAGTATAACAAATGGGTTTCAGTGCCCACTGCTAAGTTTGAACTTCCTTGGCCACAAATAATTTGATGTTTTCCTAGCTTTTACAATTATAAAATTACCAATGAGTTTTTGTACATAAGGCTATGTAGCCTGTAGACTGGACAGATTCTCCTTTACCTAAGAAAAACAAAAGGACCCATGACTTAAAGTTTTCTAGTTAATATCAAACTTGTTTCGCTGTGTTAACTAAATTAGAATTGTGTTAAGTTAGGATACTATGTTGTGTACTTGTTTCCAAGTAACTGCAAGACAGCTACCTGCCAGCTACAATAGAAGCTGGCTATGAGAATACTTGGCTTGCTTAAACTCTGTTTATCTGTAATAGAAAAATTATTGTTTCTGGGATACAGATGTATTGTCGGGGAAAAGTACATGGAAAATTGGGTGTTCATGCATAATCATGTGTGGGTATTAAAACCAACCTGTTTTTTAAATATATAACTTGTAATCAATCATTCGCTGGGAAAAGTAGGACTTGTGATCATGATGTGATTTCTTCTTATGTAGACGGTTGTGTTCAAAAGGTATATAGGTGTATGAGAAAATAATAGAGAAAAGGAAGCTTAGAATATATATGAGTGAGGTGTGTGTTACGTTGGAACTTAGCTTCCTCTACAAAAAGGAAATAAGAAAGCTTGCAAGTTGTGTGGGTATGATCTATGTGTGTTGGAGTTTTGGTTCTTCCATAAGGAAGATGACGCTTACAGGAAGAAGCTTATAAGATATATGAGTGAGATGTGTGTATGTTGGAGCTTGCCTTTTTCTACAAAAAGAGGAAAAGGGGGAAGCTTACAACATGTGTGGGTAATATATATATGTATATTGAAGCTTTGTTTCTTCTACAAGATATATGTGAGTGTGTGTGTGTGTGTGTGTGTGTGTGTGTGTGTGTGTGTGTGTGTGTGTTGAAGCTTTGCTTCACCCACAGGATATGAATGAATATGTATACATGTGAATTTTATAGAGAGGATATAGGGGGGAAAGTTGGAATGGAGACAGAAGTTTAAAGGAGGAGAGAAGCCTGAATACAGGGCATGTGTGACCCACCTATGAGACATCTATGTTGTCACCCCTCCACTTCTTCCCACTGGCTCCACACCTCCTCTTTGGAACCCTGACATGCTGGACTTCATTGATACACAAGAATCAAAATCAATCTCTCTCTCTCTCTCTCTCTCTCTCTCTCTCTCTCTCTCTCTCTCTCTCTCTCTCTCAATTACATTAGTCTTCTGACGCCACACTTCTCCTGGGACCCCTGACCTCAAGCCAAAGTCAGCCTTCAGTATAAACTCAAATTCTATCACACCATAAATAATATGAACCCCTCCAGTTTCCTACCACTTTTTGGGCTTCCATGGAAGCTGGAAGCTGACCTCTCAAGTACCTTCTTCTTCTCCACAATTCCTGTCACTCTGAACTCTTGTAAATCAAAGGAAAGCTTTATGAGCATTTTCAAAGTAGATCATAAAAATCCTCTGTGTTACTGGAGATTTGAGAGCCTGAAAACAGAACTGGAGTCTGGGAGTCCCAGACACATCTCCAAGGCAAGAATAACAAGATGGATCAGTCAAAAATCAAGAAGACCTTGGCTTTGTCACTGCTCTCTCAAAGTGTGCCTGGGCAATAGGACTCTCCCAATTAGCTTAAGAATATTTAATAGGATGGTACTTGTCTGAACAAAACCCTAGACAACTAACAGATTCAAAAGACACAGACATACCAGCTTTCTGAATCTGTGGGTTCCAAATTCATGGATTAAATATCATTGCTTTAAAATGTCTGGGGAAAATAACTGAACATGTTCAGTTATTTTACCCATCATGATTCCCTAAGCAATATGGTATAGTAATTATTTACATAATGCTTATGAAGTATTAGGTGTTGTCAGTAATTGAGAGATTTGATGTATATAGAAGGACGTGTGGGAACTATATGCAAATTCTACCCCACTGTGAGTTGACTTGACTGAAGAATTGAGTGTCCCCAGAGGATCCTGGAGTCATTTCCCCTGTGACAAGGACAGCTGCACATGAAAAATTAATTAAGAAAAAACCAGGCCTGTTGGAAAGCTCTGATGAGCATTTTCCAACTTCTCTCATATACGGGTGGGATATCTTTCTTCATTCTGTCTAGAATGACACCAATGACATGTTCCAGTGGATGAAACATGACATGGCTTTGAGGGACTTGTGAGTCTGACCTCTGAAATTCTTGCTTCGCGTGTCTGGGACAGGTTCTGTTCTCATATAAAGCATCCAGGATGAAAGGCCATGTGGAGAGAAGGACCCAGGCCCAGATTCCCCACAGCCTCCCACCACAGCTAGGAGAGTGAGGACAGCTGGTCCTAGCCATACCTTACACTCTGATGGGTGCTGCATAACTGAGCTCAGACAAGACCCACGCAATCATGAGGAAGGCTAAGCTGTTGGTCGTGCAGAATAATTAACAAACAAGAGCTTCTGTTGTTGTCGCAGAGACCGGAACTATTGCATTGTGTGCACAGCCACCTAATGCATTCAGGCAGTTGAAAAAAAATAACCTGGACAATCATCCATATAGCAGTTATTTTTTCCCTCTGTGACCCAACACAGAACAATGAGGAAATTATAGGCCCGCAGAGTCAGGTTCTCTGGTTGGAAATTTACCTTATGATTTGAGGTCATTCACTTCCCTTCACTGTCTCAATGTAATCACTCACCAAACAATTTCAATGCCCCATTCCATAGAAAGCTGTCAGGACTTGAAAGCCTCCTCCCTGAAGACTAACTTTTAAACTGCCAGAAGGTGTTCTTCAAATTGCCAACAGAGCAGGCAATCAATAATCCTACCCTGATGAGATGCTTATGAACCATAACAATGACCAGAATGGCACGATATCCTTAAAAGTACAATAGTGGCACCCATATCATGGCAGTAACCAACAGCTGTCTAATTGGAGTTAAGGCCTCTGAATAGAAAGGAAAGAAAATACGCTGGTACTGGAAATTCAGCTAACTGCCCAGGGCTAGTGAAGTTATGCTCCTGGAGGACAACCTTCTACTGCCACTTTACTAGATCAGCATAATTCTTAATTGCAGATTAAATTCTTATGCTTATACCTGCAGGTAAGTACAGCTCTCATTCCTCCTCAAAGAAGCTACTGTTTGCAGCAGACAGAGAGCATCACAGAAAACCATGACTGGTCAAATGCAGAAACCAACTGATCATGAGATAGCCAGCTTCAGCATCTACAACATTTGTAATCACAGTCCTGGGGAGGGTGAATCAGGGGGATTCCTAAAGTTTCGTGTCCAGCCAGCCTAACGGAATCCGTGACATCCGGGCTCAGTGAGAGACCCTGCTTCAAAAATAAAAGTAAGTAAAATAAAGAGGAGAGTGACTAAGGAAGACACCTAACATCAGCTTCTGGGCTATATAGACACACAACACACATAAATAGTTTAAAATGTTTGGTCAATTCTGATATTTCTTCAGTTTTCATTTGAAAAATAGTTTCAAATGCACTGCTACTTTATTAGTGATAAAATCACTTTCTGTCTGAAAACATTTTCAGAATATATGAATCCAAATAATTGCTTTACATAATTGATTGTAATGTTTAGGGAAGGCTTACCATATACCAAGACCTGTAAGCATTTGCTACTGTTAGCCTAGTTCTTGGAACAATCTTCTGAAGAAGTTCCCATTTTGTACAGAGACACACAATGTCTTGCCAACCCAAGACTCTAGATCAAGCAGACTGTCTCCTAGCTTATCAACCACACTCTTTTGTGGGTGCCATTATGATCTTGGAATAAGGATCTTGGTACCAACATATACTGGAGGTAGTTATAGAAACTCAGAAAATGTCATGTATTAGAAAATGGAGTATTTGCATTTTTTACTTGAAGATTCGAAACGCAGAGTGAGAAGAACAGAATCATGCTATTCTGGAACATCCATTTCATGGTTAACAATAGTGTCATAGACACAGAAGTACCCACAGGGGAGAGAAGGGGCCAGCTTGACACTCGTGGCACTTTCACAAATCCAAAGAACCTGGAGTTGGGCCTGAGAAAGACCTTATGAATTCTGTTTTCACACCGTGAGTGTATTCCCTTTACAGTGGGAACCTAGCCAAGTGCTTTCTGCCCACTGCAGGATGGGCAGTAGAACTCACTTACTCAAACAATTGAGCACACACTGATATCTGTTGCTTATCCATCACATCATTTCTAATCCGAGGGAGCATGTGGTGCTTGGACTTTCTCTGTGACCGAAGAAGAACAGTTACTTGATTTCAGCATTTGAAAACCCTGACTTACTCAGTGTGACTTTCTGATGCTGTGTGTGAACAGTTACATACAATGTCTTCCTAACCCTTTCCAGTGCTGTGGACATGCTCTGGGTGGCAGCTGAGGCTGTGAACCATAATGCAGGAGCCAGACACTCCAGGTCTTGTTTCTGCCACTCCCAGCTCTCTGCACGTCACCAGCAGCTAACCCTCATGGTCTGACCTCTGTCTGCATTTGTTCCCCTTAGTCACCTTCCCAGTTCTTCTGACCCCAGCTGTTACCTGTGCTCCCTTCACCCCACCTAGCCTTCTCTACCCTGGGTGCTCAGAAGCAATCTCTGTTTTCTGGGTCCCATCCCATAGCATGGATCAGCAGGAACACTTCAGCCTTTTCCCTGCTGGAGAAAGGGAGGAATCAGCCCAATGCTGGGTCCCATGGTCTCTCGAGTCAGCCAATGGTGTGAAGCTGGTTCTCTAGCTACCTTCTGATTTCCTAATCATGCACCTGCCACACTTCTCCTCATCTGTCATCTTCCTGTTTCCGCTCTTCTTGGAAGTTGTGCAGCAAGAATCACCCAGAAGCCCGACCAAAGCTAAATCCAAGGTAGACCCAAGCACAAGGCTAAGGCCATTTATCCCAGGCTTCTGACTCAGCATTGAACACTGTGCTCTCATCCAGCTGTAGCGCATCTGCTTTCCTTCATCTGGACACGGAGAGACCTTTACTTTCTACTATCCACCAAAAGCTTCATTTACACACCAACTTCTACATGCTTCCTACAGGTTTTATTTCAGATTAATCTGGGCACATTTTCCACTGTGCATTCCTTTCCCAATCAGACTCTGTGTTTTCTTGGTATCTATATTTGATTGAGATTTGGAACCACTGAGAATGACCGACCATTTATAAACACAAAAGAACAGAGTCCAGTGCCTAATAACAGGTCTATACTTCAGCCACACAGTAGCTACTCAAGTAATATTTCAAGAACAAATATCTACGATTATGGGTGAGTAAATGAATGAATTGAGTGTGTGTGAACAATCCAGCCCTCCTCTTCAACCCCACTGCCCCAGTGATGCTCCAGCCAGGCGCTGGGCGGCAGGCTGAGATGGACCACTCATGGATAGAATATGGGTTAAGAGTCTCTTTGTTTGAACTCCTTGGACAGGAAGGTTGGCAGAAAATGACTGTTTCACTTCAGGTTTGGCATTAAAAAAAGAAAGCACTTTAAAGTCCAGAGAAATGAAGTGTGCCTGGCATGAGAACTTGTGATGAAATTGAAACTAGATTTTATGACAGCATCATAAAAAGAATGTTAGGCTAAAGTGTTACAAGGCAGAAGGTAGCCACAGTGCTTAACATAGAAGCCACTTCTAGAAGAATCTTCCGGAGTCCACTTATAAAATTGGCATTGTGAACTTATTTATCTCCAAGCTTGGTTTGGGGGTCCAGCGAGAAAATAAAATGCAAGACACACACAACCCAGTAAATGTATGGTAACATTCAAGGGATGTTGTATTTTTATTAAGAAAAGCTTTTAAAACATGTGATGAGGCGTAGAGGAATACACCCAAGGATGGGTGTTGGCATCTCAAGATGGAAAGAAGGAATATGGAGAGCTACTCCCAGAATCACAACCCGTTTTCCCTTTCCTACCACTAGGCGGCACCACTGGCCTGCAGTATGCTCTTGATGTCACCAGTACAACACTCTTAGCAACCACGGGATTAAGGATCATCACAAGGTCTACTCCTTAAAAGTAAATTCCTTTGTTTGACCCTTCCTGTTTCTCTGAGTTGCCACCTGCTACTTGGTACACTTTTAAGATTTGTTTTAGTGTGTACCAAAATACAGTCTTGTTATTTAGGGAACCAGCCCTGTATTTGCAGAGGAGAGAGAGGGTGCCTAGCTCAAAGGCATTCCACTGTTGTCTTTTAAAGAGATTTCTCTTGTCACAAGAAGAGGAACAAATTTCCTTTAGCTTCACAACCTATTTTTCTATGACAAGTTGATACAATGTAGTAATTAACCATTAAAACATTGCATGTGCTTCACTGGAATGTTACAGTCAAACTAATTTAAACCGAGGTCAGGTCTCCAAATCAGCAAAAGAATTCTGAAGGTAGGCGACAGGGAAAATAAAATAAAGGAAAGGTAAGCAACAGCTGCTATTAAAAGTAACTGGGGGCAGCTCAAACTGGTCTGAGTTCATTCCTAAAAATGCAATTAGCCAAATCCTTTCAGAAATTAAGCCATCAAAATGACATTACAACACACTTAAAAAAATGTATTTACAGAGCAAAAGAGCAGCCCTCCCAGCATAGCATCGTGGCCTGAGGGGTTCCTTTCTCTGAGGAAGTGTGTAGAAGAGAATTAGATACCTAGCTGAGAAGAAACTTCCAATTGTCACAATAGATTTGCGGAGGTGCTATTTCTTAAATGCACCCCCACCCCTGTGCGCCCATGTTAGAACAGAGAATGAATTAACTCACTTGGTTGCTTCTGGTTTCTTTGTCTTCCTATGGGATAGTTAGGCTGACAAAAGTCTACCGTGACTTTTCCAAATATGGGCAGATGTTTAAGGAATGACAATGGCCAGAGAGAAGCTGACTTGTGGCGGTGGCCATGCTGGGGAAGTCATTCTTCAGAAAAGCTGCCAGTGACATTCCACTTCCTTCAGGAGTGAAGGGACCATGTACCTCCCCCAGCAAGGGATTCTAGTGAAAGGAACTGCCTGTTCATCACTTTTGAGGGTCTAGAAACATACGGTTTTTATCTATAAGGGAGAAAGTGAGCAGCTGGGACGGTGGCTCAGAGGGTAAAGTGCTTGGTGCATGTGTAGAGGATTTGAGCTCAGATCCCCAGCACATAGGGAAATGCCTGGTAGGTGTGGCCATCCACCAGAATACAAGAGAGAGATTGGGGAGCTGCAGAGAAAACTGAGTAAAGACAGTAGCCAAATCAGCAAGCTCCAGGTCCAAGAGAGAGAGAGAGCCTGCCTGAATACATAAGGCAGAGAGTAATTAAGGAGGACACAAAAGTTAATCTCTGACTACCATACATAAGCAGTCACACACACACACACACACACACACACACACACACACACACACACACACAATACACATGCCAACACACACGCACCAAAAAACATACACAGGAAATAAAATTTAAAAATACAAAGATACATGAATGTATTCAAAATGCATTCAAAATGCCCATTTCCTGAAGGTGGTGGTAAACTCAAGGGAAGTCCCCAAATAAGAGACAAGAATTATCCACCCACCTTAAGGGAGCACACTAGGTATTTTGATGATGTAAATGACAACTCTACAGTGGATAGAAGGAAGGACAACAATGTCCAGGCAGAAGAGGATTGACTGACAGTGTTTTGAGGGAGGAGCTGGTGAGGGCACAGGAAAAGGAAAACCCATCCAGAACCTGCTCTGAAGAGGAAAGCCAGCGTGGACGAAGTGACACAGAGAACTGCAGCTCAAAGAGTCAAGAGCCTTCACTGGCACAGGCCATCTTAGGGAAAGCTTAGAAGAAAAAGCTCACAGACCCAGAGGCATTGATCCCCAAGGGGGTGCTCTGAGTCTCCACTGACAGAGAGGAAAGCAGAGTGTGGAGAAAGCAGGGGTTCTGTGGCCTGAGCCCCCAGCAGCCTGAGAGGCAGCCACGGCTGTTCTGTTTGGGTTCAATGAGGAAAGATTTTAGGCCAATTATTAATGCTACCTGGTACTTTAAATATGGCCAGACTCTGAATCCAACCAAAATCATTAACTGCCAAAAATTCAATCAATGCTTTTGGCCAAAGTGCATGAAACTATTAAGTAAACTAAGATCATAAATTAAATTTCTATCTTTTCTTTGATTATTAAAATAATCTATTTATATTTATCTTTAAAAAATCAGTGCTTTAGTTCCTGTATCTTATGAAGCGGTGTACTTCTCTACATGTACGTGACAAACAGCCCCTTAAAGGTCTAGTGATCTTAAGCTTATATCCAACTACACACAGATTATATATCCACACCCTCTGTGGGCACAGGGTAGATAAGAAACAAAACATTTAGAGAAGAATTTTGCACTTAATGACACAGCACTGGGTACCAGAAGCAAGCTTGCCTGCTTGGGTAGATTGTGTCCCAAGATGACCACCTTCATTTCCCACCCACTGTGTCACATGCCCCTCCTCCCATCAGGGATCAGAGTTAGAGCCCCAGTGGAGTGCTGGCACCACGGTGTAAGGGTGGCAAGGGATGATTGTCAAATTTCAGAAAATATGAAAAGCCATTATTTGCAAATTAGAAACAGCCATTATGAAAATTATCTAATTTAACCTAATCGCCTCCTAAAGCTTCTTAATACTACTGTGTTAAGAATTAAGTTTCAATATCAATCTTGGAGAGATGCAAATATTGAGATCATAGCAAGCAAAATGATAAGCGAGAAAACATAAGAAGGGATTTGATGCCGTTTAGGGAAATCCATTTACAGAGAAGGAGAACAGGATGGAATGTGTTTTATGAATCATTAAGATTCATTTGAAATTGACCAACAGGTAAAATAAAGAAAAGTTGTCAGTGGAGCCACATGCAATCCCCAAGTTTAGTTTAGTTGGAGAAAAAGAATAAAAACTCCATCCCAACATACTTTTAAGTAGACTTTTAGCTGCACCATAGTTTGAAGCAAAGGGCTGAGTGCTGAAGGCTTGGTTCCCAACCTGTGATACCGCTGGGAGACGATGAAGGGTGGGCATACTGGAAGGAATTTAGGCAGCTAGGAGGGTGCACTTGAAAGGGAGATTAAACCTCCACCCCCTCCTGCTTCTCTCTTCGCTTCCTGTCTCCCAGGGGTGAGTAGCATCCTCTAATACATGTCCTGCCTTGATGCACTGTATCGCGACAGACTCAAAGCCACCATGGTCTGAAACCTTTGGTATCATGAGCCAAAAGAAATCTTTCTTTGCTATAAATTGATTAGATTATTTAGATTACCAAGACATTTATTTCATCACAGTGAAAAAAAGATGATCAATATACTCTTAATGACGTATACTTTGGCCATTGTCAGAAGCTGCTTACATACAATTTGCAAAGATTTTTAAATGTCACAAGCTTCAGCTGCTTAAAGCATTTTTTTAATATAGACACACTCTGATTCTCTTACCAGTTGCTTCCCAGTAAGAAACAGCTCATACCACGGTGGGAATGAAAGCCTGTTTTTCCAGGTCCTGTTCGCATCTCTTTATTCTGCCAAGATCCACAAGAAATTATGAATAGTTTGTTTGAAATTGATTTCAAGTTGCAATCCACACTTAGTGTCCCTCATTCAGACTGATTCCTAAGACCCCTCAGTGACAGTCATCTAGCCATTTGTCATTTGCATTAAACCCCTTGGGATTCTGCATCCTAAGAACTGTGAACTTCAACTACCTCAACTACACAGGGTTTTGTTGTTCGGAGTCACTACCAACGTTCAAGAGTCATTCCATTTTGATTGATTAAAAAAAGAATCCCCATCATTATTTATGTTGGCTGAGCAGTCTGCACTTCATTTTTCACACTTATTTGGAAAGGCTGCATTGCAACATGGGAGTGGAATCACGCATAATTTTGAGTTCTAGGGTTGGGCTGAGAAAAAATGAGGCTCAGAGCAACTGTGCTACCTGAGACAGGAGATCTTCAACCTGCTGAACTGCCCGAAGGCTGTGCATTGTGCTCCAGTTTCTCAGCTTTTGTGAGCTGTCACCCATGCTGGGGTGAGCTTTGCTGATGCAGCTGTCTTTCTGCTCTGACAGGATACATAAAACCTGACGCTTGGCTCTCGAGATTCTTTTCTCTTTGTGGAATAGGATAAGGAATATCCTTCCAGGCTGTCTCCATGCTGGAGACAGTATGTCAAAAATGGTTTCCAAATCACCTCCAGCCACCCAACACAAGCACCAAATGTGATTGCTGTGTGAGTGAAAACAGACAGCTCTGTGTTGAGGCTCTGAAGTTCGGGGCTTATCTGCTGCAGATACTTCAACCAGAGTGGGGAACCATCACAGCACCTTTAGCCCTTGGGGCTCCAGGAAGTTCAAATGCTTGGATGTTCTCACTGCAGATTCGGATGCACAGTGAGCACGCATCATCACATGCCAACATCTTTTACAATAGCAGGGAACAGCTGAAAGACCTGGACTCAGAAGGAATAGAAGCACTCATCATTTAGACAGATAATCCTATAATCTCCACTTGCCCAAGGACAGGTAACTTCCTGGAATTGCTAGAGGCTGTCCATGTGAGAGAACAAGCCACATGTTTTTGATTCCCTAAACAAGCTTCGTTGATCCAATGGCACTGGATGTGCTTGATCACACAAAGGTAGGACATTCGTAGGCAGGAAATATGTCAGGATGTATGTTTGTCCCTGATTAGATGTAG
Source organism: Cricetomys ansorgei (assembly GCA_026225945.1). Lineage (NCBI taxonomy): Eukaryota > Metazoa > Chordata > Mammalia > Rodentia > Nesomyidae > Cricetomys > Cricetomys ansorgei. Next base: position 3,214,761 of record JAMJFZ010002601.1, on the reverse strand, counting down.
GGGGAGGTACAAAGGAAGGGAGTATGACAGAACATATACTTGCCCCTGATTGGACCTGGTGGGAAATAGGTAGCCTTATGGGTTTGTCTTTATAAGCCTCTGCCAAATGTAACTCATCACCATTTTCTGGAAACCATCATCTTGGTCAGTATTTAATTAAAGCTTGCTTCAAATTTGGCTCAAAAATTGTGGCAGCGGTCTTATTCTTGACTGTAGGATTAACAGTGTTAGGAATGTGGATTACCAGGAGAGCATATACCTGACATGCATAAGGCTCTGAGTTTGATCCCTAGAAACATACACATTCATAATAATAATTTATACCAATGAAAATATGATCGGATCTGGAAGAACTTGTCCATATATTTCCATTGGAGGGGTAAAGAGCTTTGAAAAGTCATTTTTTTCAAAACACTTCAGTACTTAGTAACATTTTGAAAAATATGCTAGACAAAATGTTTTCCTAAAAGAAACTATGCATTTTACTACAAAATAAAGCAAAACTTTCATCTTGACACATGTGTGTGTATGCATGTGTGTGTATATATATATATATATATATATATATGTTGGTGCCTAACATGGTATCATTTAGGCATCACTGGTGCCTAAAGTGGTATATATCTTTCAGACTGCCTTGCTCAGTCTTAAATCACCAGAATAAACATTCCCTTCTGTTAGGGTGGAGTGAAGCAGTGATCTTGGAGCTCTTCTGGTCTGTGCTCTGGGTGCTAATGGAAAGTCCTGGTGTTTTTCCCTCTGCCCTGTTCCAAGGTACTTTGTGGCCACTGATCTCTGTACAGGACAGGATGAGTCAGTGCACTGAGTCACTCCACCAGAATGCAGCCCTGGAGCTCTCTCCCTCTGGTTTCAAATAGCAGAGCTCTGGTCAGGAGGAGTCCTCAGCTCCCAGCCCTGTAGAAGAATGGTCCAGAACACCAACTCTAAATGTGGACTAAAATTTAGGAGTTGCCATTGCCAGTGCTTCTCATCTACAGTAAACTGATTTGTATGTGGCAGTAACAGAGCCATGTACATACATATAGACAATCCTACTGTAAGTTTTATTCTCTTGAGCTTTCTGGGAGATCCCATCACAGTGCATGTCCCCTGAAACCCATGTTAAAATCGTAACAGGGAGCACTTATGATGTGGCTGTATTTGGAAACAGGACTGTTATAGATATAAGTTAGATGGGGTCATTAGGTGGGGATTTATAGGAGGAACAAGGCCTGCCACTGGGCAGGAACAAGGCCTGTTGCTAAACAGCACGCTTCTGTATAGAGCCGGCCTGAGACCTTCCTGGACATGCCCAAAGACTGATGATGTCATATCAGGTGATGAGACACAAGCCAATACAGAAGAAGAGCCACAGCAGCAGCTTGCAGTCTGGGAGCCAATGGGATCTGGGAGGGGGATAAAGGGGCTTCCTCTTCCTGGAATAAACAAGTCTGCTTTTGCCACTTACCTGACTTCTAGTGTCTGTGTTGTTGACTCTGCACCAGCTCACCCCCACCCCCAAGGGTCCCCGGACTGGGTACATGCAACAGGGCTGATCCATTGTGACTGATGTCCTTAAAGCTGGGACAGGGGGAGTCAGGGCAAAGAGCCATCCACTGAGGGCAGAAGACCTGAAGTTAAAATAAGGGGTCTAGACAATGCTTGCACAATCCAAGGAGCATCTCTCATTTCCACAACTTTCAGAAAGCACCTATCCCACCAGCATCTTGATCTGAGGCTTCAAGCTTCCAGAACTATAAGATAGTACATGTCTGATGAAACCCGCAGTCTGTGGACCTTACAGCATCTTTATGTCAGCCTAGCATGTGTATCTCTCTGTGTGCAAATAAATCCTAAAGCAACTGATAAAAGCAATCCAACCAATGCTTAAGCCAGCCCTTACAAAGTAAAGATGCTAAGGTACGGTACTCTTCAGGGAGATGCTTAAGGAAGTGTTGACACAGGAACCGATCCTGTAGTACCACCATGACCCACCTCAGTAGCTTCTCATTAGAATGGGAAGATATAGACATCTTAATCTACTCCTTTACCAGAGTGCAAATGAGGCCCAATAAACAGAATCATTAGTGGTTCTGCTAGCAAATAAATAAAAATAATTTTGTTTCTGATTGACCACATTCTTTAATATCCATGTATTTTCTTCCGACGGAAGAAATCACTAACAAGTGAGTAACCAACGAGAAGACCCAAAGGATCAGTTCAACAGCTGTCAATCAATAAACTGAATGCCATCACTCGGGGCGCAGCCCACACAAGGTGCATGCTGCAATCACACTTGGAGGAAATGGGGAAAGCAGCTGAATGCCTTTGCTTCCAACAGTAAAGAAGGTCTGCTTCAGCCCCCATGTCAGGTAAGGCTTTGTACCTGTCACACCCCACCATCACCTTCATTTGTAACCTGTGTGTTAAGCAAAGCTCTGGAACACTGTATTAGTTACTCTAATCATTTACTTTTTATGGTAGCTCTTTCCACAGCTAATATTAACGTATTTTAGGCTACAATTATCACACGTGAGATATCTTTGATAAGAATGACGAATGAAGAGCTACTACCTTTTCCTTTATCATGCAGAGAGCCTGAATCCCTGTCTGTCAGCATCAGTGCTTTCTACCTCCCACACTAAGGCTCCCTCTGCAGAATTTGCTGTGTGTTTTACTAGGAGGGAAGCTTCTTGGTTTTCTGAAAGAAAATTAATAGGGTCATTGGGCAAACAAAGGCCATGTCATACACGATGGTGGAATTAGAGCAACCACCAAATACGTGGAGTGGTTTCTCCCTTTTCCTTGACATGCTACAGAGTCTCCCATTGCCCTCTTTAGATTTAACAGCTGGCTAGTTTGCAAAACTGCCCACTTGGTTTTTAGGCTACTGGATAAGTGGTAATGTCCAGGAACATGAACATGTGGGCCAGTTTTTTTTTTTTTAATGTATCTGATGTTAATGTTCAGTCATAATTGAAAGAAAATGGTTCAAAGGAGGCAAAGTAAGTTGCCTTGGATAACCCAGGTAAGCATTAAATTTGTTTAAATTCAGAGAGCAATGGAATTGGTGGCACATGCCTGCAATCCAGTACTCTGGAAACTGAGGCAGGAAGGTCACGAGTTTGAGGTCAGTTTGGGCTACATAATAATGCAAGGTCACCCTAAGCTACATAGGGAGACACTATCTTAAAAAAAAACAAACTAAAAAACTCAGTTAACTCAAAAAGCCATCTAACTATGATTAAACATGTAAAACCAGTTCAAACTTAATAGAATTCATGATACATATTTGTACCGAGGTTGGCCAGACACTACATTGCATATGAGCTCAGAGACTGGCAGGAAGGAGTAGAGAGTTTCTGAGGGCCGTTAAGAACTACCATCCCTGTGTGAACATGCTTGGGAGAACAAGCCTGACTTAGAAAGCTGTGGGAATGACAGACAGCCTCCTTGAGAACATACCCAGATGGAGAGAAGCATTGAACGACTATTCTAAAACCCACACAATAAAATTGGGGGATTCTGTGTTTTGTTTCCCAAGTGAGGTGAATGAGAATCAGAAAGGAATACTGAACCCAAATACTGAACCCAAATCACCTCCAAAATAGGATCAAGGAAAACAGCACTGTGTCACAGGATGCCTTAGGGAGAAAAATAGATTCTGCCTTTAACTTGTGTCGGGAGTGTTTTGATTGGCACACTAGATACGTGAGCGTTTTCTCTTCCGAGGAAGGTGTAGTATTATGTAGTATTGTGAAGGAGTCCTTGCTCTGTTTCTCAGCTCTCTTTAACATCATCACTCCGCTGTAAATACAGATGTGGGGTTAAAAGCTCGCTTTCAGCTGGTGAGAGTTTCAAATGTACCTGTCTATATACACAAATGCCCTCCCCACTCCCAGAAAATCACACAGGGATTCCAGAATTATACTTAACCGCCTGATTAATTACTGGACCCTCCATGGAAATTACTGTCAAGACTAAAATGATCATTCCATCTCCAATTCTGCATGATAAACATTTACAGTTTAACATATTTGACAAAGCCATTTATATACCGCTATACTATAAAAGAAGGTACGTTAAAGCTACAGTAAGTCTATGGTCTTCATAGCCTTAAAATAACTCACTAACCGCAGACAGTTCCCTGAGCAATTACAAGATGTTCTATGTTAATTTAGAAAGGAATTCCAAACAAGCCATTTAAAACCTAATAAGATGCCATTAAATGAAGGGGGACTGGGGAGGGGGAAGCTAAAGAAAACCCTAAGGCTTGAACCAGTAGAAATGATTCTCAGAGCTACTGACCCTTGCAAGATCCATGTTTTGCTTGGGTTTCTAGACATGGAGCAGATTTCTAATTGAAGGTGATTATCTAGTTACTACATCCCAAATTGCACACATTTCTTGTATTGGTTCACACCAACGACTAATTAGACGGAGCATTTATCAATCTGAAAGTCCACAGAAACTGGTGCATTGATCTGCCAGCCACACACTGAGAAGAAGCCCCATCAGCTCCGAAGTGCTATGTACAAGTACTGACGACAGCCAGCTCCTGCTGCTCACCTGCATCTGTGAGCTGAACTCTGAGGCTAATCCACTGGGCGTGAACTCTCAGAGAAGTTACAGAACAAAGATCCTGGTTTGCTCTTGGGTTTTCTAAATCATGGACACCAGTATTTATGCTGGCCATTTATTTGCCAGAGATAGACACAGTGAGAATGTCACCATCACCACAAGGGGAAAACAAGCAGCAACATTCTAAAGGCAGATTCCTATTGAGCAAATTTTATCTCCACACACTCACGAACTACATGCCTCCAATAGAAGGTGGGTAGTCTGACTGAGATAATACAACAGTTGAAAAAAAACCCCTCACTTCCACAAAGATAAACAGATATGCCTGTATAAAATATAGCTCCCTTTAGTTGGGTTAATTAAGATTAACACACAAGTCACTGGAAACCCCAAAGTAGACGAAAGGCAATTTACTAAGGAAAGATATAAAGACAAGGTTAGCATTCATTCCAAGTCATTCATTAACCAGCCTGAGAGGCTGAGGCTCCCTGTTAATACTGGAGTTGACATAGCTAGTTATCAGATTAACATGAGTCCACATAGCTTACAAAGGCCAAAAACACAACTTGTATGCACAGCAAACATATGCAAGTGAACCTAATCCTGTATGTTACAATCACTATTACACACACACACACACACACACACACACACACACGTGAGAAGGGTTGTGGCTATGGTTTTGTTCTCCTGAGATGAGAATCCAGGCCTGGCAGTTTTCACTGGCGTACACAATGCTTCCACCACGACGATAACCTCCAGGCAAGTCAGATACAGCGAAAGCCTCAACCCTGGCTCACCCAGACCTGACTCACAGAGGACACTGTACTCTGTGTTGAGACAGCAGTTGTGTGAGATCTACTTTGGCCGGAAAAGCACCCTGCCCTTACCTCCAGGGTCATGTTCACGGTGCTGATGGCCACTTTTATTTCACCATCGGACAACTCCTTTAGATCTTTCAACATTGTTTGTTCAATGCTTAAACCTGTGGACAACAAGAGAAAAAAAATTATACTTGGGGCCTGTTTAAAAAAATACTTATCAAAAATACTTAAAGAATTTATTCTACTAAACTCAACATTTTATGGCATCGCTTTTATCTGTAATAAATACACACAAGTCAAAAATCACATGTGTGCAGGCAACATCTACGTCAGATAGGACTGGCAGAAAAGAGAATTTACCCCCTCGTGGGGCAAGCGGAGGTTCTTAATGTCAAGACACTTACATGGAGGAGGTAGAATAAAGGAACAAATGAACCAGAGACTAGAAAGGACAAGGCAAGGGGCTAGTATTAGAGAAGATAATCTGCGTGAGGCTGACATCACAGCAAGAATGCAGTAGGACGGCAGGAACAGCCTTATTCTCCCTCCTTCTGCCCTCGCTATTCTTCCCACTGACCAAACCCAGCGAGAAACCAGAGTCAAGGGAGCCCAGAACGGGACACACGTGGTGTCAGCCTCCAGAGGCCCTGAGCAGGTCGGGGGTTGGGATGGGGAGTGGGGGAATGGGCAGTCTCACCTTACAAACTAGCCAAGAAATATCCCCAAAGGCCCAAATTTAGGTGAGCTCTGGACTCTTATAATTGCTAGCATATTTTTATATAAATTGGGCTTTATAAATGTAGCTCATAAAACTTTCATGATCGAGCCAGGAGTGGCATTGAACACCTTTAATTCCAGCACTTGGGAGGCACAGGCAGGTGGATCTCTAGGAGTTTGAAACCAGCCCAGTCTACATAGAGAGTTCCAGGCAAGCAAGCCAGGTTGCTTAGTTCCACCCTGTCGAACACAATGACGAAAGCCATCTTAACTGAACTGGCCAAGCTGAAATAGTCTCTGGTGGTAGGTGTTACTGGATTCCTTACTCGATGGCAGGAAGAATCTAAAATGACTATATTGTCGAGAGTGTCAAGAGTTGTAGTTGGGTGACTGACATAGTTCAGTGACATCTATCACAGGTCTTAATGTTTAACTGGCCTTCTCTTTCTAAAGAAGATTCACTATAAAGCCGCGTAAAGCACAGGTGTTCTTTCCACGTGCTTGTGAAGACAGTCTGCTGCCCACTGTGCCAGTGTGAAACAAACTGTCCATCATAGCAATGTGGGGAAACAGACAGCTGCTCAACATTCTCCTTTGACTCAGAGTGAACTGTGACCTGTATTGATTTCTATAGTACGTTGTAACAGTAGCAGCTTGGGTGGTACTAAATAAAAGCATACACCACTGTGCACCTGTGCATATGCATGTGCCCACACTCATGCACAGGAACTGTATGTGTGGCAGGTGCTGACAAGGCCCTGCCCACATTCACTGGATCTTTTTATCTCATTTTGTACAGCGTCACACTCCACTGTCTGTCTGAGATCTTCGATGGCCACTAGAGCCTATTTTGGGGGATTCACTCCCCACTGAAGCCTCACTATTTCAGTGGTTAGCTAGTTTAATAACCAGCATCTAAACCTATTTCGAGTAGTACTTTTGTCTGTTTCTGCAATATTAGAACACCTACCATGGGTAATTTCAAACTGGTAACCCACCATTCGCCAACTCACAAGATTCCAGAAAGTTAACCACCAGGCCTTAGGGCCAGGATGGCCTGCTCTTGTCCACCTCTGCACTCTATGCGACCCTCCTAAAGTACACATTTAATTCTCTCTCAGAGTTCCCTAGTGACCTCTTACTTGCCCAGCTTACTTGCAGGATAAAACACTAGACAGTTTATTTATCCTCAAATAAACTGTTCTGCCCCTAGGAAACTCCAAAGTAAGGGAGAAAATTTGGTAATTTAGTATTTTCTCCTTAAAGGCAGGCTATCTGGGTTTAGATCCTGCCCTGCTCATTTGCCAGAGCTATGTGTATTGGGTGCTGGAGAGCAAAGAAACCTGTGGTTCAGTGTTCTCATCTGGAAAGTGGGGTTGTCATGAGTTTTTGGGAAGACCATCTGTGCAAAATTATACTACCAGAATCATGTGAAGACTAAGTGCTCTCTGAAATACAGCTGTTTATTATTAACAAGAGTTGATGCAAATAATCCACTGCCCCACGGAAGCCTAGACTTAGAAAACAATTTCTTTAGCTTAGCCATCTTCTCTCTTTTTCTCCTAAATAAAATCAGGATTAAGAAATCCCATTGTGTTTGGCATTGCTCTGGTGATGTTCTCAAAACAGAACGTATTCAACATGTATAGACCCTATATGCATTAGCCTGTGGATTAGCCATACACACAGGCAGGATCCTAGGAAAGGGGTCCTGACGGAGGATGCTCACTTCCAGACTGACAGCATGAACTGAACCCAGAAACCCTTCCACAACCGCAGAGAGAGAGAGAGAGGGAAGAAAGTACAAGCACATTCCAATTCACCTCCGATAACACTCCACATCTGAGCCACCCCTCCCGGACACAGTGAGAAAGCTCGGACAGTCACTCACCCTGAGCACTGAGCTGGCTCTCCTGCAGCACACTGATGATATCATCTCTCGGAGGCAGGTTGGGAAACTGTTCTTCCAGGATGGAAAGAATCTCCTCCTGCTTCTCTGGGAGCTCAGGGTTCATGGTCATCCACTTGAACAGGATGCTGCCTGAAAAGCATGGATAGGTACAAATGCTCTAGAACCCTCCATCAGTCAGGGTGGGAGCCATGAAAATCAATGAAATCATGTTTCAATTACTGGCTCCAATGTCTGATTGACCCCTACTCTCCAGGGCACAATGGTTGGGAAGAAGGAACAGCACATCTCCACACAAACACAGAAGAGGAGGCAGCCTTGGTTTTAAAGTATTTCAAATTAGAAATTAATGGCAAACTATTTAAAATTCCAGTCAATTCTATCCCCCTTAAGAGACCAGAGAATACTCTTCTAACTCACCATGCTACCAATTTTATATATATTAGTTCAATTCTTTTCATAACCAAATGGTTACATAGTTCCATGGTGCACAGCTATGCAACCTGACAGCTTGGCTAACCTGGAGGCTGTTTCTAGCCTTCAAGCACCATACATGAAGTAATGTACAGTGATCTAATTATATGGACTCACAGGCTGGGTCTAAACTTCAGGCTGAGATTATTAATTTACTGCTCTGGTTTTATAGGGAAATGTTAAAAAATTAGACTGAAGACTTACAGGCAGGTAATAAAAGCCACTTTAAACTGTCTTATCATCGGTATTAACATTCTAAGGGCAATGGGGGAAATCTTTACAGAGTTTTAAATAGGAGGAGAAACATGCTCTAATTTACATTTTGTATTTTTATAAGCCAGAATTTGTACTCTGTACTCTGTACTCAGAGAATAAAATATAAAAGGAAAGCTAGGGACCTCCCTTTTGTTCTTTGCTCATGTGTTTATTACGAATAGCATCTTTCGTTTCTACCATGAAGAAAATGGTACAGATGTAGTGGAAATGATCAAGTAAAGGTGGAGGGTGACCAGAGAGATTTTGAGTAGATTTTAGACATGAAACCTAAAACATAAAAACAATTTTCCCATTTGTTTTTAAGACCAACACAAAACCATATTTCACAAAAGATTTTCACCAGCTTCTGCACCCGGTAGACCACTTGAACAAGAACAAAGTTCTACACACAGCAGAAATATATTCACACAAAATCTGTGACTATATCAGAGTCCCCCAGCAGCAGCTTAGAGGCAAGGACAGTGTGAGTGCAGGGGAGAGACCCAGCATCAGGCTGCTTTCCTATGGAAGCAGATGCTAGTTCAGAAGTTGTGGCCGATGGGTGGTGATGCCTGTAGCTCTAACAGTAGTGTCCTGCGGCCTTGGAGGAAGCCTTCAGGGAGAAGGAGTTTTAGTTACCTGGGTGTTGAGGTAGGAGGTTTGGAAAGCTACCAATCTAGCTAGCTGCTTGATCTTGTGAACAAAGTTTATGGGGACACATCCCAGTTAATTTATATATTGTTTATAGGTGTGTGTGTGTGTGTGTATGTGTGTGTGTATATAGGTATATACATATATATGTATATATGTGTATAGGTATACACACTCATACACACACACACACACACACACACACACACACACACATACATGTATATATGAGCAGACTTCAGTGTTTCAGGAAGCATTTGCCAGCTGCTGCCAAGAAGTGTAAAACAAAAACAGAACATTCTCCTTGTGTTGCAAAGCCTGCTTAGCATCAGCTTGAATAGACAGATCCAGTCTCTGCTACTATCCAGCTCCTCTGAGGTGTGAAAGGAAGTGTGCTTAAGAGAAAAGAACTCACCATCACCTCACCAGCTTGATGTTGCCTGTAACTAATGTTCAGCTGTCACTCAAAAGCTGTCAGGTATAAAAGAATTAAAACTGAGTGGTTCTAAACCTTGGAGGGGAAAAACCTTAGAAGATGAATGGGGACAGAGCCAGAGGGAATAAAATGAAACTAGCCAGAGGAATAGAATCTACAGCCAATCAAATAAAAATTTTAAATTCTGAATTAACTTCTGAATTCTGGGTTTAAGAACCCCCAAATGTTTCCCACAGTAGATCAGATGTGGTGGGGGAACTGGAAACCAAGGTGGAAGAAAATATGTACACTGAAACAGGGAGAAAAAAAATCAGCCAAAACCACAAAGAAAAACATAAAGGCCTAAGAACATGACGTTGGTTCTAACATCTGAGTGACAGCTTCCACTAGGGAAAGGAGGGACAGAATCCTAACATTTAAGAAAACGTACAAGCCAAAATCATAATTAACATAAAGTAAAACATCTATAGGCAGTAAAACAGCTAAAAGCCTACATAGAGAAAAATTAAATCAGTGAGAGAGAAAAAAACTCCAACCAAAATAACTGCAGCGACACAGCCCAGCTTCCTGATTAAAAGGTTGGAAGTCTCAAGCAGTGGGATTATGTCTTTAAATGCAGATGTAAGTCATCGCCGCTGTAGAGCCTTATAGTCAGCGAAAACATGGCTAAATAGAGACATTTCTAGGGAAAAGGTGGACGCATGTCACAAGAAATATTACTCTGAAATAAGCGGTAAGGCAAAAGACAACAGCTGAAGCAATCATGGCATCTTATAGAGTTTAAAATAGACGTTCAGTTAAACACACTCCAGTGGTGCTGACTTGCAGAGGGTCCAAGGAGAGAGGAAGTTTTTAAGGCTTAGATTCCTCGGAGAAATGGTAGCAATGCTGATGCATATAAGATTTTTAATGCTATGTTATATTTTCTGTTGTACCAGGAGGATGGAAGGGGAGAGGAGAGCGGAGAAGATGGTGAGAGTGGTGGGAAGAAAGAAGAGAACAGGAGAGAGGGAAAGGGAGGGCGAGAAAGAGCATGGGGAGGGGAGAGGAAGGGGAAAGAGAAGAGGAAGGAGGTGGGGAGGGAGAGAAGGGAGGGGTAAGGATTGAAACTGCCTTTCGTCTTACAAGGTGTGTCCAAAAGCCTCAAGGGATCTACAAATGACTTGAGACTAGTACTTAAGTTCAGCAGTTTGCTGCATCTAAGGTCAATAGCACAAAACTGTATTTATATAAATAATCACACAAAAAAATGAAAAGCCAAATTTTCCAAATGTAATGGCATTGAAGTATAAAATACCTAGGAGTGTCTTTCACAGACACATGCTTGGCTTGGTCAAATTAAAAATCCACTTTTCTTTGATTTGAGGATTTCTTTATTACTTTTTATTTTTAATTTTGGCAAAATGCAAAAAGTTGTAATATAGTAATAAAACGTATTATCTTGATAAAATTTAAGCATATACATCAATACTGTTAAGTATTCTACATGGTTTGTAAGTTTCATTTTTAAATGACTGTAAGAACAGGTGTTATAAAGTGGTAGGAAAGCATCATCGTAATGATGATAATATGTGATATGTTTTTATGAAAGCATTTTAAGAGTTAAAATGCATTTTTCTTCAAATTCTATAAAATTAAGACAGCAGCTTTACATATTTGCATGCCTCCCTGGTGTCAGGCTTAGTAGAAGCCATCTGGATTCTCAGATCTATCTCTGTGTTCATCATAATGCAAAATGTTATTTTGATGGAAGAATATAAAGGGAATATCCACACAGATAGGCAGACACAAGAAAACGAAGGGCGCTATAATATTTGTTATAGCTAACTGTGGATTTGTCATGTGGCTGAGAGTCCTGGATTTAAAACACATAGAAAAGAGAAGCAACATTTAAAATTAGTCTAAACGATACTGCATTAAGCAGAGTCCAACAGCATGGCCCATAGAAAAGACTCCAGACACTGGCTGATTCAGTCTGATGTGACATTAGCAAGGACAGTCCCTCAAAAAGGACAGGAAGCCCTATCCAGGCGGATGCGCTCCACAGCCTGTGTAGTATTTGCTGATGATAAAGGCTACGGCCCAGGACATCCATGGAGACTTTCTACTTCACATTAGAAACATATTTATTTGTGGTATTATTATTATAAACTTTATTATTTAAAAACTTGCAAATAAGTAAAAACATCACACACCAAAATTAACCAGACCCATAATCTATACAATTCCATGAACTCCTGTGCAGTTAGAATAGGCATTACAGAGGGGACTTGGCGCTAATTTTTATTCTAGTTCTAATTTTGTCTTGGAATGTTTTTGTGTTTGTTTTGGTGGTAGAGAACTGTATAAAATACACTTGATACTGAAAGTATAAAATTTAATGTGAAGCTCCTAATGAGTGCTGACTTAACTTCTAGCAAATTCTGAGGACAGAATAAATCCATAAACCTGTACCCAAAAGTATCCCAGTTATTTACAGGCTTATAAGAGAGAGAGAGAGAGAGAGAGAGAGAGAGAGAGAGAGAGGGAGAGAAGTAACAGCAAGCAACGAAGAAAGCAATTATAATGAAAGTATAACAAATGCTTTATTTCTGTAGAAAAAAAGAATCATAATGTTCTTTGTTTAAAAAGAATGGGGATGTAAAGGGCCTCTTGCCAGTAGCAACTGCAGCATGCTAACCCTGCACACTACCTAAGCAACTGCAACCTGCTAACACTGCTCACTACCTAAGCAACTGCAACCTGCTAACACTGCTCACTACCTAAGCAACTGCAGCATGCTAACCCTGCTCACTACCTAAGCAACTGCAACCTGCTAACACTGCTCACTACCTAAGCAACTGCAGCATGCTAACCCTGCTCACTACCTAAGCAACTGCAGCATGCTAACCCTGCTCACTACCTAAGCAACTGCAGCATGCTAACCCTGCTCACTACCTAAGCAACTGCAGCATGCTAACCCTGCTCACTACCTAAGCAACTGCAGCATGCTAACCCTGCTCACTACCTAAGCAACTGCAGCATGCTAACCCTGCTCACTACCTAAACAATTGCAGCAAGCTAACCCTGTACACGCCCTACAGCACCAGAAATTGGGAGACAGTCCACACAGGCGATCAGTGCTATCTACATGATGAATTCTTAGCCAACAGGAGGCATGGGGTTAAATTTCTTTTCTGTTTACCTGGGATTGATTTTTTTTCATACTGGAACAAAAACATTAAAGAATGAATAGCAGAGGTGGGCAGAAAAGAAAAAAAAGAGAGAAGAAGACTACAATGTAATCTTCAGTTTTGTCTGAAAAGGTATACAAATAAGCATATTATTTGTTTACAAACCTTGCAAATTTAGAATGTCTGAATTTAAGAAAAAAAAAGGTACCTTTGTGCGGCTGAAAAAGTAACATGAAGATTGAACAGCTACTTTGATTGTCTAGGAGAAACTATAACTTCTATTTCCTGCCCCTAGCCTCTTACTAAGCAAAGCAGGCAGCATAATTCCCTTTGATGTCGTAACCATTTTGGAAGTGGGATGAATCACCCTTTGGGCAAGAGAGGGAGTAAAAAAAAAAAAAAACCACCTTGGCTCTGTTCCTTTTCCATTTGATCTCCTTAAAAGGACCTTTTTGAAGCTGTTAATCTAGTCTACCAAAATAGCAAACAACTAGTCTTTATTAAAGGTCAGCTGGGATTGCCAGTAGAATGGAGAGCTTGCTTCTGAGAATGTGGACATGTCTTTCCACTTCATCCTAGGCTAAGGACAAGAGCTGCTGTTTGCTTTAGTCTTCAACTTGTGGTTGCTGTCAAAGCCTTATGCAAATAAACGTGAAAGGCCATTTGGGGGAAGTGTGGACTTGATGGAAGCATGCTTGGTAATCAGTGGCTGACATCTCACTGCCAGACGGCTCCTGGAAACACACACACACACACACACACACACACACTCCTGATATGATGATTCAGCAATGTAATGGATCTTAAGAGTTGGCGGCAGTCCCTAGAATACATCTTTTGAGGAAATACAACAACAGAGGTTGAACAGTCTGATGGGTTTGTAACCGTCTTTGGCACAAACCCAGAGCATGACCAAGCATAAACTTTAGGCCACAAAATGTGACTATTAGATATCTTCACATTGGCAGTGTTTAAAATATAATAATAAAAGAATATTCTAGAAGGAGGGGCGAGGAAAGCAAGAAAAGAACATAAAAGGAAAAAAGAGAGAAAACAGAATCCCAGAATAAAAACAAAGACAAATGGGACATGAGAAGACAAAAGACAGACACATTTTCAAGAACCAAAGCCAGCGATGCTCTTACCAGCACAGCAGCTGTGTCTTCTTGCACAGGTAATATCTCACACAAAGAATAAAAAACGAATACTCTGTAAATATATGCCTTTCCAGATGAAGTAGATGCTAACAATTTGTGCCTAGAAATTACTGCTTTAAATAAAGACACATTACATCAGCTTCAAGAAGCTTCTCTTTAAAGACCTGCATTCTCTTCTCTGCCTGAAACTATGGAGGGTGCAGACAGGAGGAAGAGCAACTTCCTGCTGCAGCACACCTTGTAAGGAAAACTCTCCTCAGAGAGAAGACCAAGGGCCTGAGAAAGAGGTTTATGCGCAAGATCCTGTGATGTTCAGGGATGCAAAGAAACTAAATGCTAGCACCAGGAAGACAGGTGGATGTACAGAACTGAGATTTGCATGGCTGGAGGCAAGAGAAGCTGGCAGCCTCTGATTTACCCTCTTCCAGCTCCTCCCAGATCCTCCCCACTGCCCCACCCACACAAATCCACTCTTGAGAAATTCTTCTTACAGAGATTTACTACCTGCCAGGCAGAGTAGAGGCACCAGAGGCACCAGGTAGGGCAATGGACCAGCATACAAGGTCTCTCTTTTCCATGAAGCTAACATTCTGGGGGCAGCAAATATAGATAAGAGTGTAGGGACAGATAGAAAAGAGTATCTATCAGGCAGATAGGAGCAAGCCCGCCACAGAGAGAGATAAGAGTGAGTCCTCCAGAGTGAGAAATCTGAATATCTGAATATCTGAATATCAGAATATCTGAAAACACGGATGGGGCCCTCTCATGAGAAGATGTTGGAGGGGCAGAGGAAAGGCCATGCTGTTCATAAGTATGGAGTCCCTGGGTTCTGAGTGTAATGAGTTATAGCTAGGGACTGTTATGCTTTATTTATACCTTTTAAAGGTAACTGATTAGGGGTGGGGAAGATAGAACAAAGCCAGGCAGCCATGGCCATCATCAAGAAATAGGCTGCTGACTTAGACTGGGTCTCCATCAGTGATCACAGCAAACATGGATGGGAACCGGTTACAACATAGATAAAACCCAGTTATGACCTAGATGTAAAGCTAGCTGCGGAGCTTGTTGATGGGCCAGGTGTGGAAGGCGTGCAAAGGAAAGGAACCAGGATAACTCCTAGATTGTGCCCTAAAGCAGTATGTGGTCACTATAGCTCTGCTATTAAATGGAGATGCATGTGGTTTAGGGGTTCAAAAGTGCTCCCTGAGGGCAGTGCTAAAGTCCTGTGCAAACTGGACGCACAGGTGAAGATGTCACAAGAGTACTAGACAGGATCAGGAATTCTAATGAGAGCGCAGTGTTAGACATACAGGTAGTCACAGCATGCGTATATTACTTAAAAATCTTGGATACAGATGGTATGGAGATGGTGTGGAGATGGAGCGGAGATCTAAATATGCCCAGGACAAAGTTCCAGGCACTCCAATACTTAGAGCAGAGAAAAGGAGAAGGAACTAAAAGATAAGCCTAGAATACTTGGCCATTGGGTATAGCGACCCATGCCTGTAATCCTGGCACTCAGGAGGCTGAGGCAGGTGATTGCCATGAGTTGTAGGTCACCCTGAGCTATATACGAGCTATATATATATATACATATATATATGTCTAAAAAAAAGTAAATTGCTCCCATCTTTTATACATGAATGTACAGACTGAAATCTAGTTTGTTTCCCCCTAGCATAGCAGGCTGAGAAGCACATGAAGTTTTCTCAGAGAGTGGAGGGACAGTTTCTTGGCCCACCTGAAATCCACCTGTCACCACATTGGCACAGCTCAGTGTGACACGTGATCATGGGTGTAAGAAGCAAAAGGCAATCGAATTTATATAGTATTCAACTCGCTGTAAATTCAGAATTTTGGTACAAGGTTTATAATAGTATATTCTCTAATTATAATCTTTTTAAGTCTCTTCTAAGTCTCAGCCATAAGTATCTAGTCCTGTGACATCTGAGAGAGATCGATCTATAATGTCTCATGGCCAAACATGAGAATAAACAATTAGCATTTTCTTTTGCTAAGATATAGAAGAATACATAGATAACGTGTCTAAAGATGTGCCGAGTTCACATCAAAGTAACCTCGCAGTGGTTACTGAGGACCGATTTGAAGGAGAACCAACAGCTCCTGTTGAGAATTAAAGAATGCTAACACTGCTTAAAGGAAGACAAAGTAAGTCCTTTGCTCTTGATGTTACAACATGATTATGAAATCTAAGTTTGATTTCAGTGAACAGAGCGAGCTTTGACTCAACTTCTTTCTTATAGAACTAGAGATTTGAGAGCTTTAAAGAAGTCATCTGTTGCTCCCAAATATGGGTTTAATCGGATGACTCCGACGACAGAAACTGAACATCTGAGGCATCTCTTCATGTTATTTGGTAAATAAAGGCAGGGCATTTGGTTTGCTATCCTTAGTTCTCTCTGTTTGGGGATGTTCCACCTCTTCTCACATACATGCACACAGGTGGCACCTACATGCACCATGCCACGGCTTTCTATAACTCTCACCACTGTGTGAGCCCCTGCACCTTCTACCTGCCACACTTCAGTGCCCTAGCCTCAATCATGACTTCACCCTCTCACATTCCAGTTTCTAAGTGGCAAGGCCCAGATCCTTTACTGTGTCTTGGTTGCTGTGCAGACTAAAATGAAGATGACTAAACATTCTGAGTCCCTTCTAGTTCTCCAAATCTGAGCAGCAGCAGCATGGTCAGCAGCAGGAGCAGCATGGTCAGCAGCAGCCAGCATCATTAGCAGCAGCAGCAGCAGCAGCATAGTCAGCAGCAGCATGAACAAGACTCACTATTGTGCTGATGTATTGCAGTTTCATGTGATTTTACGTTTGTAAAAACTCATAATGATGGGTTGCCCATTGACTACATCTTCCCAGTAAAATAACATGTGTGCTAGAATTTCTAAACAGTAAGTTGCTCAGTTCCTGAGATATGCAAACAATATGCTCTCAAGAGCTTCCCTGATCTACACGTTTGTATTGTCACACAACTTTCCCTGAGCTGAGATTCCTGGTTGCTTTTATTTTCTGTCTGCCCTACCACAAAGGAAAATGATTACATGTCCTTGGGTTCATTGAAGGCACCATTTCAAAGACAGCATTGTTACAGCTATCCATTATCATCATAATATTTCCAACCAGTTTCCTGGGGCCATTAGTTCTAAAACTTTTAGAGGCACTGTGTAACTTTTGGACCTTTCCCTTCCAAATTGTGGTAGAGAGTGAGGCAGGAAAAGAAAGTCCTGGGAAGAGTTGAGCCAGCCTGTCCTCAGCCTTCTCTATTTTCTGTTTCATCAGTCTGTCTCCTGACTGTCCTATATTCAAAGTTTTGAGCATAATTTGTGCCTACCAGGTCTAAAGTGAACTTTGGTGTGGGAAGGAAGAAGAAAGCTTTATACAAAAACAAAAATATTGTGCATGTGCCACATGCAAAAGTAACTGAATGACTGTGTTCCATTTTATGGCACCAAAGCTGATAGATACTTTCTAATGGGAAAACCATTCTTTGGAAGTGGTGGGCTCCAGCCACGGAGAATAGTAGCATATGGTCATCCTCCCGGTATCTGTAGGAAGTTGAGTCCAGGATCCACACAGGCACCAAAATCTGCCAGTGCCCTCAACCCACGTGTAGGATGATGAAGAGCTTGTCTGTGAACCCCTCAGATACACTTCACATACTTTACAATAATTACACCACTTAGGAGACTTAGTACACTAGAACACTTAGTATAATCCCTTGCCTTAGTACAATCGGGAAACAAGTAAATCGTTATGCTGGTTTTTTTTTTTGTTGTTGTTGTTGTTTTTTTAGAATAACAGTAATGAAAGAGGCCTTTACTGTGAACAACACAAACACACTTTAAAATGATTATTTTCAGCCCAAGGTTAGTTGAATCCTTGAAGTGGAGACCGCGGGTACACAGGGCTGACTGTAGGGCGTAGCAGTGACCCACATGAAAAACCGATGGAATACATCCCGTGAACGAGCAGGCTGAAGGACCTTGCATCATATCATCGAAGCAAAAGGTGCATATTTTACCTTTTATATAAGCCAAGCATGCATAAGTATGGGGGTGTGTCTACACTCCAAGGCCACAGGAACTGGGAATTCTGATCCACACTCACACTGTCACAGGCGAGAATCTCCTTTGGAAGCTATTAACAGCCAGAAAGGAGCAGCTCTGGCTCTCCGACCCGGGTGCAACAGCCCCATTTAACATTCTTGTCTAGTGAAACAGCACAGGCCCTTGTGCCTGTTTCTAAATGCACATTTTTAATATTCAATATAATGCTACTCTTTAACAAACTCTTTACTCCCTGCCTCTCTGATGAAGCTTCCCGGGGTCTTTAAAGGGATTGTTAACCCAAGAATGGATCGCACTCTCTCTGCATGAGCAGGCCGAGAACCAGTCCATTAAGCCTCCCGTCTTTACTGTCTTTACTCCGGCAGCGCCCCTCACCTCTGAGGAGATGTGCCAGCTGCTGGGTGATGAGCTCAGGAGCCTCTTGCAGGAGCTCCTTCAGCACCAGGGAGGAGGAAGACTCAGGCAACGCCAGCTCGCCATCTCTCTGCTCGCCAGGGTTAATGACTCTGACAACCGCGGCCTCCAAAGTTCTGTCCTCACTGCAAAATAAACAGAGAGGAAGAGAAAGAGCTGGGCACTGTTTTCCCACTTTGCAGAATGATTCAGTCTCTATTCCCGCATGAAAAATGATTCCCCTAAATGGCCAGAAACACATTCTCATGATTGCAACAAATAGGTCCTAACTGGGTTTGGAGAGTTGGCTAAAATGCCCACAGAGCAAGCAAAAGGTCCTGAGTTCAGACCCCCAGAACCCACGTAGAAGCTCGAAGTGCTCTATGTCTTGGTCACTCCAGCACCACCAGGGTGTGGGTGGGTGGGGAGCAGCTGAGGCTTTCGGTCAGCCAATTTGCCAATCCGTGAGCACTGGGTTCAGGGATTGGAATTACCTTGAAAGATAAGGTGGGGAAGGAGACACTCTTTCACACACACATGCACACGCACACCCCCACACACCACAGAGAAGAGACACGTGTCTCTTCATGTGTCATTTCCATTAATTATTGCCCCCCAAGGATTCCTAGAGTATTTTCATACCTCCACAATAGCTACTATTCATTAATTTCCACATGACCAGAAACACTGTCGCTGTGAAATGGGTTCGAACAATATCTTCAATTTACAAATAGGGAAACTGAGGTACAATGGAACTAAGGAATATATTAATGGACATGTTACCAGTGAGTGGAGCAGGTGGTTTTTGACTGACAGTCTAACTCCAGTACCTGCTCAGAACAGTCACAAAGCTCAGGAAAAAGACATCTATGCCAGTGACGGCCTCAACCTGTTTCTTTTAACACAGACTGTTAATGAACTAATTAGTTAATTAATTAATTAAATTTTGCACTCTTTATTTTTTGGAGTGCTGGAGATCAGTCTCAGGACCTTTGCATGCTAGGCAAGCATTCTATCCCTGGGCTGCACCCCACCCCTCACCTACTTCATATAGAGGTGGATTTTCTCAAAAGCAGGGAGGTACAGATAAACCTACATTTTTTTTTTTAGTATTCAAAAGCAAATGAGTGACAACAAAGAACGTAAGGTCTCTATTTTTCTCCATTTCATAGGCAACCACAGAACCAGAGTCTATAACCTCAGTCTCAAAGTCGACTTGATGTTTTCCATTTTACGGGGTAACAAAATTCTTCCCCAGTTTTTGTACTGTCATATTATCTTTATTCATGTCTGTGGCATGAGATGGCTTGAAAAAGTCAGGCATAACTTTAGCCAAGTATGTGGTAACCAGAAATTCCCAGGCTACCTGCAGTTTGGGGACCGCTTGGGTTTCCTTCAAAGGCGCACATGTGCGGGATGGGTCCCATAGAGGACACACCGGGTGAGTCTGTGGGCTTTAAGAGGTGAGGCCTGGTGGCAATCCTTAGATTACCTCTGAGAGGGTTGGGCAGAGCTAGTATTTTAGTTTCTGCCCTGGTTCAAGGTGTGCTGTTTTGCTCTTAAACTTGCTGAGGTTTATCCCTTACCTTAGCCCAAAATGCTCTCGTGACCTGATCTTATATTTGACTCTCCAGAGCCATGAGAAAAATAAACCTCTTCTTACTTCCTAAGTAACTTGTGTCAGGTACTTCACTATAGTGATAGAAAATTAGCAAATACAACTGATAATTGAAGCCAGACCAAAAAACTCACCCCAAACTTCTAACCTCTTGTCAACAGATGGTTGATAAGTATTATTCAAAAAATTTCATTTGCTTCAAGCAGTATAGGGATAAAGGTAGCCACAGACTGTTTTCAAAAGCCTTGTAACCAACTGTATAACTGATGCTGCCTAGGTATACTTTGAGTCATACCTAAATATGCCTCCTACAAACTTGGTTACATTTAAAAGTTATTAAGGTCATATCTCATGTATTCTAAGGTCAAGGTTAACTGGTGAAAGTCATCACCAATAGGCAAATTGGCAGACTTGTAAAGAATGAACACTCAAGCCGATCTGCCTTCACTCAATAGCAGTAGAGAGAGTCACAGAAACATCTCTGCGATCATCTGTAGACTTGGAATTCATCTTATCCCTCTCCCTTCATCTCAGATGCTTGCTCCAGCCAGCAGGGCTAAAGTTCTTAAAGGAGGCAAGAGAACCAGGTTCTAATCTGAACTCTCCACTAATTACCCATGGTACCTTGGGTAAATTCATCTGTGACACTGGGCTCTACATTTCCTGTCTATGGCACGAGGTGACTGAACTACTATCATGGACTATCATGGCCTACAACAGCCTGTCCTTCTTTTACCATATAAAATGGAAAACCAATGATCAAGAGACTTTCATGGTCCATTTCCCTGTTCCCCCCTTTTCTCTAATGGGATTTCTCTAGAACCGGTTTTATCTAGTTTCAATTTTTATTACATTAATACATAGGATTATTGGAACACTATAAGGAAACACTATTTTGGTGAATTTTACAGGAGCATTCTATTTAAAGATATTACATTTGAAATCACAAAGTAAAAATAGAGATCTGGCATAGACCAAATTTTGTCATTAAAGAAAAAGAAAATACCCTTTTTCGATAAAGTCCTTTTCATGACTCTCCGTAAGCAACAATAATGTTGAGCACAGTGGCAACTGATCAGGAAACCTTCACTCAGAGCCTCACAGTGAGTCTTACCTCCCCAGGACATGACTCCCCACGAGCGTTATTGACAACTTCCCTTCATCGTTCAGCTGATGCAGGTTAATTTCATCTCGGAATATGTGGAATGATTCAGAGATGTTCAGCTCTTCTAAAATAAACCTCGTCTCCGTGAAGTAGTTGAATTCAGTTCTTGGGATATTCAGCACTGGCAAGCAGAGGACCCCAGGTGGACTGACCTACCGAAAGAGAAGTTAACTCAACCATTGAAAACGTCAGGTTTCTTCCAGCTCAAAGCTAATTACTAAAGGAGTATAAGTCTTTTGTCTACTACTAAACCATTTGACATTGTTTTTAAAAATCCCTGAGCCCAGTCACAGAGCACTTTCCGCTAATAAACAGACACTGATGTTTTATTTCTAAATTATTATTACATTTACTCATTCTCCTGTGAGTGTGTGTGTGTGCGCGCCCTAACCCTCACATATGGAGGTCAGAGAGTAACTTGCATGAGTCAGTTCTCTCCTCCCACCACGTGGGTCCTGGGAAAGCAGACAGGTTTTCAGGTCTGGCAGAAAGCACCCTCACCTGTTGAACCACCTTGCCATCCCAGCCAGGATGTTTTCTTACCTTTCTTTATCTGAAATTTCACAGGTAAGTCTTACTGGAAACATTTAGGTCTTACTCAACCTTTCCACAATTAAAAATGTGTAATATATGCAGACATGTACATGTATACATGCGTACACATAGTCTGTTCTTCATGGATAACAAACTCATGTCTTTATAGAAGTGGCAGAAAATTGTTAATTGGGACAGACTGAGGGGACACAAGAAGGCAGATCTGTCCCCATCAAAATGGGATACTTGCAACCCCAGTCTGGTCCAGCTGGCTGTTCAAGTCTACTATAGTTAAATCTTGCACTTCCTCAAGGTCATCTGAAAAACTATGTGTTGAAGTATGGCTTGTGACATGAGAGATTGTGATGTTAACTTTTTAAAATGCAAAGTACCATGTAGGTCGGTGGTTATTCACTTGGGAGTCAGGTGTAGCACACATACTAACAGTTTATGATCTCTACTGAATATAATATATATATATATATATATATATATATATATATATATATATCCTTATGTTCATAAACCTCTTATATAAAACATTTGTGGTGACCAGATGAGGAGGAGAAAGAGAATGCCATATTCACAATAAATTTCCTATATGAAATTAAAAGTAAAGTATTTTAAAAATGACTTTGAGAGTATTGCAATGAGGATCTCCTGAAAGGGTGTGCATACAGACGGTAATACTTCATTTCTGAATAAGTAATGCCCTTTATTCTCGTGTCACCACAGTCTGTCACAAGCACGTCACAGCTCAACATCCCATCGTCTGTCTCCCTTTTCTAACATTACAAAGGCGGGACTGTTTTGTTTGGCCATGTTTTCCAAGACATAAATCAATCAAGCCTAGTTGACATTTAATAAATATTTACCAAACTCAATAAGCAAACCAGACATTACTATTCTACACAAAACACAACAGCTTTTTCATGGAAGTGAGTTTTCTTCCCACTGTAACACTAATATTGAATCCCGGTCACACAGTAATTACTAGTGACTTATGTATGGCGTTACTCTTCCTAATTAATTGACAGTTAACTCTAACTCCTGCAAATGCAGTAGGGGAGAGTCAGAACACAAGTCAGTGTATGCCCTGAGCTGTCCAAGCAGAGCTTATTCTGGGGGTGGGATCAGAAAACTGGTGCCAGCCCCAGCCCCAGCCCCTGCTTGGTGACTTTGAGAAAGCAATTTTCCTTTCTGACCCTTAGCTTTCTGTATCTGAAGACAGGGGTTTGGCCCCTGTTCTACTCACCAGAGTGTGAAGGATGCAGGCAAAGCCACAGCTCTGAAAGGCTGAAGCTGGTTCTTAGGAAAACTCAATGGAGGCTCACCCATGAGCAATAGGCAAGACCTACCACACTAAGACAAAGGCATGGGTTTTCAACTGCTGTGATAAAACACAATAACTGAAAGCAACTTAGGGAAGAAAGGGTTTACTTCATCTTATAGCTTATAGTCCAGCATCTGGGAACTCAGGGCAGAACCTCAAGGCAGGCACTGATGCAGAAGCCCTAGAGGAGTGCTGCTTACTGACTTGCTCAACCTGTTTTCTTATGCAACACAGATCCACCTGCCCAGAGGCAGCACTGCTCTGCCCTGTTGGTTGGGCCTTTCCACCTTAATTGTTAAACAAGAAAATCCCCTATAGACTTCCTTACAGCGACCTGAAGAGAAGCATTTTCTCAGTTGATGTTCCTCTTCAGATAACTATAGCTTGTGTCAAGTTGACAAAAATCAACCAAACAACAAACAAATGAACAAAACCAGGATACATGGAAGCAACAAAATCCCCAGCATGTGACTCTTTAGTAAAGCCACATTTGTTTCAATGCTAAGTTAAAAGCCTCCAAAGGAGAAGACGGTCTATGGGTCTGTTTTCACCTGCCTAGCTACCTGTCAATCATCTGTCTGTTGTGACTCACAGTTTCTCTACCTCCTTTTTGCATGATTCATACTCATTTCTAACACTATAACTGTAGCTGCTGATGTCATTATTATTATTTCTATTTTATAACTTTATTCAAACTGCATATTACTGGTAGCCTTAAAGTCAATTCAGTTCAGTCAACTGTTCTCTGGGCAAACAGTGAAGAACAGTAAGGATTGTTTAATATGCACATCCTGATTCAGACACATCTCCTCACACCAATTACTCTTCCTTGTAAAATCCAACAACTTGTAAGATAAATTTGACATAGAGCCCACATGTAGAGATCAGAATACTTTGCCCATTGTTTTCGTCAGTTGCCCTAAAGCAGTACTTGCCACCCACAGCTCATTCTGGAAGACTGGGTTTCATGTGAATTTAAATCACTCCAGATCAGTTATGCTTAGTATCAGGGGATCCAGACCCAAACAAAATTGAAATAAAATAAACCAGACTCTGGAAATTTAAAAATTCTGTGAACCTTCTGGAAATAGTACCCAAACATTTGTAACACACATTTGAAGGTTTGCAGGGTATAGAGCCCTTTATTGTGGGTTTGTGGAGTTTATTGGTGGGAAGTTTGAACATGGTGTGTTAAAAAGTCCTTTCCAGTTCTGTGGGTGATTCTGTGTTTCACAGAGTAGAGAGAGTCTCCCTCAAGGGACACCATCTTCAGGGCTAAAAGGCAACAACCCACCTGAGACTTTCAGAACCTAGTTTGGACATGCCATGCCTCATCTCTGAATCTCCAACCAGTGCTCTGTGCTCCATGTGTTGCTCATATGAGTTATTATGCAGGCCTTTTATTCCCAAAGGCATAGTCACACAGTATATGACAAGGAAAAGAAAGATCCTGAACCCTGTTCTAATAAAAGCAACCAGCTACTACAAACATTTTTCTAATATGTTGTTTGAAATAGTTTTGAGAAGAAACTAGTAAGACATAACCAGAATAATATTTAGTACACAGAAGGTATTCAATAGATGCCTGTTGCTTACCAGATTTTTAACATTTACTCTCTGCAGCAATATACAACAATATACAATATACAACTAAAAAAAATTAAATAAAAATAAAAAAATTAAAAATTAAAAAAAACACTAAATAAAAGCTTCATTTCTCTAGAAAATATTTAATCATAAAAGATACATAATTCAGGAATAAAAGACACAATCCCTTTTTCTCTCACCTTGTCCAGAAAGTACGCATATGTGAAGGCAGAAATGAGAGAATCCAAGTCACATGACTTAGGTCCAATGACTGCGTGGACCTTCTCCAATTGTTTACTTCGATCCTGCAACCAATAAAAAAAAAAATCACAATTTCACTTGCATCCAATCAATACAAAGAGGAAAAAATTTCAATGTTTTAAAAATATGCTTGTCTACACTCATACACAATGTCAAAAACGATAAATTTATCCTGAGAGATTATATAAAAAAACCATGGATTTTGTTTAACATGTTCATTCAAACCAGTAAATTTTCAGGAAGAACATCTACATTCATTTATTTATGTATGTATTTATTTACTTACTTATTTCTCTGTTTCTCTGTTGTGATTCTGGCTGACTTGGAACTCACTCTGTAGACCAGGTTGGCCTCCAACTCATAGAGATCCACCTACCTCTGCCTCCTGAGTGCTGGGATTAAAGGCATGTGCCTGGCTAAACAACTTTTATTAAGACTACCATCCAGCTCAGTGACTAAGAGCACTTGCTGCTCAAGTTATTAGGACCTGAGTTCAGATCCCCAAGACTAGCATAAAACAGCTAGAGCCCATAATCTCAGCACTGTGTGCAAGGAGAAAGGGAAATCCCTGTGGTTCAGGGATGTACTGGCCAGACAACATACTCAAAAAAAAAATGACAAGTTCCAAATTCAGTAAGAGATTCTGTCTCAAGGGAATAAGGAAGAGAACAATAGAGAAATATATTTGACACCCTCCTGTGGCCTCCACCCATGCAGGGAGGCACATCTGCACATACAGGTACACACACATATATACACATATATCAAACACATACACATATGCAACACACACAACACAGACAGACACACACACACACACACCCCAAAAATATGACTACCTATAAATGAACTCCCTTTGAACTGTATCTCTGAGGCACTATTTTCTCAATAAGAGATTATTTTGCTCCAAAGAGAAGTTGCATAGAATATTATGATCACTTCCCTATAGAAGACATGTTTCTTAATTTAAAAAACAAAGTGACTTTTCTCATATCCCTGGCATGCTATGTAGTCAAACAAACACACTATCTGGAAAGGCTTTATCTTTCCACATTCTATCAAGGGAGTCAGGGTGTCAAGGGTATTCTCCCTGTATTATTCTACTATTTAGGAAATGAAACATTTTTTCTCATTTAGAGAGAGGAATATGTTTCGTAACATTGGTCTCAAATTCCAAATTGTATCCATTGCTTTTTATAAAAGCACAAATAGTCATCCTTCTAGATGTAAACACTGTTGCAGAAGTTAATTTTTAGTTGTGTTTAAAATACTGTTTTGTGCACTGTTGGGTGAGGGTCTGCCTAGGTCTTGGCGTTTTGTATTGCCTACAGGTGTTGGATTTACATGGGGGAGGTTTGATTGCTCATGGTCTGTACGTGCTATCAGCAGAACACCTGAGGGGTTCTAGATCACTAAAAACACCTGAACTCAGACACTCGGGGTTCCACTGTCCAGTGTGGCACCTGCCAGGATAATGGGTCCCTCTGCTGAGGTCTGGCAGGGATTACACCTATGATTATGCCTCTTTGCCTTCTTAGGTGAGCCACCACAGTAGTGTACTGCTACACTGACTAGACAGTAATATATTGTAAAATTGCTCCAAATTCCAGGACTGGTCCTGACTGTTCAATAGCAACACTAAGGATTCCATTATGTGCAGAGTAAAAGTTAAAGTATACCTAATAGCAGGTGTCTTGCAAATGAATTTGACAATTTGTTAGTATATGTGTAGAACTGGTGGTAGCAGAGTCAGAAACAGGTTACTAAACAGTGAGGGTTTGGGACAAACACCAAGAGCAAGTCAATGCTTTCTGCATTATTTTACTACACAAGACCATGTGCATAAGACCATTTATGCGCAAGTGTGAACGCACTGTGAGTACGTTCATTCCCATGCTCATTCTCCCACCCTTTCATGTTCTCCCCACTCCTTTCAGTGCCATTT
This sequence comes from Cricetomys ansorgei, assembly GCA_026225945.1. Lineage (NCBI taxonomy): Eukaryota > Metazoa > Chordata > Mammalia > Rodentia > Nesomyidae > Cricetomys > Cricetomys ansorgei. Next base: position 3,187,651 of record JAMJFZ010002601.1, on the reverse strand, counting down.
GTTTCCCTAGACAGTTTCTTTTCTACTGTCAAGTCTTCTGTGTTCATACAATTTTATGAATCAATAAAAGATAAAGAAAATCTTGAAAGAGGTTGGGTAGAGTCCATCAGGGAGAAAAGTGGCGGAGAGATTTTGCTTAAGCCACCCCCAGTGATATTGCTAAATTAAAACAGACTCATCATTTCAATTTCTTTTATATTTATTTTTAATAAAACAATATCCATTATCACCCAGTCTGGCTCTCATGTTCTCCTCCCCCTGCTTCCTTTTCTAACCTCATAAACATAGAGCTGGCTCACCGAACTGAACATTCTCTGAGGGCTTTAGTTCAGGTCAAGACAACAAAATATTCTAAGAGCACCTAAATAAAATTAGGTAAATAGAATTCCAGCCCATTACAATGTGAGCAAATGTATTAAGAAATTACATTCCTCTAAATGCTACTCTTCCAAGAAGTGCAAGGGTCTAAGGAGACATTACCTCACTTCTCCCACATCTTGTGACACAGGCAGGAGGAAGATCAACAACGCTTTTTATAGGTCAGAGGAGCCTGCTATGAGGCCAAGCTTATTTCCAGGATCGACAGTGTGATACCGTGAGAGTTGACAACCCCTGCCCTTATCTAACCACTTCATAATGCCTTAATGCCTCTGTGCCCATCTGAATGTGCACGGCACTGAGGGGAAAGAGAGAACACTGACTATCCCTGCAAAGTACAGGGAAGCTTCAGTCATTGGGAACGCCAACGTAACTGACTCACCTGCTCTCTTGTCTAGGTGTCATCGTTCCCAACATAGCTCTGTTCAACCTTCAACTTACACAAAAGATGTTCAGGACACAGCAAGAGCTGTATGATGATGTCTTTCCAGATACAAACCCAATTATTACTTTAGAAAAGAAAGGAGCTAAATAAATAAGGATTGTGACTCCAATGTGAACTAAAGCAGTTCTTACAAGTCAAGAACCTTCTTCATTTAAAGAGACAAAGAACATGTTTTCCCCAAGGTCAGAGCCATGGCAGGCTCCAGTGCATGTCTCCGCATGGTGCTACATGCCTTGTTTGTTTGTTTGTTTGCTTGTTTGAGACAGGGTTTCTCTGTTGTAATTCTGGCTGTCCTGGAACTCACTATGTAGAATAGGCTGACCTCAAACTTACAGAGATCCACCTGCCTCTGCCTCTGCCTCTGCCTCCCAAATGCTGCGATTAAAGGCATGTGCCACCAATGTCTGGCTTTATGCCTCATTTTGCATGTGCTCTCTTTTCTCTTCTGGCTACTCTTCCCCCCACATACCACATTATTTCATTGTTGTAGTCCCTTCCGATGCCATTCATCCTTATGATGGCTAATACAATGGTCAGTTTGATGGGATCTAGAATCATGTAGGAGACAAGCTCCTAGGCATGTCTGATTGGAAGTTTCCATATTAGTAGATTGGTTTAATTGAGGGTTTCACTGTTTCATGGTCTGGAGGTCCTGGACTACATAAGGAGGTGAGCTGAACCCCAACATTCATCTCTCTCTGCTTTCTGATCTGGGGTGACCAGCTAGGCCTCAAGCTCCTGCTACTACCATTTCTCCACCTTAAATGACTTTATCTTAAACTGTAAACTAAAGCAAATCCTTCCTTGACTTGCTTTTGTCAGGTGTTCTCACAGCAACAGCAAGGATAAGTAACACAATGCGCATCTGTAACTAACACAATGCACATCTGCCAACCCAGGTAATGCCACAGTGTCTCAGCACCAGCACATTCTTCCCCCACCACCCTCCAGTCAAATGGAGAAGAGTCGCAGAAACAATGGTGCTTTGAATTCTGTATATTGGAGCTGATGAACCAAATAATAAGATAATGAGAAATATGGGCAACGATGAAAGATTCTGAGGATGCTTAGATGAGTTTCTTGGAAAAATCTGATATTTGAGTAAAGACTTGAACCCAGGGAGTGGAGCTTAGTGATATCACACACAGGTCATAGGAAGAATGTGAACAAAGGCCCCGAGGTTAGGAAGTGACCAACACGATCAGCAACTGACAAGTACGTGCATTTCCTAAACATGACTTTGTCCAGTCAGCAATGACAGAGACAACGACTTAAGGCTAATGCCCAAGCCTAACACAGACAGAACGATGATAATCAGATAAAATAGACACTGCCGGCTCTACCATCTAAATGTACTTCCAGATAGATTGCCAGTGCTTTCCCATAATTAATGCATAAAGAAAATATTGAACACACTGTATTCCAGGTCACGATTTTAATATGCTTTCAATTTCAAAGTGCAATTTTATATATAGATAAAATGAGACTCCTTATTGAAGTTAACGTCCTAGATCTTTTAAAAAGCCAACAAAATACTTGCACATTCAGATTTCACTGCCCATTAGAGAAGAGTTAGGACAAAGCACTTTCGGACCCACTCATGGAGAGCAGAGGAACTGATCAGGGGACGGCTTCCAGAGCCTTCCAATTCGCACAAACTGACTTGTTCTAAATGTCACCCTCTCAGAAATAACGGTGCTCTTACCTGCAACTTTCCCAATCTAAAGCCTTATAAGAAAACTTTTCATCAAAAAGTCCTTGCTATGACATCATAGCCCCTCCTCTGCCCATTTCTTTAAAACTCTATAAACGTTTATTTCAATAATAATTAATTAAAATTAATTTTGTTGGGCCAGGGAGATGGTTCAGGGGAAGGCCTGAGTCTGAGTCCGAGCTCTTGGAATCCAGGTGAAAAGCTGCCACACCACATGTGTAATCCCAGCCCTCCCACAGAGGGATGAGACATGGGGACAGCAGGCCAGTGAGCCTGGAGTATATGGCAAGGTAACAAAAAACAAGAGAGAGCCTGCCTCAACAAGGGAGAAGGCAAGAAACAGAACTCCTGACAGTCTTCTGACCTTTATATGTGCAGTGGCATGTGCACACATACACACAGATTAATATTTTAATATTTAATATTTAAGAAAACGTTTTTGATGAGAAATATATGCTGTCCTAAGTCAGACGTGATAAAAATTAATAAGGCAAAGGTAACTACTGCTGACATTCACTGTACACATTTTGAAGTTTGCACATATATATCTATATTTATACATGGGGAACTTCTGTTTACACTCTTTACAGACTTACTTTTTTCCATTATCAAAACACGTCTTCATCGTTTGTTCTGTTGTTTACTTGAGACAGTGTCTCACTATGTGTTCTAGGTAGCCTGGATCCTTCGGCCTCAGCTTCCAAAGTGTTAGGGTTGCAAGTGTGCACCACAATGTCCAGCTTTTCATTCACTTTAAATAGTTGATTGGTGACATTTTTGTGGTGTGTGTGTGTGTGTGTGTGTGTGTGTGTGTGTGTGTGGTGTGTGTGTATAACAGAACTCCTGGAAGCAGCATAGGTAACTTTTTAAAAACTCCCTACAGAGGCTGGAGAAATGACTCAGTGATTAAGAACACTTGTTGCTCTTGCAGAGGACCTGGGTTTAGTTCTCAGCACCCATGTGGTGGCTCACAATCCTTGGTAATTCCAGGGGATACAACACCCTCTTCAGACCTCCAAGGGAACAGGCATGCACATGGTACAACAGGCAAACCACCCATGCACACAAAATAAAATAAACCTAAAAGTAATTTTTGAAATATCATATTGTAAAATAGGATCTCTGGCTCACTGGCTGCCTGGTCCAGGTTCAAATAATAAAAACTACTGAAGCCTGGCATAGTGGCACGGACTTGTAATGCTAGGAACTCAGGAGGCTGAGACAGGAGGATCACAACTTCGAAACTATGCTAAGTTATAGAGTGAGATTATGTCTAGGATGGTTAATCGTGTCAACTTGACTAGATTTAGAATTGCCATGGGAACACTTCAGGGTGTGTCTACAAGGGTATTCCTAGAGAAGTGTAACTAAAGAGAGAAGATTCACTATGAACGTGGCCAAAACCAATCCACTGGCTGGGCTCCTGGATTGAATAAAAAGAGGAGACCTGAGCATCAGCATCCGTTCTGTGAATGCCACGTGACCAGCCTCATGCACCTGCTGCTGAGCCTACTCTCTCTGTTGAACTGCACCCTCAAACTGTCAGACATAGAAATCTTCCCTTCTAGTTGCTTTTGCCAGATATTTTGACACAGTAATGAAAAAAGTAGCTAATTCATTACATCAAAACAAAAAATCAAGTAAAAAAATTTAAAAACAAAATTAAAAAGTAATAAGTGACTAAGAGATCATAATTGGTTTCTTCTTCAACCTCAGGTTGTGGGTAAAAGCAAAAGCATTTACCAGAACCTACCAGCGAAGGACACAGGCATATTATGTTCAGTTTTCTCAGAAATGTCATAATTTAATTGGTGACCTAATGAGGAAAGGACAAAGGGCTTTCAGTGGTTTAGATGGAAGAGGATCATGAAGTAATATAATTGCCTAATAAAAGCCACACAGTCAATTCAGATAGATTATGTTGCCGGTAGCTTCTGCTTTCATCACTACTAATCCCAAATTCTCAAGTCTGGTAAACTTTGAAGAAGAAGGAAGTGCTAAGCCCTTAGAGGGGCTCGCTAGGAAAGGACCAGTCTGGGGTCATGTCCCCACAAATTCCAGCAGCAAAGCTAGGTAACAGCTGGATGTGTCCATTGGCCTGAGGAGCCAGGGGTGCTTTTTACAATCAAAGTATATGGAAGGAAGAAGTAAATTGCTGACACTGATTGGCTACAGATAAGAGGGGCGGGACAATGTGAAGCACTGGGGGTTTAAGAATAGAGCAGTTTATAAGGAAAGGTTGACTTTACAGTCCAGAAAATTGAGGCTAAGAACAGGGTGGTGTAGCCTTGCTGGTCAGCCAAGCTGGGATCTGACAAACATTCAGGAATTCAAAACTGTGTTTTTGTTGGTTTGGTCTGAAGTTGTTACTTCATTAACTCATTAGCTTTCTTCATCTCTCCCCTCTTCTCAGCACCACCACCCCCAGCCCTCCACAAGTCCTTCAGCAACCAAAGTAAATTTAGGATATGTTAGATTATCATCACCCCCTCCCCACCCCCAAACAAAGCTTAGTATTTTCTCTCTGGCTTCTTCTTGCCACTCTGTAAGATACCTTCTTTCAACATTTTCTATTTGAGAACATTGGAGAATGGGGACAAGTTTAAACACAGCGGATTGTGAATAGTTGAGGTCTGATAGATTTGAACCTCCTTTCTGTTTTGATATGCAAGAGGCCTTTGTGAGTAGGTAGATGGTGGGGAGCCAATCCCAAATACTGCCTGAGGACCTAAGATGAGCTTCGGTCACCTGCTCTCTTCAGGGGGCCTGTAGTCTAACGACTGGATATTGTACACTTAACCACTCTTCATTTCTCAGGTGAATCTGCCCTTTTTCAACTTGTTTACTGCCAATCCTGGAAACAATATCCTGATCCTTACCTTCACTAAAGAGCCCACAAGGGAATCTGACAGAGCTTTCTGAGGAGTCTTAATTTTTTAGCTGTCTGCTTTGGAAGTGCCTCTGTCTATAATCAGCTGGGTCCCTTCTCATATCAATAGACAGTGAATCCTGGAGTTTGTCTTCTGTGATTTTACAAGTCTTGAAAATCTCAGCTTTCCTTTTCAAGACTCAGGGGCTGTCATCTATTTTTCAGTGATTGAAATGAACCTGGGTCCTTAACCTTAGGCTCCTCATCTCTGATCTACCTTGTGTCTCCTTCTGTGCTTAGTCCTCATCCTGAAAGGCATTTCCACTCTCCGGGAGATAGCATTTGGAAGAGGTTCTGCTACTGATCCATCCACGTGAAAGGCAATATAAGGGTTTCAAATACTGAATGCAAATAAATACTTCTTACATCTGGCAGGCACCCACACCCCCTGAAACTTACATAGCAATCACTTGTTTAAAAATTTGGAAACTAGGAAGTCACAAAGGAGAAAAACACTCACCTCCCCCAAATTAAATCCATTGCTATGAGCATTTAGTGCATTCCTTGTAATACTCTTTCCCATACCTCCATGAGTACTCTTTCCTGATAGACATAATGTTTGCATTCTCTCTTTTAAAATTTAACAAGGCTCTACTCTCTTAAAATTCTAGGATATAGATTTTCAATGGCCAGAAATGGTAAGTATTTCCTTGCTTGCATAGTCCTAGCCGCTACCCTACTGCTTGGTACACTTAATGGTTTTCTTTAATATGAATCATTATAATTTATCTACTCGATCTTCCACTGTTAGAAATTTACTTTATTTAAATTTCTGGAAACAATTAAACTTTCTGCAGTGTTTATTTGCTAGAGAATTTTTTGTGTCCATTCCTAATTATTTCTTTAGGATAAACTCCTGAGTTTTAAATTTCTTTGTCAAAGAATATAGTATTTTCAACACTTGCCACAAAGGTTGCACAGATTTTCATTTCCATTCACAGAAATACTGAATTATCAAATCTTCAAACACATATTTAACATTATTATGTAGCAGGTAAAAAAGAACAACATGATGTTTGATTACTTTTTTATGACCATATAAGACAAGCGCTTGATCCTTTTCTTTTTACGGACCCCAAAACATGCATACACACCTTTATGCTGTTTCTCCTACTTTCATTGATGAATAAACTATTAAAACATTAGCATACTGTACCTTGGTAATGTCTGTAAGATACTCCTTTGTTCTCTAGCCTTGGGCATCTATGAAAAAACCTGTTCGGTAAATTGCATTAGGTATGCAGTACACCTGCATTATTTAACAGAGCATTATCGTTTTTTGTTTTGTTTTTTAGCTCTAACAACTAGCCATGCTCTGTGCCCTATTTTTCCCTAATCCACCTACTCTGCTCCTAGACAATGTTGCAAAAGCATGCTCCAGACTTAACTGGAGAACAGCTTAGGTCTCCAAGCTCTCAAATGGAATGCATTTACTCTTCAGTTTTGCTTCAGATCACAAATCATAGCTTATTATCTATCTAAGACAGCAAATATAGCATTATTAAATGTTTCTAGACACAAAGATAGTTTGATAGACAACTCTATCAAAATAGGAATGATAAACAATACACAGCATGGTGGAGACTTTGCCCAGAATCTGCACAGACTTCCCATTGGTAGGACACTATTTTGACCATCCAAAGAGCTTCCACATGTTGAGAGCTTTTAAAAGTCAAGCGATGCAAATGAATAACAGGTAAAGGATGTGGAGAAGAGGAAATGCACACTGGAGGAGGTAGCCAACAGCATCAATAGTCATGGAAGTCAAGTAAGACCAAGGCCAATAGTCAAGTGTATGCTCTGCCCCATTGTGTTTGCATCATGCTTCTCAGAAGAAGCAGGCCTGGGAGCATCTGCCTCAAAGAGAAGCTGTGATAAGCTCCTTAAGACCCTGTGGCTCCTGTCAATTCCAGAATGTAACTGAAACCAGTTTAGAAAAGGGACTGCTGAGTTGCTTCAGACCAAGTACAACTTCAAGAAGAATTGCTAATCCCAACACTTAGGCCTACTAAAGTTCAGAGTTAGAAAAGGCTTTAGGATTCACCAAGTTGGAATCCTTCAATGTTTTATAGTATACAGTTGTCAGTGTACTCCAGTACACAGGAACATAGGGTTTGTGTTATTAGGAATTGTATTATATATGTATTATATTGTATTATATTGTATTGTATTATATTGTATTATATTGTATTATATTGTATATTGTATTATATATGTATTGTATTATATATGTATATAATATAAGTATTCTGACTGCAGAAGTGTTTTGTTTTAAATGTGCCTTTTAATGCTGTTTAGTACTACATGAATAAAACAGGTAAATACATGTATTGAAAGAACGATTAATAGGGGTCCAGTGGCTTCAATCTGCTTGGCTTTGAATTTGACATGACTGAAGCAACGAGGGAATGAAGAAAGAACAGACCCACAGACACACGCACAGAAAAGCTGGGCTGGACCGGGCCATGTGTTCTCATGGAGACGCACCAGTGGCCTGGAAACTCAGCACACTTACTATATACCACGATCAAGGAACTGCTCCCCACATCCACTGCAAGCACTTCTACACTGCTAGTTTGAATGATTCAAGACCCAAGGAGTCTCTACTATCACCACAGTAAGAGATCCTGGCATTTATACCCCAGGTCAGGATTTTACACATGGTGGTGACATCTGAGGAATTACGGGCTTCATAAGGTGCTTTTGACGAGATCGTACAGTTAGTTCCACAACGACTGTTTTAGCTGGCAAACTGTAGGACACGTGCTGTAAAACTCAAATAACTTCCTTCTGGCAATAGTACGACATATGAGTGCTTTTTAAAAAGTGAATTCTTCACATTTAGACTTTTCCACAAGAAGAACATTGGTAATTTTTGGAGCCAGAGGATGGACATGTGGCTCTCCCCTACTCCATGTTTACGAACTCAAGAAGAGAATTCTAAGATATTGTGACTAAAAGGTAAAGAGGTTGAAAAGAAAGGAAGATCTGGCTGTAGCTGACACCAGAGGTCCCATCCAGCATGTTTCAGACTCTGGATTCCAATCCCAGCAATGCCAAAGGAAAAGAAGGGAGAACATGGGATTCATACATACTTTCGTTTTTCTTTAATGGATTCACTTGCAAAAAAAAAAAAAAAATGTCTTCTGCCATTTTACATTTCCAGAAGTACAGTGAGCAGGGGTTCAGAGCAGGATCTGCAAGCATGTCACCCCTCCTGGGGCCTGCACTACATGGCACAGGTTGCTGCCATTACTCTATCTCTGTTCTTTGGCTCGGAAGGGCTGGAGCTAATTAGTCAGGCCTCGTCCCCACCACGAACAAGTGGAGACAGGCTCAGAAGACTTCTCCCAGGAGCTCTGCATTCTGTACTCAGCTTTCACTGGCACAGGAAGATCTATTGCTTTAATACTCGAGAGTGTTTGTCTGTATTCGGAACAGACATCAGGCCTGTGACACCACACACCTGGCACATCAGAAATCCTCTCAGACATGACAGTAATGAACAGACACGGGGCTAGAGGCAGGCGGGAGGGGAGGACAGATCCGAGCATGGCGCGCTCCAGCAGGTTCACAGGGAAATGTGCAAGGGATAGGCAGAGCAATTACTGTACTTTGCAAAGATGACAGTTTTTAATGATGCCATTATTTATTACACTGTGTGTTTTTCAATGACAGAAGGACTCTCACCTTCCAGATGACCTCAGTGTTCATTCTCTCTCTCTCTCTCTCTCTCATCTGTATATAAATTTATATACATACAAAGCACATGTAATATCAAATATATGATTTTGCACGTCAAAAAGAAATTAAAACTAAACCATATGTAACACACAATAGGTAGATATGCTGTAAAGGTTTATTATAATCCGTGTTTTATAGCATTGAACACAGTTGGGGGGATATAGATGTAAATTAAGACAGATATAGAAATAAATGTGTGTATAAATTCTGTATTTTCCCACTGATATTTTATTTATTCATTTATTTTGGTTGATGGGAGTGGTTTGGTTAGTTGGTTTATGGGATCTTATGTATCCCAGGCTGGCATCAATTCATCATGTACCTGAAGATGATCTTGAACTTCTCAGCTTCCTAGCTCCACCTCCTGAGTGCTTGGATTACAGGCATGCACCACCATGCCTGCTTTGTGTAGTCCTGGCTCTCCAACTTAGGCATTCACTCAAGGCAAGCACTCTGCATCTGAGTTACATCCCCAGAGCCCACACTGATATTTGAAAGTCATAAGTATGTTAACATTAACTGGGTGCCACATTCTGGTAGGGCTAACTCTTTACCGCAGAGTCTTAAATCTCCTGTTTATTACATCCTTCTCACCATGAGATAACAGGACTTTATGGTTCCAAGAAACAATTAGCTACTTTAGAGACATCCAAATAGTTTCCCTTTGTCTGTTGTTGTCCATTGAGAAGACAGTCTGGAGTCTGCAAACAGCTCCAGAATCGGTATGTTCTTTTAAGATTTATTTTTATTTTTTAATTATGTCAGGGGAGGGTGTCAGAGGGTAAGTGCTGGTGTCCTTAAGGCCAGAGGTAACTCCCTGATTCTGGAGTTACAAGTGGTTGTAAGCTGCTCAGAGTGGGTGCTGGAACAGAACTCAGGTCCTCTGCAAGAACTGGCAAGTCTTCTCTCCAGCCTCCCACAACTGGAGTTTTAATGCTAGCCGTTTGAATCGACTTTCATAATTTTAACAGGACGATCCACTGAATGGATCATAGAGAATACCTTTAAGTTCCAACTATCCCAGCGTGTTTTTCTGTCTTGATGTTGAAAAAAAAAACAAAAAAACAATCACCTAAAAGGAAAGAGAAATGAGGGGGGGGGTGTACAAGAGACAAAATTTTATTTTTTGCTTATTGAACTTCCACTAAAAAGACATATTTAGGAATTTTTAAATGGAAGAGATTTTTAAATACCAGAAAACTGTCAATACATAATAAAATGCTTCCGGCTACTGAAATCATGGTAAGCCTTGTAAAACAGATGACAATCGGTTTTTAAGACATCTCACTCATTTTGTGTAACACATCTTTATTCATTTGGTCTAGTAGCTATGCTCAATAATGAAAAATGTAAATCTCTGGATTAAAGACTCAAAAATCACCTAACCATTTTGATAGTTTCATAATACTGTGGTGTCTGCTCTGAGGATTCCAGCATGGGGAACATTATCAAGTGAACACCCGCTTTGCGGCTAGTGTAGATTAGAAGTCCTTCCCTAGACAGAAAGGAACAGCCACTCGGGAAGCTCGTCAGTTACCCTCTGAGTAGGAGTTAGCACAGTTCAAAGACTCAGAGGAGTGATAATATTTTAGTGGTCCCTGATCTAAGAAAGCTCTGTTTATCCTCTGGGCCCTAAGATTGTCTCCCAAGTTGCTTCTCTTGGTTTGTTTATTTGTTTGTTTGTTTGTTTGTTTTTAGAAGCCAGTGACAACCAAGATGCCATAGATTACATTGAGTATACATTTTCATCAAAAGAAAAACAGAGGGCTGAGATTATATTTCAGTAGTAGGGAGTTTGCCCGGTAATCACATGACCCCCAAACCCAAAACCAAAAAAAATCAAAACCAACCACCAATCAACCAAACAAGCCAGCAAAAACAAGAGTCAGACTCCTAAATATTTGTAATGAAGAATGGCTTTTTAACTTATTAATAATTTAATTCACTCTTCAGAGTAGAAAGGAGGGAGAACCGCTGCTTTCAACAAAACAGAACATCAATCCTTTATGGGTGGTTTATAGACGCAGTGGTTGGGGAACAGCTTGGGACCTCTGTGTGACTGACAAATCCCAGCTGACTTTAAATGAAGAGAGAAATACAAGTGACAAGAACCAGCTAGCAGCAACAGTGAGAGCAGAGAGCACCCACTCTCATACAACTTTAGGGGGTGCCATCGACACAGAACGGGATGAGGTCATTTGGTAGTGCCTAGTCCAATACAGCACGTACTAATCAAAGGAAAAATTTGAACACAGATATTAACAGAATGAAGACACAGGAAGAAGCCGTCTCAAGTCAGGGAATGCTGAGCCCACCATCTGTTAGGTGAGGGGCCTGAAGTCATTCTTTCTCAGCACCTCCAGAGGAAGCCTGGCCTAGGCGACTGCATCTTCAACGTCTACCCTTCAGATCTGTGAGACAATATGTTTCTATAGGTTCTGGCAGTTTGCTACAACAGCCCTGAGATTTAGAATACCAAAGCAGAGGTCCGCCACAGATTCATGGTGCAATTCTTTCCATTTTTTGTATATGTTTTAAATTTCCAAGACAAAAGTTTTTTAAAAGAAGCTTTGCACACAATCTCAGAGACATGAATAATTCAGCTTCTCTCTGCCCTATCCCTCCTGAGGAAAACACCCACGGACAAAAGTACCTCTAATACACAAAATACAGCTGGTCCCATCTCCAGTCCCCGAGTCTAATTTCACATCTGTAATTCCTTTTCGAGGAATCGCTGGTAAATCTCCCAAACAAGGCGCCAGAAAGCTCTACTGTGCTTCCTGGCTCTTTTGGGTTCCCAGCGGCAAAGCCGCCTCTCAAGCATAATTGAACACAGCCTCGTGGTGCCGCAGAAATCCACACAGAAGACAAGGCAGAGAAAGAGGGATCTTGCTGCACAGACCCATGACAAAATCCTTTAAGTTTGTTCTCTGCCAAACATGAATGGGCTCCTGTACAGACCATATTGGTGACATTTAGCACCTAGTAGGTAGGTTAAGAAGAGATACATCATAAAGCACATTAAATAATACCGTAATCACAACTAAAGGCTAAGTGAACCAGGGCCACCACAAATACTAAAATGCATGATAACAAAAGCAGTCAGCATTTTCCAAACCATATGCTTGTAAATGTTATTCTGCGGGGAACCAATTAAAACTATGGGATACTTAGAACACAGACATATGGAACAAAACAGGGCAACTTATCTTGTCACTTCAGTGCTGGCTCAGTACATCTATTAGTGAGATATAATACCGAATTATTAGTACAAATAAATGCTATCTTAATTATCAACACCGGAAGATGATGGCAGCGCTTAAGCCTCTGTTTGGATGGGAGTGTTATTGCTCTTAAATGAGAGGGGGTCTACAGTCTCCAAAGAATCACACAAAATTCCAATCATGGTAATATCAAAATATAATTATAAAGACAAATATTTGATCAAGCTAGGTCTCCATTTTCTCAGCTGGTGCAGCAAAAAAAAATAACAACAATATTTTATGAATTTCACAGGGTTCCCAATGAAAACACTTAAGGGGTACACACAAGGTTGTGTCACAGTGGGCCAGGAGTGTGGTCTGCTGCTACTGGGCCAGAGGTATTCAGGTCACCCAAAAAAAAGCAATCAGAAGACTGATTTTGACAGTCATTGAGCTAAAAATCTAGACAGAGTTAAGTTTCCCTGACAGAAAACAAACAAACAAAAACTAGAACACTTGTAAACAAATCTGGGATACATTCATAGAACAGACTAATGTGTAAAAGACAGTTAATATTTTTCATCGGATTACTGGAGTTTCATTTGCTACTATCATTCAATTTAGAACTAACATTTAAGGGACCCAGACATGTAAATTCTGATATGATGGTCCAACATAACTAAAATCATGCTAGGAATGGCAGCCTCGAGCAATGCCCTAGAGAATACATGAAATACTATAAGGAGATGAACATTTTTCATATATTTATAAAGAAATACATTCTGCTAATAAATGTTATATGAAGAAATGGCCAATACTCTTAGCCATCAGTCAAATGCAGATCAAAACCACCTAGAGTCCATCTCATCCCAGTCCAAACAGCTGTGAAGAACTCAACAGATGCTGGTGTGCTCGGGATAAGAAGAAAGCCCTTCCGACATTGATGGTGGGCATGTAAATTAGTGCAGACACCATGAGCATCATGCTGAGGTTCATCCAAAAACTAAGTCTAGAACTGTATTTTTTAGGGTCCAGACAGACTACTCCTGGCTGTGTATGGGAAGGAATCTAAGTCAGATCTACATCAGCTGAGCACAGAGCTAACCCGTGCTTCCATCTCATTGCTGCACTGCTCCACAGTAGCCAAGTTATAGAATCAGCCTCACTGCCCATCAACAGACGAATGGACAAAGAAAATGTGACTATATATACAGATAGATGAGTCTATTTGGCCATTAATTAGAACAAAACGATTACATCATTCATATGCAATGGACAACACGGGAGACTATCATGTTCAGAACTAAAACAAGACTCCAAAGGCAAATGTCTTTTCTAGACTTAAAAATATGAAGCAGAAAGGGAAGTCTACTTGGGAAGAGCAGGAGACCAGCAGGGGGCAGGTGTGAGGATAAAACGGGACATGGAAAGGTGAAGAAGATCAAAGTTTGTGTCACGCGAGCATGAGAATGTGATCAGGAAACCCAGTATTTTGTGCTAGGAATATATGCTAATAACAAAGAAAAGATTAGAGAAGACAGAGAAAAGGTCTTAGAGCTGAAGGAGTCTACTGTCTGTCACTGACAAGAAGCTGAAAGAGGGCCAGTGTGTACCATGGCTGTGGAGAGCTGCATTAATTAACAATAATGAGCACCAAACATCAGTAAAAATTTTAATACAGTATTTCTGCATGTACACAAACCTACTACTGTCTTGCCAATGATCCCTCTGCAATCATCTGTTTAAAAGTCTATGCTTGCCTGGCAAGCCTGGTACACGCCTTTAATCCCAGCACTAGAGAGGCAGAGGCAGGTGGATCTCTGTGAGTCTGAGACTTGCCTGGTCTACAGAGTGAATTCCAGGACTGCCAGAGTTACAACAGAGCAACACTGTTTCAAAACAAAACAAAACAACAACAACAACAAAAAGCCTCCTGCCTGCTGGGATAGGTAGCACTCACACAGGAGGTGCACCCCAGCCTGTGCCTCCTTTTCTGTGTAGACCTTCTGACCACCACAACAAAACTTCACTCTTCATCACCATTCTCCAGTTCTGGAGATTTCTGAACTGTAAAGAGATGTCATCATACCTATTAGGCAGGATTTGTGCTTCAGTCATCTGCATGGATCCGACGGTTTGATGTTCTGTGCACATAGCAGATAAGAACTCACTTTAGAAGTGAGTGAATGGAAACCACGGCATAAAGGCTCCCATCACTCAAGAAGCGCCATCCCTAACCTTCTCTCCTTCCTATCAGTAACCCTCTAACAAACTTGAGAAAATATCAGCATCACAGGGTATTCAGAGGCACAAAGACACTGTCAATAGCAAACCCAGCTCTTTTCTGCTACATCGGATGAGACAGACCTAAGGTCAGGCCCAGGTGCCTCTGTGTTAAATATCTATCTCCCCAGGTGAATGTGCCACAGAAAAATTGAAGAATAATGCCTCTAACTTACTGATGGTAGGAAATCCTATTTCCCATGAGCAGAAGAAGCCATTCTAGAAACTTGCTTGCAAAACCTGTTTCCAGAGCAGTGACGCAATCTAACGCAGAGGGACAGTCCCAGGTTTTAGAAGAAAGCCAATTAAATGGAAAATTGAAAATAAAAATACATACCAAATACTTGGAACTCAAAAGCTCTGTGGATTTGACTGAGGAGAATTATAGAGAGCTGTGAAAGATACTGGTATAATGCAAGGAGCGGTGTGTAATGCCAGGGAATGTAAAGACACTTCATGCCATGACCCATGCTGCACAAGGGACTGTGAATATGGTCCTCCTGACCATGGCTCTGCTGCCCTGTGGGGCTCATTCTAATGACATCTCCATAGCACAACACAGAAGACAGTGACTGTGGGTAAATCAGTGACGTTTTAAATGTCCTTGCTCCCTGTGGCTCATTCTTCTAGCTGAGCTCCACAGACATACCTATCACACTACTGTGGGGTAGTGGGAGCAGGGCCCAACACTTCCCCACCATTCTGAGCAGATTTGACAGAGATAATCAGCTCCTGGCAATCATTCTAACTCTTCTGTCTCAACACCGTTGCTACCCCCCAGCATGCCACTTTATACTCTGGTTTTAAAATAACCACCAGCTCTTGTAAGTGACTTAAACCCAAGAGGAGATTTTATATATAATTACCCCAATGCCTGCCATCTCCAGAATCACCGTGACTCTAGAGAAACACTAATCAAGTGATGGTACATGAAATATTTTTAGGCATGGAATTTAATACAGGCTGACACATTTGAAAGAAAGTTGTCTCCTCAGGATGCCATCAGACACAGAGAGCTTGCTGGTAAGGAGGTTGGAGACACAGGGTACTGAGCCCAACTCACTACTAACTAGCTATGAGACCTTGATCTAGACACTCCTGTCTTCTCAGCCTCAGCTTCTGAGTCTCTGAGATAATGGGCTGAACAAGAGGCTCTCTTGGACCACGTTAAGTTTAATGTTCTAGAAACTGACAAAGAAAGTAGGTGTAAATGATGGATCCCAGGAAGACTACATTTTAAAAGAAGACCTATCATTTACTTGTTTATTTATTTATCTATTTATTTATCAAGGGAGGGTTCAGGGCATTGCCACACTCAGATTCTGATGTGACCTATCAGGAATCTCTTCAGTCACACCACAAGCAATCTCCCTTGGCTGTTGGATCCATCCTAAGATTTGTCTGCTCAGTGTTTAAGAAACAGTAAAGTATTGGAATGCCAAAACAGGCTGAGTGAATGAATAATCTGCCATTTGAAGAAAGAACATTTCCTTAGTGTTATAAATAATGCAAGTTTTTTGCAGAAACAAGCAACCATTACCTTTTATAATATCATTTCCAGCCTTTGGGGTTTGGAGAGAAAACCTCTCTAATGGATACACTTGCCCAGAACAGACAGCAGAATCTACTTAGGTGCAGTGTTAGATACACTGTGACCCTTAGGGAAGAGACATAGAATCTGGACCCATAGGAAGTAGAGTTTAGCAGCAGTGGTGTTATTGACAGACTCTAGGGCTCATCAAGCTGTTCAGCAAAGAGAGCCGGGGATCAATAGCCACATCAGCAGGATGCTCCAGGTCCTGCTGATGTCTCAGAATGTGTGCTGCAAAAAGAGGCTGCACTGTGGTCGATCTGATGGTCTTTGAGGCCACTGGAGAGTCAAGATATTGATGATTCTGAGTGAAGAAAAAAATACATACTGGCTTCAAGGACATAGCAGTCAGTTAGAGAACCAGGTGTTCTCTTTAAAGACAAGAATGGCAAATAAAGAGTGAAATCATAAGGCACGTGGGTGTGTCACATGCTCAGGTGAGAATTCTCTAGAAAAGGAGAAGGTATCATGAGCCAGAAGGTGACCTATAAATTTTCTTAGCAGGAACAGTTGCTCTCTTGACCTTCATTTCTCATCTATAGCCAAGCTTCTATATAATGAAGGTACTTAGAAAGAGCTATAATGGGCCTGATAGCCACAGAGTTCTTAAATACCTAAAATTCTTTCAACTGTCTTCTAAGAGAGGCTGGGAAGACCACCCACTTGGAGCAGTTGTAAGAAATTCGATGAGGATTTCTGATGAAGGGTAAAGTCAGAAGAGATCTTAGTCTCTTCTCTCTTCCATAGCAGAATACTTGTGAGCACATAACTTATGAACAAAAGAGTTTATGTGGGGGTCTCAGTTCCAGGGGTTAGTAAATCCAATACTAGGTAGCCATATCTGCTGAGAGCCCCAGGTTTCCTTATTAACATGACAGGATTCAGAATGGCAAGAGGGCAGGTAAGGAAGGCAGAAAACATGAGAGACAGATGTGTTTTATAGTGTTCATTCTCCCAGTATTTAATGTAGCCCAATAAGGGCAAGAGCTCACTCACTGTCACAAGAACCAATCTAGTCCAAAGAGAAAGGTCTCCCTCCCTCCCAACAGCATCATTATCTCTCACCAGCCCTACCTCCTGCCATCAACACCACAGACAGCCACTACCCACCATCTCTCATAGGCCCTACCTCCTCCTACTACCACCATCATCAAACCTCAGCACCAGTTTTGAAGAGGACAAACCTTATTCAGACAAGATCCTTGTCATATGGGCTTTCCCTCCTTTATGATCTGTAAAAGTCTGAAGCAGAAAAACATTCATCTTCCAGGTTTCATCAGTTTTGTGCAGGTACCACCAGAATATCCCATTTCTCGAGTTCTTTTTTTTAAGAAAAGAAAAATGATGTAAAAACAAAATCCACTACTCATGCTGATTATCCCATATCTCCCACCAAATAATCTCAATTGCATTGTACTCTTGTTTTAGAGTATTTATAAATTGGGGCTGGAGAGGTGGCTCAGCAGATCAGAGATCTTGGTGCTCCTACAGAGGTCACGGTTCAGGTTCCAGCACCCACGTGGTGGCTTACAACCACCCATAACTCCAGTTCTAGGAGATCCAGCGCCATCTTCTGAACTTCATGGGCACCAGGCACATATGTGGTCAACATACACAAGTGTAAGCAAAACACTCAAACATATAAAATAAAATAAATAAATCTTAAAGTGTATATACTAAAGTTATGTCAGCACATAAAATTAAGAATTATGAAATGGAACATGTTTAACTTTCCATGTGGAGGGATTGATGCTAATTTACACTGGAATAACTCCTTGAAGGACAGTAAGCAATCTCCTGCTTTTATATTGGCTGAGCCTCATGACCCTGTTGAATGATGAGCTGAGGGGCTGTGTATAAGGAAGTGCTTCCCAAAGTATGTCCTAGTTAGTGCCAGTATCCAAGCAAAGCCTCCAGAAAGCACTGGATTTAACAGTGTTTAGACATGTGGGCACATCACAGGGCCTCTTGGATCTTCCATGTGAGTTTATGTGTATAAATCACTATGTTTTGAGAGAGAAAGGGAAGGAGAGAGGAAAGGAATAAAGGTAGAAGGGAGAGAAAGGAATAGGGAGAGGGAAGATAGAGACAGACAGACAGACAGACTCTGAGAGTGCACGTCCTAGGAATCCATGCTGGGACTGTCTATGTACCACCATTTTATTAAAGCATGATAATCAGAAATTTAGTTATACTACATCCAACAACACCTGAAAGATGTTTGCAGAGCACCTGCTTGTCAGACACCATCCTAGAAGGTATTTGACCTGGTGAAACAGTATGTAACTGACATAAAATAAGCAGTTTTATGTAGCTTTACATAATAAAGTATAGCTTACAAGAAAAAATAGTGTTAAAAAGGTGTGTGTGTGTGTGTGTGTGTATTTGCACAAGTCTGTGAGTCTTTGGGTTAGGAAGGAGACACTATTTTCAGTGAAGCAACTGAAGAAGAAAGTATAGGAAGAAATCACAGCCTATCTGCCAACACTCCAGGCAAGGTTACAGCACACACTGCAGGAACTGCATCAGAGAAGGACCTGAAAAATCCTTAAAAGGAGATCTCTTGTTCATCTTCTCAAAAGACTGCTCAGTCTTCCAGCGAAGAGGCCTACCATTTAAAAGTCACGTATGTCCTAAGGACACACAACTCAGAAGTCTGATACTTCACTGTGGACAATCACAGGGCCCTTTCTTCATGACCTATAAACCCAGGGGTCTCTGGTCCACTTTTAGAGCATCCATGAAGCCAAATCTATCTTCATGAAAATTAGAAAACATTATTTACAGGACATTTGGACCAACAGCTTTTCACTGACAGCCACTTGGGGAGAAGCTTAGCAAGAGTCATGGAGGTTACCAGCCTCCACAGACACCTTCATAGCCACAGCTGCACAGGGCCAGACTGCCAGTCCCACTTGGCAATGTTCTTAATGAAACAGTGAATATGCATTTTTTTAGTTAAGTCTCCCACCTCCAGTACACTTATCTTCTTTCTCCTATACTGGGGGGTTAGGACCAGTGGAAAACCACTGAAGACCAGTGGTTTCTAGAAGGCAAAGGAATTGTGAGATCATTTGAGTTGTAAGCTGAACTACTCTCGCTGAATGTTTTGCTTTTGAAACCATAGTTTTGTTTTGTCTTAACTAAAATGTATCATTTTTAATATGTAACAAGTTTATGCTATTCTAATGGACTAATGAATATTCAATTTGTTCAAGTTGAATTTCTAATGTGGCAGATGTTGACAAATAGTTTTTTATGTGCAGTGGCGTTTTGTCTGCATTCGTGTCTCTGTAAGCTTGTCCAATGCCCTGGAAGTAGAGTTACAGACAGTTGTCAGCTGCTGTGTGGTCCTCTGGAAGAGCAATCAGCCAGTGCTCTTAACCACTGAGCCACCTTCCAGCCCTAATAATTCTGATTGCTGTGTAATAGGGTCCTGAGACTAAAAGGGTTGAGACGGACTGTAATAATAAAATGGCAAAAATTCCATGAATAGGCTTTTATATGAATATTCATGAAAGTGTGTGCATACATGCATGTACTCTCAGACACATTTTTTAAAGAAAGACCTATTTATCTTATTTGTATGTGGATGAGTGTTCTGCCTTCATGTGTACATGTGCACCACATATGTGTCTGGAGCCCACAGAGGCCAGAAGAAGACATCAGATCCCCTGGAACTGAAATTACAGATGGTAGTGAGTCACCATATGGGTGCTAGGATCAAACCTGGGTTCTCTGGAAGGGCAACAAATGTTCTAAACTTCTGAGCCATATCTCTAGCTCCCTCAGACACATTTTAAAAAATGTAACTGAAATTCACATAGCATAAAATTAACCATTTTAAAGCAAACAATTCAATGATCTTTGGCACGTTAGTGTTGCCGGGTCACCAGCATGCTTTTAGAACATGTTCTGAACATGTTCCTTTCTCTAAAAGAACACCCTGGCAATGATCGGTCAGCTGTCTGTGGACAGAGTTATCTGGGAATTCCACACATATGCAATCATTTAAAATGTCACCATTTGTGGCTCACTTGGTCCCCTTAACATTGATTACAAGGTTCCACCACACAGTGCTGTGTTTCAGAGCTCCATTTGGCATGTATTTGTTTTTAATTTATTTACCTTCTTCTGTTCTTTTCATGGTAAATACAGGCTCTCTGATCGGAAAGTTTCTTTGTAAGCAGGTGTGTGTACACAAGCATATGTGTGCTGTAATGTTTGTGCCAAGGCACATGTCGTATATTGCAGATTCCAGAGTCAGAGTCCAGACCAAGCCCTCATGATGTGTAAGAGGTTCAGCAGTTGATGTCCCGCTTCAGCCCTCTATTTTCTCACACTGAAGATCGATGTTGCCTCTCTAAGCTTCTGTACACACGGTTCCATCAACCAGGAATTCCTCAGGCACCATTCTTGTGGGGTTTGTGCTATTCACTGTCCTTGCTTATATTTTTATCGATTTACTTTTATTTATAGGAAAAATTAATTTTAAAAAGCTATTATTAATACTAAATGTGGAAAGCCAATGTTACTTGGAAATAGAAAAGGGATAAATCACTTCGAGTCACCCAAGGATCCATGCTGTGCGCTCTTACTTCCTACATTATAGAGCACTTGCCTTTTAGATCCCAGTGACCAGCCTGGAGCAATCCTTGTGATGAGCAGAAAAGCTGAATGAGGCCTTGGTTACTTCTAGAAGCTAGGATTCACTGTTCATTCTCTCCGCCTTGGGAAAGCTAGTGGTATATTTACGGCTTTGAATGTCACACTACCTGTTTAGCACTTGGCAGAGCTTTGAGATAACAGCAAAGTGGTATCCCTAGCTTGTGATTTTCCTGGGCAAAAGCATCCAAATGAATTCAGAAAGTACAAAATTATCCAGATGTTACAATAGGGCTCTTGAGTACATCAAACAAGAGGACCACATTACACTCTTATAACCTTTGGAATTCTATTTCTAGCAAAGGGGTTCATAAGACAACAAGGCACTGGGGATCTGACTCCCTATCTCTTGGGCACACAGGTTACTCTGTTATTTGTACTATGAGTACTGGCAAGCTGATCTCTGTCTCTCTGTCTCTCTGTCTCTCTGTCTCTCTCTCTCTCTCTCTCTTCTCTTTCACACACACACACACACACACTACAATGACCCCTCCCTCCATTTACAATGTAACCTTGCAGTTCCTCCTATCCAGAGAGCAGATCCTATTTTTCTGCCCTTTACATCCAAGTCAACCTTGAGATTCCCTTTGGATGGTAGATATAAGAGCTCATCTGTGTCAAGCTGAGGCGATGTGTGAGAAGTAATTCACATGGTGTGTTCCTTGTTAAATGGCCACAACTGTCATGGTGGTGTATATGAAATGAACAGCCTGGCTAGGAGTGCAGTGTGACTCCTTGTCCCATGAACACTGGTCTCCATACTTCTCCAGCCCTGGTCCTCCCCTCTCCCTGCTCTTCAGTCTTGCACAAAGCACACTTGGGTAACAGTTCCCACAAAAGTGGGAATTAACTAGCCCATTCTTGAGTTCACTGCATTCCAAAGGATCTCAGGTCGATCTAGAGTTGAAGACATTTATGATATGGACTGTGGAGGTTGGTTAAACTATCCCTCCTGAGTAATTTTGAACCCATACTGAAGAACTTGGAAAAGAGCCATAACATAGAGTCTATGGCTAAAGGCTCTGATTTTATTTAATCTTCATAGTAGCTCTCTGTTCCCTGGATTTTATAGATTTTACATTAGTCCATTTACAGATGAGGAAAACCAGAGTTAAAGAGAAGAATAACACACCTGGCTTTGTGGCGAAGGACTGACAATTGTTCCCCAGGCTTCTGCCACCACAGATCCCTTTATTTTTCTTTCTTCTGTAGATTCTGTGCCTTCAAGGTTCTTATTTACCATTGAACAGCATTATTGGTTTTGAAATATTGAAACAGATTCTTGCCTCCGGGGAGCCCCGACTTTGGAAAGGTTAAGCCAAGCCTAGCTGCTTGCTTTGCCAGTGGAAGAAAGAAAATTCCAGATAGGGTCAGTGATTTGCTAAGTCTCACTGCTACTCCAGAAAGGAAGACACTAAGATGCATATCAGGTCATTCACTGCTTTTCCCTCTACAAAATCCTCCCCACCCAAGAACATGGCACTAGTCACAGGTCTGATTTGAAATGAAATCCCCAACAGGAGAATAGAGTTGGGGGGGGGGCAGAATCACCCAGGAGGCTTGTCTTGTCTTCGTGGCAGCTGTTCTACAAGCATCACATTCGGATTTAATAATTATTTCCCAATGGGGGAGAATTAGAAGATTCCATTCTGACACCACACAGCATAGACAGGAAACAATAAATGAATTTTAAAGAGAGTTGGCGTTCCAGGCACACTAAAAATACATGTAAAGTCATTTGCACCTCACTGGAGTAGTTTCCTTTAGGAGTTAATTTTGCTAGAAGGAACACTAAGCTATGTCAGCATTCTCTTTTAGTCTGATTTGCTTCACAAGATGAAATAGTACCTTCCAGGTTGGCGCCATCTAGGCTGGAAAAGTGAGAAAACAGCACGCAGTAAAGGACACTAGGCGAACCTGTGAGTTAGGTAAGACCTTTCCGAGGAAAAAATAAGACAGAAGATCTTTCATTACCTTCCTAGGCACTCTCTAGTTCTGTCTGCATGAGGTTTACCAAGATGGTGGAAAGGATTTAGAAAAAGGGAAAGGAGATACTACTAATGTTTTGTTGCATCAGAAATGGTGACCTAAAGGTCTGAGAGATGGATCGGCAGGTAAGAGCACTTGCTATGTAAGCCCTGTGTTTGAGTTTAACCATAGGAACCCTTGTGGAAAAAAAAATTCAACCAGAAGCTCCTGGGCAACCAGACTAGAGCACATAGAACAGCAGAAAGAACTCGAGAACATGTCTCAACCAGGAAGAAGGGGAGAGATGGCTTCTGAAAGTTGCCCTCTGTACTGCACACAACACTGTAGCACATGCGTGCTTCACACACACATCATGCATGCACACACTCATACACACACAGCAATAAGTAAATAGCATTCTAAATGGTGTCCTAGGAGTTAGAAGAGAGCAGCATCTGCCGAAGAGCTGACAACAATATGAGGCAGCAAAGCATGATGGGTATGAACATGGATTGTGGAACTTAACTGCTCGAGCTTAAACACGACTGTACTTTTCTGCCTGTGAGAGTAAAGCAAAACATTCGCCTTTCGTCCTCAGTTTCCTCATTATTATAAAATGAAGACAGCTAAAGAGAGTTACTGTGAAAATAAAATTACTTAGTAAATATTAAAATACTTTATCTAATGCTCTTCCATTTGTCAGGGTGAATAAGTAATATATAATATATATTATATTGTTATATTGTTTAGATATAACATATATATTCATATATGATACGCACATACATATACATATATGTGTATGTATATAGATACACATATATTTGATAGAATATATTTATATACAATGTATACTATATATGTAATATAATGATATAATATATAACACAATATTACATGTAATATTATGTATAATATAATATATTTATATGTAATATAATATAATATATATTTATATATATAAATATATATAGTATAAATCATATATATGTAAATCAACCTAGACCCAAAGCAGTTTGGGAACGTATCCAAGTTCCCACACCAAGAAGTGGTTGAACTTGACACTTCGGTTCCTCTACCTTTGCTTTGTTTCATTCACCTTGGGCTTGCAGGCTCAGCTGGTGGAGTATGAGGCACAACAGCCCAACAGGCCAGAAGTCTCAGGATTCCCCTTAGGAAATTCCCTCTCAGCACCCACCCCCACTTCTCTACTCTTGACTTCAAGGCCTGCCCCCAAAGCTGGACCACCAACTTCCAGAGAGAAGCCTCAGTGCCTCTCCTCCTCACCTAGTTTGGAATTTCTCAGTAACATGCCACTGTCCTTAGAAATGTCCCTGCTCACTTAACTCATAGGTACCGTAATCATCTTATAATCCAGGGATTGCACACAACAACACTTAAAAGGACTTTCCACCCAGTAACTAGAGTGGGCAAATGCACCCTGAAGATCTATGTGCCTGAGAGAAATCATAACTGATTTTGTCAAGAAGCCAAGAACTTACATCACTCCGCTCTGTGTTGATTTTATTTTATTAGTAGATCTTGAACTCAGGAATGTAAGTGTGGTTATCTACCGACTCTAAACTTGGTGACTTTGAAGTCTTCAATATGATTTTCAGAAGTTCAGATACAAAAGTAGTAGAAGTCACTATGAACATCAGAGCACACACCCATGAATTTTTATCATGTATCAAGCATATATCTGACAATTTTACATACACGGATTTAATCATAAAATCCCTACAAAGAGCAGTCCATTATAAATATCATCTCACACTGGGAGCAGCTAAGGCACAGAGAATTTGAAGGGAGTTTCCCAGGGTTCTTGTTTCATAAATGCTTCCCTGATGACTTAAAGGAAACAACTTAACTTCCTTAAACTGCTAACTTGATATTCAGACTCAGCCTAAAGTCGACCTAAAAGTGGCCATGAAAACGGCCTCTACCAACCATTTACTGAAGAGAGAGCTGATTCCCAACATAGACAACTGCCCAACAAGCTCATGTTTCTTAATCAACATTTTTATTTTGTGACAAGCTACCTATTGAAATGGCCACTAATGCAATATAAGGTGGTTCTATCCAGTGCCTCCCTCCTCCATCTTGCCAAAGACACAATGACTTCTAGCTATGAACAATGTAGCAGACAAGACAAAGTCGTTCCTACTTATTAACTTTCCTTGCTGTAAAGGTACAATGGTGCAACATTGTCCCGTGCAGACCCTTTGCAGTTCCTACTCTGTTTCAGAGTGTGGAATGTTAAGTCCCACCCTAGTCTCTTCAGCATGGCCACTGCGCTTGCTTTGGCTGATGCAGTTCAAATGGCAGTGGCCCTGGGGTGCGTTTCTGAGACACAGCTTCACATGGACACTTGCAGCAGCCTCAGTTCTTTTCAAAGACCCCACCCCCACCCCACTCAGCTGAAGCCAGGATTCTCACCTCCACCATGGCGAGGGGTGGGGGTTAGGGGAGATCACCAGACATGTCACTAGGAAGAAGAATTGGAATTTAGTAGACAGAGAGTTAAAC
The DNA here is from genome assembly GCA_026225945.1 of Cricetomys ansorgei. Classification (NCBI taxonomy): domain Eukaryota; kingdom Metazoa; phylum Chordata; class Mammalia; order Rodentia; family Nesomyidae; genus Cricetomys; species Cricetomys ansorgei. The sequence goes on along the minus strand of JAMJFZ010002601.1, from coordinate 3,162,202 downwards.
ACAGACTTAAGCATGGGCATCAGGGAGAAGGGCACTTGGGTAAAGGATAGTATACACACAGGTGTCATTGTGGGTTTCTCAAGAAAATTGCACTCAAGTGTTCTTACAATCACCATATATAGAGATGGTTTGGGTGGCTGCAGTTACACCTCAAAGCATTGCTGAGAAAGTTTATTTCTCCCTCTTTCCAGCAAGTGAGGTCAAAGAACGGTTCTTGGGATGCACTGGTAAGGTAAATCCATGAGTCACAAGGGTTGCAGAAGGCATTAAGATGCACATTTTTAGTGTAAATGAAATTTATGGTTTCTTTTGTGAAACTGTCCAAAAGTTGCAGGTTTACATCTGGAAAAGGAAGAAGGCCATACTCAGAGGTGATCGCTTGGGCCCTAAGTATAGTTCACTGCTATTTTAACTTCCTTATTTGAAATATTCAAAAAGAAATATCATCACAGTGAAGCTGTCTTCACAGCAAATTTTGTTAGTATTCTAAAATTCTTGACCCTCAGCTGGCAAAATACTTCAACCAATCTCCAGGATGACAAACTTCTTTCCCTCTCCACCTCCTCTTACTTTTGCCTGTCTTTCTCACCTCCCTCAGAAGGGACGCATTCCAATTTTGAGCAGAAGCCTTCAGCATTATTTCTAGGGCTGGAGATGTAGCCCAGTGGTTGAATGCTTGCTTGACATCTAGTGTGTGCAAGGCCCTGGGTTTGATACCCAGCATAAAATAAAATAAAACAAAACAACAACAAAAGCTAATTGCTCAATCTTTCCAGCTCTCTTACTCACTTTCTGCCACAAGATCATTATATCCCAGGTGGCTGATGCTCCTTTAATCTGCACCCAGGACACAGAATGTGCTTGGCATCTGAGCTGACCTTGAGTAATGAACAATCAGAACAGGGAACACATCTCTGTGTTGAAAGCTACCAGACACCCGGATTCTGCTGCCACAGCACAACCCAGCAAAAGTTATACTCAACAGTTCTTAAATGATTCTGTGAATGTCCAAAATGTGTGCTGATCATAATCAAACTAAAGGAGACACAAGCTACCCTGGGCCCTCACTATTTAGAGAAACAGAGTTCTATGTTAAGGGAAAAGAAACAGAAAGACTCAAAGGTCCTACAGGAAATGAAGTGTGAACAGAGAACGCACCAAAGAAGCAGAGTGACTAAGCAAACCATCATGGATGAAGAAGGAAGAACATGAATTATAAAGGAGCCCCTAAGTAACAGCAGGGCCCATGGGAGCATGCATGCCCAGCAGAAGGGAGGACAGGACAGGGAAACTGAGAGCAAACAACCATGCAGATGAAAAAAGCACAGCCCAGGAGGTAGCACCAAGTGATGTTTAGAGTAACCAGGGAGAGACTAGACAGCAGGGAGAGACAGTGAACAGTTCCAAGGCAGAGAAAAGTTTCACTCAGTCATTACTGAAAGCAAGACCTTGAAAAGAGTCTGGAACTTCACTGTGCTCCTGAAAGAGCTAAGAACCTAGCTAAAAGCTCTGTATTTCTAAAGAGGCTTCTGGTCCCTTCAATCCTTGTGTCTACTCTCTCCGGAAAGCCCACTGGTGTGTGTATGGTCCTCTTCTGCTGCCCAGTCCTGTGAAGCCCCAAATACTTGTGTTTTCTATTAGCAAAAATAAGGGACATTTTAAGTCATATGAGAACGCAATAGTACAAGGCTGTGTGGCAGGATGCCTGAGTCTTTCTTCTCCCAAACCAATTATGCTCTTACTGAAATGAGATTGCTACAGATTTATTTCTCTGGCTTACATTTCACTTTCTAGAAGATCCAGAGCACCTCAGGCTTCTCACAGGCAGGCTGAGTGCAGCAAGGCCGCACCTCTCAGCCTCTGCTCCATTTCCCTTTGGCTGTCTCCAAGCAGTGCAGACTCCTAGCTCCACTAATCCTTTAAAGGAGGCATGAGTGATGGTCCTGCTTCCTGGCCAATCAATGACCTGTAACCCTTCGAGTCACATGGTGATCTGGTGCCGATAGCATCAGCATCTCCTGAGAGTGTGTTTGAGGCACAGACACCCAAGCCCACAACCTGTATCGTCCCAGTCTGTGTCCTTGAAGAACCTGGAGGCACACACAGACACTGACATTTTGATGGTGCTGCCAGCACAACGTTCTTCCCAGAAAAGGATCGTGTGCCAGTGTTGTGTTGAATGAGAATATAGGCTAAGAATCTTGGCATGGTATTCTAGAAAGTTAAAAACAGTGTTCTAGAAAGTTAACAACATTTACTAGTCCTGTGCAGAAAGTATGCTATATCAACACCTCTCAGCCTCAGTTTCCTTCTCTATAGAGTGGGACTGATGATGCCTGTCTCAGTATTGTGGTCACAATCAAGTGTTCACCAGAGCAGGTGTTGCAGAGAGGTGAATGACAGAATTGGGAGAAGGACATTTGCAGAATCAAAGATCCAACAAAAGATTCTGGGCATGCAAGACATGAACTTCATCTGACTGATCCTGTCTGTCCCTCAATGCTTTATGTTTTGTGTCTTTTAAAAAAGCCAAAATATGTTTAGAAAGGAGTTGGATTGCCAGAAAGTTTGACATACAGCATACAATAATTTACTTCCAGAACCATCTGCCCCACAGTGTGCCAATATTTATGTGCAGGATTTAGCACCTACAAACACAGTCTCTCAGAGCCTAGTTCCTCCTCCCAGCCGACACTGAGAAGAAAGTATTGTCACAAGTAAATTTCCTTGAATATGTGAAGCCACCTCAATATGGCATCTAGAATTATACACTCTATACAAAGCATCCTATATATACATACAACCTATACAAACCATAGAATCTCTGGAAGAAAAACAGGATTTTAGGTGTTTTTAAGACAATAATAAGCCTAAAATTTTCATCCCCCACCAAAAAAAATCAAGTCCATACTAATCCCAAACCATACCTCCCTAAAGTTTCCTTCAGTTACAGCTGATGTTTCCTGTTTCCAACCAAGGTGGGTTAATCAAGTATTAAGAAAGATGGGGGGAGGGGTGTACAGCTGACAGTGTGTGTTAAGCATGACTAAGGTCCTGAGCTAACGCCTCTGGAGACATGTGTGGGAGAAAAGAGAAGAAACAGAGACAGATACAGTCAGAGACAGACAGACAGACAGACACACACACACACACACACACACACACACACACAGATGGGGTTGGGGGGCAGAGAGAGAAACAGAGACAGAGACAGAGACAGAGGCATCCTAGGAACTCTGTCCATGGGCCCGGATGCCTGGGGCATCTTCATCACTGCACACCTTGAAATTGTCCTGCGGCCTCTGACACATTGTAACTATGTCCTATTTTGCTCTCTGTTGCTGGGATAAAACACCATGACCAAAAGCAACTTAGGGAAGAGTTTGTTTGGCCTATACCTCCCAATCACAGTATATCAGTGAGGCAGGAACGCAATGCAGAAACCCAGAGGCAGGGACTGAAGCAGAGACCATGGAGGGAAGCTGATGACTGGCTTGCTCCCCAGGCTCACATTCAGCCACCTTTCTTATACCTCCTAGAACCAACTACCCAGGGGTGGCACTGTCCACTGTGGGCTGGGTCCCCCTACATTAATCATTAATCAGGAAAATGTCCCACCCTTTCTTGCCTACAGCCCAGTCTGATAGAGGCATTTTCTCACTTGAGGTTGCTTCTTTCCACATGACCCTAGCTTGTGTCAAATTGACAAAAACAAAACAACGGCAACACCCCATTAACCAGCACCAAGTGTAAAAACTGTATTTCTTAGAACAAATCCTGAAAGGTAAAGTAAAATAACATTATACTGCACTAAACTAAAACTACGTCCTACTTTATCAAAAGAGAAAAATGTTGGAGAGGAGGGTTAGAATAGAGGAGAAAAAAAGAACAGAGTAAGCTAGAGAGAGAAAGAAAGGGGGGATTTGACAAGCATACACCTTCTCTGCAGCAGGGAAAGAGCTTGCATTATAGGCAATTAAACTCCTTTCTCACAAAGAACTCTCAGCAGGATCAACAGAACTGACACCCATGTTGTTCCACGACAGGTGCATCAGATGATCCCACAGGTTCTCCAGAGACCCTGGCTCTTGGGCCACCCTCCCTCTTTTAGGTGACATTTGATCTCCAGAGCCCGTGGTGCTCAGCATGCTTCTACCAATGACACATTCATTAGTCTCGTGCTTTGCTACTATACATCAGAGTCCATCACACAAACCTCCAAAGCCCAGTGAGTTTGTTCCTCTGTGAGGACTTCCCTGTATCCTCGTCTCCTCCAGGAAAAGCACCCATCATTCTTTTAAAAATATTCTAGATTTATTTTATCTTACGTGTCTGAATGTTTTGCCTGTGTGTATGTGAACCATGTAGGAGCCTGGTACCTGGTGCCTGGTGCCTGTGGAGATCAGAAGAGGGCATTGGACCCCTAGTACTGGAGTTATGGATGGTTGTGAACCACTATATAGGCACTAGAAACTGAACCTGGGTCTCTGCAAGAGCAATAAGTGACCTTAACCACTGAGTCATCTCTCTAGACCCCCTACCACCACCACCCATCATTCTCTTTTATGCAGAGGAATCCAAACTACCAAACTCTCAGTGGGACCTTCAAACCATCTTTTGAAAGAGTGGACCAACCTTTTGGCTCCACAGAAGCTGAGAAATCAGAAAATACAACCTTCACCCAGCACTGCCACTAAATTAACTGGCTATGTGTCCTTAGCCAAGGCTGTACTTCATCTCTCAGATGGCATTCTCATCTGTGATACAAATATTACAAGAAATTATGAAGTGCAGTTACTATGTTCTGAATTATCAATAACAGCAATTATCCTTAGATGTTTTTAAGGGAATTGATTCCAGAACCTCAAGGCTATCAAAGGCTGTAGATGCTCAAGTCCCCTATATAATGAGGGAAAAACTCCTAAGACTCCATCCCTCCTGAGGAACCTTTGACATTTAATAGTGACCAGGGAGGAAAAATGTCACTTTCTTCACTGGTATAAGCAATGAACATTTGCCCATGCTCCAGTAAATACTGCTCCACCTGTGAAACCCTGCTTATAGTCAGTGGGTCAAATACACACACAAAAGATATGAAAGCAGGAGTACTTGTTGGGAGCCAGCTGGTGGTGGTACACACCTTTAATCCCAGTACTAGGGAGGCAGAGGCAGGTGGATCTCTGTGAGTTCAAGGCCAGCCTGTTCTACAGAGTGAGTTCCAAGACAGCCAGAGTTATAAAAAACAACCCCCCCCCCAAAAAAAAGACTTGTAAGGAGGAGAGCTTCAGCGGGAGGAGTGAAGATGAGGCAAGGTGATAGGAGTGAAAAAGATAGAAATTCAGAATATAAATGTATGAAACTGTCAGCAGTAGAAAATAAATAAATAAAAAGCACCTCAATTTTAGAGCTACTGAAATGTGGAAAAATATCTACCTCAGAATTAATTGTATGTAGGCAAAAAAAAAAAAAAATCCACAGTGAAAAAAATAGTGGACTCTATCCGTTAAATGTTTCAGGTGAATGTTTGAGAGAAAGGTTCTCAGAAGTGTAACGGGGCAAGAAATCGCAAACAGCTGAGGTCAGCGTGCAGCGTGGCTTACAATGCTGGCCTGCTAAGGCGTTTTCTAGTAATTCTGTAAGGTGTTCCTGAGAAAAAGCACAAATTAAGACCTATGCTCTATGCTTTTCCTTCTTAGAAGAGATGTTGGTTTTGAATATTGTGTATAGTACAGAAAAGTATTTATTAAATAAGGTTAAATTAAAATAAAAATCAAGGTACCAAAATGGATGAACATCATTTACATCATTGTGAGCATTCAAGACTACCAAATCCACTTCTCAAAATATTACCCGCCATCAAGCTCCAATGAACGGGCTAACTTTTTTATTTTTAGCTTTTTATTTTAAATCTCTTAATTTTTCTACATGTATTTTTAAAAAATCGGAAAGTTTTATCTTTCCTCTTTTTTCAGGTTTGCTTTAATGTTTATTATTTTACAAAGAAATAAGACTTCAACATAACCCAAGGATGTTTCAACAGATGCTGAGGCTGCAGCCGTCTTAAACATAAAGTCTGTGATTCCAGAGGCGTTAAGAGCTTGCAGTTCTGTAGCACAATCATAAACACAAGATGGACCAGTGGGATCCTCTCAGGTAGAGCCACATCCCGGTCAAGTGACCACCAGACCAGGGCATAACCAGGGAATATCCATTTGGCTGAGAGGGCAAGTCTAACAAAGAGGACAACGGGAATATATGGGTCAGTGTGTGAGGCCCATCAGAATTGTGTATATAAATGCCAGCATGGGGAGCCCTTCTCACATGAATAGAGTTTTACGTTTTACAGAAATGTCATGCTTGGTCAGGGGCACATTTTTTAATGAGATAATTCCATAAAAATAAGAGGTACACTTTCCCTCATCAGGTTTAAACAAACCTAGTGGTTTGGAAAGATAATAAATTTATCAAAATGTTTTAAAAGCTGGGATGGTATTTTGATCTTCATCCACCACAAGTGGTTTATGTTCTGGACTTTTCTGAAGATTAAATCCAATAGTAATGGTATTTCAATTCGCCATCCAGAGGTATCAACCAAGAGAGCCAGAATAGTCAGTTATAGACCACAGCAATTTCTTTGCTTTATGCATGGCTTTATTTTATTTATTTGCATATGTGTGCGCTGTGTGTGTGTGAGAGAGAGGCGGGAGGAGGAAGAGAGAGAGTGTGTGTGATGTGTATGCAATGCATGTGTTCAGATATGCATATACATGGCAGAGGCCAGAGGAGGAGCTCAAGCGCTCTGCTCTGTTCACTCTCTACTGTAGTCCCTTGAAACAGGGTCTCTCAACCAAAGTGCAACTAGGTTGGCAGCCAGCAAACCCAGAGATCCTCCAGCCTTCACCCCACCTCCCCCCCCCCCCCCCGCCGTAGCACTGGGTTCCAGGTAGGCACAATACTACACCTGACTTTTTACATCGGTGCTGGGGATTTGAACTCATGCTTGTGTAGCAAATGCACAAATTCACTGAGCCTTCTTCCCAGACCATGTGACTTTATGTTATAGTCTTACAAAGAAGATTCATAGCTAAATAACCAGCAAAATATTCAGCTAGAAAATAATAATTATCCTTTTCAATATACTGTATATGTTGCCTACAGCCTTCCTTGCAATTTGCCTGCAATTTAAAGAGATTTGCTTTTGTTTTTGGTTTTGATTTTCAGGACAGGGTTTCTCTGTTGTAACTCTGGCTGTCCTGGAACTCGCTCTGTAGATCAGACTGGCCTCGAACTCACAGAGATCTGCCTGCCTCTGTCTCCTGAGTGCTGGGATAAAAGGCGTGTGTCACCACCACCCAGCAAGCCTGGCCCCCAATAAAGGAATGGTGTTGGTGTTCTTTCTGTGGTAATCAAGGAGAGATGGAAGATGTTTCTCTGTTGGAGCCAGGAAGTGTATCAGGCAATCCAAACTACCTTGCTAAGGGACAAGTGGGGGATGGATGGGCAAAGAATAGAGAATTGAGAAACTGAGGGTGACGCTTGGTGAGGAGAGGGCCTACCCTGGTGACCATCAGGCCCCAAGCTAGGTCTCCAGCACAGAAGACAAGATTAAGTGGCAAATTGTCCCCTTGCCTCTAAAGAGAGGAACCCAGGGCATCTGCCTTCCTGGGAGCAGCCAGGAAGTGTATTCTGTCCTCTTGGACATGTCCATGGGCTACAAGCAGCTGAGTTGAACTGACCATCTGCCATTTCTGTGTCTTCAGAGCCAGGTGCTGGTCTGGCCAGATGACCACGTCTATGAAAACATGCCTGAGGGAGGCAGAGGAGTGTACAGTTTAGAAGGGTTTCTGCTTCTGCCCTTGGTGGAGAGGGAGCAAGAAACCCAACATGAACATTTCTTCAATGTGAGAGTCATTCATTAATTTATGAGATCAACTTTAGGTAGGAAAAAATCTGGGCCTTATTAAATGAATGGGCTTCCTTTTAAAGAAGAAAACTTGGCCCTTGTAAGTCCTGATTTTTCAACTAAGGAAAATAATGATTCCTAAATGGGGCTCCTTCATAAAACTCTTTCAAATACGGGATAGGCCAGCATCAAATCTGGCCCACACCCTTCTGAGGCTTTACTTGGAGGCATTTTCAAGTGTCTGGTCTCCATTATGTTCCTCTGGAGTCCAGAACCCAATGAATTATTGCTTCAGAACGGGAATTGGGAGTGAATACTCACATCTCTTGGACATGCTAAGGGTTAATGCCTCCCCACAGCTCATATTTCTAGCCCTTCCCCCACCATGCTGACTCATGATCACTGTGGAAAACACATCTCACACACCTCCTTGACTCAAGAACATGCTTTTCTATTCTGGGGGCCTCACCAGACAATGGAAGCTTACCCATCATGCAACTGCTTCTACTTTATTTTTAAAATTTAGTCTTCTTCATGAGAATTTTTTTGTTCTGAAATTACTTGCAGACACAGAGTGTTTCCTCTTAAACAGGACACTAAGCTTACAGATCTTTCCTCCTTGGTCATTTTGGTCATCAGCATAACAGTGTATGCGTGTAATTGGCATCAACGATGCCATGTCACCCACAGGCTGGGCCCATCCTTAGGACTATTTACCTCACACCAAATGCAACAGCACACACTGGAGCCCTAGGCCTACCTCCTTAAGGTCCTGTTTTATTTGCTTTGGTTTGTGCTGTTCTTCCATCATAATTCAGCAATGTTTATCATCTACTCTCGAGAAAAGCAAATTCATGAGTATTGTGCAGTGCATATTAAAGTGCTAGTGACGATAATGGTTGCCGACTCTTATGTGTCTTTACTAAACCTTGGCGCTGCTCCGAACAGTCTTGAGGTGTCATCTCACAAATAAAGGGTAGAACTTGTGGGATTTTCCTGTGAGAAATTTAATAGTGGGTGTGATAGTTTGAATTTTCAACTTGACACAGTTTAGAGTTACCCAAGAACAGAGCCCCAGTGAGGAATTGTCAAGATCAAGTGCACAAGTATACGTGTGGTTATCTTGATTATATTAATTGGAGTGGAAAGACACACCTACTGTGGGGCGGGGGGAGGGCACCATTTCCTGGGCAAGAGAACCTGAACTTTACAAGAGTAGAGAAATCGAGCTGAGTACTGGCAGGCATAAATGCATTACTTCGTCACTGTCTGCTCCTGACTGTAAATGTCATATGGCTAACTGTGTCAAGTTCCTGCGAGCGTGACTTCCCCGCAGTGATGGGCTGTAACCCAGAATTGAGAGCTAGATAAACCCTTTCTCCCTGAAGTTGCTCTTGTTGGTGTATTTTATCCCAGGAACAGGAAATGACTCTCAGACAGTGCCCGTGCATTTCTGATAATCAATTTCAGCTGCCTAAAAGAAAGCTGCCTCGGCTGAATTCCTCACTGGGAGCAGACTTTGGGTTGGCAGGATCTGCCAGAGAAATGAGCTTAGACAGAGAAATTGTTACCCTGGAGGCCCATCCGGTGCTGGGTTTCAGATTTTCTTCTAAACCACACCGCTGTGCACACTTGCTTCCCCTGAATCTTGTTCCTCTCTTTTCTCTTACTTCCCTTCCAGCTCCTTTTGTTCTCTCTCACCTTGGCATCACTCTACGTGCTAAGCACAGTCAGTAGTCTTCTGTGGCACGGCCACACCAGCGCCTGGAAAGCGATGGCAGGATGGGCACCAGACGACAGCAGCGTCCTCTCTCTCTGCCATAGCTGAAGTTCATACCACCTGACAGTCAGGCAGTCAAAGTAAACCCAATGGGCTCTGCCAGGACAGTCATAATATGTGGGGATCTGGCTAGCCAAACACTGTGCTCATGACCTTGGCACTTAAATATTATTTTCCATTTAAACTTCTTACAATGTGTTTTTATTATTCAAACTCCACCAAATTCCTACACTGTTTCTAGCACTACTGAAAACTAGTCGCACACCCTGTCCTCCATATAGCTCACCAGCTACTCTTTTCCATTGGGTACACAATGAAGACCAACCTCACAGTTCATTCAATAGCCTGTGCTGTATTTTTCTTATAAGAAATTCTCAATAGCGTGTTTTGATTGCTCAGTTGTCCAAGGCTGTTTGTTTGTTTGGTTTGGTTTTTAGAGGCAGGTTTTTCTCTGTGTAGCCCTGGCTGTCCTGGAACTCACTCTGTAGATCTGGGTGGCCTTGAACTCAGAAATCTGCCTGCCTCTGGCTCCCTTAAAGGAGTGCACCACTGCCCGGCTTTTCCCCGCAAGGCTTTAATATAAAACAGACAGCACACAGGCTTAAACCTTCCTATCTCAAGGCCAATATGAAGTTAAACAAGATAGTATTTGTTAGAGATGAGACAGACATTCGAAAAATTCTGGCTAAAATAAAGAGCTGAAAATTGCCCCCATTTCTGTGACAGGGCTGTTTGGCTTTCTTGTCCACTAGCGGCCCTTATCACCTTTCTAGTACCATGGATAGAGACCATAGTCTCAATTGACCAGTGCTACCTGCCGCAGGGTTAGAAAGGGGATTCTCTTCTTATTCTCACTTTCCAGACAGGAAAACCAAGACTCGGGAAGACAAAGTGCCAAAGACTGAGTTGCTAGTGACTGGCAATGGCAGAGTCAGGATCTGCAATCAGGCACCTGGCTACAGAACCCACACATGCTGCACTTCATTTAGGGCCAAGAAATGAGTGTGGAAGAGGGCTGTCCAAGGTTCTTCCGAATCTAGAACATATGATCCAGGAAAATCTAAGTTCTTATTTAGAGTAAGCAGCTTCTCCCACGGCTGGCTCACACTTACCAGCTCAAGGTCTCAGATGTGCGATGTGTGCCCATTGCTGCCCTTAGGGAGGTCAGCGGCCACCAAGGATGAGAACACAAGCTTTTGGTTATGTCTGTTTCAGCTTCTGGTTTGCAGAGTTCTGCAAGATATTCTCTCTTAACCAAAAAAAAAAATCTCGCTTCAAATTTGAGCAAAGGAACCCTAGCTACACATAATTTGTTGCTAAAATATGCTCAAGATCAGATATGTGATTGTAAAGTAAATTTATGTATTCTTGCAAGGAATCAAAAGAATAAACCAAATCATAATAAAGATACCTCTCATTTAAAAAAGAGTAACAAAATAAAAACTAAGGAAGAAAATTTTATTTCTAAAATAATAAACTTAGGAAATTAAAGATCAATATAGTTGGCTGCCAAAACATGAAATATCAAATATGTAAAAAATACTCAAATTTTGCATATGAATACAAAGGTGTACAGACTTTTCCATTACAAGGCCATCAGCATACCTGGGAAATTCAGGTCACATCCTGAGAGTTACACGAAGTAGAGGGCTAATGTTATACCCTGGGACAGTTCCACTGGCTGGACAAGAGTTCTGGTTTGTTCCATGTATGAGGTATATGGTGCTAAGTCTGGACCACCTACAACATCTGATACCATTACTCTTACTCTCAGGGATGCTGAAAGTCTTCCCAGCCAGTCTCTCTCATGGCACTAGTAATACTGCAGATGAAGAGAACAGGCTGGACCAGCTTGGCACAGTGGCTTGGATTTGGGTCATCCAACTTTTACTCTTCAACCACATTAAGGAAGTCTGGATCTAACAATCATATACCAGGAGTGGTTGTACAGAGATTTGCCTTACTTTCTCCACTGGCTTCCTCTCTCCATGCTTTGGTTCTGTCAACATTTACATGTTCCAAGCACCCAGTGATAACAGCTAGTCTCCTAGCGTTCTAAGGGCATTTTGCATCACTCTGTGCAAAGCGCCTCCCCTTCTCGCCAATGAACCTGGCATCCTGCAGACTGTTACCAGTCCCACAACAGATTTAGACCTGCAAGGACATAACTCTGGCCATCCAGCTATTTATTTTTATCGGGCCACTGCATTCTGACATGCCTTGAACAGGACTCTTGATTTGTGGCATCATTCATTTTAAAATCATATGCAAGCATCAAGCACTATGCCAGATTCTGGAAAAACGATGGTGAGCACAATCATATGGAGGTCCCACTCTCTACTCTTAGCATGCTGACATCGCTCAAACATGCCCAATATAATGACAAACTGAGGTAAGAGACCTAAAACCATTTTTTTTAAAAACCTGGTTTATAGTCAAGGAGTGGGGCGGGGATAGGTGGGGAGGACTTCCTCTCTTAACCTCATTTGGAGAAGTGGCAGCAGCTATTTAAGCCAAAGGTGAAGGAGGAGAAGCCAGAAGAGGGTAATAGCAGTGTCATGCTAGAATGCCATCCATACTCCTAAGAGCAATGGAAAGCAACCATAAGGTTTTAAGATGGAGAAACTGGTTCTGAGGCTAAAGCAGTTCTCAAGGTTCTATGGGAGGGTGGTAGATGCTTTTCAGCTTTGAGTGCCAGATACTTTCAAGGCTCCTTTGTAACAAGCAGCAGTGTGCCGGTCATTGTAGTCAAGGATGAAGGGGAGGATGGTTCCAGTTGGATAATCTGGATGATTGACAATGTCATTCATTATCATAATGTCCCATAGAAGAAGAGAAGCCTGGGGACCAGTGGAGAGAGGATTCATTGCTCTGAGCTCTGTGCTAGAGTTATAGGTATCTCATTTTGACTTTACAACAAACATATAAAGTAAACATCATTATATATTTCCCAGCTTAAAAACTACCTAAGTTTTTCTAATTCAGTCTATCATAGGCTTAATTTTTCAGGGTAAGATAGAGCTCCAGCAGCCTCACTAAATCTCTCAGGAAGAATATTGCCCCTCCCTGGAAACCAAAACTCAAAGCCCAAAGAAATGGATCTGGGATGATGCCAAGAAATTATGAATAGGCTACTTTAGTACCTCCAGCAGAGGAGCCACATGACTGTGCAGATTGCATACTGCACAAACCCAGAGGTTCTATGCCTGTCCAAGTCCATGTGAATGCCACTCCTTAATATTCCAGCCTAGCTCCTTCCCAGCTTCCTCCAAAAGACTAGAAACTCTGTGACTCTTCAGTAAACTCAGAGACTTGGAAGAGTCGATGACCAAAGCCACACTGCACTCTGCCTATCTGCTTTCGCCCTTCTACAGCTCTCATACGGCTCCACTATCCCATACTCACTCTTTTTGTTAATATTGGACTCTAAAGAAGGAGGAATGCCAAGAAATCATAAGCTTCCCTTACTAAGATGCTGTGGCTTGCAAGAGTGCCTCAGATTTGTGCACCAAACTCAAAATAATGGGAAAATCCACTCAAATATACAGTACTTTGAGGCAAGAAGGCTACACCAAACCTGTCCACTTTTTACTTAGGGGACATAAGATATCCCCCAAACCACTGATTGAAAAGCACCTTGCCCATTGATCACAGGCCTTTCAGGACCTGGGCTGCCATGTGAATGACAATGAACATCTTTTCTTACAGACAGATGGCTGCACTCTGAGATCCATTTACCTGGAGAAGGTTTGGCCTGCTTCTTTTCCAAAGGTCCTGAGGCTATAGCAATTCTCAGCTGCTTTTCTGGATGATCTCACAGTAAGAAACTGAGCTGACTGCAGACCTAGCTGAGGACTCATTCCTTATCAACCTGCAAGCAGATGACACTGTGCTCATAGAAGTGTGTTGGAGCCTCGAGTTTCCTGTTTCTATATGCTCTGGTAAAAAACACTGACTCAAGCCAGGCACAATAAATCAATTGTTGGAATCCTAATGATTGAGATGCAGAGAATCAAAAGCTCAAGGCTAGCCTTGGCTATAAGAGACCCTGTCTCAAAAACTCAAAACAGAATAGTGATCACAGAGTACCTGCCTGGCTTGTAGTGTGGCAAGAGTCAGTCCTGTATCCCTGGATCAGAATACCTTCAGCTCCCCTACGAATATGTTCTGTAGCTTCTCCATCATTACTGCCCCTTACCACTGCAGTCCTTTCCTAAGTGCTTTTAAAATTTCTTTTTCAGAGTTCTAAGAGATGACTCAGTGGGCAAAGTAGCTTGAATTTGATCCCTGGGACCCACATAGTGAAAGGAGAGGACCAACTCCTGCAAGTTGTCCTCTGACCCCCACACAAATACATACATGTATGCACGCATATGCATACACACACACACAAATAAATGTAATAAATAATTTAAATCCTGTTTGTGGGAATGCATTATTTTCCAATGTGGGAAATCAGATTGAATATTTTGCTTCAAATTCCCATTGAAATGGTTATTCCATAGAGCTTCTCTCCAATCCAATTAGTTGTTTATGCAGGGTTTAGACTGTGAATTCTCATCCTGGTATTACATATCACAGAGTATACACTGACATTCAGTTCTCCCTGCATTTTTCTCCTATAGAAGTCTGTGTACTGACAAAGTCATACTGTAGGCATAAGTGCATCAGCTGTCACCACTGAAGTGACAGATGTGCCCCCTGGACTGTAGACATGACTTTCTCTTTACAAACAGCATTCCTGGGATATTGGTGTGTCCTCTCATACCAATAGCAGCGGATGACCCCTCTAAGGCTGACTCATGACCTATATGTTACAGTGTGTGGGTGGCAGTGGTCCCCACCCACCAGCAGCTGCATGAACTGTATCAGCTGTGGTATCTGGGTGGCAGTGGTCCCCACCCACCAGCAGCTGCATGAATTGCATCAACTGGTGGTATCTTGTTATAAAGGAGACCCAGCAACCAGTCTACCTTGTGTGGGGACACTCACTTTTTTGCCAGACACACTTTATGGCTCTCTATCCACTCCCAGGCTATCCCTCAGTTACAATATTTTCCCCCAAAGTTCATGGGAACTTGGAGTTTGCTTCCATAAATTGGTCCTTGACCTGAACACTTTTCTGAAGGGAATTCTGTGAAGTTGGAGGACATTTCCCAAATCAAAGGCAGGAAGCCCTTCTTTCATACCTTTCTTCTTCAATCTCTCTTACATAGAAATAGTGTAGCTAAGAAAGATAACAATACTGCCATACAAATGGTTAACAGAATAGAAAGCAAGGTGAAACCTGAAATGCTGATCTGAACTGCAGGATTTGGCTTTTGCCTCTGCTCCAACTCTGAACAGGAAGGTGAAGGAAGAGCCAGGGGACATTGACTGAGAGAAGGAAAATGTCTGTTCACTCCCATTTCATAATACAGCAGTGAGTATCCAGACCAGAAGCATAGCTAGGCTCTCGTGGAGGTCTGGGAACCATGTCCAGCTGAACAGCAGCCCCCTTTGGCTGCTGTGACCCCTGACTTGTTCCTTGCTCTCAGCTCATACTGTTGACTCAGCTCCTTTTAGTTTAATCCAAGACCTGGCCTAGAATGGAGAAACTCTCCTTTTAATAGCAGGAAAACAACAAATGTCCCTAGTAAGGAAAAGTAGGCAAATCTCTCCAAAGTTTCCTGTTGTTGATTTGTTTTATAGTACTAGGAGTAGAAGCCCAGGTCTTGTGTGTACATTTTTCCTTTGAGATAGGGTCTCACCAACTCATTCTGTAGCTCAGGCAGGCCTTAAAGGACTTGTGATCCTCCTGCCTCAACTTCCCTAGTCACTGAGTTTTCAGGCCTGATCAGGATTAGAACTCCAAAGTTCTGGTTCTTGGAGAATATAACATGACTCATAGCAATTCCACTTCTCAGTCTAAAGTCCCCATTGTCTCCTGGAAGTAGCCAGCCAATGTTCAGCCCGCAGAAGAAACCTCAACTATTTTAAACCATTCAAAGATATATATATATATATATCTTTGAATGATATATATATATATCATATATGTATATATATCATACCAACAACATACCAAAATAGATAATAAAAAAGAGGAAACTCTGGCAATCAGGCAGTTATAAGTACTATATAGATCAATTTCTATTAACTTTGAATAGAAAACAGCTTATCCACAAGTCTATTCTAATTATGGTTCTAACAAGAGTTAATTACAAAAACAGTAAATGCCTTTTCCTTAAAATGTTTTTCAGGGGATTAATGGAATTTCTAAAAGCCCACCATTTTACTATGAATAAACTCCTCACAGACAAATGGCATGATTGCAGACATGACTTATTTCCCCAAGGAAAACTTAATCTAAAGTAAAGCGCTGTCTTCTCTTGAATATTGTATAATAAGCACGAGTTTTATTACTGAAAACATTTATGAGGAGAAATGTGTGATGACCAAACGTGACCAAACACATTTGTGGTAGCTGGGCAAGAAAGGTTAATTGTGATTTCTAGCCAGAAACCTATGCTAAGAAAAGACAAATTTAGCTGTAATTGTTCCTCTGGCTAATGCAGGAAACTGGTAACAATTCAAACAACCTCCTTTTTCCAGCTCTTTTTTTTTTTTTTTATTGATGTAGAGCAATTGCTCGTCTAATGAAGGGACTCAGTAAATAAACCACTCATCGCTTTCAGCTGATGATTCAGAAAGAGAAAGGGAATTTCCATCCCAGCAACTGTTCCTCAGAAATGAGATCCACTATGGACCCCATATTTACTTTTAGAAACTGAGAAAATGCACATGATGGACCACAGTCAGTCCCAAACCCTGCATTTATACTTGATCACTATCTGCTTACACACACAGGCACGTACCACAAGCTGCCAAGATCGACATTACATTTCCATCCTCCTCCTCCCGTTCTTAGGTGAGGAACAGTGGGATACTGATTCCAGTCAAGATGCAAGACAGTTATTCAGTTTCTGCCATAGTTTTTTTCCCTTTCATTCATTCTTTCTTTTCTTTTCTTCTCTCTCTCTCTCTCTCTCTCTCTCTCTCTCTCTCTGTGTTAGTAAAACTTCTAAGGAGTCAATAACCACAGAAGTGATCAGAAACCTTTTCAATTCTGAAATAAACACTCCCAAACACTCCATGCTGGTGGGCTGGGGCTGGGGATGTACTAAAAGTAGAAAGCAAAGAAGTATCAGCATTAATCAACTTTAATGGTCTCATTAAAAAGAAGAAAGAAACAGAAAAAGGAAAGAAGAGACGTCTTCAATTGATGCTCTAAGGCTTCACTTCCAGCTCCCCAACTTCCAGTTGTTGTGTGGGGTAAATAGATGGCAATCCTGCCTGGTAGCTGGGGCATCACCTCAACAGACAGGCTTCTGGGAAGGTTTAAAGGTTAAGGCGTCATAAATTATGCATTTTCTTTCATTCCAGACCCATAAAGGTACTTTCAGCCTTCATTAAAGATACAGCTTCTAAATGGGCCTGGCTTTTGTGTTTTAAGTGGCAGGACTAAACCATTTCCATTATGATTATTATCACTGTGCTAGAGAAAAGTGCTCCACCTGTTCAGAATGGGTAGCAACTGGAGATAAGGTGAAATTACAGTTTACTGTTTACATTTGCAGACAGTGAAAGGTACCAGACCACCATACAGTGCTCTTCCCTGAGCCCCATCAACCTCAGAGGCTGGGGCTAGCCCCTTCTGCCTCTGCCTTGGGATATGAAAGAGAACAGAGAGCAGAGTCAGGGTAACCTGAAATGCCCCTAGTCCTGCATTGAACAGGCTCTGAGGGGTGCTACTCTGATCCAGGCAGTGCCCTGGCCCTCACAAGGACTTTGTCACTCCCAGCCTGAAAACTGTCCTAGGGCTGGCGCTTTCTCTCTGTCTCTCTCTGTCTCTGTCTCTCTCTCCCTCTCACACACACACACACACACACACACACACACACAGGTCTTGCATCTGCGAAAGGCTGGACTCTTTTTCTCTTTTTCTCCCGGAGGATCACGTTCACCCACTGTCCTTAGGGAGCAAACTCTCCTAAAGAGTCCAGGCAGAAGGGACCATACATACAGACACATCAGTTCAGACAGACCCCCACCACCCCACCTCTGCACTTTGCCTGGCTGTGGAGGAAGATTGGAAGGTCGCGGAGACTAGAGAGTTGCAGAGGTTCTTTGCAGGCGCAGTTTGCACACACTGACAACTAAGCCGCAAAGTTGTTTTCATCTTCATCCTCATCCTCTTCTTCCGCTCGCTGCACATTCTTTCCTCCAGGCCTCCAGCAACATCACCCACCCGCGGACACACGCAGGCACCCTTGCACCATCAACTTACCAGTTTAGATTTGGCGCGTTGCAGAAATTCTTCCATGTCTTTGCAATGGGCCTGGGACAAGGGGGTCTGGATGTACAGTGCCAAGGGAGGAGAGCTGCGGGGGTCCGGAGCGGAGTCTCCAGAAAGTGGCGCAGGGACCAGCCGCTCCCTAGGCGGGCCGGCAGGGAATGAGCCGTCCTCTCCTCCCCTAGGCTGTCGGCCCAGCCCACGCCCCGCGGCGGATCCAGCTCGGACTCTGTCCTAATAAGGAAAGTAGGTGTGCCGCCCGGGAGCCCAGGGCAGGGACCGCCACTAGCCTGCTGGCACACACCACCAAGGCCTGATGCGGGGCGGGCGGTGGGGGTGGCGAGGGGCTCCTCGGCCAATCGCAGGGCCCCGCGCTGGCCTCCTGACGCGGTGCGCCGAAAGATGCTGCAACCATGGACAGCGCCCAGAAGTGCAAGCCAAGTGTCAGGGGCTGCTGCAGAGTAACACTGCTGCAGGCCCCACCTCTGTTGACTGGGAAAGGTGGGAAGAGGGACAAGGGCCCCAGGAGAAGCCTTGTCTTTGGCCAGCGCCTCTCTGGCTGCCTGGCACTGTACCGAGAGCCCCAGTGGTCACTTAATGAGCTGGTTTGCTGGCCTGGCCCGGGATGCACTCAGGGAGATTGGCTTTGGAACTGAGAGGGGAGGGTATTGAGGAGCTAAAAGCCACATGACCTTGATGGCTAATAACCAGAAGAGCAGGCTGGGAAGTTGTGTAGGCTGCAACTTTCCTCCCTACCCTCCATACCCACTACAACTAGACGCCTTTGCATGGGCTCTTGGGCTAATGGACAGCTATATCCTTGTACAGCCTCCATCTACTCTCCATACATGTGTTCAGGGATACAATACGATACAGCAATACAAGCTGGCAGTCTCACAGAACGACAGCATCCACATCAGCATCACGAGGCTTATTAGAAATATACTCTCACCCACTAAATAAGTGTCAGTTTCTACAAGACTCTCGGATATGTCTATGTACATTCGAGTTAAAGAATAGCAATAACTACAGCAATAATCATGTATGTTTGCAGCTATGAGCTTATTTTATAGTATGGAGTTTTGTGTGCACTTGTTAGTCTTATTTGGGTTCTCAGGCTCCTTTATACAGAAGGGAGGCCTTTGCACAACTGCCTGTAAGATCCCCATCACCTTCTCCTCAGCCCTTAGTGACTAACTTACACTTCAGGCCTCAGCACAGAGGTGTTCTCCAGCCTGGCTATAGTCATAGTATAACCAGAGACTTCAAAAAACCCGAGACCAGGGCCATGCTCCAGTCCAAGTAAATCAACATCACGAGGTGCAAGGCCACAGTACCAGCTGGTGTCAGCGTGCTGCCCATGAAGTACAGCCATGAGGCTCCAGTTCTCCATGAACTTTAGCATGAGTCTGAATCACTGACAAAATAACAAAAAGGGGATTTCTTTCCCACATCCAGAATTTCAAGTCTGTCTACCTGTGCTCAAGACTTTATATATCGAACAGTCTCCTAAGGTTTGCAGATGCTTTGGATCCAGGTAACACACTTTGAGAATGAAGCTTGTTGTCCAGAATGCCTCCTCAAAACATTCATCCACAGATTGGGTCACTGCTCTCAATTCTGCATTCTCCATTAGCAACTTCTACTGTGCTGTAAATTACCTGACTGCTAGGCTATATCCTCCCCGAAGCTGTGAGCTCCATGAGGACAAAACCTCACCTATCTCATTAATAGCTGGATCCCTAACATGGTGCGTTATGTGTCCATAGATGCTCAGTTACTCGTACATTAATGGATAAATGTGTGTATGTAAAGAGTGATTGTGTGTGTGTGTGTGTGTGTGTGTGTGTGTGTATGTGTGTGTGTGTGTTGTCTTCTCTGTCTGATTCTGTGTCTCTGTCACCTTCTCACCCTTGTATGCACTTCTATACTTCCTAACCAAGTCATTTTTCATTCAGAAAACTCTAAAGAGAAGAAATCAGCAATCTTCTGATCCAATTAGAGGGAAGAGATGGGACCATAAAGCTCTGGGGTGCACTTGGGTGTTGAGCCTTGGAAAAGCTGCAGATCCTATCTGCTTCCTTTGCTGACTTGAGGAACTTAAAACCATACAGATAAGATGCTGCAGACAACGCTATAGAGAAAAATCCAGAGAACTCTTTTTGCTTCTGGCTTTGCTGGAGAATTTAGTGAACATAATACCCTTTCATGACTCTTACCTTTTTCTTTTTCCTTTTCCTCTCTTGTTTCCCTTTCTTTCTTTTTCTTTTGTGACAGGAGCTCACTCTGTAACCCAGGCTAGACTTGAATTCGGGGCAATCCTCGTTTCTCAGCCTCCTGAGGACTGGGATTACAGACGTATAACCCCATGCCCACTGCAGACTTTTGATACACATTCTGGGTAGGTATTACACGGCCTTGAAATTACAAAACTTTTTTTCTGATGGTTTCAAATTTCAACATCTTTCTGCCCTGCTTTTTCTCTGCCAGTGGTAAACCTTCAAAGGTTTGCCAAAATTTCCCTCCTTGTGAAGTCTTCCTGATTTTGGCCAGCCATGCTATTTTACTGAGGCTGTGGTAAAAACTATAACAAACTTGGTGGGATAAAACAACATAAAATTATTATCTTATAAGGTTGGTAATCTAACACAAGTCTTGCTGGGCTAAAAGCAACTTGTTAATGTGGTTGTGTTCCTCCTATGGGCTCTAGGGAAAAAAACAAAAAAAAAAACACTTCTATCTTTTCAGCTACTAGAAACTTCTGTATTCTTTGATGCGTAGCCCTTTTCTCCATCTGTAAAACCAGCAGTATTGCATTTTTCCTATGATTCTCTCACTGTCCTCCTCCTCCTGGTGCTGGGGACTGAGCTCAGGTTGCTCATACATGCTAAGCCAGCACTCCACCACTAAGCTATATCTCCATGCTCTTAAAATATGTGACACATGGGTCTTCACTAAGTTACCCAAGCTGGCTTTGAACTCACTCTGTAGCTAGGCAGATCTGGTGTTTTCAATCTTCCTACATTAGCCTCCTAAGTAGTTGGAATTACAAGCCAATAGGCAAAGTGTTGTGGTGTATGCACCAGAGAAGACTACTTGGACATGGGTTTCAGCCAATAGAAAGTCTTTATTAACTAGCCAGTGACTACACTGTGTGTTCAGGATCCCACTGTAATCTGAAGCCTTTCTCAGGGTGAGCTTTTAAGCATAAAAATCTTATCCTAGGTCAACATACTTCAGTTAGCAAGCACAGTTAACTAGAAGCAGAACTACCGTCTTTCATTTCTTCCTTCAGCATACAGCCTTGTCTGTGCTTAGGCTGATATGTCTAAGTCAAGATGCATAAGGCATGATCCAGGCTTTCAATAAGCTCACAGGGTAGTCACTGTAGTGCTGGGCTAAGTGCAGCAGCCGAGAAGTAGATCAGATTTGGTACTGGTTTTATTACTATACAATTAAGTCTGTACCCTTATCCTTGATCTATTTGGTATACTAAACAAGGCTACCAATTTTTTGACATTATTGCTATGATAATTAGCAGCAATGATATGATAATTATGATAATTATCATATGATACTTATATGATAATTATGAATCTAGAACAACTTCATGATGACACAATCAAATATGGCAGAAGTGACATCGTGTTCATTTCTAAGACTGGCAGCTTCCCCTTTTACTTCTTGGAATACATATTCATGGATCCTACCCCATGCTGTGAGGAATCTAAATCCACCTTAAGGAGAGTCCCAAACACAGAGGAGCAAGGGCTGCAGTGACCAGGCCAGTTGCTAGCTATGTATGACAAGTTGTCTTAGCTTCTCCAGCCCCAAACATGCCAATATGAAACAGAAATAAACATGTCCTGCTGGGCTCTGCCCAAACTCCTGACCACTTACACTCTAGGCAGTTTTGAGCACTTTCCTTTCTGTGCATCGGTCCCTTCGTTTATCTAGCTGGAATAACTTTGCTCCTTACAGTTCTGTGCAGCCCATGAGTAGTCACATATGCAAGCTGCCCTCCCCCTAGTCAGTAACTGCCATTTCTGCCTTGTCAGGGCTCTGGAGAGGAGGACAACACAGTCACTGCAATGGAAGAGAGGGTCTTCTGTGACACTAGAGGGGGGTCTCAGGTGCACTGAAAGTGGATCAACAGTCACTGAAATAAAATGACCTCACTGTGGCTCCTGTCTGACCCCACCATATAACACCTCCTACTGGTTTTTTTTTTTTTTCTCCTTTAGTACCTGGAGTTTACATAATGAGAAGCTTGTTTCCAGAAAGGCACCGCAGGTTCACAGGTAATTCTCAACAGCAACACTCCACTGCCCAGCTGATTGGTGACATAGTTTCTCAGGACCTGTGTTCTGCCCATTCAAAGGGCACGGGGCACATACCCCCATGGGATACCCAATCTTTCCTCAGGGGCTCACATATGAATGCTGTACCTACGTCCATCTCCAAGCACTCTTATTGTTATTGGTGCTACTGTAAGGGCAGCTGGGTTTTCCTCTCCAGGCTGCTCCTTAGGAACAGGAAGGAGAGTAATGTGAATATCTCTCTGGTCAAAAACAACAACCGGTATATGCTGCTCCTTTTTAAATGAAACTCGAGTAGCATAGTAGATGCTGAGTCACCGCTTGTGTATATTTCCGTGCTTTCTACCTCACTGGCCGACACCTCCTACCCCCACTCTGGCAGGTACAGCCCCTGGGTAGAGCTACATTAGCTGCTTTTAACCCACTATTGTGATTCAGGTCAAGGAACTGCATTTCCCACTTGAACTTGGTTAGAAAGAATCAGAGACTTGTTTGAGGATGAGAGACAGAATGGACAAAGATGTATTAGTCCACACCCTTTGGCCAGCTTCTCAGCATCTGGGAAATGCCTGCTTTTCACCCTTTGGTTAGATATGACACATTTTGACAAACCTTAGTGACAGGAATGAATTTTTTACTGTGTGTTGATGAGGATATTAATTTTTTAAAAGATGGGCTTTGTAAGACTTTTTTTTTTTTTTAGAAAAAGACATTCATGTAGCTGTTGCCTTCCCTCTGCTTCTGTTAAGAATGAGGAAAGGGTCTTACTGGCCTTGGCAGTACATGGCAAGGCCTAGCTCACTTGGGAGAATAACCTGAGAGTCTAATGTCCAGGCTCTGAACAGGGAACACACCACTTGCGTCATTTCTGGGAAGCACAGATGTCTTGTGGAGCAATGAATTTAATTTGAAAGGACAGAAGAGAGGGCAAGAGCTCTGAGTCATCAGGACAGTGAGCCGCAGCTGCCACTTTAAGGTCTGCAGCTGTTGAAAAATGAACCCTGTGGCTGAAGGTCTCCCCTTCCTCAATCATCCGAGGGTTCAGGGTTTACACACTCTCTTCCTGCAGACAGATAGCTCAGTTCCCTTCATAACAATACTGTCTCACAAAAACCATGTGCTGCAGTTTAGCATGGCTGAGTTGTGCACTGGAAGTAGCCTGTGTAGGAAGCTTGGAAACTGGTGTGCAGTAGTAAGAGGCAAGGCCTTGCGGGAGGTCTTCAGATGCCTTGGACAGCGCCTTCACAGGGGCTCGAGTCAGTTGTGTGGTAAGTTAGTTCCCTTTAGAATAAGGTGTTAGGAAAGATCAAGGCTCACTCCATCCAGGCCTCAGGCTTCCTCACCACGGGGAGCCCTTCCAGACAGGCTCCCACCCCTTGACTCTATATCATCAGCACCAGCATCTTGCCTTTAGACCTCCACTGTGAGTCAAAAACAAAAGCAAAAACAAAGCAAACAAAGCAAACCAACTACTCTGTAAGTATCCAGCCTGAGATATTTTGTTATGGCAATGCAAAATGACAAATAATGCAATACCTATGCCTGGTCAGACATTTCCATTAGGAAGGTAGTGGACAAGGGCATTGGAATGCTAATAAATTTCAAAATCCGAGATTTGACCAACATGATCTCTCATCTCTGAGGCAACCTTATTAGACAAAGAACCATGGTGATGTAACAGTGACCCTGTTCTAGAAACAGAAAACCTTAGATTCCCTAGTTATTCCTTGACATGACCAAAGACTGAAATACAGTCTCCAGATTTGAAAGTCCACATCCTTTTTCGTTAGAAAGTCACTGCCTTCTGTACATGGCCTTGCGTGAAGCATCACTGTAATGCTCTATGTGTTCCCATATCATTAATCCTTCTAATAATGAAAAGGCAGGTATTACTGTTATAACAGGGTCCCAGACCTTACCACAACTGACACCATGATGGAAGTACCATTCAGGTCATAAAATTCAGCACATAGATAGTGCCACCTGTCAAAATGAAGACAAAGATCCAATCCATTAAAGTTCATAGTTCTGGGAAAGTCTCTAAATAGACTAACCTTTGTTTTGATGCCTGGAATTCTGCTTCTGGCTGTCTGTTCTTGTTAGCTGAAGTTTGTCAACCCAGGATACAGTTTTTGTGCTTAAAAGTTCACACTGAGAAAGGCTTAGGACTACACTGGGGTCCAAAATACACAGTGTAGTCACAGGTTGGCTAATATAGACTTTCCATTGGCTTAAACCAGTGTTGGAGCAGCAAGTCTTCTCTGGTAACTATCATCTATCAGACGATATCTGATATCAACTATCGACTATCAGAGAACTATACACAACAACTATCATCTAAAGATGTGCAAACTAGGTGCAAAAATGTAATCTACACAAAATTATCCAGTCACCAAGTAGCCAAACTAGAATTCCAACTCAGGCACCAGAGTCCTGAGCCCAGGGGTCAACACTGAAGCACACACTGCCCATCCATTGTCTTATCTAGCAAAGGAAATTCAGAGACTGGGAAGGAATAAGCACACACTCCACCTCTCTATTAAGTGCCCTTCACACTGAGAAATGAGCTGGCCACACCCTCACCTACCAAGTGCTGCTTGAACACAGAGACCTCACACCTGCTACTCAGAGATGTGTCAGAGAAATCACCAGAAGGAAAGAGCTGAATGTTCCAGAAGAACAGGCATCCTAGGTCTCTTGAAAGACCTTCCCTAGACTGTGGCTCAGCTAAATGGTTGCTTCCTTCCCATGGTGAATTTCCCTAGCCCCAGCCTCAGCCTCCTTCCCCTCCACTTTCTTAAAGTGAGAAGTACTCTGTGGAGATGGTCAGAAGCCTGCTTCAATCCCTTGGATACTGACTCTTCTATCTCCACATCTCTTTGTCCTAGCAAAAGAGAAAGTCTTGAATGGACACTCTCAGCCTTAAAAATCTATGGTTACAGCATTGCATCACATTAGTTCCAGAAGGAGTAAGAACAAATAAGAGGAGAAATTAAGTCTTGTTTCCAATGAAATGTCTTCATGGACATTCGTTGTATTTTTAAAAGTTAACTCCTCAAACAAACAAAATCAGAGCAAACATTTTTAGGAGGCTCAGTTTGAATTTCAGTAATTAAGGGATGCAAATCGGTAAGTCTGGGGAGAGGAAAGCAGCAAGCTGGATTTATTGAAAGTCTTTGCTTTCTGTGTTTTAAATGCTGATGGCCTCAGAGGAATTATCTATTCATGACAGGAAGCCTAAAATTAAGAAGAAGGGAAAAAACCCTCAAATTTCAGGTTGAAGGATGTTGCTCAACTGTTGGTCTAAAGCATCTTTGATCTCATCTTATGACTCAGGGAAGAGAACATATTCAGTATTTAACATGCTTCTAATAACATTAGATGAGAAGTTGTAAAATAGGAGTGAACTTTTAAAATTTAAAATTTTTTTTTTATTTATGTGTGTGAGTACGCACACCAATGCTATATAAAGCTCACGTACACACGTCTGTGTGAGTGTGGGTACTCTCAGAGTGGCACCTCAAAGGGGCACTGAAAGTGAGCATCATATCCCAGCTGTGGTTACAGGCGGTTATGAAGTGTGAGTCAGTGCAGTGTGAGTACTGAGAATTGAACTCTGGCCCTCAGCAAGAGCAGCAAGTATCCTTAACCACTGCACAATCTCTCCAGGCCCAAGAAATGGACATTTTTTTTAAAGTCCCACACACTGTTGCTTTAAATGAATGTTTAAAAAACGTATTTGCTCTATTTCTCCCTGTTTTAGATCTCTGCACCATAAAAGCTGACGCAGTTCCAGATGGAAAGGGAGAAGCGTGTTGAATCTGCTAACCTGGAGCCAGTCTCCTGCTGCCGCACTGGGTTTCTGAGCTAGGCTCTTCTCAGCCATGCATGACCACCCAGTTACTCAGCCAATGGCCCTGTCTAGCTCTCTTTCCCACATTTAGTATAGTAGAGCCCACCCTGGTTTAGACAGGTAAATTAAAGGTGTCTGGGAAATGGTTCTCTCAAGGATGCATCTGTCTTAGTCTTATAGGAGATTACCTCAGAAATTTAGGTCAGGAACATGATTTACTTCTTATAATTTCAGAGATATTTCTCCCATCCCACTTCTTGCTGCCTTTGGATGAAAAAAGAAAAGGAAACCAACAACAAGAAGCCTTTTGAAAACCAGGTTTGAAATAGTGACTCAGCAACTGGACACAGGTGCTTTGTCACACCCAAACCCCAGCAAGAGCTCAGTGTGGTCATTTGCTTGATTGACAAATACATCCACATGGCTCCGGCTCCGCCTTAGCTAGTTGAAAACATGTATTGACTTTAAAACACAAGAAGACATATCAAGGAAATAGCCCACGACACCCAGTGAAAGTAGGGAGCTTTGAAAATGACACGAGTTTTGCTGAATGCTGGGATATCCACCAAATGCCTGTTTAGCCTATCCCTCTTCACAGCTCTCTCCGTGGCACTGCCCTGCTCCAGAGGACGGGGACTCGCCTCACCTTGCTAAGTCCTAACCACTGCATCCAGCAACATGATCTTTCCAGATAATTGCTTCCTTGGATAATGATAATAAGTGTTTTTCAATTTCTCCCCAGCTGAAGTCTCACAGAGAAGTGCACGAACCAGGTAAACACAGAGGGGGAAAAACACAGATATTTTGAACTGCTTAGTTAGATTTATCAAAATGGGTCAAAATGAAGGCTTTTAATAATATTCAAAGGCAGTTCCCTTCAGAATGCTGTCTCAAGCTAACTAACTTAGACCTGGAAATGTGGCAGATAGAGAAATACAGCAAATCACTAAGACTGGAAGGATTGTTGCACCAAAGGAGGAAAATTAAATTGCCTACTCAAACAGTTCAAACCTACCTTCCATTTCTTTCTTCTTCTACCTAGTTGATGAGTTTCTCTGTTTTGAGGCTTCTACCTCAGATGAAATGATAGGAAGACACATTTTTTAAAAATATTTACTATCTTTAATTTTTAAATTATGTGTGTGCATCTGTGTGGGGGTAGCTGCTTGTCAGTGCATTTGCCCATGGATCCCCTTGAGCTTGTGAGCCACCTGGCATGGGTGCTAAACTAAAGTCCTCTGCAAGAGCAGCTCACAGGCTTAGCTGCTGAGTCACATCTCCAGCCCAAGAAAAGATTTTAAAATAATCTCAAAAATGTACATCTGCTAATTACCATTGCAATTCCTCAAATATTTGTGCATGCAAATACAGCTATTTGAAACCGAATAATTAAAGCAATGCAGATAGTTGAATTATGCTTGTAGCAGAGGACTGGAGAGAGAGAAACCTTGATCCTTACTCTGTGTGATAACCTACTTAATAATTGAGAAACCCTGGGGACTCAGGAAAGGGACAGACCTAAAT
This sequence comes from Cricetomys ansorgei, assembly GCA_026225945.1. Classification (NCBI taxonomy): domain Eukaryota; kingdom Metazoa; phylum Chordata; class Mammalia; order Rodentia; family Nesomyidae; genus Cricetomys; species Cricetomys ansorgei. Next base: position 3,134,488 of record JAMJFZ010002601.1, on the reverse strand, counting down.
GTGGGAAAAACACTTAAGAGAGAGTGTGAAAGGATCCAAGAATTTCTGGTCTGCACAAACACATTCCTGGCAAATCTCTGCAATGGTCTCATTCTATCCCAGATATTCTTCCAGCCATGGGAAATGCATGTAATAGGTAGAGTCATAGAGATTCCAGGTAGAGAGGACATACTAGGCTCCGTGTGGGTCATACCCAAATAAGAGCCCTTGGAAGTAAAAAGAAAAAAAAGAAAAAAAAAGAGCCAACACAGGAAAGTCTCTCTCAGGCCTTCTCTTATTTTCCTATTTTCTGGGGATAAACCAATTAGCATACACAAAACACATAGCTCAGCATCCATCTCACACAGCAGTCTGTGAGTGCTAGCTTTAACGCTCATTTTTAGGGAGTCCTGTTTCTGTTAACAGGGCATTTGATGCCGCTACAGCTACAGCTAAACTGGCTCATTGAACCATTGAACTTCAGGACTTACATGTTTGTCCTAGTTAGGGTTAATATTGCTGTGATGAAACTCTGTTAGGACAGGAACTCAAGCAGGACAGGAACCTGGAGGCAGGAGCTGATACAGAGATCATGGAGGAGCGTTACATACTTGGCTTGCTCCTCATGGCTTGTTCAGCCCACTTTCTTATAGAAGCCAGGACATCAGTCCAAGAATCACACCACCCACAATGGGCTGGACTCTCATTCATCAATCACTAATTAAGAACATGTCCTATACTGGCTTGCCTACAGTCTGATCTTATACAGGCATTTTCCTAATTGAGGGAAATTTTCTCTAACTTGTGTCAAGTTAACATAAATCTAGCCAATACAATATTGAATCCAGTCTTTAGCCCTTTGTGCACGAATAAGAACACCCTCATTCTCCCAAGGAGACAACTGGGGTTTGTGTAAGAGCATATAGTGAGCTGGCAGACTTCTGTGTTCTCACCAGGTAGGAGACCATCCTTCTTCCACAAGAGAATTTTCTCAGAGTAGTTCCTGTCCAATTCTTGCAGGGATGTGAGGGAATATGATACATTGCTGATCAGCAAAGGAAGGAGACTCCATGGCAAATCCATGCTGGTGGAGGAGACCATAGGGTTCCTTGCATAACCCAGTGGCAAAATAGGAACTGAATTCTCATTTCATTAAGTCAGGCTGAGTCTTCTTCGTGATCATTTTTCATAGACTGTATAGCATCCTACAGCTAGATTACACAATGGCCAAGTACTTACTTCTCTGCAACATTCATGGCAGGTCTGCTTAGCAAAGCATTTCTCCAAGGTCAAGGAGAGCCTCCTGGGGGCATAAACAGACAGTCATGGAACCTACAAGGTTCCGATCACCCTCTCTTGTCTCTCAATGTCCAATAGTCCTTGTGCATCAGCAGCATGTGCCAAAACAATTATTTAAAAGGATTTTCTAAATAACAATTCTCCAAAGTGCAGGCATCTCTGAAATTACCCCGTAACTGTGCCAAGTCTGTGAAAACTCAATTGTCCTTCATGGACCACACTGATCCATGAGTGCCAAACATGCCAGCCAAAACAGAAATTGTTTTCAACCTCTAAATAAGCTATAAAAATGAAAAACCAGAGATAGAACAAACATTACACATTGTTGGTATTAGAGCATCTACATTACAACTAGCAAGTACTTCTATTTTAAGCACCAGTGTATTGAAGTATAAACAAAAGAGCCCTCTTACAAAGTACTAAGAATGAATTTATACACATTTCCCAATGGTGAGCTGTCAGTGTTTAGTGATCAGCTCTCTGAACAACATGGATGCTCTGATTGCAGCATTTGCTGATCTTCATGGGGCACCTCATTCTCTTGCACAAGCTTCGGTTGTCTCCTCTGGAGAGGAAGAGTATGCACGTGTGTACACAGAGGGAGACGGGTGTGAGCAGAAGTCGAATGGTTCAAACAGAAATTCTCCTGCACAGCGGCCCGTTAAGACATCGGTGAAATGCCAGTGGACACAGGATGGGGCAGAAATAAGCTGACTCTCCTGATGAGCTTCTGCAGGTCAGTGTCAACAAGCACCCACCCTGCTGAGCATGTATGAATCCCAAAAATATGTTATCAGATAGGATAGAGAGTAAGAAAGGATACTTGTACAAAGATACTGTTCATCGGTAATTTGTAACACCAAAACTTTTGAAAGCCATTTGTTATAAACGTGGCAGCTGGGGCTCCGTTTTGCTCACAGCCTCTGCCCCACCCGGCCTTTGGGCATCACTGAACTTTTACTTTCTCTAAATTTTCACTTCCTCAGAATACTGTATAGTTGGAAGCATACAGTGTGTATCCTGGTCCAACTCCATCCATTTAGCAATGTAAACTCAAGGTTCCTCCCTGTCCTTCTGGCTTTGGCTTGGTTTGTGACAGAGTCTCAATGTGTGGTCCGGACTGGCCTTAAACTCACAAATGTCCAGCCTCAGCCTCCTGGATGTGGATTACAGATGTGGACCACAGCTGCTCCTCCTCCTCCTCTTCCACTTCCTCCTCCTCCTTTTTCTTCTTCCTCCTCCTTTTCTTCTTCCTCTTTTCTCTTCCTTCTCCTCTTCTTCCTCCTCTTCCTCCTCCTCCTTCTTCTTCCTGTTTCTTCTTCTTTAAGGACTTAATAGTTCATTTCTTTTTGTTGCCAAGAGGTGGGACAGTCTTCCAAATTCTTTTCACCTCCTTTCTCCTTTATAACAGGAATGTATGGTCAATGTGGAGTATATGTTTTCCTAGCACAAACCATGTAGTTAGTGATTTTTTGTTTTTTTGCTAATTGGGATGTGGTAGCTGAATAATGACTTCCTTTCCACTGAAGATATCAATGTCATAATCCTTTTGAGTGTGTTATATTACATAGAAGAGATTTACAGAACTGATTAAGTTAGAGATCTGGAGATTGTGGATTATCCTTGGAGATCTGCTGAGCCCCCTGAAAACTTCAAGTCCTTATAGGAAGGAGATATGAAGGCCAAGGTCAGCTATAATTATGTGATAAGAGAATCCAAAGTCAGAATGATGTGGCCAAATGAATGTGGGTAGCCTCTAGAAGCAGGGAAAGTAAGCAATGGAAAGGTTCTTTCACATGGGCCCCCAGAAGGAATGCACCTCTGCCAACACTTTAGCCATGTAAGACTCAGGACCTCAGTTCTCAGAATGGAAAGATGACTCGTTTTAAGCCACAGCAGCAGTAAGAAGCAGACACCGATGATTGAGCTTGATGTGCCCTTTCATTTCCTTCCTGCAAGTGTGCTCTAAAGCCTGGAAATCTAAAAGTGACATTTCCCAGAACCTATTACAGCTAGGTTCTAACCATTGACATAATCCCATTTAGATTCATTTGTACATATTTTAGAAAGCAGAGGTCAGGCAAAGGGGATTTGACCAAATTTCACTAGAAAAACTGTTTGTGGGGGCAAATTCTGGTGGCAGTTTAGTACTTCATAGGAATCCAGAAGCAGTTGAGGAGGAGGCAGTACGGATTCCCATTTCCCCTGCAGCCTTCTGACTTCTCACCTTCCTAAAAGAGATAGCTGTTCTCCCAGTCAGTAAGTTCCTCAGTGTCCTGAGAGTCTCCCAAGGGCTCAACCTAGGTCTAGACATGCCCTGCCAGCACTGCTGATTTCCTAAGCAGTTAGCTCTGTGCCTTTAACTTCTTCCTGCTTAAAATAACTACAGCTGTCTCTGGTTGCAACATCAAAATCTGGAATGATGCATCCTGAAGTCTTATACCATCCCTGGGGAGGTGGAAGCTCCCTACTGATGGACATGACCTTGACGTTATCAGATCCACTGACAGGCATTCTAACACCTCTACTGCAGCCTCAGGACCACACAACTATTCCTGCTTCTGCTGTATTACGAACTTCATTTGCTTCTCTTTAACCAGAACTTCTCAAATTTGAGTTTTCCTCTTAAGTTATAACAATGATTGTAATCTTCATGGATCCAGGCAACAGGAAATGCTTCCGAAAATATAAAGACCCTGTGCTTTAAGAAGATAGCTCAATCAGTAATATGCTTGCTGCATAATAATGAGGATCTGAGTTCAGCTTCCCAGCAGCCACATCAAAATGCAGGAATGGTGGTACACGCTTATAACCCTTGCTTTAGGGAGGCAGATACTACAGTGTGCCTGGAGCTCACTGGCTAGCTAGCTTGGCCAAATAAGTGAACTCCGTGTTTAATAAGAGACCCTGTCTCAAAAAAGTTAAGGTGTAGAGCCATCAGAGAAGATACCACCATCACTTTTGGCCTCCACGCACAGGTATGCTGGCACACACATGCATATACCACATACCAAACATGTATGCATGCATACATTACATACATACCACAAAAATATTTAAAGACATTGTATGATGTAATGGCCCATAGTCTACTAAAAATAATTTTGAAGACCCACAATAAAAGAAAAATGTGTGATTGGCAGGTTCCAAGAACAAAGAATATTTATACCCTCCCTTTGAAAGTTCAACAAAGGCTCTAGAACTCTAATTACATTGATTTGGATCTACAATTCTGAAAGATAGCCTTTTGCTTATGACGCTTCAGCCATGTAAATGCTTGCAAAAAATATACCACAGCCATCTTCAGAAGCTTTCAGTTTTCCCAGAAATCACTTGGAATTCTCAAAATTTAATCTTCATATCTCATACTTTTAAAATGGCTTTTTATAAGCATGCACAGAATGATAAGTTGTGGGAGAATCAAGGTCACTGGAATTAATAAATTTAGTTAAATTTATAGATGAGTTAGATTCAATTAAGCTGAAGCTATCTTTCTACATCTCCATCCCACTCTGAACATGTTGACTTATTCCCTCATCTCTTAAGGAGCTTCGACAGAGATTAACAATGTTTTTCCAGAGCCTCATATTTAGTGTTTGGGGCTCTAAGGACCAGATCATCCAATTTCTGCGGCAGCTATTCAGTTCTGTCTTTGTAGTTACAGATGTGGTTAGGAAACGAAGCAGATGACCACAGGTCCAATAAAACTGTATTTGTGAGCACTGAGACTTAGATTTTGTACTGTTTTCACATCCACAATGCATTCTATTGTTCTGTTGACATTTTGTATCAGCCATTTAAAAATGGACATGCAATTGTTAGTCACAAGTTATGAAATACAGGCAGCAAGCTAGATTTGATTGGCAGGCCAGCTCCTTCTGTGAACCTGGTTCTGGCCCTTCAAGTTGTCCAAGTTCTCCATGATGAAGATGTGGTTATGGAGCCAGGATGGAGATCTCAATTCTGAATTCCAGCGTTTCCTGGGAGAGGTGGGGTAGTTCTGCTTTGTCTTTTCTTCCAGTGCACACACAGCTCTTCCTCCTCCTCCCCCCAGATTGGTTTGTAAACATCTGGGAAGCTTTCTCCAATAATGTCAGACTACTTCCTCATTAAATGATCAGGGCAGTTACAAACCACCAGGAAGCACACCTTTGCTCCTTCTTTAGAACGATGTCATTCTTTTATTTCCCCAGAAAAGTGATGTAAGGTCACTGTCTCCTCACCAGCTATTGAGTAACCGAATGCACAGACCCAGGAGGTCCTTGCTGACTGCTAGGCAAAGGAGATATAGAGTGTCCTGGCATGATGTGAGGTGCACCAATTGCCAAGTGAGGATGACAACAGTGAAGGGCGAGGAGAAGGTACTAGGACAAGGGGCTTTCTACCCTGAGTTACCCAAGTCTCCCCACTTAGGGATGGAGTGATATGCTTCAGCGGGCAGATGCTCCCTGATGCTGACAGGACACACCTCTCAACCCATGGCTTGGTTTCTCCTCAGCAAAGGCACACTGTCCCCACTCCAACTTCATGGCAATCCTAGCAGAGCCAGCATTTAGCATCTGAATCAAAAGCCCAGGTTTTATTTTTTTTTCCCCCAACACTTTAAAGAAAGCTAAAATCGATTTGAAGAATATAGAGAATTCTCTCATCATGGAAGTGAAAAATGGAAAGATTAAGCTTAAGAAAGGAGACAAAAAGAACATTCTGAAGATAAACGACAGCGTTGTCTTTTTAGACATTAGAAAGATTGAACAGGCAATATAACGCAACCACGGGAGGAGTGAGTCACAGCCTGATGATATCAGCGCGACTCATCTTTATCTGACCACTTTGCTAATTAAAAAAAAACCCAAAATTTTATAATCCTCACATTTTAAGTGGTTTCAGATTCTAATATACAGATGCGAGCTTTCAAATTTTACCCAAATCTTGGTAAATGTCCTAAGAATGACGACTGATAGGAGCGTGAACTTGCTAGCTGGGCTTCAGTCCTGTTCTCTTTATCTCCATCGTATCCACATTCTCGGCGCAAAGATAACCTGCTGAGTTCTGCCAGCTTCCGGCGCCTAACTTTCCTCTGCTATGAATCCTCTGTGATTATTACAGATAAAGAAACAGTCGCCAGAAGAACCCCATTCATTTTCTGTTTTTATGGCGGTGTTCACACTCACAGAGATTTTTCATCCAAGAATTCTTGGTGTAAATCTAACAGTCTGGCCATCGGTGATCATTAGTGTCACATCTAAGAAACAATTCTGGTGGGTGTTATTTATCAAAAGGAGCCAAAATATGCTTTTATGGCCCTAATTACAATATTTACTCAGATGGCTGTATTTATCCGCGAGAGAAAATGCCAGGCAGCTGCTAGAGCCTCCACACAAGGCAAATGAGGCAACACAGCCTGGCTCTGTGGGATGGTTCCTGTCTTGTTTTGTTGCTGTTGTTGTTTGTTAGTTTGCTTTTTGTTTTGGTTTGGTTTTTTAGGGGGGGGGTTGTTTGTTTGTTTGTTTGTTTTTGAAACAGGGCTTCTCTGTTGTAACTCGGCTATCCTGGAACTCACTCTGTAGACCAGGCTGGCCTCAAACTCACAGAGATCCACTGCCTCTGCCTCACAGTAGCGGGAATTAAAGGCCTGTGCCACCACTGCCTGAATGGCTCCTGTCTTAATTAGGGTTTCTATTGCTATGATAAAACATCAAAAACAAAACAACTTGAGAAGGAATGGGTTTATTCAACCCTACAGTTTACAGTCCTTCACAGATGGGAAGTCAGGTCAAGAACTCAAACAGAGCAGGAATCTGGAGACAAGAACTGAGTCAGAGGTCATGGAGGAGTGTTGCTTACTGGCTTGATCTCTCCAGGCTTGCTCAGCCTGCTTCCTTACAGAACCCAGGACCACCAGCCCAGGCTGCACTGCCCACAGTGGCCCAGTGCAAATCAACCTTCAATCATGAAAATGCTCACAGGCTTGCCCGCAGGCCAATTTGGTAGAGGCATTTTCTTAAATGAGGGCCCCTCTATCAAAATGACTCTAGCTTGTGTCAGGTTGACATAAAACTACAATGCTCATAAAAAAAAAAAAAATACCAGTTTGCTATAGGGCACTTAGTGATGGTGGTAATAAGCCTGGAGATTGAAGCACTGCCTTTTCATCCACAGGCAGCAGATGCCGGTCAGCAGGAAAGGATTTTCTGTCTACGGACTACTGGCCTCTCTCTCGACCCCCAGGCAACTCTGGAGCCAATAACTTTATGGTTTTGTTCTAATTTAAATTCTATTGAGGGGTATCTTTTCCTTAAATTTAAATTTTTCTTCATTCTCTCTGAGTTCAGCAAGGAATTTAGAGACATATTTACTCTAATTTATCAATCACTTGGTTATATTGTAGTGACAGAATTTCACAGTACTTGTCTTGTAAAGTTCATAGACATGGAAACCTCAAAATCTGTTTTCAAATATTTATTTTTATTATTTTTAATTGTATTTGGGAGTGGAGGTATGTGCACGTAAGTGCAGATTCCAGCAGAGGCCAGAGGCATCGGATGCCTTCAGAGTTTGAGTTTCAAACTATTGTGAGCTAGGTGGGTGCTGGGAACCGAACCTGGCCCCACTGACCCATCTCTCTAATCCCTATAATCTGTTTTTAAAACTAGAATTTGTACCAGGATTACTTGAAGATTTTATAATGAAAGCTGTGGTGAATGCATAGGGTTTTCCCCCTCCTTTGGTTATATTTTACATTAATTTATATTTATTTTTAGACTATTGAATCTTCTTTGTTTTGAACATCAAACAGTGACTTTTTTTATATATAGAAACAAGATCAAAGAAGCAGACCTTTATGTTCCAGGAAACTTGTACAGCCCCAGGGTTCATATGCATGACTGAGATGCCCTCCTTTCATGAAGTCTCCAGGAAGCTTGTCTCCTATGACACATCAAAATCTCCATCCTTGAGAATATGTATTTTTGCCAACCAGGAAGTTGTCCAGCCTTCCAAAGAAGAAAACTTTGTTCAAAGGAGTTTTTCTGTCCAGTTTTGGAATTCCGTTCTCACAGGAATGTCCTCTGAAAAGGGAAGCTTTGGCCTTTTATAATAAATGAGATTAATCTCTGTCAATTACATGGATTTCTTCTAATAGGAAAGAAGTGTCCTCTGTGCTGAGGTTTGGGTTGAGGTTTGGGTATCTCAAGAGCCTGGGTTTTAGGAAGGTAGAAGGCAGCTTAACCAAGCACCGTCTATGGCTGGGCACTGAAAGGGAGGTTAGACAACCTTCCCAGTTCCCCCGTTCAGGGCTCCTTTATAACCTGCTAACATGATCTGTTTTTGAAATACAACTGAGTATCATTGGGAGTATGTTCTACGAATTGTCACTAGAGAATTTCTTCAGTACGTGAATCCCAGAGATACCTAGATGGTAGGTTGGTCCATACATGGGGCCTTTTGACAAAATCAAGAGATCACTAAACAGGACATCTGTGAGCCTCCTGCTGGTGTGACATGCTACTCTGCTTCCTAGCAAACATTTATTAAGTATAAGAAAAGCAGGAGTAGAATATAAAATAAACTCAAGTGAACATCCGTGCATAGGATTTCCTTCCTGAGGTTTTTGTGCCGCAGCAGGTGGCTTGCTGACCGTCCTCACCGCTGACAGACAATGAATCACACTGCACCTAGACAGTAGCTCTAACATCACTAGAGCAGAGAGAAAAAACAGAAAACAACTATTAATTAAAAAAAAAAAAAAACCAACAACAAAACCAGTAAGAGAAAGTCACCCAGAGCTGAACACGTATATCTTCAAGCAGAAAAGGCAGAGCCCCCTCTCCAAATGTCTATCTGGGGAAAGCAAGTCACATGACCCTTCTGCAGCAACACTAAAACTTATGACAGAGTAAAGAATGTTTTTTGAAAAAAAAAAGGCTAAGAAATATTTCAAACAATGTTCATCATCCCTAGGAATTAGGGAAATGCAAATAATAATAATAATAATAATAATAATAATAATAATAATAATAATAACTAACTTTGATATTTCATCTTACCCTAGTCAGAATGGCACCGATCAATTGAATGACCACCAGCAGATACTGGAGGACTGTAGGGAAAGGGAACCAGCATCCACTGTTGGTGGGATTGCAAACTGGTTCATCCACTCTGGAATTCAGTGTGAAGAATCTTCAAAAGGCTAAAAGCAAATCTACCACATCACCCAGTACCACTCCTTGACACGTGCCCAAAGGACCCGACATCCTGCTCCACAGCCATGTCCATTGTGCTCTATTCACAACAGCTAGGAAATCGAAACAACCTAAATGCCCTTCAACTGATGAACAGGTAATGAAAATGTGCTACATATACACGGCGGAATACTATTCAGCTGCCAAAAAAAAAAAAAAAAAAAAGATGGAATCATGAAATTCACAAACAAATGGATGGAACTAGCAAAGATCATATTGAGTGAGGTGACCCAGATCTATAAATACAAATGTTGCTTGCTCTCTCTCATCTGAGATTCCTAGCTCCAAATCTTCAGGCATGAGTATATATCCTGTACTCATGCAGAAACCAGGAAGGGAAAACAGGTCCATTAGAGGGGTAGGCAGAGCAATAGGGAGGGGAATCACAGGATATATGTGATCTGAAAGAGGAAATGGGAAAAAGAGGGGTTCTCTAATTAGGGAGGGAAGAAGGAGATAGATACAGGAGGAAGGAGGGTGAAGTAACAATAAGGATGTTTGAAAAAGTCATAAGGAATCACACTATTATCTATCTAAAAATGCCTATAATATGTAAATTGATATAAATATACATATGTAGTTTAAGTAAAATTTTCTCACCTGGCTGACAATGATGCCTCCAAAAGAAAAAGAGCATCTAACAAAAAGCCAACAGCATGCATGGAAAGCCCTCTTTTGAGTTGTTGATGAGAGTTGTCCAAAAAATTTTCAAAATATATTGTTATTGCTCTTGGTTGTCCCCTACAGGGGATGATGAGTCCCTATTGCTGAAGACAATGCATTTCATTTCAGACACAGGGTCCAGAGTTCCCTGAACTGGAAATAACCTAAAAGCCTCCTCTCTGAGGACTAGAAGGTGTCACAAAACCTTCCAAAGTACAGAAGCAACCAACAGTCCTGTCAAGCTATGATACCTATGAACCACTTCAGTGACCAGTAGAGCACACTAACTCTAAAAGTACAGCAATGGCACAGATGACTTGGTGGTAACCAACAGCTCTCTAATTGGACTTAAGACCTCTTAACAAGAGGGAAATCACTCCTGGTACTAGAAACCTAGCTAACTATCCAGGCTTAGTGAAGTCATGGATCTTGAAGGAAAACCTGTAACTGCTAATTTATTAAACCAGCATAATCCCACCACATTCTAAGTATTTGTCCTTATACCCACAGATAAGTGCAATCCTCTCCCTTATCAAGGAAATTCCTCCTTGCAACAGACCATTACAGAAAACCACAACCAATTAAAATGTAGAGAATGAGAGTCTGTATGGTACCCAGCCTCAGATGATACATCTACAATACAATTCCTGAACCAAAGCCTCAGAGATCATTGCAGAATCCAGAGAAACAAAACATTTTCTTTGAGATTGTGATTCCTGGAAATGTCAGAGAGGCTACACTCACGAAGTCTTAGCTTAGTTATATTTAGTCTTGTTTAGCATGGCTGCCTAAACAAGATCTGAACAATAACAACACCAATGGACATGCTGACACAGAAGGGGGAAAGCTCATGGGGCTTCAGTCCTGGAAAAAGAGACACAGGCAACTGGGGAATGCTGAGAGTGTGAGAAACGGTCTTCCACAGAGAGGATACCCTCAATTGGTTATTCAACAGCCCTGAGATCATTGACATATAGGTAACATTGTACTGGCTGAGCAGGTTGTATTTAGGAAACACACACACACACATATATACATATATATGTGTGTGTGTGTGTGTGTGTGTGTGTGTGTGTGTGTGTGTGTGTGTGTATATAACAATAATTAAATAAATAATTAAAGAAAAATAGATCATGAATCTAAAAGAGAGAAAGGGGTACATGGGAGGGGTTCAGAGAGGAGGGAGGAGGGAAATAATGTAATTATATTATAATCTCAAAAAGTAAGAATAATAATTTAAAACAAAACAAAAAGAATGTTCTTGAAACCGATACAGGAACAGTTTAACCTGAAATGTTATAGCAACCAAAAAACATTCTCCCCCAAATATTATATAATACCAGAGTTTCCCTATATATCAATGTTTAAAATAAGACTGTATTTAATGATAGCTATCACCTTGGTGGCATAAAAATCTGCTCATGCTCTAGGGAAACTTCCAGTAAAGTTATCCTACACAGCATAAAGAGCGTGGTGAGATGGCTTAGGGGTAAAAGCTCTTGCTGCCAAGACTGACAACCTGAGGTCATTCTCCAGGGTCCGTGCGATAAAGGTAGAGAAGGTAGAGATTCCAGAAAGCTCTCCTCTGACCATACAAGTGTCAAGACACACACATACCCCCATAAATAAATGGATTTTTGAAAATGGTGTTATGTCATCAAAAGTAAAAGTTAATAAAAACATTTTCACACCTACCAAGATTGCATTAATGTCCTGTATGCCCTTACTTGAGCTTCCAAACCAAATAAACACAAACTAGGTACTTCAAGAGATTTGGAGCTGCAGCTTGGTAGTCGTGATTAGCATAGGTCCTGGGTTTATGTCCTAGAACCACAAAGAAGAAAAATCCAGACGTTTATTCTCTCACTGTTCTGGGAACTTGGAGTCTAAAACTAAGGGGTCAGCAGGACCCAAAAGAATATCTATTCAGTGGGGTACTCCTGCATTCTGATGATCTCTGGCAATTCACAGTGTCCTGGCTTCGGACAGCATGATGTCAAACTCTGATCCATCCAGGTACACCTTTTCTGTGTGCTGGATTGCTTCTGTTCTCCTCTCTTAAGGACATTCAGCATGTTGGCTCAACACCTAGACCTGATACCCTTACATACTCGCTGATATATAAATACTCCATTTTTAAATATGGTCCCAAGTATCACAAGTATCTGAGGAAGAACTTCAATATAGTTTATTGGGGAAGATGATTTGACGCAAAACACTGTGCAATATATGTTCTAGCAAGAGAGCGAGAGAAGGCCAATGAGCCAAGAAGCCTAGGAACTCATAAGAAAAATGAGATTCAATGTCTCAGGATGACATTGATTAGCATCAACTAAAGGTCAAGCTACCCATTTCTCTGCCTTTGAAAAGAGGAAAGAAGGGACACTGGAAGGCTTGACAGTTTCGAGCCCATGGGGAAAAAATCTACTGGGAGATATGAAAGATACCCAAGAAGAGAATTAAGAATATTCTCACAGGTATGCAAGATTTTTTTATAGTAACAACGCAACTCTAGAACCACAAGAAAGTAAGAATTTCAGAAAAATAAAATGTCACTCCCCAATGAGAAATGATCATTTAAAATGGGTTATATGGAAAGGGTTTGGAGGGAGGGAAAGAAAGAGGGAAATGATTCGACTATATTATAATCTTTAAAAAAGAAGGAGAAATTTTAAAAGAAAGAAAATTGTTGCTCATATTAAAAAAAGGAAACCATTAAAAATTTATAATTGAATTTTATTACATTGAAAAAAAGTATCTGGCTTGGTCCTAAACATTTACAAGATCCTAATAATGAAAGTACTGAATGTTGGTTTAATCAAGAAACTCCCTGGGGAACAAAGAATGGAAAGGAAGTGACATTTAAAAGGGTAAATTTTTCAACTATCATAAATGGAAATGAATAAAAATAATGTTGAGATGGTAACAAACCAAGAAACGTCATCATAGCATAACCTTAAGTGCACAGATCAATAGAAAAGATAGCTACTACAGTTAAAATCGTTGCATTGGGGGGGTACGACTGTGGTGGCTGTTGTGACAGGCACACGGGTCCGCTAGCGGTTACAGCATCTTTGGAGCTACTTGATTTTTCTGAATATTTATAAGAGATATTTTTATTTTTAAATCGTTTTCTAAAGTTTTAAAGAAAAGCTGTTTTGCAGTAAAGCTTGGCCCTGATCCTTCATAGAACTGGTTCTCCTTACAATCCTCTTCACACGGCTTCATTACAGCTCTCCACAGTTGTGAGGCTCTGTCAGACATTTCTGCTTACACGCACCCTATCCAGTACCACAACTGACTCAATTGGCACCAAGCACAGTCTGGCCAGATGAGACGTGAACAAACACACACCCGTCTCCTAAGAAATGGCAGTAACTCTAAGCCTCACTATAGACCCACCATAAGTCTCATCCTATAAGCAGGTGGTTGCCACTAACCCACTTCCAGCAACCCACCTGAGTACCAGGCTGATGGATACATTTCTGTGTTGGTTCCTGGCTCCCCACTGCAGTGTCTTGTTACGGTTACAGCCATTTTCTGATGCCCAAACTCCATAGATAGAACCAACTCCTCTGATTTTTAGGGTGAACTGAACTTCCAAAAGTTTTCTTTCTGCTCTACCACCACCCCAGGCACTCACAGGCCTTTGTAACCCCCTTATACTCCCAGCAGAAGCTGAGATCTTGCTATTCTTCTGAAATTAGAACACAGGCTCCACGCTTGTAAGTTCCCAGCATCACAGTCCACTCAGACTCTTTCAATCAAGTTTCATAAATATCTGTTCTAAGGCCTAGTGTTGTGGTCCACACCTGTAATCCCAACACTTAGAAGGATGAGGCAGGATTGCCATAAATTCAAAGCCAATGTGGAATATAGCAAGACTTTGCCAGGAGGAGGAGGAGGAAGAGGAGGAGGAGGAGGAGGAAGAGGAGGAGGAGGAGGAGGAAGAGGAGGAGGAGGAGGAGGAGGAGGAGGAGGAAGATGCTTCTTTCAATAGATAGCAATTAACACAGAGGCCCCACAACTGGACAATGTACAGAGAGTAAGAGACGTTGGAGCACTCAGTCCCAAATGCAATGTCTCTATCAAACCCTTCTCTTCAAGACTCAGGAGTCTATGTGGAAGAGGAGACAGAAAGACTGCTCTTGTAGGAGGTAGTGGGTGACTTTTAGACGCAGCAGGACTGATGTACATATGAAATCACAGAGACTCTGACCATACACACATCATCTGCACAGGTTCAAACCAGACCAAGTCCTGACACTGAGGAGGGGAGGTAAACACAAAGTCCCACCCCAGCCAAGAAGCTATTTGCAATTGATAACTGCTGGAAAGTGGACAAGCATTTTTTCCCAAAGGAATGTCACTGGGTATACCAACCACACTCAAGGGCAGGCCCATGCACAAGAGTAGTTGGTCAACACAAAATAGACTCGATGCTCTTCTTCATGTACTTTTTTGGTTTGTTTTGATATTTTTGTCTAATTTTAATTTTCTTTCTTTCTTTGCTTTGTTTATTTTTATTTTAATCTTTTGTTGTTTTCCCCATTGAGAGAGAGGGAGAGAGGGAGAACATGAAGTTGGATTAGTAGGGAGGTGGGGAGAATCTGGGTCCTTGCCTCTCCTTGGAGAAGAGGAAAGAATATGGCCATTAGAAAAAATAACTGGCATTTTTCTTCTAAATACTGTGCTTACCTCTAATACTAGGCCTAGTGCTGAATTAAGTACTTAGATCATTTCAGTAAGTTTTTGTAACTAAACAATAACTACTTTGGTTCTTTTCTGGTCAACACCCTTTGTACCCCCATCGTCTGGTACCTTCACCCCCATCTCCTTTAGCTCAACATCATTTTTTTAAGCTGTTCTGGACACACAGAAACAATCTGTGAACAGTTCTGCCTTATCCAATCTGACGTGTGACATCTGGTTCTAACACAAGCCATGGTAAATCATCTTGGTTGCCTTTCTGTTACTATATTAGAGGGTCCATGATGGTGAAAAGAAGGAATACCTGAGAGTCCTCATCTTGATCCACAATCATTAGGCAGAGAGAGAGAACACTGGAATTACAGGAGTCTTTGGAAACCTCAAAGCCCTCCCCCAGTGACACACCTCCCCCAACAAAGCCACACCTCCTTCTCAAACAGTTCCACCAACTGGGGAACAAGTATTCAAATGTATGAGCCTATGGAGGTCCATTCTCACTCAAAGTATCACATAGGTGTTCACTAAATGCTCCTTGAAAAAAAATGACTTGTATTAAAATGTGCTGATTAAAGCTGGCTTCTCTCACAATGACCTTGATAAACTGTACCTCTTAGATATTTCATCACTTGACATTGATGGGCATGCAAACTTGTATTAAGCAATCTTGTTGCATCATGTTGCAAAGAGACAGAACTTCCTAAGGAACCGATGACAGTTCTACGGGAAGCTTTTGCTGCCTTTTGTATTAATATTTAATGGGTGGAAAAATGCATCACAGACTCTATTGAGATTCTCAGAGATGGATTTGTTTATCTTTTCAACATTTTCCTACTCTGTGATCTTCTCTATGGTGCTAACCTACAACCACAACCAGGGACCCTCACTTGAGTCTAGGCAGCCAGTCTTCATGAAGCCGCATGGGCCACACAAGAACTTACCTCAGCAATGGCTATTTAAGTCTCTATTACTTGGGTCATGGATAAACAGGTGTGTGCATTTGTGAAAAACTTTGAGCTATAGACTGCAAATTTGTGAATCCTGATGTATATAAATCATATTTCAGTAGAGTTCTCTTTAAAAGGCACTGGTGTGTAGCTCAATGCTTGAGTGTGTATTTAACACGTGTGGGGTTCTGGGTTCAATTCCTAGCACTACAAAGACATAAAAATTATGGTTGGGTGAGAGGGTCTGGTGGCAAACAAAGGTTGAAGATTTGAATTTGATTCTAGGGACACACACACATACACACACACACACTCACGCACACACCCCAATGTGTGTTATGCTTTCTTTTTTTTAAAGCATAAAATGTAAAAAGAGTTATACAAATAAAATGTGTGACCACCACCACCCCAAACAACAGTATAGGCTATTGCCATTGCTCTCGGTTGCCCACAAGAACTTGATGGTGAGACCCTATTAGTAAAAAAACACTATATACTTTAGACATAGGATGTGGATTGGAATCGGACTGAAAACTTCTTTTTTACTAACTTATTTTAGTACCAGAAGGTACTGTGTGGGCTGCTGGGGGAGAAAAATCATCACAGCTTTACCCTGAAAGCTACAGTAATGGCCTGCCAGACAAGAGCCCTTTAGTGCAATTGTTGCATGACTGTTATGGACATAACCAATCACTTTCTGATTAGATTTGAAGCTCCACAAGAGAGACTTATACTTAGTATTATGAACTTGGTCAAGATCCTGGGGAATCACATGCCCTGGGGGAGGGGGCAGAGGGTGGAGAGGCTACTGCTATTGTTTTGCTAATGATCATATCCTCACACCACCTGCTAAGTTACTCATATATATATTCATAGATTAATGTTGTGTCCAGGCATTGTCAAGGCAGCTTATTACCGCCCTAGTGGTGGTTAGTGAAGAAACCCATATTTTACCAAAGTGCTGAGAATAGGAGAGAGTAGAATGCATGTTCCTCAATGAGACATCTCTATGACTGCCTCCAAGACTCAGGGAACATTACACAAGAGGGAACAGAAAGAATGTAAGAGCCAGAAGATGGAGAATGTGAAGCAAAAACATGCCTTCTGGACAGGACCAGGGTGCTTCACTTACTAACTCACTACACCTGTGGTTCTATACAAGACCTGCACAAGACCAGCCCCATAGATGTTTCATCATGTATGGGGTGGGGGTGAACAGACCACCACCACCAGAACAACTAAAGAAAAGCCCCCACTGGTGCACTCAGACTCCACCATGTCTTAAAGCTGAGGCCACCCTTCCCACAGTGCTCCCTGCCTGTCACTGACCACGACTGGGTCAGGAGGCCAGCCATTCCTGGGAGAGGCAGCACTCCTCTGACCTGCTCTGTGGGTGTGGCTCCTGGCATAGCTTCTGCAGTGCACTCTCAGAACAGCACCACAGCTGTCTGCCACTGTAGTCAGACTTTCCACAGTTAACCCTGCCCATCCTGAGTTCTCTCACGTGTGTTTGTTTACCCAGTGTTTCCTGAATATATAATACCAACCTCACATCTGCTTCTGGGAGGAGACCCAAGTAAACACAACCACTCATACAAAGAAGAGATCAAGTTAACAAGTGATACTGCAAGAAAAACATCATCCATCTATTAGGAACACATCAATGCTCCCTACTTACAAGTTACATGCCTGGCCATTCTCTCAAACTGATGTTAACTGTGATGCCCAAGGGTCTGAGGTCTGTTTGGAGCCACTGACTGGCCTTCAGTTTATTGAAACCTGCTACCAGGTCTCTCACCAACATCTACACAAATCTCAAGGCAAATAAATCAATGCTCTCAGTCATTGTCTGCTATAAAGGACACAGTAATAAGATTGTTGAGGGAAGAAATCAGGTCACAAAGATCGTGAGGCCGAACCTTGAGGGACTGACTGTGCCTGGCTAGCTCTGCAAACATCTCACCTGATTTAATTACTTAAAGTAAGCGAGCCTATCACACTCCTCAGAGAGAGAACACAGTGTCTGACCATGGCTTAATATCATCACTCCTTGCCAATGAATCCTGGAGCTCTAGTCTGAATAACAAGCACTCTTATGGTTTGGGTGTGGTTTGCTTCATAGGGAACCATGTGTTAGAAATTTGCCCCATGTTGGGAGACAGTGACTCTTAAAAGGTAACTAGTCTGAGGATTTAGGTTACTGCAGGCATGCTCATGAGAGGAATTAGCATAATTCTCCTTGAATCTCAGTATCTCTCTAGCTTCCTTTCTCATTGCATAGCTCTATCCATATAACTCCCACCAGTGTGAAGCCATCCTCCATTGGTTCCTCACCAGAGCCAGCAGCAGCAGCAGCAGCATGTTCTTGAACACAGTCCTATTTTCTTTACAATCCAGCTCCAGGTATTTCATTATGGTGACAGAGACAGAGAAATGTTCTGGTATTATCCACATGAGACTTGACATTGTTATCATAGAAATGTGGCTCAAAAATGGTTCTGTGTATCATAAATTCTCTCTCTCTCCCTCCTTCCCTCACTCTCTCTCTGGATTTTCAGAAAGAGTCTGTGTAATTAACTGAGGGTAACCTGGAACTCACTTAGAGGACCAGGCTAGACTGGAGCTCACAAGTCTCAAGTCTCAACCTCCCATATAATGGGGTTACAGCATCTCCCCCCCCAGACACCCAGCCTTACTCTGGATGTTTCCATCTAAAAAGCCATGTTGTACCTAACACTCTGTGCTTCCTAACACCAAGACAGATCTACCCCACCTGCCCACCAACCAACCCATCCCACTTCTCCTCAGAAAAGAATAGTCCTCCCCGGGTTACCACTGGGCATGGCATATGACATAGCAAGTTGGAAAAAAGCTAGGCACTACTCCCTACATCAAGGGTGAACTAGGCAACCCAGAAGGAACAAAAGGGTCCAAAGGACAGTGGGACAGACAGAGACTGCCCCACTCCAGCCTGCAGGATCTTTGTGTGGTGCCGGCCTAGAACTAAAAGGGGGTTGGAGATGTTTTGAACCTCATATTTCTCACCCTGAGAGCAGAAGGCATTTGGCTGATCTACCTTTTTTATTCTGACAGACCCCACCTAGCACCAACAGCTAACAAAGCTCCTCCAGTGCTGCCCTATCTTATGACACAGCACCTGATAAAATCCTGCCTCTCGAAGGAATGTGGCCTGGTTAATGTTTATCCAACCACTGCAGCTAGAGAATCCCGGGCTGAATTTTCTGTATGGCCTTATAGGGTTTCTTCCCCTGGCCCTTGCAAATCTCTGCTTAATGCAAATAAATCTTTCTCAGTACCACTGCCCTAGCCAATAACTTATCACATAAGGCACTTCTCCCTTTCTCTCTAATATATATATATATATATCCTTTGCTTCAATAAACTGAGCTATTCACTGATACTATCTCCTGAAAAGTCTGTCTCTCATTCTCTCAAGCCTCCACCCAAGACTCTGGAACTCCTTGCGGTTCCTAACTGTGTTTCCCTCTTCAATGCTGTTCCTGACTGTGTTTCCCTCTTCAATGCTGGGCCAGTGTACAACAGCTTGGCTACCTAGGAGAAGGGACCAGAAAGCAGGGACCCATAGCTGGTGCCCAATATGGGGCAGTCCCTAGAGCAGCCATCATCCTCCTTTGTGGAAGATGTGGCATTCTTAGTGGATCCTGGTTTAGGAGGGTCTATGAATTGATGAATGGCAGCTATAATGTGCCAAAAGTTGGGGGAGGGAGACTTCCCTTCTTGGGTCTCCCAATATCAGACTAGATAGGCAACCCAAGTCCATGTGTCAGAGTCATATGGGTCACCAGCAACCATTCAGGGGGGCTACATTAAAAACTTCCTCCCAGAAGGAGATGGCTTCCTTTTGTGTGAGTTTTAAGCCATGGGCCTTAACTAGGGCCCATATCACCTTAATTTTGAGCTTCTTTTTGGTATGATGAGGTGTTTCCCATGATAGAGAAGGTAAGGAAGTGCCAAAGACAAAAGGGAATATTGTCAGGGGGCCTCGTGGTACCCTGGGAGATTACTCAAAGTCCCAGACATAAGCCTGCCCACAAGCTTCAAAGAAACTGGGGACCACTCTAGGAGTACTAAACTGGCCATTGCATTACCAGGTTTGTGTTGAAGGGAAGGGTAAGATAAAGTCTTGTAGTCAATGCCTGGGTGGGTTGTCAGGGTCTAGGCAAAGAGCTGGGAGGCCTTCAACCCACACTAAGGAGTCACCCTGGCCAATAGGTTTCAATCATATCTGGTCCTTTTTGATGGCTCAAACCGGAATCAAAGAAAGAGAAGAATTTGCCAGTATTTCCTGAGGCAGGGAAGTAAGGCCAAGAGCCAATATCCCTTCAGTGAGCTCTCGTTAATCCCCTACATGTTTCCAAGAACACCAAGCCAGCCATAAGATATGTTTAGAGGACCCTGCAGGTTCCATGTCTGCCACTTCAGTCTCTGTGAACCCCTAAGAGTGCTAGTCAGTTGATACTGTCTAGTTCCTGGTCTGACCTGCAGTATCATACAAGGGTTCCCTCCTTTGGCATGGGGTTCTGCCCTTCCATTGTCCCCGTGGATTTTGTAGGGAGTATAGGCCATAGATCAGAGATTTTATGGCTGGGTTAGTGACCTAGTCCCACCACTGAAAACCTTGCTTGGCCACAGGAGATGATCTGCTCAGGCTCCCTATCCCCGATTACTAGAGACCCTTGCTAGCATCTCCCTCATAGATTCCAGTGAGTTTTCATTGCACTAAGTCTTCTGATCGAGCCCTAATTATCTCCTGATTTCCATTGTCTCTCCATATATTCTCTCCCTCGAGCCCTCTTCCCTTCCTGGGCCTCTCCACTCCCATGCCCTTCCTTTCCTAGCCCACTTGCATCATCTGCTGTATTTCCACTTTACCAGGGAGATCCCTGTGTTCTCACTGGGGCCCTCCTTGTTGCATTGTCTCTCTGGGTCTGTGGATATTAGTAGCTTTCTGTTGTAAATTAAAAAATTAAAAAAAAAAAAATCACTACACCTTCCCAGTTCAGTGAGTAGCTCTTTTGCCCAGTGATGGCAGTGGCTCTTGGGTGGGAAGCCGCAAGGGTGATGCAGACCCATCTGGTCTTAGATCAGAGATCTGTGAGCCAACGAGCATGAATGAACCATTCTTGGGAGCCACGGGCAGAGAGTTTGCACTCATTTTTGGGGGGGAAGGGCTTACATATGTATAGCCAGAGGAATGGCCCCAGTATCCCATCAGTGGAAGCTCATTGGTTAGGACAGGCAACCCCATTGTACATTGGGGTGCTTAGGTATTTTCTGGAGATCAGTGGGATAGACCTTATAAGGAAGGGTTTAGTTGTAACTCCAGATAAACAACTGTGCCAGATCATGTACTCTTGGAGGGGTTGATGTCCTGTTGTGGCTTGTGGTCTGTCAGCAACTGCAGAGGGGGAGGGGACAGATTCCTTCCAGATGATCAGAATGAAAGCTTGTGGTCCTAAGTGCCTTCAACCCACTCAGCTGCATGACAATACCACAACAGCCCCACAGCTTCCTCCTTTGTTTAAAACTTAATATCCACATATAAGTGAGTATATATCATGTCTTTCTGGAACTGGGTTACCTCGGTCAGGATAATTTTTTCTAGTTCCATCCATTTGCCTGCAAAATTTATGAAATCATTTTTAATAACTGAGTAACACTCCATTGTGTAAATGTACCACAATTTCTTTATACATTCTTCAGCTGAGGGGCATCTAGGATACTGTTTTTATATGCATGGCTGATTTAATTTACTAGCTTTAGATGGTAATTCTGTGCTTGGAGTTTTTAGTGACTTGTCCGTGGTTTCCTTTCAGCAGATATCCTCCTAATTTAGTTTTTGCATCAGGGTACCTGGGGCTTTCAGAGCAAGTTAGAATTGTTTTCCATCTCTTAGATTCATTGTAGTAGTTTATGAAGCAGATGGATTTTCATTTGTATAAAAATTTGTCAATTAACACCCTTAAAAACATCTAGGTGTGGTGCTTTAAGGAGATTTTAGACTACATTTCAATCTCATAAATCTTATTTATGTATTTAGACATTCTATTTATTAACTCAATTTTATGTGGTTTTTTTTCAAAACTTAAAATTCATCAAAATACTCAAATGTAATATGAGATGATGAATCAACACATGGCTATTCGGTGTTCTGTTCTACAGTTCTGTGGTCAGAGTATTCTTCTATCAGAGCCATTTATGAACGAACGTTTTTTCTTAATTAAATGAGGCAACATTTTATCCATTTTCTTATTTTTTCTGAAAGAAACAGTATTTGTTATTTGGTAAAAAGAAAGAGACACTATTATTGTTATTGCAAAGGGAGTGGAATTGGGGAGTTTTTATGTTAATTTCTCATTTTTATATATCACATCTGGTGAAAGGCTGAAGGCTGGCTATAAGGATGTTTTCTGCAGTTCTCTCTGTGCTGTCTGATGGGTGAATTCGTATGAATGTGCTACCTATCTTAACATTTTTTTCAATTTCTATGCACAATGTCTTATAAATACAGAAATTACATGTGTAAATTCATACATTTAGTTTGTTGATTGTTACTCAAATTCTTCAATCTTAACTATTTGCCCAATCTGTTATTTCCTAAATTCCTTTGCAATAGCTGATTTTTTGTCTTAGTATAGTTTATAGCTTAGTGAATAGCTAGTATATAGCTCCCTTATGTATGAACTATGCTTTTGATGTGAAGTTCAGCAGTAGTATTGATGATCTGCCCACATCGGTACTAAATACTTCTATGTGAACTTTCATTTGTCCTTGGATTTTAATCAAATTGCAATCACCATTATAAAAGTTCCCTTCTTGTTTGAACTGACCTAATATACTTCCCCTTTGTTTTCAATCTTTATGTTAATTTCTAGGTGCGCCTTTCACTGAAGGCATATATTTTCTGTATTAGTCAGTTTTTATAACTACTGGAATACTTGGTGGACTCCTGACTCTCCTCAGCATTTTAATTATGCATCTGTGCATGGTTTTCTTCTGGCATAAACACCATTTACTGTGCCAGCACATCCTTTTTATGGCATTCGTCCTTACTAAACAGTTAATGATCCCAGTCGGGGCTCTGGATGTGAGAATCCTTTCAAATGTGTTTTCTGATTTCCCCGGTCTGCTTTAGGTGGCCAGGGGAGAGAAGCAGCGCAAACATTCGCCTCCAAGAACAATTTGTTGTCTGGAATCACGGTAAACATTTCTGCCAGGTGCTCTCAACCATCCAAAGACAGCCCAGTTCTCTTCCCTACGTTCTGGCTAAACATACATCTGTGGAGCAGTCCTGCTGCTGCTGAGAATGTGCACAGGTATGCCAGGAGGCTCTAACTCGCTTTTCATCGGAGCCTGGTTCTCCAACTAGTTACCCCATAGTTATGCCAAGAATGTTTCCTTTGCCTTCAAAGCCCCAACACCCCCAATGCTGCTGTCACTGTTTGTGGCTTCTCCTGATTTAGCTCCCGTCTACCTAGCTGCTGTCTGCTAGCGTGCATGCTAGAATTCTGCTCCTTAAATCCCTATCCAGGCACATGCATTCACACCAGGATCATCTCAGTTGTAGAAGCATAAAAAGTAATACATACTAGGTCAGTGATTCTCAGCCAGGTGTGAATTTTAGCCCCGGCCTGGAGCATATTTTAGTTGTCACAACTGGTAAACAAACACCTAGCAGCAGAGGCCAGGGATGCGCCAACACTCTACCATGCCCAGGGCGGCTTCTACACAGAGGTTGTCTGACCCAATTTTAAAAAATAATTTATTTTTTCTTTTCTTATATAATACATCCTGACCGCCATCCTCTATCCCTCCATTCCTCCCAGTTCCCTGCCTTCTGGATCTGGATCCCCAGATCCACACACCCCATCTCCCGCCCACCTCCCCTCAGAAAAAAGCTAGCATCCCAGGATTACCACTCAAACAGAGCATAACAAGGTGGAACAAGGCTGGGCATGAGCCTCTACATCAAGGCTGGATGAGGTGACCCAGCAGGAGGAAAAGAGTCTCCAGGGCAGGTAAAAAGACACACACACACACACACACACACACACACACACACACACACACACTTTTAGGAGTTCTACAAGAACACCAAACCAGACAAACATATGATATACGTAGGGAGTCACGCAGGTTCCTTGTCTGCTGCTTCAGTCTCGTGAGGCCCTAAGAGTGGTGGTCAGTTGACTCCGTGGGGCTTCTTCTCCTGCTGTCCTCAATCCATCTCTGACCCAAATTTTTAATAGCCTTAATGCTGATCAACCACATATGAGATGCTCTGAAGAATTTGCTGTTTTTATAAACTGTGAAAACAGCATTATAGTCAAGTGTTCCAAAGTTTTAATTGGTTAAAGCTGCATATTTAAGTGTTTAAAAATAAAATAAACTTGCTGTGTAAGATAGGGCCTGAAATCTCTGAAAATAATGGGGGAAGGGTAAGCTCAATTAAATCAGGAAAATCTTAACATTTTTTTCAAGCTGGGGAAAAGGTACATAGATGTTCGGTATATTGGTTCTTAGTTTTTGTTTCTTCTTCATTTTTGCTTTTGTCTTTTAAGACAGGATTATGCCACATAGCCCAGGCTGGCCTTACTAACTTGATCTACTTCAGCCTCCTAAGTGCTAGGATGACAAGCGTGTGCCACCGCACTCAGCTTACTTTTCTTTTTTTTATTTGAAATTACGTGGAATATAGAGTTACAGGGGTTTGATTCTTTAAAATAAGACATTGTATGATATTTTCAGTCTACTTCCTAATACAACAAATAAATATTATATAATTTCAATAATTTTATTAAATGGTTGGGTTTGGGGTTGGACATCAGACATACTCAACAGCAAGTCCTCTGTCGGTAGCTGGATAAGCAGGCGAAAGAGAGTACTGTGACAAAGGGAGTCATTCTGTAAGGCACATCATGAGACAGTGACAAGACCCACCTAACCATAGCAACTAGGGTATTACATGGCTAAAAATAGGACTAGATTATGAAAACTCAAAAGATAGTCAGAAAACAGGAGATTCGCCATAAACATCATGGGACATTATTGTTTAAATGGAGACTGATTTTGTGAAAGTAGTCTGTATATGGGTTTCCTGGAGGAAGCATATCATTCAAAAATGATCCTATTAGATCTAAATTAACCACTGTAATTACATTATATTATATGTATAATTACATATGTTTCATTATAGTTTATATGTAATTATATATAATGACATATATTAAGAGAGAATGTTTATGGGTTTTTTTCCCCAATGCCTAATTCTTCTTGAGATTCTGAAGACAACGGGAGAAACTGAAAGTAATGTACATGAGATCCAGATGCAGGGGGAGGACTGGCCTTGGCCACAAGGGCATGAAGTGAAGGCAAATATGAGTGTTGGTCGGTCTGCAGGCTTTGAACAGCAGGAAGGTAAGATGACTAAGTCTGAGGGCCATGGTACGGTTAAGATGGTAGAGGAGGACCTATGAAGAGAAAGGAGATGGTACCAGATGCCAGCAATGAAGTGGGATTGCTGCCAGTGAGAGGCTTTAGCTCATGAATCCATAGTGACCTCTACCCATTTGCTTAAGAGATTCCATCTATCTCTGACGTGTAAGTGCTCAATGGAGGCACAGAGAAGAGACAGACAGACAGAGGAAGGAGAGGAAAGGTGACTGTATTTGCAAAGGGCTGACTGAGTGGAACAAGGGAATCTTCCTGGGAAAGAGAAAAGAACACGTCAGGATCAATGAACCGGCTGTCTAAACCACATGGAACAATTATTGTCTTTGTGGATTACCTGAGCAATCGCAAAGGGGGACAGAAGGCCATGGTTAAAAGTAGGCTCCCTGAAATTGAGACTTTGGATGGGGTCATTTCCGGTGATGAATACGCTCACAATGTGAGCACGGGACTAAGCTGCCAACTTAAAGTTTCTGTTGTTAAGGCAGATAGTCACAGGAACCCCTTGGCTATTCTGACAACCTGTATCCTGCTTAACAGTTCCTTTACTAAACATGAATGAGTGCTTTGTGGGGGGATGTATGATGACACTCACATAGCAAATCTCATTCATTGTAGGATACTCAGGGTGGGTGGGCTATGGCAGTCCTAAGGAGCCAGGGGTCCCCTGCAACTTGAGAGAGCATAAAGGAGACATGGGAAGCCAGTATTACCCTGTGGTAATAAGAACCTGTGTCTTAAGAACAACCATGGCTAATTTTCAGAGTCTGCACTCCTCACACACTAGAGAAAAGTTCATAATCTAGAATCTGGGTTTTTCATAATTATTCTATTAATACCATGAAGAACCCCATGTACTTCAAAAAGGATTGCTCACAGCAAGCTGAAAGCCAGATCTGACCTCCAGCTGGATGAGGATAGATTCCTTTTGTCACTCAGTGGCTGTTCAATGGTAGAAAGGTCAGTCTGTCCCTGCTAAATTATGGACAACATAAGTAGCCTTCCACCTTCCTGTGGCTGCTCAGGACAGATGCAGCATACCCGAATCAGAAGTGCCCACTTAGCCATGGGGGTGTAAACATTAAAACATCAATAACT
Organism: Cricetomys ansorgei; assembly: GCA_026225945.1. Classification (NCBI taxonomy): domain Eukaryota; kingdom Metazoa; phylum Chordata; class Mammalia; order Rodentia; family Nesomyidae; genus Cricetomys; species Cricetomys ansorgei. The sequence goes on along the minus strand of JAMJFZ010002601.1, from coordinate 3,108,063 downwards.
GCTGATCTCTTCCATGCATTTTTACTACTAGGTTCTGAGTTCACCTCTAGAGACGGTCAAAGGGAAAATGTGATGAACTCAAAGTGAACTACACTTCAGAGATGTCCGTGTGTTTCATCTGTTTATCAAACAAGGGTTTTGGAGCATGCCCTGTAACACAGGCATCCTGTGATAGAGGCTAGGAGGTTAGTGAAGATGGACAGAGACATCATCAGTATTGGGATTTAATTATTGAGCTTCATTTGTTTGTAAGTTATGTACCTCATATTTTGCTTAGTTGTAAAAAATAAGCACACATCTACAGACAGAGCTCCTGCCTTGATTGAGTTGCTTTCAGAATGCTCTCTGAACAATTGGTAAAATCTCCTTGGAGGAAGTACTCCATTGCTGACTCTCAAGTGCAGAGCAGAAGTCAAAGAGAAACCTTCAAACACATTCCAAATGGAGTGTCAGAATCATGAACCCCTGTTCATCTGAGAAACCTCTAGAAGTTTAGAATAACTGGAGCCAGTGTCTGTCATAGGATACAGTAACGGGCAGAGGAAGATACATCAGAATGAATGTTCATCAAGGTCCAGAATTTAACCCTCACTCAGAGAGAATAGCCAGCTACTTAAGCTTCTCTTTTAGCAAGGGGATAAAATGACTGTGCTGCGCCCAAATGGACCATTCCCTAGCAATGTGGAAACTGGCTCTGTGTCAGGCAAGCCAGATGCCAGAAGTGCAATTAGCTCCATGAGGATAAAACAACAGAATCAGTGGATGTGACAAATAGCTGAAAATCGATGGGATTTTAGTAGGTGCATAGTGGTGGAGTGGAGGAGTCAAGGGTGACTTCCCTCCATGTTCTGGGCACCAGGTGAGCTAGGCTGGCACCAGCAGCCACCACAGTAGAACGGGAAGGGATCTACCAGCAGGGGACACGGTGTGGTTTTGTACTGCACAGTGTTGGGCAGAGTTAGTTAAACACTGAAATTAAAGATAGGAGTGAGACTACAAAAATTGAAAACTTTCGACTTGTCAAAAACTCTGGGAAGAAGACAAAAATAGATAGGCTAAACTTAGAGAAAGAACTTCGAAGCCCATATCCAGTGGATATTCTGTATCTAAGGCGCATCGAGAGCTGTCAAAAGTTAGCAAACAAACAGCCTAATTAGAAATTGAGCAAATTTTCCATCAAAAACACAAGCTCACCAAGGAGTAGATATAGCAAGTAGGCATGTGGAAATGTGTCCAACATCACAGACCATAGGAAAATGAAGATGAAACTGAGCTATGATGTCACCAGACACCCATTAGGGTGAAGGCAATGAAAGCAACAGGTGCTGGCTATCATGCAGAAAGAGGTGCAACTGCAGGGATGACGTGGACGAGCCTTTAGAAGACAGGAGAGGTCCCCACCTAATGTAGCACTAAGCTACAATCTTTTACCCTCAATTTAGGGAAAGAGAAAGAAAGGATAGAAAGAAATTTTCACTGCTTTTGCAAGCAGCCTTGACGTAGAATGAGAGAAAGGTAGAAATCTTCACAGCCTCATTTCAGGCTGTCCTAAGCTTGAAGGGATTAGATGACAGTGAGTTAGACTAGTGTCTTAACTCACAGTCTATAAACTCAATCTCTCCAACCTTTGTTCTTTTAAGAATTAACACACTAACAGTGACAACCCCACCAATGAATCACCAAGAGCTTCAGACCTTTTATGCCGTAAGCCAAAAGTTCCCATAAATCCAAGCAGCACACAATCCCCAAAACAAGTTTACACATGTCAGAACGACTGCACCTAACCAAATTATAGCCACCTGCATCAAGCATGCCAAGCTCAACTCATAAACAACTATACCACAGCTGGGGTGGGAACGCAAACCTAATCCAAACACCATTTTGCATTTTTAAAGAAACCAAAATAACAAAAACTTCTTCCAAGTGTTCCTCTACAGTCTAATACTACTTTCTTTACAGCACAGAAGTTGCAGCCCCTGTTTGAAGTGATGAAGAGGTGGCAGGTTATAAAGCCTGAGTCCGCTGAGGTTTGGAATAACCATGAAAGGAAGCGGTAGAGGGCATTCCGTGACAACAGCATAATGCCCACATTCCTTACCCTCACCATACAGTGCTGCCCCAGGGGATTCTGCACTGTGATAAAAAATACCCCACATCCTGTGCTCTCCACTCTCAGAGCCCTCATCCACCAGTGGCTGTGGGTACTAAAAGTGCAGTGAACATCTGAATGTCACAGAGAAAGTGACTTTTATCATATGCAATTTTAATTTAGATAGCCATATGTTGTTAGCTATCAGAAAGTGAAAATAACAGGTGCACATAGTAAGCTATAAATTTTCTTTTTTTATTAATTTATTTTTTAAGATAAAAAAAAAATCCAAAAAAAAGTAAGAAAAATATCCTAGCCGGGTGGTGATGGCACACGCCTTTAATCCCAGCACTCGGGAAGCAGAGGCAGGCAGATCTCTGTGAGTTCGAGGCCAGCCTGGTCTACAGAATGAGTTCCAGGGCAGCCAGGGTTACAAGAGAGAAACCCTGACTGGAAAAGAAAAAACAAGAAAGAGAGAGAAAAATAAAAAGACTAGAGAAAGCTAGGCGAGCACCTAGCAGGCCCATGAACAAGGACCCAAGTGTCCACTCTCTCTCTGCTCTTGACCATGGATATAATGCTGTAAGTTCCTGCCTTGACTCCCGACAACAGTAGACTGTAACCTGGGACGTGGAAGCCAAATAAACCCTCCCTTCCCTTAATTGCTCTTGGTCAGGGCATTTTATCACAGCAACAGAAATGAAACTAGAACAGAAGTAAACAAATGAAGCCTATGATTAGGGCTTGCTATAATGTAGGTATTAAGTATCCTCTGAAGGTCATTGTGCTAATGGCTTAGGTTCTAGCATGTCAGCACTACTGGGAGGTGGTGGAACCTTTTCAGGGTAAGGCTTAGAGGGAAGATGTTATGTCATTGAAGATATGCCCTTGAAGGGGATTGTTGGACCGTTTTTTGGTTATTTTTGTTTGTTTGTTTTGCTTTTTTTTTTTCCTGTTTCTCATTGATCCCTGGCTCATGAAGTGAGTGGTTTTTCTTCAATATACACTTCTACCACTGTATGCTACTTTGGCAGAAGCCCAGAGCAATGGGGCTAGCTACCTGCACTAGAACCTCCGAAGCCACCCCCCCTCTGATTATTGACAGTCTCAGTGAACTAGCCCAAGCTGGCCTGGAAATTGGTATGTACCACAGGTACACAATTCACAATCATTCTTCCTCCTGTAACCCTGGGATGGCAGGCATGTGCCACCATGCACAACATTAGCCTTTTCTCATTGAAGCCAGTTATCCGAGCATTTCTCTTACAGTGCCTCGGCACTTAAAACAGCAACGATGTCTATCACCCCGCCTGAGGACTAACCTCAGTATTCATACCCATTTTTCTTCAAATCCCTGCCCATAGGTCCTTAGCAATCACATAACCATCGAGAACAGGGAGCACCTATGACAATATAGAACCCAGGATTAATCCAGATGGCCCAAAGCTCCCACTTCAAATGGTGCTCAGGTGACAGGTACAACTCTCCCTCCAGCACGTTTTCACGAGAAACCTAGATCCGCCAATAAAAACTGCTATGCTGGCACACTCCAGAGGATTCTCCTCTACTCAGCAATTGTTGACTAAACTGTTGACTCAAGAAGTTTCTGGGCTGCAAGCTGACACATGACTAGTTAAAGCAGTCTTGGAGATGGAGACAGTTAGGGATGCAGAGAGTATGTCCACATATTGTCTTCCCAGAGATGCTCCTTTGGAGACCCTGCAGCACATGGCCTTTTCCCTGTAATCGGAGCTTGGCTGGTGACCCTCAAGTGTTTTTCTGATGGGGAAAAGCAGCTTAGTGGAGCCTTTCAAGGATAGCTCACCCATTAAAAATTGATGTAGCACTTTAAAGTTTAATATTTAAACAAAATGCTTAGTGTTTACTGGTACTGCACATTTTCATAGGTTTAAAAAGTTGGGAGAAGGCTTTAGGGCTGGGAAAGGTCCCAAACCACTTTAATATTTAAGGTACATGTTCCTAAAGAGTCAATTCAGATTCCTTGGCATTTGTCTATTCTATACAATGGTTTTTCCTCAGTCTGGAAGCAATATTTAAGTTGGAAAGGCTGTCTGCACTCCCTTCCGGTAGCCATGGGTACTGGATGAATCCTAGTTCTCGGCTTACAGGCTAGCCATTCCCAACCTTTATCTCCACAAAAGCTCTGAGGGATGCCATTAACTGTAAATGATAGTATAAAAATCCAATTATTTTAAAAATTCATGCGCATTAAACAACGCTGTTTGTGACGGTGGAATACAATGTGTACAGCAGAGACAAAAACTGACCAAATCATCAAAATGAGGATGAAGAATAGACAAAGGAAAGGGAAGAGTTAGTGTAAAAGAAAGATGAAAACTGCCTGTCATTAAATAGTCTAGCTAGAGTCAGATGGAGATTACAAAATAATAATAATAATGATAATAATAATAATAATAATAATAATAATGTGGTTAACTGTGTGAGTTACACACAGGGCCAGTCTCATTGCAGCCCGTTGCACCTTCTGGTGTCAATATGTCAGGACAGAGTGTCAGACCCTGCAGTGGTGATTCCATTTGAACGGCAGTTAAGGCCCCAACTGTCAGGGAGCAAAGACCCACACAGACTCAGAACAAAGAGAACTTGTTCAAGAACTGTCACTCATGCCACAGAAGTGACAGAGGCTGGAGCACCTAGAGGGGCTCTGATTGGCTAAACTGAGGTCACAGTCTTGTCCCTGATATTCTAAGTGAGAAGGAAGAACAAGCAAACCAGTTCAGCAACACTTTTTAAGGCGCGTACTGAAGGGTGGGCACTGTGCAACCAGATAGCCCTGCCCTTACAGTTACACTCTGGTGGGTACTTGGATATAAACAACTAGTGGTGAGGGCTATGACATAAGAGCAGACTTTAGGGGGCAGAGATAGAAGAGGGGGACCATTGTATGTATGATGACCGGCAAATGTGGTTTTGAGCTGAGACCACCTAGCCAGGGACCTACAATAAGTGGAGGAGTAGGCCACAGGACCATCAAGAGAAACTGCACCGAAGGTGAATGGTGGTGGCAGAAGTTGGGATCAGCAATGCGAGCAGGTGCAGGAAGCAGGGACCCGGTAAGGCCGAGCCAGGGTGTGCTTTCCATACCTGATGTTTCCTTTCACTTAGTGCACACTCCACTGGCCACAGCCCCGGGCAGACTTGTCCCGACCCAGTAGACAAGTGGCCACTGGAATTTCTCTTCCCATCTGGTTTGATGAGGATCTATCCGAGTCCTGACCAGAATCGGTACTTAATGGCCAAAAGACTTCTCAGCACAATATTGACTCGGGCAAATCATCTTAATAAGCCTAGCAGGTTTACTTTTGCATTAAAATGTATACACTGACCTGTATGATGTATCCTAGGCATCTACTGTGCTCACTCTTCAAAATACACTGGCATTTGAAATGGTCTATCAAGCTTATCAAGGAGAAAAAAAAATTAAATGGGAAATGTTTTCCAACCACATCATTCCTAGTTCCCCAGAAAGGCTTTTGGTAGAATAGAAAAATCAACAGGAGCTCTAGCTCATATATAAAATTGCATGTTCCTGCCCTTATCATTTAACATGCCTTCCTAGAAACCTTTTGTCTATAGCTTTTAATATCCTTGCTGAGGAGAAACAAACAGGAGAGGTTTAAAAACAGCTATTTTTTTGGGATAAAAAATTGGGAATAACCTGAAAAGGAAAGCTAATAATAATAAGTTTGGGTCACTGGGGCTTTGACTCGGTAGTAGTGCACTTCACTAGTGTGAATGAGGCCCTGGGTTCAATCCTCGGTGAGGGAGAATTAGAGGAAAATAGGTAAATAGCAAAAGTAAAAACTGGAATCCCTGAGATGGCACTTCTTATTCCCAGAGGACATTCAGAGGAGAAATAGGGAAAGGTATGGGGGCAGGCATCTAAACAGAACCAATGAGGGAAAGGGAAGGATCGAGGCCCACTCAGACCAGAGTCTGTTTAGGTCCCCTTCCATCCCAAAGGGATAACGCTTTTACTTTATCTTTCTCTGTGGCTTGGTCTTCTGTCTTTCCCAGACTTTCAATTCTTTCTCCATCCCAGAGAATGAGCTCAGGATTCCCTAGATGCCCTCTAAGACTCTTCCACAGCAGTACTGGCTTTAAAAGGAAACAGAAAAAAGGAAGGAAGAGGGAGGTAGGAAGGCTGTGATCCACCTCTCTGTCTCACCAAACTGACTGACCCCTCACTCTACCAAGACAATTCATTGTCTTAAGTTTAAATCTCACTTTTCCTATAAAATCTCCCACAATTCCTCTACACATACATTTCTTCCTAATCTGAAGCCAAAGTATTTCTTAAAAGTATGATTTAGTCATGCCAGCCTCCCAATTCCTTCAATGCCCACAGCTCCCATGTGCTCTGCTTCTGCCTTTAGGCCATTTCTTAGTTAGGGTTACTATTGTTGTGTTGAAACAGCATGAACAGAAGCAAGCTGGAGGAAAGGGGGGTTTGTTTCACCACAGTTCCATATAATAGTGCATTATCCAAAGCAGTGAGGGCAGAAACCTGGAGGCAGGAACTGATGCAGAGGCCATGGAGGAGTGCTGCTTACTGACTTGCTCCTCTAGGCTTGCTCAGCCTGCTTTCTTACAGAGTCTATAATATAGAATATATAGAATCTATAGAACCACCAGCCTAGAGGACCATATATAGAGGACCACCCACAATGAAATGGCACAATGGACTATGTCCATTTCTCAATTGAGAAATTTAGAAAATAAAGTCATCTCTCAGATGACTCTAGCTTGATATTGCTTGACACAAGTTGATATAGAACTAGCCAGCAGAGGCCATAAGTCAGAAGCAGGGCCTAGCCTGCATCTTTTGGCAACCATTGTGCTGTATCCTGCATGGCTGAGTCCTGGGAACCTGACTGATGCAAGGAGGAGAAAGCTCAGGCACACTGACATGGGTACAGAAAAGGATAGGATGGGTAGTGCTCACCATGACAGAGGGCACCAACTATGTCCCAGAACCTCAGCATATTTATTTTATATGCCTGGCTTGAGGAGACAGGCTATTGTATACAGCTAAATAAAGAGATGGGTTCATGGTACACAGCTGGAGGCAGGTTTAGCTAGTCTAATTTGGGGGTGAAATCAGGATGGATAGCTCCCTTCTCGCTGAGCTACACTTATAACCTAGAATTGGAAAGTTTTCAAATTAACAAGTTAACTTTGTTGTAAGTAATATCATTTAAATACATTTGAGAGTAGTAAAATGAAAGTATACTGATTAGTTTTTATCAACTTTATATGAAGTCATCTAAAGAAGGAAGCATTTATGTTGATTTTCCTATATAAGCTATGTCAAGGTAAACATCATTAATAAGAGAAAGTCTCTATTAAATAGGAATCCGTTTTGCTTTTAAAAAAGGAATTAACATGAGACTTCATAAATTCTAACAAATTGAAAGGAATTAGGCAAATATAATCAATGGCAGCTAGTGAAACAAGAGAGAAAGAGAAGTGTTCTACAGTTTTATATAGAACAATGATGAAATTATGCTTGCCAAATACAGTTTAATCCAAACCTGGTTAATCCTACAGGTGACAGACTTTAGATCTCCATACCAATTTACAGAGAAGATAGAGGACAGAACATTATATGTGACTTCTCTTACTGAAAAAAAACCAATCTTAACCTTTTTGTTTTCCTTTTAAGAAAAAAAAAGACAGAGAGACTCCTTTTATTTTTATGCCTTACTCCAGAATGATAAATACTAGATATATTAAATGCTGACCATGCGCCTTGCCACGATGGAACTGCATTACTGCCCCTGCAATGGCATGGGTATCTCCCCAGTGCCCTTGGGGCTAACGCACAATATAAAGTGTGATTAATAAAGAGAAAACAGAGTCAGTGAAACCGAAGAAAGACTACACTGGCCTCGCCATGCCACTCACCTGAACCTGCTGGAGAGATATTGCTGAGGTATGTATGTCTTGCCCAAAGAACTGGAAACCTGTTCTTGATAACCCAGCCAGCCTACTCAGCTCCAAACAACACCTCATTTCCCAATAGGGATCTTGGGGCATTGGGGACTCATCTCCTCTCCACCAATGAAGCCACACCATTTAAAGCTGGTGCTTCAGAGTCCTCTGCGGTGCAGTGATCTTCCCATCTACTTAGCAGGAAATGAAAATACAAGGTGCTGATCACACACTGTCTTGACTGAGCGAGTGATTTTTATGTTTGCGAAGTTTGTTCTTATATCTCAGTTTTCTACTATAAGACCAGCAACAAAAAGCAGTCATTTTTTTTTTCCTAAGAAAAATCCAACAAAATAAAATTCACCAACAGATGAAAATACAGATCTTCCATACATAGGTCTTAAAGAGAAGCTGAGAGCAGCTGCAGCCTTCGCCACACTGGCCGATCCACTGCAATTCATCCACCATAACTGATTTAATATGAGCGTATAATTAGTACTGCTGATTACTATCTGGTGCCAGATATCCCAAATGCCCCACCTTCATGCTAATTAATCTTGAAAACTTTCCAAGCTCTCCCCTACCCTGCCTGCCTCTGTTTCCTGCATCGGTGAACACATAACATTTTATTCAAACAAATCGGCAAACAACAGCATCACTAGGTCTTGCACACAGTTGGTACTCAGCAAATGTTTGTTTATTCAAATCACTGCTCCTTCGTCACAGTGATTCTCATTAGAACGGAAAACCCACAGCCAAGATTGAGGCTTGGGTCACTAACTGGCAATTGACTTTGTGGTACCTTGTGTTCAAATCGTTAGTGAAAACTAATCTTTAGAAAAGCCAAGGAGTCAAAACGGGATGATTTTCTGGTAGACCCTGAGACATGAAACACCGCGTCATTAAGGGAGTATCCATAAGTCACTGATTTGAATAAAAGTAGTAGAAACCAAAGAGAAGTCAGGCAGAGAGGCTGTTAAACTTAGGCTGAAAGACTGAAAAGGATGAGTGTTTTCTAATATTTTATACAAGCCTAGTTTTATGGAAATATTTGTGAGGTGTATCTGGTAAATAATGGAGCGAATATGACCTTCTACAAAGATATACTTCACAATCGTTTGCATATGTGGCCCCTTCCTCACTCTGTTCTGCCTTTTAAGAAATCCTGTAGCCTGATAAATGCATTCACAGCCAAGTGTAGTGGCACATGCCTTTAATCCCAGCATTCAGCAGGAAGATCTCAGTTCAAGGACAGCCTGGTCTATAGAATAAGTTCCAGGACAGCCAGGGTCACACAGAGAAACCCTGTCTAAAAAAGAAAAAAAAAAGATAAATGCATTCTATGTTCTATAAAATCCCCTCTCAAAGTGGGAGACTTCTCCCAGGAGCCTCTGAAAACTAGTGACTCAGAGTTGTCACTAAAATGGTTGTACTAAAGGGAAGGAGGCACTGAGAGATACCACACAGAGTACAAGATCAGAAGAAGCAAAGTCCAAATGTCCAGTTTGAAACATCATGGTCGCTACCAGCTAAGGCAAGCTTTGCAGCTTTTATGACACATGCAACTCTGCAGGCACTCCAAGTCTAGCTCTTCACCAGCCCGCCTTCTTCTCTGCTTAACTGTGAACATTCCCAGAAGACAGTTCTTGTCCCCTCCCTCTACTCCTCTCCACATTTTTTCCATAATGAGATGATACAATCTCAAGACTCTGAACTCAAGGCCAATCATCATTTCCTAAAGCAAATACTTAACAAATGTGTACAAGAGAACATATATTTTAATCTAAAGGAGATCTGGTATTCATTGAAAAAAATTTAAAGTCATCAATAAGCCAGAAAAGTATTACAATAAATACAATAAATTTCCATTTCTAAAAATTATATATAGGTATATATTCTATTATATGTTTATATGATATATATATATTTACTATATATACTATATATCAGGTAAATACTATAATCTATGTAAAATATAAAGGATCAGTGAATAGGTAATTCACATAAAAGAAAAAAATAGTCTGTAATTTATGTCTTAGTCAATGTTCTATTGTTGTGAAAAGACACTATGACCACAGCAACTCTTATAAAATAAAGCATTTAGTTGGAACTTGCTTCCAAGTTCAGAGGTTTAGTCCATATCACCATGGTGGAAAGCATGGCCTCAGGAAGGCAGACATGATGCTGGAGAGGGAACTGAGAGTTCTACATCTGGATCTGCAGACAGCAGGAGAGATAGACACTTAAGCATTTGAAACCTCAAAGCCCACCCCCAGTGACACACTTCTCCTAACAAGTCCATACCTTCTAACAGTGCCACTCCTTGGTGACCAAGCATTCAAATCTATGAGTCTATGGGACCATTCTTAGTCAAAGCACCACAATATATTACAGGAATATACTGGTTAGTTTTTTGTCTACTTGATACAAATTTAAGTCATCTGGAAAAAGTAAACTTTGAGACAATACTTCCATCAGATTGCCTTGTAGACAAGTCAGTATTAGCATTCTCTAGGGCAACAAAACTTTCAGAATGTATGTGTGTGTGTGTGTGTGCACGTGCGTGTGTGTTTTATATATATATATATATATATATATATATATATATATATATATATATATATAATATATATATTATATAGTATAACATATATGTAATATACTATGTATAAGGTAGTATATATCATATCTTATATATGTAATTTATTGGAATAATGTACAGACTGTTGCACAGCTACTCCAACAATGGCTGCCTATGAATGAAAGGTCCAAGAATCCAGTAGTTTTCTTGGTCTGTGACGCTGGATGTCTCAGATGGTCTTCAGTATATGCTGCAATCCTGAAGAAGTACTCTCTAATGCCAGTGAAGCAATGGGCTTGCTAGTAAGGCAAGAGCAAACAGTTAAGAAAAGTTAAGAAGAGCAGAAGCTTCCTCCTTCCATGTCCTTATACAGGCTTTTAGCAGAAGGTGTGGCTCAGGTAGAAGTTGGTTTTCCCAGTTCAAGAGATCTGGATTAAAGGTGTGTCTTCCTACCTCAAAGATTCAGATTAGAATTAGATCTTCCCACTTCAAATTAAGCAAAAATCCCTCCCAGAGGTGATCCTCCATTTGGGAGTTTTAGTTCATTCCAGATGTAGTCAAGTTGACAAGAATAGCCATCACACAAATCTGTGGGGCATTTTGTTGATTAACAATCAGTGTGAGAGAGGGCCCAGCCCACTGAAGGCAGTGCCACCTATGGGCAGGTGGTCCTGGGTTGTTAAAAAGAAAAAAAGAACCTCAGTGAACCATGGAGAGCAGAGCAAGCCAGTAAGTAGCACTTCTCTGTGGTCTCTGCTTCGGGCCTTGCCTTCAGGCTTATGCTTGAGATCCTATCTCGCTTCCCTTGACGATGGGACATAACCTGTAAGCCTAATAACCTTTCCTCCCCAAGTTGCTCTTTATCACAGCAATAGAAATCAAATGGATGCATTATTTTACCAGTGGGTAGAGGAAGACAGTCAACATCAACATCTGTTCTTCACAGGTATACTCAGATGTAACAGGGTCCCCAGACCATAGCACATAGACTCCATGATGGAAGTACCATGTAGGCCATAAAACTCAGCACATAGACAGCAGCACCAGTCAAAATGAAAATGAAGACCTAATCCATCAAAGTCCATAGTGCTGGGAAAGTCTCTAAATGTATCAACCTTGTTTTTTTTTGCTTCCATAGTTCCATTTCTAGCTAGCTGTTCTTGTTAAATGAAGTTTGTCAACACAGAACATAGCTTTTGTGCTTAAAAGTTCTCCCTGAGAAAGGCTTGGGGCTACACTGGGATCCCCAACACCCGGTGGAGTCAGCAACCAGTTAATAAAGACTTTCTATTGGCTTAAACCCATGTCTGAGCAGTCTTATTTGGTGGCTGCCCCACAGGACACAGGTGAGAAGAAAATGGACAGGCTAAATGACTGAAGTAAACTTGACTGAATCCAATCAAAATAAGCTACTTATAAAGATAATAGTGATAGGAGGAAAGTATAGTAATAAAAGATAACTAAGAAATTAGAGTATGAGCTAAGTAGTATGTGATATTTGGAAATTATTGTCAGTTTTCTTAGATATAGCTATGATCATATAGATCAGCGGTTCCCAACCTGTGGGTTACAACCCCTCTAGGGGTCACCTAAGACCATCTGCCTATCAGACATTTACATTACGATTCGCAACAGTAGCAAAATTACAGTTATGAAGTAACAAAGGAAATAATATTATGGTTTGGGGGGGCTCCCCCAAACATGAGGAACTGTCTTAAAGAGTTGCAGCATTAGGATATAAATTGATATAAATAGAAACATTTTAATATTAGGAGTTAAACTGTGAATAATAATAAGGACTATTGTGCCAAGATTTCTGTAACTAGCTTCCAGATATTTCAGAAATGAAAATACACATGAAGAAAATACTTACACTTTAAAAACTACACACCTGTATTTCCTATAAAAGATAAAATAGCTATTCTAAACTGATTGTTATTGATTTTATTATTGAATTGAATCACATTCCATCAACCAATACACAGGACAGTAAAAGATCATAAAATGAGATGGTCTTTAAAGAAAAGATGATTTCACTTAGTATGTTGGAGCAAGAAGAGTGTGTATGTGCATGTGTGTGTGTTGAGAGAGCACAAAATATTTTTCTGAAAGTAATAATCAATATTTTTTCTAATTATTCCTAAGTTTAAGAAGATTGGCTGGGCAGTGGTAGCACTTGGGAGGCAGAGGCAGGCAGATCTTTGTGAGTTCGAGGCCAGCCTCATCTACAGAGCTAGCTCTAGGACAGCCAGAGTTATAACAGAGAAATCCTGTCTTGAAAAACAAACAAAATTGTTTGGTCCTGTAAGATAAAGCTCTTGTCGCCAAGCCTAACAGGTTCCCAATGGCACAGCTTGTAGGGAGAATGGGTGGATATTACAAGACAGATGTTCTGGAGTATGGCCCGCCAAACAAAACAGCTGCCATGATCAGATTAATTGTGCTTGCTTGCAAGAGAGCATCAGGAGAGGCCTGTATACTGTTGACATTTCCTCAAGTGAGGGGTTGGGGAGGGTCATTAGACCCTCACCCAAGATTCTAGCTGTTCCTCAAAGGCATTTGTATGCAATTCTGCTTTGATTGCACTTGATTTGCCCAGATGGCATGACTTCAGGATCTTTGAAGAACACCTGTCTTGTAATATCCACCTCCCCCCAAGTTGTGTCATAAACTGAGTTTAATTCCCAGAGTCCACAGGCTGGAAGAAGAGAGCCAACTCCTGCAGGTTGTCCTATGACCTCCACATACATGCCAGGGCATGTGCATATGAGCTCAGACACACATTTAAAAAACAAACCAACTGAATAGATAGATAGAAAAATAGATAGATAGATAGATAGATAGATAGATAGATAGATAGATAGAGATTTAATTTTAATTTTTTTTTTTTTTACTTAGGAGCCAGAGAGTGGTTAAGAGCACTTGCTGCTCTTCCATGGCAGCTCATAATCAGCTGTAACTCCAGTTCCTGGGGATCTGATGCCCTGTTCTGGCTTCTGAGGGCACCAGGCATGTATAAGGTTCACAGACATAAAAACAGGCAAAACACCCTACACATAATTTTGTTTCAAGTTTCTACTTAAACTGAGCAGTGTTGAAGGCCTGTTTTTCATTGCTGCATATGACAAGATGCAAGAAGGAACAATATACTGAAGGAGGAATTATGACCCAAAGAGAAATCAGAACTTAAAGATTCAGATAATTCTCAGTCTATTTAGATTGAGACAAATAAGAACGCATGTTCTAGAGAAGACATCACAGGCAGCACAAGACAGCCATACACTAGAGCTTGAGCTATGATTTATGGGTCCACCCATTCATCTCAGCAGAAGCCACAAATAGAGGAACCATTATACCAGCAGAAGCATTGCCAGAGATAATAGAAAGGGACAGAAATGGGAATAAATGAAGACTGTGGCACTTCCAGATTCCAGGCCAACAGTGGTAGCTAGCTGTGAACACGCATTATCCTACAGAAAAAGCTTGATGGTGCTGCCATTGCCATGCTGAGCCCAGGGTCATGAGGTCAGAGGTAGAGGTCACTGCCCTGGTGGTCCTGAAGATAAGATCACCCCTTATGGCCTGGGTTGGAAGATCTTGGAGCTTTAATATCAAGTGGAATTCTCAAAGAGGAGTTGGGACTTGATTAAAACCTGCACCCCTTTCTTCCCTCCATTTTCTCCCTTTTAAAGTGAGGCAGTCTATCCTCAGCTTGTCCCATCACAGTACTTTGGAAACTGAAAACTTCATGTGATTTCAGAGGTTCACAGCTAGGCAGGAAGTGAGCTTCTGGATGAATCACAAAATGAGTCTCATGCACACCCCATCTACACGATGTAATACACAACATTTACATGAGATTCTGCTTCTGGAATGGATTCAGACTTTTGGTTTAAGGTTTTGAGATGGAATTAATGCATTTTTCATGCTTAAGATGGCCTACCACTTAAAAGGTATGAACTTCGAATCACAGAAGCAATGGGCAGTTGCTGACCAGTTCTTTCTCACTCTAGTGTGGCCATTGGTAAGAAAGCCCATCCTGGTGACGGCAATGACTTTGGCCATGTAACACAGAGAAATGGTCTCTCTTTGTTCACTTACTTTAACTGAGATTTTTAAAAAAACATTCAACAGAATCCAAGTCTTACTATTTAATTCTAATTTCTCATGACTTACATTTTCTTTAATCTATCACACTTCTTTAATGCTAACCTTTCCTGCTTTTAGCACCATGCTAACACAGGAACTCAAACTCTTAGTTCTCTGGATAATCCAGGTCCATGTATGCCCAGGTCCTCTACCTACCACAGAAGTAGAAAGAATTCCTGAAAAGTCTGACTGAGAAAATCAACTCTTGCCTTTTCTTTCCTTTTCACTATTTACCTTATTTGTAAATCACCTTTAGAGACCCACCAAAGACAAACCAGTCTACACACACACACACACACACACACACACACACACACATTTTCATTTTCCATTCTCTTTATTTCTCTCCACACGCTAAGGTCTTGAGTTTCGCCAATTCCATCCACTTTCTTCATACCACTTCTTCTCACTTTACAGCTCAGTAAAGTGAGCTTCACTGCCACGTCTTAAAAATAAGAAAAACTAGAAGAACAGAGACAATATAGAAGCAACATGACCAAGTCAAGGCCACTCATGGTTACACAAGTGATAACTGAGCCAACCTAAATTAGGACACAGGCATTCCTACTTTGGAGTTTCCATGTTTAATGGATGCATATTATTACAAACAATGGTCACCATGTGGTTAGGTTGCTCATCAGCAACCCCACTCCTGATACCAATTTCTTCCCTAATTTCATTTCTGTTGCTATGATTGAATGTCTTGATGGAAGTAACTTAGGGGTGAAAGGTTTATTTTCGCTCACAATTCCAGGTTAGAGTCTACCAAAATGGGAAAATCAAGTCAGCAAAAAACTGAAGCAGCTACTTGCATCTACCATCAAGAGCAGAGAGAAAATGAATGCATGCATGCGTGCTTTTCACTTTGTCCAGAGCCCATCCCATGGGATGGTTTCACCTATGTTCAGGATGGGTCTTCCTACCTTGACTAACCCAACTAAGAAAATACTTCACAGGTATGCCCACAAGCCAACCTAGCCTAATCTGGATAATTCCTCATTGAAATTCCCTTTCCAGGAAATTCTAGATTGTGTCAAGTTGATAACTAAAAGTAACCATCACACAATACACAATAATTATTATAACTTGATCCTTGATCTCTAAATTTATATTATGTATTTTGCTCTTTTGCCTTGATTTAAGCTTATAAAAAATACTAATGAAATATCCTGAAATGACAACAGTGATAGCTAACTTTATTCTCTTAAACCTACCATGATACAAATGCTTCTAACTTTCTTTTGTATGTATTATGAGAATTGTATAGCTTTTTATAATCAGGATACATATTGAAGGCATTTTCAACATCTATTAACAAGATCAAATTGCATGATTTTTTTTCTCATTTTACTTCGTAATATGATCTAGTATTTAAAACTCAGAGCACCAGAACCTACAAAATCTTGATGTAGCCAATCTTATTTTACATCAGATTCTCGTCTTCATTTTAATGTAATTAGCAACATAGATTTTCTAATATTGAATCCTTGTTATTATTCAAATAAGCTCTTTCAGTCATGGTGTACTTTTTCTCCAACAGTTAGGATCTACTTACTGACTGTTTTAAATATATTTTATTGTTAATTAAAGTATAATTACAAGTTCCTCCCTTCCTCCCTCTCACTCCCTCTCAAATTAGTGACCTCTTTTTCTTTGTTATTATTACATATGTGTAAATGAAAAATATATGAATACAGACTGATGAGTCCATTTAGTGTTGCTTGTATGCATATGCTGTTAGGGATAACCAATTAGATAACCAGAGGACTCATCCCTTGTAAAGATTAATTTTCCCTCTCTGAGCAGTTTTTAATTGCCTATAACTCTTCATAAAGGGGTGAGCCTTTATAAGATTCCCCTAGCTACATTGGCATGTCAACTGATGTCATTATCTGGGACTTGTTTAAGCATTCATGTTTCTGAGATTTCATGGGTGGAGCTTTCCTGTCATAACTACAATATGAATCTCACAGCAGGCTTCCTGGTCCTCTGGCTTTTACAATCTTTCCACTAGTTCTCTGTGATGTTCCTTGATCCTCAAGTGTAAGATTGTTGTAAGTATATCAGTTGCTATCCTCGAACACAGTCAGTTATCCTCTAAATTTTGACCAGTTGTGGGTGTCTGTAATTGTTTATATCTGGCACACACAAAAAAGAGAAGATTTTTGATGACCAGTGAGAGCTACATTTGTCTGTGGATATAAGTACTTCAAATGCTGTTAGGAATTATACTGGCTTAGGAATGTGGCAGTAGTAGGGTCTCCTCTAAGATCTATCCATGAGCTCAACAACCACGGATAGTTGGTTAGGTTTATAGTGTTAGGAATGATTTTCTCACTTGTTGAGCAGGCCTCAAATCAGTCATGGGACTTGGAAGGTTTGAGCTAGATCTGATCCAAAAGCCTCTTCCATAGGGGCTAGATTTCATAGTGCCAGAAGAGGCTAAGCAAGCTTCCAAAGGAGAAAACCAATCAATAGTCTGACCCATTCGTGATGCCGATGAGCCACAATGACCAGCATAGCAAGATATCGTTAAAGGTGCAATAGTGGTACTTATGTCTTGTGGGTAACCAACAGCTGTCTAATCGGATTTAAGGAATATATAAACTAATATGATTCCTTATGATTTTTCAAACATCCTTGGCAATTTTTGTATCAGCAATTTTAAGTGTGGGCAATTTGTGGGTTTTTTCCTTCTTGTGCTATTTTGGATCAGTTTTCATAATAAAAACAACAGGCACATTCCTTCTTTCTCTGTGGCACCTGCTAGCAGTATGAGCATCAGATGCAACTTTGCTGCAGAAGCTTATTAGGTCAGTCTTTGACAAGTAACGTGGAGATTTCTGACACAGGTTCACTTTCCCCACACTGGCACTTACTTCATTCTGTTTTTCTCTCACCACCCTCATCCCTGGTAATGATTTAGTCCTTCAAAAATTCATGTTAAAATTTAATTACTATTATGAGATATTAAGAGGTAGGATCAAGCTGGGCATGATGGTGGCACATGTTTGTAATCCCAACTTTCAGGAAGCTGAGGCAGGAGGTTCCTGAGCTCGAGGCCAGCCTGGGTTGCATAGAAAGAACTTGTCTTCAAAAGAAAAAAAATCTTAAGGTCTGTTCACTTGGGACCTTAGAGGGGTGACTAGGGAACTCTTCATGTGAATGTATTAGCTCATTCATTCAGTGACTCGCTTAATGGCTTAATAATGAGTTATGTTGCAAGTAGGTCTTCTATCAAGGGCAGTTTGGCTGGACCTTCAATCTCTGCATCTCTCTTCCCATGTCATATCCTATGTCATCCTGGGACTCTGTCAGCAGCAGTTAGATGTTTCTCCACACTGTACCAGAACAATGAACCATATAACATTCATCTTTTTAACATTTATAACATATATATGATGTGGTGTGTGTGTGTGTGTGTGTGTGTGTGTCTTTTTCTCTTGATAACACATTCATCTCAGGTATTGTGCTATTATGAGACCACGCAGCCTTTCCTTCTGTCACATCCACAAGATTCAGCAGGGCCTTCTTTATTATTATAACTTGCCCTTTTAGTGCTTCTTTTAACTTTTCCTGGAAAACATCACTTAGAGAATATGTAGCTTTTCTGTCATGCTACTGAATTGGTTTGAAAAATGACAAAATGTTTCAGCAATTTAAAACAGTGTTTGGGGGACTGGAAAAGTAGTCCATAGGTTAAGAGTACATACTGTTCTTGCAGAGGACCTGAATTCAGTCCCTAGTTTCCTAACTGAACTGTTCACAACTGCCTGCAACTCCAGCTCCAGGGGACCCAACAACCACTTCTGTCTTCCCCTGGAATTTGCCCTCATGTGGACATATCCTCACATACACACATATACAAATACAAATATTTTTTGTTTGTTTTTTGTTTTTGTTTTTTTGAGACAGAGTTTCTCTGTTGTAACTCTGGCTGTCCGCAGACTCACTCCATAGACCAGGCTGGCCTCGAACTCACAGAGATCTGCCTGTTTCTGCCTCCTGAGTGCAGGGATTAAAGGCCTCCACCACCACCACCTGGCTATACACATAATTTTTAAATCAATGTTTCCCAGTGGAAGAGATGGGGATGTCTGACAAACTTCAGAGGATTTTCACCCAAATTAATCCCTCTGTTTTTGAGTTGTTCGATATTGTGATAAGAAGAATTTAGAGAGAAAACATAAGCTTGTATTTACACAGAATGTGGAGAATAGGAATGCTTCTGAGAGCTGACATGCAGAGAAGGCGGGTATGGGGAACCCTGCGATGTGAAGCTGTGTAACTGCTTACAGAGAGCTGGCCCCAGAGTGCAGTTGCTGACAGCACTTAAAAATTCCACACAATTTTCTGATAATGGCATGTTCAAAACCATTTTAACTTTGGAAGTTACATAAACTACTTCTGATGGCTATATTTAATACTGTTTTCTTTCCAAGAAAACCATGAAGAGCGTTAGGTCATAAACATTGAGTAATCATTTTCAAAGTTATATATGAGCTTGAGTCCATTTGCTTCCTTATAATATCGCACATGTATGTTCTGTTTGTGCTCCCAAAGAAAGAAGGGGAAGGGAGGGAGGGAAAGCTGGAGTAGGGAAAGAGAGAGCGAAGAAAAAGAGAGGGGAATCTACACTCTCACCTAATCAGAGACATCTGTTTGCCAAATCATTTCACCAGTCACACAGGCACTCTAACACATGACCAACTACAAGACTTCTGAGCTCCCGGCAAGAAAGTCCTATGGCCACGAACTGGAAGGGAAGTATCTCACACCCTTTCAAGTTGCTGACTAAGACCCACGCAGATTGGTTGGCTCCTGCTCCCTCTGCTGGTTCCACAGCTCAGCGACCAACCCCTAACAGTACTTGAGCCTAAGGAGGCAGCAGAAGCAAACTGGAACCCAGCCTCAGTGGTGATAAAACTTGCTTATCACACAGTCAGTAGCAGACCAGATCATGACAGCCATCCCACAATGCCACCCAGCTCAGGCTCTTGGTGAGTTTCTTTGTTGCAAGCTAGCTGGTTTCCAAATTCATATTCCATTATAACATGCACATAAATGTAGAAATTCTGGCCGTTAGCTGAAAAGTTTTTATAAATAAATCTGCTACTGAGACTGATAATAACCATACACAGAACAAAAAAAAATCACTCCAAAAGCACACTGAGTAAAACAAGTTAGACATCAAATAATACAACTGCCCCGCTCCTTTCATGATGGGCCTGAACAAACTGAACCATTCTATCCTGATAGAAGCAAATCAGTGGTCTCAGGCAGGAAGTTACCTTTGGGGTAGTGGAAATGTTATGGATCTTGACCACATGCTAGTTGCGCTGGCATACACATTGATCAAAACTCACCAAACTGTTCTATATAAATCGTGTCTCAATAAAGCTGCTGTTAAAGAAAGAAATCTGTTAGCCAAATACTAAATTCTAATCTGTTCTTTTAATCTGAGCATACCTGTGCACATTTTTAATTCGTTTTTGTTTTATGTGTCTGAATGTTTTGCCTGTGTGCATGCACGTGTACAAATGCCTGTGGAGGACAGCAGAGGGGGTCAAACCTTGCAACTAGAGTTACAGGAAGTTGTGAGCAGTCAAGTGGGTGTTGGGAGCCAGACCAGGTTCTCTGCAAGAGCAGCAAATGATCAAACCACTAAGACATCTCTCCATCCCCTGAACATATTCACTGAAAAAGAAAAAAGAAATACTAGTAAACAGCTCTCTTATTTCAGTGTTGAGCCACACCTTCACTTTTTCCAGAAAAAGGAAAGCTTAGACCCAAAAGGCAGGACTGGGGATGGGAAGTCATCATTTCATGTGTTCTTGCAGAACAGTAAGTTCTACAGAGACTACACCAATGGGTGAAGTAAAAGTGCAATGTGGGCACAGAGCTGGATGGGAAGCTCTTCCTCCCCCAAGTCACACATGGTCCACAAGTGTGCTGAGGGCCTGACTGCTTATGGCAAAGGCCCAGGCAAGAGTAACTGCATGTATTCTCCGTGCCCTGTGCTGTAGCAAGGTGTGCAGCCTAGTAGGGAGCTCTGCCGCTGGTCAGGACTGGAACCAAGAGCTTTGTCCTGCTTTGATCTAGAGGACAAACCTCCGATGTAACCTCCTGTACTGCAATGTGAGCCAGCTACAACTGTCCCTTTGTAGAAACATTCCACCATGATCTCTGCTGCAGAGCACCATATGTGGGGACTAGGGCCTACAAAGGCAAAAATCAAGTATTTGTATGATGTTTGTATTAAGCTAGCAATATTTTAAAGTATTCAGGAGCATGTGGGTAGGATATATATAATATATATTATATATATAACATATACATTATATATGAAGAATTGGTGTGTCCATGGATTGTAGTATATTTATGGGTCTTAAACCCAATACCTTAGAAATACTGAGGGTTCCACAGTCTCAATATCTCCAAGAGATGTGCTTTAACTTTCCAAATTTATTTGACCCTAGATGCCATTTGGGAGAGATTCCTTTGGACATAGACAATCCAGAACAATGGGTCACTTGAGTCAGATGAGAGCTAAGAATATAGCACTAGCATCTAAGAAAGGACTCACAAGCTGATATGTAAGCTAAGAACAATACCCAGCTCCACAGAGTACTTACTATGTCCTAGATATAGTTATGTTTTGACCTCTTTAATTCACTTAATTATTAGTGAGGTGCAATAATATTTTGTAATTAAATAATAATATAATAATATTATTGGTTTTGTAGTTATGGTTTTGTAGATGCCTTTCAAAATGTAAAGAGTATTTTTTTTAAAAAAGAATGTGGGTTTGGCTGTTTCACCAATTGGATCTGGGCTCAGAATGTATTTAAAATGTATCTAAAATGTAACAGTTTTTCTCTCACCGGACTACTTGACTCCGCCCCTCTGTTCTCGGCTGCTAGGTTTCTAACTTGTAAGTTTTAAAACTTCAGTTAGCTCATAGGGTTACGGAGGAAAGGAAAGGGGAGGAAGGAAGGAGAAAACTTTACAGCCCTCTTGTTCTGGCTGTCTTAACCTGTCTATGTCTGGGGAACCGAACTAACTCTGAACTAACTCCCACTCTGGTTTAGCTTCTCCCAGCACGGCAGTTACTGAGAAGATCTAAATTGTAACTTTTTAAAAATCCCAGTTAGTTCATTTTATCTGTCCTTCTTTCTGCCTGCTTCTCTATCATCTGCCTATCATGCAGCAACTCTTACTCTAATTCTTAGCTAGTAACTCCTGCAGCTCCTGTAACTGTCAAACTGTCTTCCACCGCCCTCTTTTATCCCCTCCAACTGTTCCCAGAAGTCCAAGCGGCATACAACCACACGGGGGAGGGGCTTTTCCCCCTTCACTCTACATTATTTTACCCTCATTTAATCGATGAGAAAAAAACTGAGTCAGAAAATGGTGCAGTAGCTTGACCAAAGTTGATGAAGGGACAAAGCCAGAAAGCAAACCTGGCCCTGTCTCCAGCACTCTTGTTTCCAGTCACACTGCAGGTGGCTTTGCATTTCATGGAAGGAAATTAATATATGTGGCCTGAATTTTCATGCCCCCAGTGCCACCACATTCATATGCTGAGATCCTACCCCCAATATGGTGGTGTAAGAAAGTGTGGAAAAGATTCGCTTATGGGGATGAAGTCTCCGTATGTGGGATTGATGTCCACATGTGACCTCATTCGTGTAAGGGATGCCTTCCCCTGTGTGAGAACAGAGCAGGAGGGCACCATTTCTGAGTGAGAATCAGGCCCTCGCCAATGCCTTCCTTGACTTTAGTTTTTTTAGCCTCTAGAACCCAGAGAAATAAGTTAGTATTTTATTGTCATAAAATTGAATAAACAGCCCAAATTGATTAAGTCCTATAGGTCTAGCCCTTTTTACTCAGAGTGGGTCCATGGTTCAGCCATATCACCTGGGAGTTTGCTGCAAATGTGAAGTCCCTCCCAGACCTATTGCCTTCAAATTAATATTTTAGCAAAATCTTCAGGTGGCCCTTTGAAGGCAGAAAAGCAGTGCTCAACAACAAGGCCTTAAGTTTATCTTGTTTTCCTTTGGTTTAATCCAAAACTACTTTAATATTTGATGAAAGCCATGGACCCCAAGCATAGAAATGTGCAAAGAATTTTGAAGATTTCACAATTTGTGTTGTGTTTTGTTTTGTTTTAATTTAAAAAAAAAAAAGCTTTCTGTAGAGGGCTTAAAGGTGCTGGGAGCCAGCTTTTGTGGCTCTTATATATTATTATATTTGATATAATTATATATATTATATATATATTTTAAACAAAGTATTGATAAAATTGGGGAAGTTAAATAAGCTTCCTTAGTCATAGCAAAGAAGAGTAACAGAGAGTCAACCTAGACATTTTGCTGCCAGGGTTCTCCATAACCAAGCTGTTTTAGGGATGACCCAGCTACAGAAATTCTGAGGTGCATCATGATGGAACTTTCTCTCTCTAAGAAGATCATCCCCTGTACCTACAGTGTATTCTGACAAAACGCTGATGCGGTGATATGGAAAGGCCACTTTCTAGAGAGGAAAGTGGTCCAGATGGATCCCAGCAGTCTATGTGATGAGAGATGCCCCTCACATCTGCCTGATGTACTTCCAACCTATGCAGCCTTAAGTAGCACTGCAACACAGTACTGTCACCTGTGGCGTTAGTCTTCTAAACCACGTGGGCACAGAGAATTCATTGCATGGACCAAGGGATGCATTGGTGATAGTTTCTTGGTCCTCTGTGTTGAAAAGGAGCCAGGTGAGGATCATGACAGATGAGGCCTGCCTGCCCCCCAGTGGTACAGAGGAGCACAGTACCAGGAACATATCATCTTTCCTCAGGTACAGTAAATCACTGTTCAATTCTTTCATATTTCCTAACTTTTCTCTAACATGCTTGAGAAGTATGAATTCTGATGTAGAATAATGACTCCCACTGGACAAGAAGCACCCTTACCTAAGGGGAGACGAACTTCAAACTATCTGATGCATGGAGAATTGTAAGAAAAAAGTATATCCAACTTAAACTCTTTATGTATCTTGTATTTTATTTACTTGTTTTTGCTTTGTTTGTTGCTTTGTTTTCTTGAGACATTATCACATATCCCATTCTGACCTTGAACTACTGATATTTCCAAATCAAACATTTCATATGCACATATAAGCCAATCTCAGATTTTATTTTTGGCTTCTGTTTTTAGAACCCAAGAGCAATTCTTCTGTAACATACTCAGTAGCATAAAGTCAAGCTTAAAGCTGCATCTTTTTGCTTCTGGCTACAGTCTTTTGAAGCACCCTATAGAGGTTTGTTTTCATCCGACTGCCTTTAAAAATAACAGCCTTCTAAAGAAATATAATAGCAATACCTTCATAAATATATTTTCCTGGCTAAAGACAATTGGTTTTTCCAAATAGATCTAGTGGTACAGGTCTGTGATTACAGCTATTTTGGAGGCTAAAACATGAGAATTGCAAGTTTGAGTCTAGCCTGGACTACAGAGTAAGCTCAAGACCTCCCAAGTCAACTTAGTCACAAAACAGAAAGTAAAGAGGGGAGGGTTAAGGATATAAAGGTAAAGTGCTTTCTTAGGCCCTACGTTCAATCCTCAGTACTGACAAATCTCAGCTTTTCTACCAAAAGCAATTTTTCCTGGAAAATTCTCTTTTGTAATTCTAAGCATTTGAATTAGCTTTCATAGAAACAACCCCTCTCCCCCCACCACCTTCCATAGAGTTACCAAGCTGCATAATATTTAGGCAAACTATGGAATTATAGGAACAAGTGAACTCAGTACCAAGAAATTTGGGGACAAAGCACAAGCAATCATTGCTGCACATGCTGCAGGCAGCTGCAGAGGGCATCGGCTACCGTGAGTCACAGAGAACTTGAGAGCATTAGTCACCCTGGTAGGTAGACAAATAATGTCCAATTGGAAGATGGTTTTTGTTTTTGTTGTTGTTTTGGTTTGGTTTTATTTTTTTAAGTATAGTGTAAATCTGTGCATGAGCCCAAGAGGCCAAAACCAGGTCTTCTGTAAGAGCATTAAGTGCTCCTAATTGCTAAGCTATCTCCCTAGCCCTAAAGAGGAAAGTTTCTGTTATAGTACACCATGTTAAGTCCTCTCTATTGAAATTTATTCTATTTTGTCTTTAAGATGGGGGGAGGGTAGTGAGCCCAGTATGATGAGTGTACCTGACCCAAGCATGCCTGTACCACCTGGGTCATACTTCCTGTGTGATAGCCCACTCTATGAAGTCCTCCTGACTCTAGCTAGCCTACACCGTATCCAACATCCCAGCTAGTTCAGGTTCCACATCCAGTATTATGGTCCAGTCAGGTGTGTTCCCTGGACCATAACCCACCCACACCAATCTGCAGACCTAACCTAGTCATACACTTGTGCACTGGCCCAGTCTGATGAGTTCCTGAAACCTTGCCTGCTCACACCATCCCCAACTCTCAGACCTAGCCTTGGTCACACAGACTGTACGCCAGCCTAGATTTGTGAATTTTCAAGTCTCTGGACCATTCACATCATCTTCTCACTCACAGAGATAGGTCAAATACCATAGCTTGCACATCAACCCAAGCAGACCCAGCCATTTGGCCCATTCACATGCTTTCTTGCTTACCACTAATTGGATTCACCCCCATTCCTCCAATCCAAAATCAACACTGAGCATCTGAAGGACTGACCTGCCAATTTCTCATCCCTAATCAGAATTCAGCCAAGCTTGGGCAACAACAAAATCAAAAGCAAACTTCCACTCAACAGTGGGAGCCTAGGATCTCACATCAGACACAAAAATCAATAAAGGAAGTCCACATGATCAGATCTCATCACAAAAACACAAACAAATGACGGGACAAGACATTGTCTGCCTCCCAAATCCACCATTCCTGTGGACATGTTCTCCAGTGAGAATTACTTAGAATTACCGCAGGACACAGAACTTAGACGAACAAGTATAAACTTCATCAAGGAATTTGAAGAGTTTAAAAAAAGATGTGAACAGCTCGATGAACTTAAAGAGAATAATAATAGCTGCCAGAATGGTGTCTGAGAAAACACAAACATATAGCTAAATAAAATGGAAACAGTACAGTAATTGAAAATGAATTCAGTAAAAAGATATTGAAAAGAACTCAATCTGAAATGAAAAAATTGAAAAGTGCAATAACCCAATTAAACACTCAGGGGAAATCATTACAAGTAGAAGATAAAATATAGAACTTGAAGAGAGAGGAATTAAATCACTCAAGCAAATAATATGAAAAAAATAAGACACAGGAAAGAAACATGCAGGAACTGTGGAACCCCATGAAAAGATCAAATATTTGAATTTAACTATAGGTGTAAGAACATCAAGGACATAGAGCAGATCTTCAACAAGATCATAGACGAAAACATACCCAAATTAAGAGGGGATATACTCACACAGATACAAAAAATACACAGAATTCCAAATAAATGAGACAAGAAAAGAAATTCCCCATAGTATACTATAGTTAAAGCACTAAATATACTAAAAAAGAGTGTGCTGAAAGCTCCAGGAGAAAAACCATGATTCACATATAGAGAAAAACCCAACGGAATAACAGCTGATTTCTCAGTGGAAAGTTAACATCCCTAACAGCCTAGTGCAATGCACTTCAAGTTCTAAAAGATCACAGATTCCAGCCTACACACCCAGCAAAATTATCTGCCATAGTTGAGGAAAGAAAGACTTTTTTTTGTTATAAGTGGGCTAAAAGAATCCATGTACACCAAACCAGATCTGCAGAGAATACTGGAAACAAAACTTTAGACTAAAGAAAAAATAGCATATCTGAGAATTTATAAAGAAAAGAAAAGAGAGTCCATAATCACTGAAATACAGATATGACTAAGAACACAATCCTCAACAAAGCAAAATGACAGCAGTCAACACACAACTTTAAATATGAATGGTTCCAACTCCCAATAAAAAGATACTGTTGTCAGACAGTGGCACTGCACACCTTTAATCTCAGAACTCAGGAGCCAGAGGCAGGCAGATCTCAGTGAGTTCCAGGACAGTAGTCTACAGAGCTAGTTCCAGGACAGCCAGGGCTATGCAAAGAAACCCTGTCTTGAGAAACAAACAAACAAGCCAAAAAGACACTGCTTAGTTGAATGGATTAAGAAATAAAACTCTTCTCTCTGTTGCCTACAAGCAACTCATTTTGTCTTCAAAGATAGGAACCACCTTACAGTAAAGGATGGGAAAAGGTATTCCAATCAAACGGGACAAGGAAGTAAGCAAGTGTCATTAGCCTAATATTTGACAAAAATGAACTTCAAATGAAAACAAATCAGAAGAGATAAAGAAGGAAACTTTATTCTAATCATGGAACAATCAACTGGGAAGTCATTATAATCCTGAATATGTATACACCAAACTCTGAAATACTGAATTTCATAAAAAACATAACATTGGGCTTGAAGACACAGATGAACTCCAACTCAGTAACAGTGAGTTTCTTCAATACCTCACTTTCTCCAACAGACAGGTCTCTTGGACAAAAAAAAAAAAAAAAAAAAAAAAAAAAAGAAAGAAAGAAAAAAGAAGAGAAGAGAAGAGAAGAGAAAAAAACAGAAATATGAGATTTAAATGACATCGTATATCAAGTAGAGCTACAGATACCTACAGAATATTTGACCCAAATGCCAAATAATATGATCTCTATTCAGCAGCCCATGGGAGTTTCTCTAAGATGGATCACATCCTAGGACATAAAATAGATCTTAACAAATGCCAAAAAAGTAAAAATAATTTCAAGTATCCTATCTGATCAGAACTCTATAAAACCGAAATCAAGCAAATCTCTAGTAATTGTACAAATTCATGGAGATCAAACAGAAGACTACTGAATGACAAATGAGACAAAAAAGAAATCACAGTGTTCCTGGAGTTAAACTGGAGTTAAACTTAAACTGACAACACAACAAGACTTCTGAGGTCCATTAAAACCATAATTAGAAACAGTACAAATAAATGAGTGAGTACTAGAATTCAAGGCTTTGAAAAAACAAAACAAACCCAAATCCAGTCAATGATAGGCAATAACAAAATCAGAACATAAATTAATGGAATAGAAACAAACAAACAAAAAAGCTAGATGAAGAATCAACAAACATAAGAGCTAGTTCTTTGATAAGATAAACACTGAAAGACAATCTTTGCTCAACTAACAACAACCACAAAAAAGAATAAGGTGACCCAAATTAGCAAAAATAGAGATACACAGAGAAACATTTCAATAAATACCTTTAAAATTCAGAATATAAGGAAACACTTTAAAAAACTGTATTCCAGTTCAAAGCCAGCTGGTTTACAGAGTAAGTTCCAGGATAGCCAGAGTTACAACAGAGAAACCTTGCCTCAAAAAAGAAAAAAAAAAAAACTATTTCATTAAGTTATAAATTTTCATGAAAATGGATGAGTTTTTTGATTCATCCAAACCACCAAAGTTAAACCATGAAGATATTTTAAAGAGAACCATAACAAATAAAGAGATCAAAATAATAATTAAAACACTTCCTACTAGAAAAAAACCTGGAGCCAGATAGATTCATCATTGGAGAATTCTGCCAGACATTTAAAAATCTATAACCAATACTTCTTAAATTATTCAAAAAATTAGAATTAACAATTTCAAATTCCTCCAGGCATGGGTGCATACCCAGGGCAGTTAACAGATGGATAGATCCTCAGACAGCCACCAGACCATTCTAGCCTCCCCACTGTCTGCTGGATCAGTTCTGCCATTCCCATGATCATGGCTGCCAATAGTATTATTCTCCATGATGGGTGAAGGGTAGCATGCACTGATGTGCCACCACAGGCTGCAGACACAAAGACCAGAAGAGAAGGACAGGGCGGGATGCAGCAGTATGGAGCTTGACCAGGCCCTGCCCTCAAACTAACTGCCAAAGGATAACCCTTTTCCAGTGCAATAACAGGATAGCCCAGCTGAAGAATGTCTCATCTCCTGGACTGTGTACTCACACAAGAGACCTGTCCTATGGTCACCAACAGACCCTCCTGGCCTTTTCACCACCTATCAGGCCAATTCTACCACTCCTGAAGCAGTAGCTGCTTTGTGCCCTGATAGAGCAGGGGAGACCATGGACTGTGGTGTTATCCAAAGCTGCAAGCACAAAGGCCAAGACAGCAGGACGGATGGTGGTAAGGGTGATAAGGGGACTGTGTGTGCAACAAATGGAACTCAAGCAAGTAATGACCCTGATCATTCTGCCAGACCTCAGGATCACCCAGATCCTGAGCAACAGCAAGATGCCCCAGCTGAAGAATATTCCATAGTGGGGATTGGGTCTCCTCCCTTTGAAAAGGATTCCAGAAACCTCAAAAATCTCATGTGGACCAGAACAATTAGAGACCTGTGTTGCTGATACCATCAGAGTTTGCCTGGGGTACTTGTTCTGGTGGGCTGTTTGATGCCTATGTGAAGTTTGAGTGCCTGCCTGGAGTCTGGAGGCATGCATGAAGTCTGGATGCCTATGTGACATCTGGGTACCTGTGAGATGGCCTGGTGCCTGCAGGAGGATCCCTGTGGGATAGCTGAGTCCCTGCAGGAGGACCAGATGCATACAGGAGGCCCAGGTGACTACTGGAGGTCTGGGAACCTGTGGAATGTCCTGGTGCCTGTGGGATGTCCTGTTGCTTGCAGAGTATCTGGGTCCTGTGAGATGTCTGGGTCTCAGTAGGTAGGCCCAATGCCAGTGCAATATCCATGCATCTACAGGCTCCTCTGGAGCCTCTGAGATGTTCTGGTACCCGTGGGAGGTGGGAAGCCCTGATTCCTGGGGGATGCCAGGGGGCCTGTGGGATTCTCCAGTGTTTGCAAGATACCAGGGAGCCTGTTTCTGCTTGGTGTCTGGGTTTGGGGAATGAGGCCCAAACTTCAGGTCAAACTCTGTCATGCTTCATCTTGGGCTAGTATGGGCCAAGTCAAAGTACACAATCATAGCAGCCTTCTGCCTCTAAAGACCATGGTGAAGCCTGCCATCCATGTTTCTACCACACAAACTTGACTTAATTTTCTTTTTTTTCCTTTTTCCTTTCTTCCCTTTTTGAGGGCTCATGGGTGGGAAAGTAAAACAGGAAGGAATGAGAAGAAGGTATTACCAAGATATATTATATGAAACTCAAATTATTAATAAAAGTATTATAAAATGCATGAACCTAGAAAATATTGCACTGAATGAAGTAACCCAGAGCCAGAAAGACAAATGTTGCATATTCTCTCTATTTGTGGATCCCAGTTCCGAATCTTTAAATGTGAGTATAGAACTTGTAGTAACCACAGAAACCAGTAAAGTAAAAAGGGACCACATTGTGGGGAGCTCTAGAGAGAAGAGTACAGTACAACAGGGCTGGTATGTACAAAAAAAAATGAAAAGAAAAGAAGGAAAGATCTTTATCTGGGGAAGGAGGAAGGAAGGCAATACAGAAGGAGAGGAAGGAAAGAGGGATAAAGAACACTAAGGATGGCTGGGTGGTGGTAGAGCACACCTTTAATCCCAGCACTTGGAAGGCAGAGGCAGGAGGATCTCTGTGAGTTCAAGGCTAGCCTCGTCTACAGAGAGGAGAGAGTTCCAGGACAGCCAGGGCTACAAAGGCAAACCCTGTCTAAAAAATCCAAAAACAAAAATAACTAAGGACACTAAGGATATGGAAATATCATTTTATGTTTACTTAAAAGACATATTAATATATATAAATGTATATGTATACACATATAGATAATTCAAATGAAGTTATGCTGCTTGGGATTAAAAAGTTCTCTCTAAGAACCCAAGGCTATCTAACAAAAACCCTAGTATCAAGCATGTAAATTCAAGTTGTTAGTAAGCAGAGCCCAAGAAACTCCCAAAACAATATAGGCTATCAGCTCTGACCTTAGTTGCTTCTCAAAACTTAGAAGTAAGACCCTATTGCAGAAAACACCACATGCTTCAGACACAACTCAGAAGAATCAAACTGTAGCTGATCTGGAAGCCTCCTCCATGAGGATTAGTTCTCATACCAAAGGTGTTCTGCAAGCTGGCAAGGTAGAAAAGCAATCAACAGTTCTATTTAGCTGTAAAGCCTACAAACCACAACAAATGACTGCCACAGAAAGATAGCCCAATGGAACAATAGTGATACTTACATCTTGGACATAATCAATGGCTGTCTAATTGGACAAGGCTCATTCAATAGGAAGGGATTCATGAATGGTACTGTAAACATAGTCAATTACCCATGGTTGGTGAAGTCATGGATCTTAGAAGAGAAACTATTACTGCTACTTTCCTAAAACGGTGGATTCACAACTTTATTCTAAATACCCTATCCAAAGATAAGTATAGTTCTCACCCTTTATCAAAGAGGCTTTTTTTTGCAGCAAATGGAGACCAATACAGAAATCTACAAGTGGTCAAAATACAGACAACTAACCAGTGGGTGCACAACATCAATTGATACATCTACCACACAATCCCTGTAACTTAGGCTCAGGTAACATCACAAAAGCAGGGGCTCGAAGGTAAGAGCCAGAAGACCAGAAACTCTCCCACAAGTTAATGTCTTTTATGCATGAGAGGAATCTGCACTCATGAGTTCTCAACAATGTGGTCATCTAACAAGACCTGAACAATGACTGCTTCAGCGACTTGCCAATGTAGATGGAGAAATCTCACCAGGCCCTACCTAGATGAAGGGCTGTAGGCAATTAATGGCTGCTAATGGAGGAAAAATTAGTCTTCACCAAGGATGAGCCCCTTGATAGATTATTCAATACCAAGGTCAGTCCTATGCACATAAACATACAAGAAATATTAAATAGACTAAGGAGGTTTCCCTGTGTGTGTGCACATACACACATTCTCCCATACATGCAGACAATAATAATTAAAGAAGAGGGTATGAAGTTGAGAGGTCGTGGGGGCCGTGGGAAGAGTTGGAGGAGGAGATAAATTATGTAAATATACGATTATGTATAAAATTCTCAAAAAATGTTAAAAAGTATTTGAGTGGTGGGGGGGTGCATCCAGCCCAAGAGTTTATCCATGCCAGGCAAGTGTTACATACAGAGTGATTACAGGAGATGCCATTGACTGGAATTTCCATTGGGAATGTCTATAAGGACAGGGCCCTTAAGCACAAAAAAATCTAGAAATGACTTTTAGTTTAAAAATGAAAGGGGAGCAAAAGTCTATGTTCAGAGGATGTTTTTAGCATCTTTATTCTTTTTTGCCTTTTCACCTTTTCACATTGTTTTCAATCATGTATTGTGAGAAACTTGTAATCCAGTTTTCATCATTTCTGGAATAACAACAAAAAAAAAAAGGTTTAAGATATATATAAAACAAATGGACTACCTTTATAATGGTGAGATAGTTTCATTGAATTTAGTACCCTGAAGCAGAAATCGCTCTTGACTCCAAGAAATAGAAACTCAAAATAGTTTTCCTTGCCCTGTCTCTCCAGGCTTACTCTTCCTCCTACAGCAGGCTGCCTGCAGAAATCCTACCTCCATTCCCTAGGGGCTCTGCCACAGTCCCCTAAGCTGTTTTCCTCTAAAAGCTCTCCCTCCTTCACTTCCAGCCCATCACCATGCCTTCCTGTCAGCCACCAACCCACAGAAGCACCAGAGACTCCCAGTAGCCACACAGGGCTAGGACTCAGGTAAGGGGTATTAGAAGATGGGAAGATGTCCCATGCTCATGGGTCAATAGGATTGACATTGTGAAAATAACCACCCTACCAAAAGCAATCTAAATATTACAAATTCAAAATGTACCTATTCCAAATTCAAACTTCTGACACAATTCTTCAAAGAAATTGAAGAAACATATTTCAGCTCAAGTACACACACACACACACACACACACACACACACACACACACGATAGCTAAAACAATTCTGGACAAGAAAGCCTACTGGAGGCATCACCATCCCAGATATCAAGTTGTATTACAGAGCTAAAGTGATAAAAGCAGCATAAAAACAGCACAGCCACGTTGATTGAAGGAATCAAATTGAAGACCCAGACATAAGCCCACTAATCTATGGACATCTGACTTTTTTTTTTTTTTTTTTTTTTACAAAGAACCTAAATGTAAACACTGGAGAAAAGACAGCACTTTCAACAAATGGTGCCAATCAAACTGGACAGTTGCGTGTAGAAGCTATCTCTCTGTACAAAACTCAACTCCAAGTGACTGAAGAACCTCAGTGTAAGACCAGATGCCCTGAATCTGATGGGGAAAAAATAAGAATAAGGAAAGGACTTTCTGAACAGGACTCTGGTATCACAAGCGCTGAGACCAACAATTAATATGTGGGGCCTGAAGAAGCTTCTTTATAGTAAAGGAGACCATCGCTCAGGCAAAGTGACAGCCTAAAGAGTAAAGATCTATACCAATTATACAATTGATAGAGGGTTAGTATTGAAAATACATAAAGAACTAAAAACACTGGACATCAAGAAAATAAACAATTAAAAAATGGAGTATAAAACTAAGCAGATAGTTGTCAAGAGATGAAACACAAGTGGCTAAAGGAATATTCAATGTACTTATCCAATAGGGAAACCAAATTAAAACTACTTTGAAAAGTCATCTTACTCCAGTCATAATGGCCAAGATCATTAACACAAATGCAGAACATGCTGGGGAGGATGTGGGGCAGAGGGAAGATTCATCCATTGCTGGTGGAAGTGCAAACTTGTACAGCCACTATGGAAATCAGTGTGGTGGGTCTTTGGGAAGCTGGGAATAAAGTACCTCAAGATCCAGCATAGCACTCTTGGGCATATACACCAAGGTCTCTGCATTCTATTACAGAGATACTTGCTCATCTGTAGTCACTGCTGCTCTATTCATAAGAGCCAGATATTGGAAACAGCCTAGATATCCATCGCCTTATGAATGGACAATGAAAATATGGTGCATTCACACAATGGAATATTATTCAGCTGTTAAGAAAAATGAAATTAAATGGGTAGAGCTAGAGAAGAAACCATTCTGAGCAAGATAGCACAGACACAAATAAACAAACAAAACAAATGCTGTATGTTTTTTATGTGGATGCTAGCTTTTAAGATTTCTATGTTTTCTACAATTGGAGTAATTGCAGAGGTTAAGTACTTAATAAGGAAGTAGTGGACTTTCCCAAGGAGAAAGGATCAAGGAAGTAGAATTAGAATGTAATGTTATGGAGAGACAAAGGAGAAATTAGAAGAATTGAAGAGAGAAAGGTAAAGGAGAGAATATGAGGAGGAACAACTAGCACTAAAGGCCGTTTGAAAACCATGTGAGAACTCCAAGAGGGCGATGAGACAGATGGCAGAGCTGATGGGACTCTGGCCACCTGCCCTACTGCCTCACCAATATGGTCACCTCTGTCCCCTCTCTTCATGGACACAGAGAAACTATTATGTCACCAAGTTCAGCTGAGAAAATTTTGAGAATTAAACGTGATTGGCAAAACAACAGACCTGGAAAATTGACTGCCCATGAGGGTTAGGAGGAAGGATGATGGAATACGCCAAGGTACGCAGCAGAGATGCGGAGCTGGAGTCCTGGTGGGATCAGGTGTGGGGGGTCCCTTGGGAGGTAAGGGCCACTGCTGCCCCCACCCACCCAGCCCAACACAGGCAGAGAGAATCTGAACTGGAAGCACAGTCACAGCGCTGGCACAACCAAGAAGACGAAAAAAGGAACTCGGGCCAAAGTGACGCAGAACTGGGGGCTTCGAAGACAAGGGAACAATGGTGAGAGAGCACTGCTCCGAAATGCGTGGCTGGAGGTGGTGGCACGCATGGGAGTGCTCCCAGGGTGGATGGGGACCAGTCCTCCAGTGACCACCAGACCGGAGCTACTTCTCCTGTTGCTGCGGCTGTAGCTCCTGGCACCCTCCCTGATGGAGTGAGGAAATCACAGACTGCAGTGCTGCCTGCCCGCTGTGGCTGCAGGCACAAGGCCTGAGGTGGCAGGACTGTCGGTGCTGAAGGCAGGGCGGGGCCATCAACCTGGAGTCTGCGTGGATCCTGCCTGTGGGCACACTGCCAAACCACAGGACTGCCCTGGGCCAGGGTGATCAGAAAGATGTCCCATCTGGGGAATGTCTCATCTTCTGGGCAAGGTCTCTGAATGGGGCTGACCTTTGGGCGGCCACTGGACCTGCCTGGCTGCTTCACCACCTGACATATGGGAGGCGAAACGCTGCTCCCGTGGCTGAGGCTCAGAGTGCCCTCTCTGATGGGGTAGGGGAGATCATGGCCTGGAGTGCTGCCTGTGGAATGCAAACTGCAGACACAAGGTCTGATCAAATGGTGCTGAGGGCAGGGCAGGGTCCATCAGCCTGGAGTCTGAAAGTGTCCTGCCTGTGGGCAAGCTGCCAAACCACAGGATTACTCTGAACCAGAGCAGTCAGCGAGATGTCCCAGCAAAAATAAAAGGGAGGTCATCTGAGCAAGGTTTCTACACAAGGGACCAGCCTTTTGGCTACCAGTATACCCACCTGGCCACTTCACTACCTGCCATACTGAGCCAAGCTGCTGCTCTTGTGGCTATGACTGCTGTTTGTGGTGCCCTCTCTGATAGGAGAGGAGAGGGCACAGAGGCAGTGATGCCAGAGGGCTGCAGGCACAAAGGCTGAGATGTCAGGATAAATGGATGGTGCTGTGGTGGGAGAAGCACTCAGCTGCCTACAGTCTCAGTGGGCCCAGAGCTTGGAACGCAATGCCAAATCTTGGGAACACCCTGATCCTAAGCAACAGCAAGATTTCCAAACCAAAAATGTCCCATAGGTGGGGGTAGAGCCTCCTCCTTTGGGGAGGGACTTTGAAGGTCTCAGGATGCTCATGTGGACCAGGACAATTAGAGTTCCATTTACATTATTGACACTGCCAGAGTTTGACAGGAGCTGGACCCTAGTTTCATGAAGTGCTAACTCTGGCAGACAGTCTGGGGCCCTGGGTGATATTCAGGCACCTACCTGAAGCATGGAGCCAGTATGCTGCCTGGGGGCCTGTAGGATGGCCAGTGCTTGTGGGACACCACGCAACCTTTGGGATCTCCAGGTGCATGTGAGATGGCCAGATACCAGCAGGAGGTCTAGGAAAAAAAGATGTCTGGGTACCTGAGGGATTGATGGGTATCTCTGTGGTGTCCAGAAGCCTGTGGGAAGAACAGGTGTCTGTGTGATGTCTAGATGTCTGCTGGATGGCCAGTGCCTGAGTGCCCTGGTACTTGCAGGACTTCCTGGTGTCTGTGAGAAGTCTGTGTGCCTGCAGGATGTCTGTGTGCCTGCCGGAGGCCCTGGTGCCCTCTGGAGGTCCAAGTCCCTTAAGGATGACTGGATGCCCACAGGTGCCTATGGGAAAACTGGGTCCCTGCATTATGTCCAGGTATCTGTGGGTTAACTAAGTGCCTAAATGATGCCTGAATGTCTTCAGGATTCCCTGGCACCCATGGGAGGTCCTGGTGCCTGTGGGAGACCCTGGTGCCTGAAGAATGTCTGGGTGCCTACAGGATATCTGGATGTTTTTGGATGTCCTAGAGCCTGTGGGGGTTCCTGGAGCCTGTTAGATGTCTATGTAGCAGTACATCACTGTGGCAACTCACCAAATAAGACAAGGAGGCATTCTCAAACATGCAAACTCTGCCAGACCTCAGCAGAGGGAACCACCATCCTGGCCTGTGCCATCCTGGACAGTGGAACCCTAAGTGTATGAGCTCAGGAGTTTTTATTGACTCAGAACTCCTCAGGTGCAGATCATAAGCAATCAAACATCCCACACAGAAATCCAACACCTGCAGACAATATAAAATGCCAAGGCCTATGCATCCCTTTTTCCAACAGTACACAAAAACAATTATTTTAAACACAACTGAAAATAAACTTCCACAACATGTCCAGGTGCCTACAGGATAACCAGATGCCCATGGGTACCTGTGGGAAGACTTCGTTCCTCTGTGATGTCCATGTGCCTGCAGGTTGGCTGGGTGCCTGTGTGATGCCTGGATATCTGCAGAATTCCCTGGTGCCCACAGGAGGTCCTCATGCCTGCCAGATGTTTGGGTGCCTGCATGATGTCTAAGTGTCTGAGGGATGACCAAGTGCCTGTGTGGTGCCTGTGTGCCTGCGAGATATCTGGGTGCCTGAAAGATGTTGGGGTGCCTACAGAATGTCCAGATGTCTTCTGGATGTCTGGACATCTGTAGGATACCCTGGTGCCTATAAGTGGCCTGGTGCCTATGGGATGTCCAAATGCCTATGGGATGACCAATTGCCTGAGGTTGGCTGTCAGAAGACTGAGTGCCTGCATGATGTCTGGGCAGGACTCTCTGGTGCCTGCTGGAGGTTCTGGTGCCTGCAGGGGGCACTGTTGCCTGTAGGAGGTCCTGGGTACTGCTGGATGATGGGGTACCTGTCTGATGTCTGGATGCTGAGCAATGACCAGTTGCCTGTGGGAAGCTTTGGTCCCTGTGGGAGGTTGGGGGGCCTGCAGAATGCCCTAGTGTTTTTCAGGAAACCCAAGCGCTTGCTTGGTGTCTAGGGTTGGATGGTGAGGCCCAACTTCAGGTTGAACTCTGTCATACTTTGTCTCAGACTAGTATGGGCCAGGTCAAAGTCTATAATCAGAGCAGCCTTCTGCCTCCAAAGACCAAAGACCATGATGATGCCCACCATCCCTGCTTCTGCCACACAAGCGTGTCTTAATTTTCTTTTTTCTTCCTTCCTTTCTTTCTTTCTTTCTTCCTTTCCTTCTTTCTTCCTTTCTTTTTTTCTTTTTTGAGGGCACGGGGGCAGGAGAGTGTAACAGGGAGGAATGGGAAGAGGATGTTATCAGAATACATTATATGAAATTCAAATTATTAATAAAAGTATTATAAAAAAAGAAAAAATCATATGGAACCCTACTACTACAGAAGCCTCCTAAAATATATACATGTATGGAAGAAGTCTAAAATAAGCAACCAAATAATAAGGGAGACAACGCCCCAACTAACATCTGTGTCACCAAGAAAAACTCCAGTGCCAGGAATGGGTTAGATCTTGTTCAGTGTTGGCCAAAGGGGACCTATGAAAATCCCCAAACATCACAGGCTACTTGCAAAGGCTATTGGTTACTCTCCACAACCTAACAGTAAGGCTCTATTGCTAAAATCAATGTTTACTTATGCCATTGGACATAAAGAAGTTGAGCTAGTGTCTAACTAGAAGCTTCACCCTACTGACTAGTGTTCATGGTATGGAAAGGTACCATAGGAGAAAGGTAATCATCAATATCACTCAGGTACAAACCCTGTGACCTATACAGAGACCTCCCTGCAAGATATACAATAGTGGCACGAGTGTTATGGAAGTAACCAACTACTTTTTGAAATTTGATTTGGGCCTACCCCATGATATGGAACTCATAACTGATACTTTTAAATTAGCCAAGAACCTTAGACTAGGTAGTTCACAGGCTTAGGAGAAAACCTACTACTATTATCCTGCAAAAGGAACATAGTCACAAGGACTATGTCACAAGGAACAAGAAGTCACAAGATGACTTCTAATGACATTCTGTTATACCCATAGATGGGCACATTGCCCAACCCTCAACAGAGAATTTTCTTCTTGTGGTATCTGGGAATTAACGGATAAACCCAAAACTGGACAAGCAGAGAGTGAGAGACTTTGAGGAACTCGGTCCTAAATGAGATGTTTTATCAAACCCACCCTGCTTCAAGGGACAGGGTTCTGTGTAGAAGAGGAGGCAAAAAGATTGCAAGAGCCAGAAGTGGTAATAGATTCCAAGAAACAGTATCTTTCAGACACAGCAATACTAAAGCACATATGAATTCACAGATACTATGGCAGCATGCACAATATCTACACAGATTCAAACCAGATGGGGTCCCAGCACTAAGAGTGAAAGTCCCACCCCTAACCAAGAAGCTATCTGCAAATGACACCTGCCAGCAAAGGGAAAATCAGTTTTATCCAATGGATTCTCACTAGGTATGTCTCACAAGTGTGAAGGTAATCACACTTCAGGACAGTCCTCATGCCCAGGAGTAGCTGGCCAGCAGGAAACTAACTCAATGGCATTTTTGTGGACAAAAAGTGCTTTGTTGACATTTTTTGTATTATTGGTCTTTTGTTTGTTTTGATTTTTGTAGGCGTGTGTGTGAGTGTGTGCTGTTGTTATTGTTGTTTCTTGTCTTTTGTTTGTTTTTTGAAAGAGAAAAAGAAAGGAACATAAGGCTGAATGGGTAAGGATATGGGGATTAACTGAAAGGAATTAGGGGAGGGAAAATACCATTTTCAAAATATATTGCATGAAAAATTTTTTCAACTAAAAAACAAAAATAATGATTGTAGCCATAGACATTGACTCAGATTCAAAGGCTTTTTTTTTTCTTTTTGGTGACTCAATCACTGGTTCTTAGAACTGGAGCCCTGGAGTTTTTCAGCCTCCGTACCATCTAAAACATTTCAGCCTAAGCTTCAGCCTCAGCCTCCATCTAATCTAGAACATTTAAGCCTCTGTGACTTACTGCTGACTGAGACACTCTGAACTCTCACTCTTCTGGTTCAACTCAACTTACTCATTATTCTGGGCAACTTCTCCGACTGAACTGCTCTGCTTGGCTTCAAACTGACTCACTCTTCCCATTTGATACTGACTTCTACCAAGCTGCCTCTGTGTCTCTCTCTGAGTTCTCATTGCTCCATATTGCCTCAGTCAGCCTCTCTTCTCCTCAGTCAGACCACTTCATTATCTCTATGTCTAGTCCTCTGTCTGCCTGCTTCAAATTGCTCACCTCATACTACTTGCTGTAACTGACTCTGCTCTGAGCTGAGAGCCCACCTTTCTATCCTGAGAGTTGAGCAGGTCCTCACTCTGACTCATCTGTTAATTCTTCCTCTGATTTGTTACTTTGCCTGTCCTTCATCTGTCCTTCTGACTCATCTCAGACATCACGTCAGTATGATGCTGACTCCTTCTGAGCTCTGCTTCCACATTCTATTTCTGTTTTAAGAATTAAAGGCATGAACCACTACTGCCTTCTGAACTCTTGGATTAAAGGTATTTGCTACCACTACCTTCTGAACCCCGGGATTAAAAGTGTGTACCAACATTCTTAACGTTCTTTCTACATTCCATCCTGACCACACAGGCCTCTGAATGTGATTCCTTCATATAGACCCCTGAAATATAGACCCTTCCTAGCTTTCACACAGGCCTATCCCTCTACAATGATAGCTGAGACAAGATAGTGTTTTGTAGTTAATCTGGTGCTAGGATGACAGTGTGTCAAGTCATCAAAGACAAATGCTCTTTCATTCTCTTCCAATAATGTTAATTTGTGACTTCCCTCCTCAAATTTGCTTCATAGTATTAAGATGGCTACTGCAATTTCAGCGATCACATTATCATTCTAGATAGAAAAAAAAGGTGGGATGTGGATAATGCCAAGGCTTCCCAGTTAACTCAACCTTCCTAGAAAAAACTCCCTTGAAAAGCACCATCTAGTGGTCTATGAGAAGTCACCAGTGTTCTTTTCTGCAAGGAGTCTAAAAATGTCATCTTGTAGCTAGGCCCAAGACTCAACAATTTTGAGTTCTATTATTGAGAAATAAGAAAAAGACAAGAGACTGGATATCCAGTAGAAAACCAGTAAGAGTTCCTTGTGAAATATAACTGTAGCAGAACACTGTAAGCACCTGAGCCTTTGAGACCTACCTTATGTCCTGCCTGCTCAGGGCAACAGGGAATTGGCTGTGTGCTGCTTTGCATCTGTTGATTTCTTGCTTTGGAAAAGTATACATCAATTGTTACAACTATGTTCTAAGAACTGTGTGGGCCATTCATTCCCTGTATTTCCTATCTCCCTTTCAACACACATACTATCAGTATGTCAGTTTTAGGCTCCATCCCAAGCAAACAGACACTGCCAACACAAGCAGAATTCCCCTCCTACAAAGAATACACTATACACACCCAAATCTGAATGTGTAGGCACTTAGATATTTGCCAGTAAGTAGCCTCTCAGAGCACTGAGTGGACCAGGTAGCTAATATTTTTTTCAGGAGAGCAATAGTCTTTCCTGTATCCAGCATTGTTACAGTATCTCATAGGCTCATTTGGAAATACAAACATTTAAGAAGCCTTAAAGTTTCTAGAGGAGGTCTACTCTCAAGGCTGTCACATCTAGTGGAAGAGATAGTTAAGAAAGGTGTGGAGACATTATGGAAGATGGTCTACAGATTTCTGGTTTCTACTGTTAATACAAATAAATGAACAAGTCCATCCTACAAGCCCATTCCCCGATAGCTAATCTGGACACTTTATATATTTGTAGATACAGATGTGGATGGTGGTTCAGGAAAAAGGACAGTTTATTCTTTTGTCTAATTAAACCACCAGTTCTAGCCTGGAGTCTTTGAGCATTTTGGTCTCTTTACAATCTACTCTTAATCCCTGAATTGGAAGGCTTCAGCCTTAGCCTTCTGAGACCCATTGCTGACTGAACCATTCTGGCTAGCTCCTTCTGAACTCTGACTCTTCTGGTTCAACTCACTCTCTGTTCTGGGCTTCTTCTGTCAATCTCTGCTGTGTCTCTGTGTCTCTCTCCCTGAGCTCTCACTGCTCCATCCTGTCTTTGTAATTGAATGCTTCAAATGCCTGCTCTGTAACTCATTCCAGCCTCAGTTTCTGTGACTCCTCTGTAACTGACTCTTCAGCTTATTCTGTTCACTGCTCAACTGCCCCTTCAGCCTGCTTCTCTTCTCCACTGACTCTTCAACTGCTTCCCAATTAACTAACTCTTAACTCCTCTGTAACTCTCCTTATCTGAGCTGAGAGCCTGCCTTTTCTTGTGAGAGTTGGGCATGTTCTTAATTCTGATTAGTCACTTTTTTCAGCCATTCTGTCTGACTCACTGTAGATGTCACTTCTTATGTGACACTGACTCCTTCTGAGTTCTGCTTCCACTGTTTTTTCTAGGGATTAAAGGCATGGACCACCATTGCCTTCTGAATACTAGGTTAAAGGTATGTCCACATTCTGTCCAGACTACACAGGTCACTGAATGTAACCCCTGGAATATAGACCTTAGCTTTCACATAGGACTATTCCTCTACAGTTTTATCTCCCTGTGAAAGGCATTGGATTGCTCTGCTCTCCTTTGGGACACTTAGGGGCTACTCGCAAAGCATCTCCAATTACTTTCTCTTAGGCTATATCTAACCTTTTCCTCTAGTGTCTTCATCTTCAGATGCCCAACTTCCTGGACTTGCTCTTTGATGACAAGATCCTACCAGATATATCCACTGGGACTGGGTTCTACAACTCTGCATTTTGGTTGGCTGCGTGGTTTTCCATCTGAGAAATTTCCTTGAAGAGAGGTGAGGAACTAACTACAGTTACATCAGAAGACTTGGAACTAGGAGTCTCAGATGAGGGAAAACACGTAACATTTGACTTTCTGGATCTCACGCAGTGTAATATTTTCTAGTTCCAACCATTTACCTGCAAAGTTCATGATTTCATATTTATTTATAGCTGAATGATATTCTAGCCATGCATTCAGCAGTAATGAACATGGCTGAGCAAGTATCTGTGGACTAAAATATCATGTCCTTTGGCATCTACCAAGGAGTAGTATAATTGAGTCATATGGTAGAATTATTCTTAGCCCTTTGGTTAATTCTTGTCACAGATTTCCCGAGTGACTCAACCAGTCTGCAACCCTCCCAAAGTGAATGGGGATTCCATTTCTCCCAAACTCTGTCCAGCATTTGTTGATCTTTGCCATTCTAACTGTGGTGAGATGAAATCTCAAAGTTGCTTTAATTTTCATTTCCCTAATTGCTAGAGATGGTGAATATTTTTTGAGATATATCTTAGCCATTTTTTTCCCTTCTCTTAGAATTCTCTGTTCAGATCTCAAGCCCATTGTTTGAATGAGTTGTTTGGTTTTTGATTCTTGTCTTAGTTGGGGTTTCTATTGCTGCAATGAAACACTGTGACCAATAACACTCCCCAATAGTTGAGGAGGAACTTACATTTGCATATTGCTGTTCATCATCAAAGGAAGTCAGGACAGGAAACGGCAGAAACCTGGAGGCAGGAGCTGATACAGAGGCCATGGAGGAATGCTGCTTACTAGCTTGCCTCAAATGGCTTGTTCAGCCTGCTTTCTCATAGAGCCCAGGACCTCCAGCCCAGGGATAGCACCACCCACAATGGGCTGGGCCCTCCTCCATTCACCATTAATTAAGAAAATGCCTTACAGCTGGATCTTATGGAGGCATTTTCTCAACTGAGGCTCCTTCCTCTCTGATGACTCTAGCTTGTGTCAAGTTGACACAAACCCAGCCAGTAAAGCTCTGTTTTTTTGAGTTCTTTATTCTGAATATTAATCCTTTGTCAGATGTATAACTAGCAAAGATACTCTCCCAATCTGTGGGCTTCCTCTTCACCCAGTTGATTGTTTCTTTAGATGTACAGAATCTTTTTAGTTTTATGGAGTTCTCCTACTTGTCAATTATTGGCCTTAATTCTTGGGCAAATGGAGTCCTATTCAGAAAGTGCTTTTCTACACTTATATCATGTGGGGTACTTTATATGTTTTCTTCTAGTAGTTTCAGTGTTTTAGGTTTCATGTTTAAGTATTGATCTACTTAGAGTTAGTTTTTGTTGAGGTGATAGATATGGTTCTAATTTCATTCTTCTGCATATCTACCCACGTCTCTGTCACTCACTCCACAAAGCCTGCAGCTGTACTAAGAGGAAGCCCAAGGTAACCAAGGAGAAACACTTAGGGGTATGGGAAGTAGAAAAAGGTCCTTCTGAGTTCCCAGCCAGAAGCTAGTACCAGCATGTCAACCATGTGAATGAGCCTTATTAAGTCAACCAGTCCCAGTCAGGACATATAAGCTGTCTGCTCTTGCCCTGCCAAGTTAGCAGATCCACAGACCAAATAAACAATTGCTAGTGTTTTAAGTCAATGATTTTGAGATGGTTCATTTTATAGCAAATAAGTGGAATACACTTTTCTAAAACACAGGCAGATAGGATTATCACCTTCCTATCACTGTCAAGAAATACTTGAGATCAACAACCTGGAAGAAGACAGATTCTCGTTGGCTCATGGTGTCAATGTGCCAGCTCATTCTCACTCAGCCCCCATTGCCTGTGGGTTGTGACAAGGAAGTGAGTACATCACGGGAAGGAGTGTGTGGCAGAGAGCAGCTCACTGCTTGGCAGCTAGAAAGCAAAAGAAAGAGGGAGAGAGAGAGAAACAGGCTTGGATCTCAGTATCCCCTTCAAGGGACTATCCCAAGGACCTAACCTCATTCCACTAAGCCCTACCCTGAAATACTCCCCTACCTCCTGACAATGCACAGGCTCCTGACCATTTCAACACATGACATTCTGGAAGATATTTAAGGCCCAAACTATAACCAAAGACATACATGGAATTTATTAGAGCACTGTGAATATTTTCATGTTTGTTTCACTTAGTATTTTTCACACGAGAAAAAGTAAACAAAGACAGTACCTTTGGATTTGTAAAAGCAAGA
This sequence comes from Cricetomys ansorgei, assembly GCA_026225945.1. Taxonomy (NCBI): domain Eukaryota; kingdom Metazoa; phylum Chordata; class Mammalia; order Rodentia; family Nesomyidae; genus Cricetomys; species Cricetomys ansorgei. The sequence goes on along the minus strand of JAMJFZ010002601.1, from coordinate 3,063,639 downwards.
AAAAAGAGGCAATTAAACAAATTGTTCTAAAATGCCTTCAACTCTAAATAATAAAAATCTTACAATAAATATGTTAGTATTTGGTTCAAAACTCTGTGAAAAGAATTAAGCCCTCAAGCTTTGACAGTTCCTTGAAGGCCTTCTAAATATAGGAAAATAAAACTGAAATTCATGTCACTTTGTTAATGATATCACTTAAAACTATAAGTTAATTAACTAATTAACAACTTAATTAACTCAGCACTTAATTTACTTACTTGAGTTCACTTAAATTCCCTAGACATGATTTAATGAACTTTCAGTGTAATTCCTGGCTAACCATGTAAATTGTGCGATGTGTATCTGTTCAATTGAGTAGACATTTCTTCAAATTAAATAATTTAAGGCAGAAGCTAAGCCTCACAAGTGAGTTTTCTTTTTCCTTTGAGAGAGAAATATGAACTGAACTTCTGGTATGGCAGTTTTCCCACACTACATTTCTTTTTCTTAAAGAAAAACAAAAAGTCTAAATGTGTTGATTTGTTTAAATGCATCAAAATAAAATCCACAAATTATCTAGCCAAAGTGAAAAAATTTCTACAATCTATTAAAAGTGTATTTTCTAGATCCTTTCAGTCTTATTAGCTATATTAATCAGACATGATAATATTCACTATGACATTTCATACATGTGCATGATGGATTTTTATTATACTCACCACCCATTATCCTCATTTGCTGTTTCCATTCCTGATGATTCCTTCATCTTCACAAAGAGTCCCACTTCCACAGCCACATCTTTTAGTTTTGTTTGTTTGGCTTTGGTTTTGGTGACCCAGTGAATCTCATTCAAGTTGCTTATAAGAGCATGGGCTTCTTACCAGTGACTAGACTAATGAAGGAAATATCCCTCCCCAAGCAAGCATTAACTGCCTACAGAGCTTTCTGAGGTCCTCCCTTCTCCAGGATGGGATATTGATGTGCCTTATCTTGTGCAATTTTATATAGGTTATCATAGCTCAAAGAGCTGCCTCCGGGTCAAATAATACGCACAGAGCACAAGAGAAAAGCTGCTGTGCATTTCTCTTTTCTCTGTATTTACCTGTGAACTCACTTGTTCACAGAGACAAAACCATGTCACCCGGGCTGCCTCTATTTTC